>JAWNGF010000010.1:1200000-1800000 GCA_037039685.1 Ceratobasidium sp. AG-K | reverse complement strand
AAATCAACACTTGCCCAAACCAAATCCCAATCGACTCACTGATTTTTGCAAAATCATCAAACTCCATGAGATTATGCCCCATCTTATCATGGTCCCTCAAAATCTTCAACACTTCCGCCTTTTTCAACTCGAACCCGAGTGCGCGCATGGCGACCTTGAGCTCATGGTAATCAATTGCTCCGTCCTTGTCGGTATCAAACAGCTCAAAAGCCTCTTTGATTTCTTGTTTTTGTTCGTCGGAGAGTTCTGGCCGCGCGTGCGTTCGGCGTTTGGCTTTTTGGGCAGACGAGTAGAGGGACATGGTGGTGGAGGTGTTGAGAGGCGCGTTGGTGTCACGTGAGCCCGTGGTGGGATTATGTGAGGCTCCGCGGGGATCGTCGCTGTTTTCGACGACGGTGAGTTTTGGGGTTTAGTTTACTGGGGGTAGTGGGCTGATGTGGATTCGTGGCTAGGTTGAACTTTGGAGTTTTGTAGGCGTGGTTTGGTTGTCGCTTGATTTGAGGGCCTTGAATATTTTATTTGACGATGATGAAGCGGAGCCTCGGGTCTGCCGTCAGGCGGGTAGGGCGGCCGTCTGTGCCAGGTTCATTAAACCGACAACTCTCGTCGGTGTACATTGTGAGTACCCCACTTGGTTGTACTCCTTGTGCGCTTACGTCCGCCCCAGCCCCCGCCCGTCCAAATTACGACACTGCCGAATAAAATTAGGGTCGCTACTGAGACCACCCCTGGGCACTTTGGCGCATTGGGAGTCTATGTGGATGCTGGTTCGAGGTACGAGTCACCCCGCATGTCGGGGTGCAGTCATATTCTGGACCGGATGGCTTGGAAGGTGAGTCTCGGGTATGGTGCTCAAATATTTATCTTATGCTTGCATATGCAGAGCACGCATACCCAAACTGCCGAAGCCGTTTCGACGCAGATAGATGCTCTTGGTGGACAATTCCTCTGCTCGTCGTCCCGTGAGACGATCATGTACCAGGCTTCCCACTTTACACACGACGCACCCGCCGCACTCGGGATCATTGCCGACACTATCCAAAACTCTCTCTACCTTCCTGAGGAGCTCGACGCCCAACGCGACGCTGCAGCGTACGAAGTTCGCGAAGTCAACGCCAAACCCGAAATGATTCTCCCCGAAATTATCCACACGGTTGCGTACCGGGACAACACACTCGGGAACCCGCTGCTATGCCCCGAGGAGCGGATTGACAAGATCGACGGACCGCTGCTCAAGGAATTTGTCAGGACGTGGTTTAGGCCTGAGCGCATGTTGTCGCGGGTGCGGGGATACCGCATCACGAACTCGTGGAGCTCGCACAGAATCATTTCGGCGACCTGTCCCTACCGGCCACTCAACAAAAGGTTCCAACCCACCTCCTCAATGCCGGCCAGCCGAAATCTCAGCCGTCGTTGTACAAGTCGCTCACCACGGCCGCGACCTCGTTTTTGCACGACGAGCCGTCGTTTAATAACCTCGCGCATGCACGCGCGCAGTATACCGGCGGACACAGCTTTATTCACCGACCCGATCTCGAGTTGACGCATTTGTACGTTGCGTTTGAGGGTGTGCCGATACACGATCCCGACATCTACGCCCTCGCCACGATGCAGATCCTTCTCGGTGGTGGCGGGAGCTTCTCCGCCGGTGGACCCGGCAAGGGCATGTACTCCCGGTTGTACACGCATATCTTGAACCACCATCCTCAAATCGACCACTGCGCGGCGTTCCACCACATTTACACCGACTCGTCGTTGTTTGGGATCAATACGGCATTGCACCCGAGTACGACGCCCAATCAAGTTCTTCCTATCATCGCGCATCAGTTTGCGATGTTATTGTACAAGGGCATCCCCGCGGCCGAGTTGCAGCGCGCCAAGAACCAGTTGAAGAGCTCGTTGGTCATGGCGCTCGAGAGCCGAGCGGTCGAGGTGGAGGATCTGGGCCGACAGGTGCTGGTGCACGGCCGGAAGATCGGAGTCGACGAGATGTGCGAAAAGATTGACCAGGTCGGTCCGGCTGACATGAGGCGCGTTGCCGGGCGGGTATTCGGCGAGAGTGGGTCGCGGGCGACGGTGGTCGTGATGGGACCCGAGGACGTCAATGATCCTGCCAGGGTGTTTGCCTCGTACGGCGTTGGGAGGATGTGATCTGCCTGGTACGTGGACACCCTCCGGCTTGTGTATTAGTAATGTGTTTTTATACTCGCCTCCACTCAGTTTGAAGCCAATTGTATGCATGCATATATAACCATGAATAGATCTCGTGATTTGTAGGTTGTTCGCTTGGACATGGTTTTTACTATTGGTGCGTTGCGAGCAATCATTGGTTACTTATGTACCCTGCATTTTGGATGCGTTTTGAGCTCGTCAGATGTGCGTAAAATGTTGGGTTGCTAACATCAAATTGAACAATTGGGACCACAAGTCCTAACCACCATGACCAGTCGTGAGCGACCGGGATTCGTCTTGTCCCTGTGTATATTACTTATTTTGCCAAAGTACGGTGCGTTGTTTGCTCCCTTACTGCGCTTGCTTAAACCCAGCTATTGGCTTTAGTGTATGTTTTTGGCTCTCTGCAATCTCTACATTGGCGCTGCAACTCCATACAACCTGATCCGTGTTCAAGCTATTGAATACGAATTCATCTGACTTGAACTTAGTTTTTAGTTCATAATTACCTTCATTGCCACAATTGAGATCTTGTAGTTCTGCGGCAAGATGCGCGAGATTAAACGTTTAATATGGTAATTGACTCTACGCCCTCTTATTGACCGGCGCGTGGTCCCTTCTCGACATCCCAACGCGTACCTAGACAAAATCACCGGTCCGTCAGTCCGACGATCCCATGACGGCCATTCATGACGACTCAACGGGCTATATAAGCACGTTCTAGGCTCCCCAGACCTTACCCCCTATTCAGCTCGAGACACGATGGTGACCTTGCTAGAGAACTTGAGAAAGCATACGGTGGTTGATGTTGACTCCAACGATGCGACCAGTAAGTTCGAGGATTCAATTATGCAGAACAAGTTTATGAATCTGGGTTGTAGTTGCGGAAAAGTATAAACCCGTTCACGATATGACCTCGAATCAGGCTATCGTCTTAGGGGAACTTTCTAAACCCAATCATCAATCTATTATCCCAGAAGGTGCGAAGGCCGCGATTAAGCTCGCAAAGGAGGACGGAATTACGGACGAAAAGTTGATCGCGCAGCTGGCCGTGGACTATATGGTGTGTATGACGTCTTTATCGCTTTGCGCCTATCTAAATCCGTATGTATAGACTGTGCTCCTTGGCGCTCGAGTGTTCCCGCATCTCGATTCTACCGGATTTGTCCATGCGCAAACGCTCCCCAGCCTTGCCTACAACACCGACGCAACTGTCAAGCACGCGCAGCAACTCACAAGGTTATACGGGCTCGTAGGCGTTCCACGCGAGCGGGTGTGCATCAAGATCCCGTCGACCGTCGAAGGACTCCGTGCATGTGCGATTCTTGAGCATCTTCCCCAACCGATCCGGACTCTTGCTACAACGTGTTTCTGCGTTGCGCAGGCGGTCGCGGCAGCCGATGCGGGTTGTGCCTATGTTGCGCCTTACGTCAATCCGTTGTGGGTGCACTTCCCAGATGGCAAGCATGTGGTGTACGCAGAGCCTTTACTAGAAATGAGGGGTATGATGGCACTCAGGGATATTCAAGTAGAGTTTAGGAGAAGAGGAATAACGGGAACCAAGGTCATGGCTGCTAGGTACGCATACATCCTTACCGAGAGCGCACTGTCTGATTGTGACGCAGTTTGGTCACCACGAACGAAGCCGTGTGTTTGACCGGAATCGACCATGCCACACTTTCAGGGACAATATTGGAGCTGTTGGCATCGACCGAGTTGACACCCAAGTGGGAGGAAGTGGCCAATAAAGCAGTTGCGGCGTACAAGCTCCCTGCAAACCCGGTCAAGCCCGATACGACTGAGTTCCCCGTGGAAGAACCGGCAACAGAGCTACGCAAAGCGCTATCCAAGATGGATATTGCAGAGCTCTTAGGAGATGCTCTGACTAGGTTCCAAACTGCGGAAACGGGCTTGATTCAGTTGGCGTTGGGTGCATTGAAAAGTGCTGAAGCGTAGCGACTGTGTAACGTAGCGCTTGATGTAACATTCGATCTAGTCACATGACTTGAACGCGAGTGATCCCGACCTTGACCACGATGTCGAAATCGGCGATGCGCAAGGGTAAGCGGCGCGACATGAACGTGAACCGTGCTAACGCTGCATCAGCCGACGGAGAAGACTCGCCTCGCGCTGGCAAACGCCCACGACTCAGTAATGAGCCGCTAGACGAGGAACCGGCTCCTGTGGCTCGGACGGATTCTTTCTCAGACGGCTGGTTTGGCTCGGAAATCGACTTTGACGACGAGGCTCTCCAAGGAGTCGACGAATACGACGTGTCAAGGCCTGATCTCGATGTCACATGTGTTGCACATTCTGGCGATGACCCGTTCCTCGATAGTAATAACCTACCCGATGAAGAAGAGGAGATTCCGTCCAGCCAAGGAGAGGCAGATGCGAATAGCGCCTATAAGTTTGACATAATACGCGGTATGTGGTCCATTTATCTGCTATTGCTGGCTAATGAATTACTCTAGGCGACTATCCGTCGTCTCAGAGCGAGGCGCGCGAGGCGTCTCCTACCATGGGGGCTTTCAAACGTGTCAACTCGCGCAACCTGGCTTCGCTTGGCCCTCCAATACCTAGTCCATTGTTCTCCACCACGTCTGCTGCACCATTGGATCTACGGACTGGCACACACGACGATGACGATGACGAACCTATCCCAGAAAACGTGGCGGACATCGACTTTGGCTCATACGTACCCATTCCTCCAGCAGTCGGGTTCGCGTCAACCGATACCATACTCTCCGATCCTTCCCTACCGATGTTTATGCCTGCTAGTCAAGTGCCAATCGCTAAATCCGAGCTTGCATCCACCAGCGCCACGTCGAAACCTACTGCCAAACTGAACATTAAACTTGCCGGAGGTGGAGGAGCTCTCAAACCGATTACAGCAGAGGAGATCCGAGCGTCGGCCAATAAGCTCATGAACTATCAGCAAGATACGAAATGGAAACCTCAGATCAAGCAACGGACCATGCCTCCGCCCGCTTTACCTCCTCCCCCTGCTCCATCGACTTCAACCAACGCAGAACCAGCTCCTGATGCCATCGACCCCCCAGAACCAGACCCAGAAGACGAACACGACGAGGACGCTAACATCGACTTCAGTGCTTTGGTTGCGCCGACTATTGGGTTTGCTTCAGCCGCAAGCATGAACTACGATGACGCCATGCCTGCCTTCATGCCTGCGAGCCAGGTACCCCGTGACAAGCTGGAGCTCGAGTCAGCCGCCACCTCGGCCAAACCAACTATAAAACTGAATATAAAGCTGGCTGGTGGAGCGGGCGGCATGAAGCCTTTGACCGAGGAACAGATCAAAGCTTCTGCCGAAAAGTTAATGGCGTACCAGCAAGATACCAAATGGAAACCTCAAGCGCGTACACGTTTACCACGCTTGGCTCCCGGGTCGGATACCATTCCTGCTTCACAAGCTGGAATGCCGACAACATCCAAGCTGGATGCCGACAACGTGGATGATTCTGGGGTCGGATTGCTGGAACCCACTAACAGTGCCGAGTTGGCTGATTCGGTACCCGACGTGAAGGGCAAGGGGAAACAACGCTCTGTAGCGCCTTCTCACGGTATGTTGCCCTCAAGAAGTGTGTTTCGGCCAATGGAGAACTTGAACGACTCACGGACAGTGGCCACTCTGGACGAACGAGTCGAGACTGTACCCGAGGCGTCAGGCTCTGGATCCGTCTTGCCACCCGCCCTTTCTAGAGCCTCCGAGGACCCCTTTTCCGCACGAGGGCAGCTAACCGGGACGCCTGCTCGCAACCCAACCACCCTATTCAAAACTCCCGTCAGACCAACTGCCGTGTCTCGAAATTCCGCCCAAACGCCGTCCGAGCTCGCTGCTCCAATGCCCATGTTCTCTCAAGCAAGTACATCGACACTATCCCAAGCTGCACCCTCGACACTCTACCGACTAGGCTTATCACAGAGAAAGCCGAAAAACAAGGGCTCGGGATTTACTACCCCGTTCAAACCTGGGATGGCACCTGGTGAAAAGGGGAGAGATGCGTTGCGAGGGACACCTAGCAAGACCAACAGCTTCGCAACGCCTTTAAAGTCTTCGACGCCTTTGCGGAGCGCCGTGAATGGCCACGGGTCTGGGATCAGCGGGATTACGAGGGCGCTCGAGGCGGAGAAAGAGAGGCGGATATGGGAGCGAGCCGTGTTTGATACTAGTGAGCTAGTTTTGAAATATTACAAGTGTTTTCGTCTAATTTGTCGGTTGTAGAACCTAAACCTGGTCGGAGGAGCCTTCGTGAGGCGGGATTCGTACCCTCCAATGGTAAAGGAGGCCCTAATGCGGCTGTTGCAAATATGTTCGTGGTTTGGTTAGACTTTTCAATCATCGTTTGCTTAGAGCTCTTGTCCAATCTAGCCCTTACCTCACCCTCAAGGCCGCAGCAAGCTTCAGATTCCCGCAGGGTGGCCACACAGAAATGCTCCAAGCGCTGCAGGAGCACGGGTGCGCGCTAGCCGAGGAGGCATGGGTCCATAACCACTGGGCGGAAGTTGTATGGAAGCTGTCTGGGTTGGCGCGTACTAGTGGCATGGACGCCAAGAAGAAATGGAGTTGGGAAGAGGCTCTCCACCAGATGCTATACCGGTAGGTCGCTACTTTATAGCTCAATCAAACACCTGATGGACGATGTGTAGATACGAACGCGAGATCAACCGTGCAGAACGACCAGCGATTCGACGAATTCAGGAACGCGACGCCTCGGCCGCACAGGCGATGGTACTGTGCATCAGCGACGTACAGTTGGGAAAGAACGATGAGGCGGAAATTGAGTTGACCGATGGGTGGTATCGGATTCGGGCGACGACGGACAAGGCACTGGGACGCGCTGCAAAAAAGGGAAAGCTTGTTGCCGGGCGCAAGATTGCCATCTCTGGAGCCCGAGTAAGTTCAAACCGAGTTCACACTAGATTGTATGCGGTACTGACGGCGCTATCTCAGCTGGAGGGAGGGCACGAAGGGAAAGAGGTGCTCAAAGCCTATCATACGTCTTCGCTGAAAATCGCCGGAAACTCGACCTCGCTCGCTCGCTGGGATGCTCGACTAGGATTTCAGTCTCAGCCGTTCATCGCATCACTGCGTAGCCTCACGGCAGATGGTGGATCCGTAGCGTTGTTAGACGTGACTGTGACGAAGCTGTTCCCGGTTGGGTACGTCGAAACAGACGCGACCGGCCGGTCCGGTCGTCCATATGACCAGAGCGCGGAAGACGATGCTCAGAGGGCTTGGGAGGTCAGTTAGACATGACCTTTCCGGTGGGCTGGTGACAGTTACTTATCCCGGCTCTTGGTATTGGTAAACAGGAGCGGCACATCAACGAGGCGAGCAAATGGCGCACGCAGCTCGAAAATAGGCTAGAGCGAATGAAGAGTGCGGTCCACAGGCTGAGCAGCGCCGCCAAAGGAGCCAGATTTAATGCTGATGGTGAGCAGAATCCAGTAGACAACGTTCCAAGGCTAACGAGATGTGCTCAGACTCACCCCCTGGTGATGCCGAGTCATTCCTCGATGATTTAGAGGATTCTGAATATGATCTCGATGTACTTAAAACGCAAAAGTTCGAGTCCATGTCAGCCGCTTGGCTAGCGGACTCGATTAAAAAGAAGTATGCCGAAGAGTACGAGAGACGAGAGGAAGACATGGAACGAGAGCTTGCCGTAAGCGTGTTCATCACAGGTCCCCAGATACATCTAACATTAGTCATTCAGACCACTTGTCCACCTCGAAAAGTGCGGAATTTTCGAGTAGCAGTGATTAAAGATGCCCGCCAATTACGCAAGTCAGTCGGACGAACTGCACAGTTGACAGTATGGGACGTCCTTTCGTTTGGGAGCGACCCAGTACGCATCGGCCAGCGATATCTAGTACGTATACAGGCATACCTTCAACCCACCATGCTTATTCCAAACACTTAGTTGGCCAACGTGCAACCGAGTCAACCGGGGTCATGGAGAAAACCAGATGCGGGCGGAGATATCTATCTTAGCACGCGACGAGATACAAAATGGACCCCTTTATCGGGGCCTTAGAATGTAGTGGTCTCGAACATATGTGTACTCTCTTTATTGCGATTATAATCAAATTTATTTGCTAGTGCTTGGGATCCACTTGGATGAGGGAGAGTCACCACGTACGTTTATCCATGCGACGTCTACATCCCCAAAGCCTATAAGCCTATAGAGGTGACTGTGTGCGTATGTTGCTTTGACATCGAGTCCTTGCCTGGCCGAAGGGACACTGACGGCATACTCCTCACGAGTTTTTCGTCAAAGCTCGTGTCTTTATAGATGCTATGCATCAATAATTGTATGTGGTGCAACAAAAACCCTAACATCCCGCGCATATACCGTAACGCCACATTGTTTCCACATTGACCACTGACACGTTGTTCGGGCATCGTCGCCGTTGCATCGTCGCCGTTTTATGGCTCATCAACGCGATTACTCCATCCACGACCCAGTTTGACATCGCGAATAGATTCTGCACACTATTAAACTATCGCCAGTGACGATGGGTAAAGTCACCACATATTGCCAGGTATGCCCCGTAAAGCTTGTATTGCACCGAATAACTTTACAAGCCACATGTATTAAACTTTCTTCATATTCCCCTAGATATCTGGATGCAGCCCAGAAACATGCTATTTCCCTGAGTATTTCGAAGATGAGTATGATCAAGCAACGGCTGAAAATACGGGGAAGGGTGAAAGCATTGGGAAAACATGGAAGGCGATAAAACTGTTGTTGAACGACGATGAAATAAAGGGACACCAGACTCTTTCTATCATTGGCAAGTAACGATAGGAAGTATAATATTCTCCGAGTTTTGCTTACTTCAACCGCGTGCTATCGTGCAGGGGCATTCCATAGCGATAAAGATGAACATCTTCTAGACTACGACGACAATGGCCTTCCTTTGGAAGGCATATTAAGACAAGCAAAGGGCCATGTTCGCGTGCTCACAGACTGGGAAATGGGTGAAAGGTGGTACTTTGATCTGGGGTTCGCCTCAAGTTCAAACGGCGAAAATAGTGTGCTCGTGTCTTTTGGCGGCTGCTTTTTCGTGCAGAGCTATATGCTCCCCATCCTAGAGGCTGCTACTGCCGGGCGTGTATCGCCACAACGGCTATGGGAACTCGCTATGAGGAAAGGACATTTTCCGGCACACAATTGGTCCGTCTTGCCCGGAGTCGATTATGGTATCATATCGCGGCACCTATCGCAGTTTCCGTGGTACTTCGGCAAACTGCGCTGGGAGAAGACGTTGTTTTATGACTTGGGGAACTTGGGTACATCTGAAGAGATTGTCGAAGTCATGCGTAAAGAAGGGTTCTGGATGTGGATGCGACCAGATCGGTCAGTTCCAGTGCGAGTTATCGTATACTATAAAGCGCTTACAAGCATGTCACCGCCCGACTACCAGGTTCCCTATCGGCTCCACAACTACACCCATATCAACCCCAGATGTATTCATGTCGCTCCCCGGCGAGTCAACGCCAATCGGATCGATATCAAACCTACCCCCCGAAATTATCCAGCTAATTATACAACAGCTACATCTCCGCGACATAGTTACGCTTTCCATGCTCAACAAGGCGTTATACCATCAGCTTCTCGGGAGCTCTGGAACACGCAACTCGGTAGCAAAATCGTATATTCATGCACAAGCCCCTTGGTATCTTCCGTATGGAGAAACTGAGATCAAGTGGTGGAAGGAGCGAAACGGAGATGAAGCGCTTGGTTGGGAGTACCTGAGACGATGCTGGAGCGAGAGTCACTCTATGAGAAACAGAAAGCGGGTTTGGAGAGCAGCCGAGTCAATTGAGGAGCAGTGCGAGCTGGAGGAAGCCAAGGGTCCTTAAATTGAGTATGAACGCAAACAAGATAGTTGTATGCGCGTCCAAATATCTCTAGCTACTTTAAATTCATTCCCAACCCCACACTGTTGATGGAATACTAAGTTAACTTGACGCATTTCAATTTGGTTTATATGGGCCCCTAAGCCTAAGCTGCTGCCTTTTCGCAAATAATTGATTCCCCGTCCAGCTCTGGAACACGAAAGACATAACGACCCTACGGACACCAGTATGCGCCTGAATAGATCAAATATACGGCTTGCAGGGGCAAGACTCGGACAAACCCACACACACAATGACGTAACAAGCGTCTCGTATGTACCGTCGCACTGTATTGATTTCAACTACTAGCACGTTGTTCGGGCATCACTGCCGATATATACAGGATAGCCCCCTCCCCTGTTAATGTTCACGACGTAACCCAATCTTCTCTACGCGCTCAGCGTTCCGTTGACTATGGGTAAGGTTACCACATATTGCCAAGTGCGTTGAGCTCTACATTTCAGAGATAACTACGCGGATCACGTGTGTCTAACCCCCTGATTTTCTAGATATCCGCGTGTAGTCCAGAAGCATATCTTCTCCTTGAATATTACGAGAATGAATACGGCCTAGTTATAGAAGATCCTGAAGAAGGAGGGGAGAGGATCAGGAGAACGCGCGAGGCGTTGGAATTGCTCCTGAACGCTGACGAAGTGGAGGGGCAACAGGCCATTTCTATCATTGGCAAGTTGCGACAGGAGGCAAATAAATCTGTGAGGCTTACCGACCTAAACTGTGTACCATACCATAGGTGCATTCCATGATAACCAAGACAGACCTCTTTGGGAAGTGGATGTTGACCCTCCTTTGGAGGAACTCCTTAAACAAGCAGGGGGCCATGTTCGCGTCATCTCGGATTGGATGATGGGCGATCAATTCGATCTCGGGTTCGTCTCAAGTTCAACGGACAACGAAAACGGCGTGCTCGTATCTTTTGGCTGCTGCTTTTTCGTGCAGAGCTATATGCTCCCTATCCTAGAGGCTGCTACCGCTGGACGTGTATCGCCACAACGGCTATGGGAACTCGCTATGAGGAAAGGACATTTTCCGGCACACGATTGGTACGTCTTGCCCGGAGTCGACTACGGCGTTATAGCGCAGTACGTGGATCAATTTCCATGGTATTTGGGTGACGTGGAGGAGACATCGTTACATCAGTTGGGGGATTTAGGCCGCCCCGAAGATATTGTCGAAGTCATGCGCGAGCAAGGATTCTGGATGTGGATGCGACCCGATCGGTTAGTCCCAGTGCAAAGCATCGAATTCAAGGTACTTACAAGTACGCCCTGCATCTGACAACTAGGTTCCCTATCGGCCCAATATCCACACTCAAATCATCTCAGAGTGCCTTGGTGTCACTCCCTGCAGCTTTCAACTCAACGCCATTCGAACCAATATCAAAGCTACCTCCCGTAGTTATCCAGTTGATTATACAACATTTGCCCCTCAATGGCATACTCGCACTTTCCATGCTTCACAAGCGAATTTACCATCGGCTTCTTGGGAACCCTGAGATGCGCAATACGGTTGCAAGAACGTACATCAAGACACAGGCTCCCTGGTATCTTCCGCACGGAGAGGCTGAGCTCAGGTGGTGGAAGGAGCGGAACGGAGATGAAGCACTTGGTTGGGAGTATCTGAGACGATGTTGGAGCGAGAGTCATTCTATGAGAAACAGAAAGCGGGTGTGGAGAGCAGCGAGTCAATCGAGGAGCAGTGCGAGCTGGAGGAAGCTAAGGGTTCTTAAATTGCGTATGAATGTAAACAAGATAGTTATGTGCACTGCTAAATTTATCTGGCTGCCTTCGCTTAGATCTCAACCTGGTACACTACTTGCATGATATTTATCTAGTTTGGCGCATGTAATTCGGTTTACAAGGTTATATATCCTTAAGCTGTTGTTATCTTTTCACGAATAACTGGTTCCCCCTCCACCTCTGGAACACGAAAGATATAACGGCCGCGCAGATACCAGTATGCGCCCGAATAGATTAAATATCCTACAATGGCTACGCTCGCATAATTCATATTTCCTATTGGGATGTAACGTCAACGCAAGTCCATGACGAATGAACTAAACTAATTTACCTGGACTAGCGGGCATAACGAATGGGAAACTATAGAATGTCAGGCAAAACAATGTCCAACCCAGTAATACCACATTGCAAGCAAACCCAACGGGCCCTAGCCAAAACGGGCCGTGTTGAAACCTTGATCGCCCTCGGAGCAACAGGCAAGAGACTGGGATTGCGTACGACAAGTAGAGAAAGGTTATACACCCCGTGATGATGCTTTCGTGGATGATAATGAGCCGGGTGTGGACCATATGGACGACCGGGGAACACATACCTGTTGAAAGCCGTAGAGGAAGCGATGTACAGGCATCCAGCAAGGCTACCCACATGCAGCTCATTAAATGGGCATTGAGCGGGACACCTGGGATACGCAAGGGTCAGTGGGCAAAACCACAAAGCACGATGAACCGACGAACCTGTTGTGGAATTGACGACCGACCACCACCTGGAGCCAGGCAAGCCCCGGTCTCGAGAAAATGACCAAGCTAGTCGAGCTTGCCAAGTATCTAGAAGCAATATTCGCTAATATCCACGCATATACCGAGCAAGCCACGTACGACAAGCAATCAAACACCCAAATCCCGTTAAAAGGAATAACAAGTGCAATCCAACAGCACCTCCGAAACTCCTGGTTGCCTGATAATACAGCTGTAAGATTGGAACTCCGGTTGCCGAGCCAGTGACGCCATCGAAATCAGACAAGCTGAAAAACATGGCGACCGTATACGCCAAGGAGGAAACCAACCCAATGGGTATGGTTAGCATGATGCTCCTTGGAATCATTCGTTCAGGTTGGTGGATCTCTTCCGCCATATGAGTTGCGACGTCGAGTCCTGCGAAGCACCTGTATGATTTTCAGCTGCTATTGATGCCATGGTCAGGGTATTATTCACCAGGTTGGCGATATTAGTCCCACGATAAATGCGAGAACGTTATTGTTCCACCCGCTTTGGTTGATGAACGTCGCAAAAACAAATTCGACTGGCTGCTTGATTTCGCTTACTGCTGGGACGACAATTGTACTGACAACACACCCGATTATCGAGCAGTACAATGACACCGTTGATAACGTAGGCAATATGCGATGAACGCAATTGAACGACAGCATGACAACGTTGATGAGTTGGTACGTGACGAATACCATCCATGGAGAGATAACACTTTCGGGGAATGAGCACATCTTCCAGGGTAACTCATAGACTGCTCACAATTCGGGATGCCCAAGCGCATATAGTCCCACCATCGAACTTGCGAGACCAAGAGTGACACTAGAACTCGCAAATACGGAACCGGCCCAGTTCATGGCGCCTGTAAGAAAGGCAAGTAAGGGTGCATACTTTCGAGGCGCAACTCGGCTAGCCCAGTAGTATTGGCCTCCAGAGTTGGGCATCGCGCTCGCTAGCTCGGACAACGATACTCCGACGCAGGTTGAAATCATGGAGAGGAGAATCAGACCGTATACCATAAGCACTTGAAAGTAGAATTGGAGCTTGGTTAAGTTAGCGTATCACCCAATCCAACAAATGCCACGTACCAGGACCTCCACTCAATAGCCCTGCCGCCAACGATGCGCTTGCTCCCCACCAACTGTTAGACACACTAAACCCGAACCCCAGCAAAGACCACATGCTGAGGTTACGTTTCAGTTCTGGTTTATAGCCTGATGTACCATTAGCCAAGGATTGGATGCTCCTGAAGGTTACATACCCATCCTTGCTAACCTTTCGCGATCTACCGTATCGGACAAATCAGAGGTAGAACCAGGTGGCAGCACAACTAATGACATGGTTTTATCTTTATCCATTTCTAGTCGGGGTGGTTAGAGGGGACGTGAGAGAGGAAGTCTTGCTGCACTACAGCCCCGAACGGTTGTATAAGTAGCAGCTAGATGGCGGTAAACGATCTATTCGGCCCCGAGATGGCGACACCTCGATTAATTCTGCTGGGCGATCCAAAAATATCGAAGAGAGGTGCTTTCATAATACTTGTCTATGCCAAACCTAATAACATGTGCTCTCGGAAGTGTATGAAGTAGGCAATCTCTCCTAGGTCATATTTTCTCGGATTTTGGTCGACCTATGCGGCCAAGGGCCAAGACGAGTATCCTTAATGAGTAGCTCGACGTGAAATATACTATGGTAATGGAAATGGTGTGGGAGGAAGACAATTATACCACTACCATGAGGAAGGCCGAGGACCCTAGTAGGAAAGATGTTTCGGGCTTCTTCGAGTTTGTAAAGATAGAATCAAGATGTAATGCGATTCGAACAGTGTCGTGAAGCTTCCGAGTGTTCCAGGCGTCGCAGTTCTGAGCTTTCCACGTAAGTCTATCCATGTGGCCTAAGTCCTGCATGTGGTCGTAGCGAATATAGCTCCGCTGAAAAAATTGGGAGTAATATATCTCCTTTCACAGAGCGGGTTTTCCAAGCGACCGTGTGGTAGCGACGCTTCGACCACATGTGACGGTTTGAAAGGACACAGACATATCGAAGTTCAAAATGACAATTGGTCCTGTTTTGTGTTGATCTAGAAAGCAATTACATCACCACCCCGGTTGTGATTACCTCCCGGTTTCAAGGGTCCGACGCTCCACATCTATCTTCAAAAGGCGAGCTCCAATTATCACTCTAAACCCCAACCTTTCTGTTTCTTTCCCCCGTCATCATGCTATACTCGACGCTCTTTCTCGCACTCGTTTCCGCTTCTTTGACTGAAGCTGTTCCTCCCGCTCAGAGTGTCAAACGCGATGCTTCGCAGCATTCGTTGATGCTGCAAGTCAAGACTCAGGACGACATGAAGAGTTGTGATGATCTGAGTGTGGCTGCTACAATTGTAAACACAGGTTCCAAGGCCGTCAAGATCTTGAACGACCCGAACAGTACGCCACGATTCGCTTGTCCTTGTGCTCGCCCATTGATATCCTCTCGCTTTACGCTTAGGCGCATTGAGCACGTGGAAAACACATACCTTCAACTTCGTGCCAGTCCCTGTTGCTGGTCCAGATGGCGTGAAATCGAAAGCTGCAGGCGCACTGGCGGACGTGGATGCCATTCGAGTCAAGGTGAGTTATTTCAGCTTGCGATCTTACTCGTGCACTCACCGGATCTTAGTACAACCCTCGCGTTGCAGCCGCCCTAGACGACGCTAGCGCGTATACAGTTCTCCAGCCCGGCGAGAATAAAACGGTCGTTCACGATCGTACGTCTGTTCCTATTCTGATTTCAACTGGTGTGGGGATTGACAGGCTATTTTGCTTCCTCCGATTCTAGTGTCGGGGATGTATAATTTCCACTCAGCCGGATCGTACGCTGTAAAACTCACCTCTGTGGCCGAGTATTTCAACGTTGTAGAGGAGGATGGTTCCATTACGAGCGTACCTGCGACGCTGACCACCGGCGAGGAGGCGGACAAGTTGGCAGCACTCAATGTCCTTAGCACGGCTGTCCTGGCCTCGAAGAAGGGATTGTCGAACACTGGGGTGGCAAGCATTGATACTATTGCGAGCAGTTTGACCGCCAGTCTCCCGCTTAACCGCATGGTCAAGCGCCAGGGCGATGCGAGGTTTAGGAATTGTACCTCCGAGCAACAGGCCGATCTCACTGCCGCGGCGCAGGCGGCTAACGAATACATCGCGAACGCCAACGAATACTTAAACGGCGCACTGGGTGACCGTTATACTACCTGGTTTGGCGATCTCTCCGATAACCGCACCGAGATCGTCAAGGGCCACTTTGTCAACATCACTGGCAAGCCGGACCAGTTCCAGTTCGACTGTTCGTGCACAAAGCCAGATACATTTGCCTATGTCTACCCAAACAAGTTCCCAACAGTGTATTTGTGCGGCGCTTTTTGGAAGGCCCCGGTTAAAGGGACCGATTCCAAGGCTGGAACCATTGTCCATGAAGGTACTCACTTTGTCAACATCGGTGGCACGGACGACTATGCCTATGGTCAGTCTGGCGCGAAGGAGCTGGCCAAGAACGATCCCGACCGTGCAATCATGAACGCTGAGTAAGTTGCATTCGTCATGTCGTGTACACGCGACTGACTTGTTGTCCTTAGCTCTCACGAATACTTTGTGGAGAACACCCCTCAACTTAATTAGTCGTGCCAAGGGCTAAGATACCACCCGATTGATGCGTTATAACTGGATCGTCCACGACGGTGTGATACCACCTTTATTTAACTTCAGTCCTGTACATGCACTTGACGGCAGTAGCCTTCTTCAATCCCTAGCCTCACGTTTCCTTCCCACCACCGTGCACAGTAGTATAGCTCCAAATAAATACCCATCGATGGTACATGATTGACTTAACGTGTGAGAGTACTCGAGATTCAGGTTGTTGCGCGCATATACTCAGGGTTTGTCACCTCTCGATTCTTGATGCCGATCAAGAGCCATCAAATGCAGATTCAACACAGCCACTGGTTATTTCCTGATCATGTTCACCACCAGGCAAACCGGATTACTTAGGTGTATCTCCGGAAGCACTTTACGGCCGTCAACGAGATGTTCGCTCAGGCGGGTTCGAACCGTCAGTTTGGCTGCCTTTTCGACACAAACATCCGAAACCTCTGGCTGGACATTGAAACCTTATTTTGTAACAACACCAATATTTTATCCTAATGCCGGTGCGGCGGGAGATTCTTTTGTGAATGTCCCAGTATATCTTATGGCATCACAGACCCACACATCGGGCACCTCTACTCAATGGTTCTAGCTGACGTCCTAGCTCGATACTCAAGCCTCCGACATCCACTTCGCAAAGTTGTATTTAGCACCGGTACAGACGAACACGGCCTAAAGATACAACAGGCTGCTAAGGAGAAGGGTGTTTCTCCGATCGAGCTTTGCGATAGACTTAGCTCGCGGTTTAAAGTAAGTCTTGGTGTGTCCCAGCCTGCCTTTACCTTGATCTGCACTAGGTACTTGCGTCGAATGCGGGTATTGCCCATACGAGGTTCATACGGACGACAGATCAAGATCACATATTGGCTGTTAAGCGATTCTGGGTAAGCATTGCGTCGTATTGCTCGAGAGTCTAAACCAATTCCTCAATAGAAGCGGCTGGTCGAGCGAGGGTATATTTACAAAGGGACGCACGCCGGGTGGTATTCTGTTTCGGACGAGTGTTTCTATCCTGAATCGCAAGTCGAAGAAATCAAGGATCCAAAAATGAATGAGACTTACATGGTAAGCAATTAACGAAACTAGCATGTGATTGAGCCAACAAGAGGTACTAGGTGTCCAAGGAGACAGGCCAGCGGGTTGAATGGTCAGAAGAGGAAAACTATAAATTCAAACTGAGCAGCTTTCGTGAGCCTCTGACCGAGTGGCTACAAAACAACCCGCAAGGTATGTCAAATTTTCTTGCAGCCTCACAATCTAATACATGGTGCTAGCCATTCGTCCCGAATCATATTACCGCTCGGTGCTCGACTCTATTATAAATGACGAGTCCGCGACTCGCGATTTATCTGTTTCGCGCCCTCGCTCACGTCTTGAGTGGGGAATCCAAGTCCCTGGTGATCAGGAACACACCATATACGTCTGGCTGGATGCGCTGGTGAACTATCTAACCGTCGCTGGCTACCCAGACAACGTCACTGCCTGGCCAGCAGATGTATCTATTATTGGAAAGGACATTATTCGGTCAGTCACAGTTCCACCTTGAATTGACTGGCACTTATCTCGACTAGATTTCACGCAATATACTGGCCCGCATTCCTCATCGCACTCGATATCCCTCCTCCTAAGACACTTCTCACACACGGTCATTGGACGAAGGATCGACAAAAGATGAGCAAGTCTCGAGGGAACGTAGCCGACCCATTTTTGGCGATGGGGTTCAACCAAGATGGAACACCCAAACAGCGACTTGTTGTCTCACCTGACAAGCGCAAGGGCGAGTTGGATGTAGGTGTGGATGGAGTGAGGTGGTATATGCTTCGTGCAGGAGGAACTTTTGAAACCGACAGTGGTAAGTGCGAGGAGGCGAAGTGACTGTCGGCGGATTGACGTGCGTGGGCGTTAGACTGGTCGAACAATCAAGTTCGGAAACACTATCAGCGCGAGCTATCAGGCTCAATGGGGAACCTTTTGTCTCGCGTCACGGCGCCCAAACTGGTTGCACGTCTTCCTCCAGTCTTTAAGACCCTCAAACCGAGCGAAATTTTTGAGGAGGTGCATCCAGACGATGCAAAGTTGAACAAGCTTCTGAGTCAGCTCCCCGACGTTGTGGAAGGGTACATGGAAAAACTGCAGCTGGGGAGAGTCGCGGAGGCAATCGTGGAATGTCTGAATGAGGTGAGCGATCACGGACGAGAGTTAGTAACAATATGATTACCTTGGGGGTCTGTAGGCGAATAGGCATATCACGCAGTTGGAGCCTTGGTTGCCTACGTCCAGTCCGGAAGTTGTAATACGCGCGCATAAATACAGCGTTGAAACGCTTCGTATTGTGGGCATACTGCTTCAGGTGCGCAAATTTCATGGTCCAATCCCGACCCCAACAGTCACTGCAACTCCCCAACAGCCGATTATTCCAACAAAAGCCGAAGAACTGCTCACACAACTTGGCGTTTCCTACGAAGACAGAGGATGGAAAGATACAGCCCTTTGGAAAGGCGACCCTACCCTTGGACGAATGTCTCAAGTAGTGAAGCCTCTCTTCCCTCGACTAAAGGAGACAATCTAGTCGGTAATGCAGCTTATACACTAGTATTGCGTATGGAAATAGCGACACGAAACTACGTATTGATACGTCAATTCAAATCTATAGCCTCACTCCCTTCAGGAGGTCCCTCGATGTCCTCCGTCCGCTCCTTCCATAATGCATACATCTTCCTACGGTTCGAATCTTTGGTATCCGCATGCCCAGCAGCTTCGAATATTGCCTTGAGCAGATCCCCCGTCACTTCCTTTGCGCCGGTTTCCGATCTGCACACAGAATCGAGGAGGTTGGAAAATGCCTCCGATGGTCGCTTGCGTTTACGCTGCTGTGTATCAAGGCCTTCAGTAGGGGCAGAGGAACGAGTTACGAGTGCATCAAGTAGAGGTGTGAACAAGGCGGTTTGCATTCGTCCATAAGTTATTTTATTTGATGTACGTGCGGAGAGGTTGATGAATGGCTCGAGGAGTTTTATAAGTGGTGGAGGAAGTTGCTAACCGGGGTTCGTGAGCTGGGGTGTGAGATGAAGAGAGAATAATTGCATACATTGTCGGTAGTATTGAGGGTTTTGTCAAGTTCCTCGAGGTATATATCAGCTAGGTGATACGACAAACTCGCTGGGACCGCCTTGTCGTCTGGGCTATTACAGACGAATTGTGTTAATGCAATCCAACGGAAAGGCTCATCGGACTCCCTCACCAAAGCGGGCCACCTTTACCCATCATCATCTCGTTAACCTCTGCGCATGCTTCGGTCTTCCAATCATGTTGAAGGAGTAACCGGAACGTAGCGTTGATTAATCGCCGAATGAGCATATAATACTTGTTTATCCTTCCCTTGCAATACGATACTCAGCGCTCACGGCGGTTGGGAACTGGTTGGAACTGCGTACCTGTACCGATCGATCCCTGCCCACTCTCTAACCATGGCTCCCAAAATCCGCGTACAAATCCAAGTGCAGAGTCGATAGAAGGGATGAGTAGGGTGAGATTGGCAAGTTCGTGCGAGAGGTCTTGTTGTACTATGGGCTTGTCCGACATCCAGAAACCTACACGAGGGCAATTAGCTCGACCAATACACATGTGGTCCTAATTCACATACAATAGAACAGCCCTTTCCACAACTTGGCTCTCTCGGACGGAGGCATAGCTTTTTGGGAATCATTCGACAAAAATGATGCCAAAGACTTGATGGCCTTGTCCCGGGTCTTCTTTTCTACATAAACGGTCAGCGCCGAGAAGCCACGGAAGGGGTATCTGCTACCTGTCGACGCAAGGTATTTGCCTAGAGGAGGGGCCTCGGGCTTGGATGCCGATGCACTGACTGACATGATCGTTTGCGAGAAACAGTTCAAAGTTTGATTTGAAATTAGTCGATCTATTTTCCACGTGATACCTACACACGCTCATATGATGAGCACAACAAACATTGGGATGAACAAAACAAATCCAGAGATGAAACGGTTGAGAAAGCCTGGTGGAAAGGAATGTATGATACATGTGCATATGCAGTGATGGGCTCCAAGGGATATCAATGAGTGGCAAAGTCTACCAATAGAAGCAATCCCAGAAACGATTTATGTATTGAGCGCGGTACCGGCGCAACCCAGCTCTCCATTGCTACTTTTGCGCGGCCTTCGAAGAGATTTGCTCTCGGAGTATAGGAAGTGCGGCAGCCAAGTCTGCTTCGGCTCCCTCGCCCTCTTCTTCATCCAGTTCCGCGCTCGTACGTCTTGGATCGGGGGGCCAACGCGTCTCTGCCCAGTTGCGCGCATAGACAGCACATTTAAAGTACTTCTTGCTCGAGTACTTTCTCCATAAACTCTCGTGCTGGATGGGGCGAAGCAAGAAGTTGACCATCTCGTTTGCGCAGGACAGAATTTTGATCTCGGAATAGCCACTGTAGTGTTCAAGGTTCGCGTTCTGGAGCCCAAACGCGTTAGACAATGGGTTCACAAAAGAAACATGAGCCACGTACCCACTCGGGTCGTTCCAAAATTAACCGAGATAGCCAGAGCCCGGCTGCGGCTAGCATACTTGGAACATATTTAAGTAGACGTTCCTCTACCACACTGATCTCGATTAGGAACTTGGCCATGGTCCGGGTGTGCGTATCATATTCATCCGCCTTGCTCGCCCTACGCAACCAGTTCATAGGGTTCGGGAACCTCAAGTCCCAGTCGAGTATCCGCAGCATGTACTTTTCCGCGTTTAATATCTCCGTCTCGTCATATTGCGAGTCTGCCACCCTGAGAAAGTCGTGGATCGCTGGTGGCATGATCTCCTCATACTTGGCAGCGATCAGCAAACCAGTCATCCCAACCAACTGGAGCTTGACGAGTGAGACGACGCGCGCGGAAAGAAACCGGTCGACCAGATTTGTAGCAATAAACAAGGTTTCAGGGAGCAACTTGAATCTTGCATGAACTTGGATGAGCCAGTCCATGAGAATCCCTCGCATATGCCATTCTAGCTCGGGCTGTGAATTTATGTAGATAGAACTCGGCATGGTTTGAAGCTGGCTCACAACCGTAAGTAAACGCGACTCATAAAAGTTTAAGGTGCTCACCTCGAGTTCCTTCATGTACTCGAATATTTCGACGACATATTCAGCGACCATAAGCGGGTCATTTTCATCCTCGGCGTCGAGATCGTCCCAGGGTTGGGCCGAAACTAGCTCGAGCCCGTTTCCTACCGTTTCAGACTGCAGACCAATTTCAAATGGATTATCCTGTTCCTGTGCTGGAGCAGTGGGGGAACGTGCGACGGTGTCGGCCTGATCTGAAGTACTGGAGCGGCGTCTTTTTGTAGGAGGCTCTCCTTCACGATCTTCAGGTTCCAGCAACGGACTCCGCGTTGTTGTTTCAGGCGAAGATCTGGTAATCATAGTTGGCGGTTGCGCACGCGGCGATGAACGCTCGCGAATGTCGACTAGGCCCTGGATTTGTGGAGGAGCGGCGGTTTCTGTCGTGCGTATAGGTATCGCATTGGGCTGCATAATATAGTAAGCCAGCGCCAACCAACGCCATTGAATATCATTAGTATTTACCACTTGTCCAGTTGATTTATTCGCGCTCGGATCGATAACACTAGTGGCCACTGTAGCTTCATTCTTCGGTTGGGATGGCCGCCGTCTACGAATAGGAATTTCCACAACCACTCTCATTGAAGTTGAACTGCCCGCCCCTCGTGTTCCAGTTGCCTTGGTCTTTGACTTCGGCTCTGGCTTCGGCTCTGGCTTCGACTGTTTCTTTCCCTTGCCAATGTCGCCCTTCTTGTTGGACTTCTTCTTCTCCGCATTTGTGTTGTCCCCTAAAGCTTTGCGTTTACGGGTGTTAGGAGCCGTGGTCGAGGCGCTGGTCTTGGAAGTGGCCTCGTTGTCTTTCGTGCGCTTGCGAGTGGTTACTGCGAGAGACGTCTGTTGGCCAGTATTCTGATCTACATTTCGGGCCGTGGCTCGCGTTGTCCGCCGAGTCTGTATACAATGAGCTACGCTCCCAGCAGTCCCTCTATAATAATCTTACCGAGACTCTATCCATAGCACAGACGTAGTTTGATCAATGAGTGTTAAATGCTACTGAAGAAGAGCTCGGTAAGAGACCCCTGTGATGGGCATGAAGAGACAATGAATTGTTGTTGATCACGTGAATACGCACTTGGTGGCTGTGCTGACCACGTTAACATTACTTCAATCACGACGCAGCAACAACATGCGTGTTGATCATGCACTATCTTTTGGGGCAACTTGTGCTGCACCTGATGAACCGCCCTGACACGCGCAAGCAGCGTGGACCAAGCTCAGATAATCCAGCCTCAGCCACGAAAACCCTTGCTTCAACGAATTTTGAGCCCCGTTGTCCATTTGAGGTAAAAGGTACGAGCCCCCGAGTCGAATCAGAGCAGACATTTGGACAAGCTCGTTTTAAATATACTCTGGGTGGTTGATACGCAGCTACTCATTCATGTATGGTCAAAGGGGGGTTGTCTTCCACAGGTGACTTCCGCATTTCAGAGCGATATCGATAGCATTGTATTATACAGACAGTTTGTTCGTGGGCACCAACCTCAAGTGATACTCATTAGACTCAGTTCTTTCTTGATCACTACCGCAGCAAAACTCTGGATATCAGCTATCAATAGCTCGGGACTGATTTTTACGCGCATACAGCAATCAGCTTCGACAGAGCCAGATGCGACCACCTTTTATCCCGTGCCTGGTTCTTACCCAGGTCAGACGAAGTATTAAATAAGTAGAAGCCACTTACAACATTGCCCGGGTAATAATTTCATCTGCAGTCTACGGGTAGTTGTCTGTCCAGGCGTATAGCTTTTCACCAATCCAGGCCAAAAGACCAACGGGGCTGCCTGTTAAAGTGGGGGCCGAGCAATTTAAGATACTTGATAAGAATTTGGTCCAGACATTTACCTGTTAACGCAAATGCAAGTGTCTAATACAGCGTATAGTGTTAGCTCCTAGAAACTCACTAGATCCATTCGTTGAGACTTCATACCTGTGGTCTAGTGGATTGTATGCGTTCATATCCTGACCCCCCTCTCCCCAGAACTCCTGAGTCGCTTTGAGATTCTCAATTTCGGCCTTGAATAACCTCCAGGTAAACCCGCAAACCCAAGCATTGCTTTGATAACAATGGACAGATTTCCGAACATAGGTAGAAAATTGGCATCTATGTTTGTGTGCGTGGCTAGGCGCGTATCTTGGTGATATAATACAAATGCGCGGCAAACGAAACCACCCCTGTCAATTATGTCAGAATATGGCAATGGAGCAATGGAGCAATGGAGCAATGGAGCAATGGAGCAATGGTACATACCAGCCCCCTCCTTGCGCCATATAGTGCCTGTATCCTAACTTTGCCATCAATTTATCAAAAATATATGCGCTTGCCCTGGAATCCATTCCAGGAGTGCTGGCACGCTAGGAAAATACGTAGCCCGGCAACCTATTTGGATGATCATCAGCTCCCATACGAACTTTTTGATTCGATACTTACGAGGGCGCAACAACATGAAATGCAGGCTGCATTGGATCCTTGGGATTCGTCAACTCGTCGATTATCTTGGAAACCTATGAAGGTGTATTAGCCTTGTCACTGCTTGGAAGGAGGGCTTCTTGCCTCGAGGAAGCTTCCCAGCCATGCATAAAAATTAACGGTGTGGCATTTGGATTGTTCGACTGCTGGTGCGCAGAGTGCACCTCTGGAACCCCGTGGTCTAGTGTGTCAATGCAAGTTGTGAACTGGGGCAGGGTCTGGTTGATATGTTTTTTCGACCACTCGCCAGTCATACTGCGTCCGCCAATGTTCGAGGATTGGCTTGAGTACTACCAGTGGTATACCCCAGTCCCATTCTCGACCGGCAGGAAGGTCCAGTTCGTCTGGTAGGCGAGTGAGATTAAGTTTGGCGCGGGGGTCGTGCAACTTTTCGCCCAACACAGCAGTGCTAAACTCGCGGATACCAGTATAGGATATCATGGACATGTAGCTGATTCGTCTTCCATGTCGCCGTGCCAAAATTTATACCACAGAGCGTCGCCAAGCATGGGGTCATGCAAAAATGCAGGTGGTGAGTCAACGTATACTTTGGAGTGAATTTGTGCACAGGATGATTCAGTTCACACGATACCAGCTTCACATGGTTGGCGCTGGGTGACTCGGCGCTCGATGGGCGACTCGCTGTATCGAAGGACTTGGATCGCGTCAGGACAATTGCAATGAGGTGATCAATTCCTTGTACCAGAGTGTAGACACTACGTACGACGAACTCTAGTTCAGGAACAACCTGCCCAATGGGTTCCCAACAAATGAGGTTCTCTCTAAAATGCCATCTTTGCGAAGCTCCGGGTACCATTTGGTCTCAGTCCTGATCTTCACGCATATAGTGTAATCAGATCCGACAGACTAGAAGTGGGTGGAGGGTATCGCTCGCAATTCCAAGGTCGCGCAAGTGTCCGTCTTTATTATCTTGGTTTGCGTGGGCCGTATTATTGGCTAATGTCGTCCCACCTAGCATGGGAAACAATTGAAAGATGTTAGATTGTTTGCAACTATCGGGTTACTGTAAAAACACCTGCTCTTACGGTGTACGCAACATAATATCTGTTGGAGGAACGAGAAGGCTGGTGGTTCCCCTTCAAGCAAGATATTATTGTAAGCACTGGACCAACCTAGAGCACAAAGAAGGGATTGGATCTTGGGGGACTTCTTGAATGATCACAGTCCCCCTACTAGGGCTGCGGTAGCCAATTGAACGAAGGCTACGGCGTGTTCTATGTGGCATTGTTACCGCCCTTCAAACCCAAGATCCAGAGCAGAGTACATGAGGGCAGATGAAGAGATATGGCCTTGGTTTGCAGTCAACAATCGGCTTAGGAAGCTAGTTCGGTCTCGCCTGGCCGAGTGCTCAACGCGTAGAACAGGCTGACACGGCAGATTTATAACCACATGTAAGAGGCTAACTACACTACGAGATTCATGGTTGGTCATCAAACAGAACAGCCGCCGACTCGTCAGATTGATTATGCTCGACTGGCGGCAATAAACAAACGCATAGTGGAACGACACCAATGTCAAGTCGGCGGCCGCTGAGAGGTCGACTAAAGTGTCAGAGAATCGTCTCGCCGATCATACGCGGTCAGACGGTGGGCAGACCTTCAATCCCAACCTGCCAGCGCATGTATGGACTGGCTAGAGGTCGGCTAGAGTTCGGTACCACAAGAACAACCCACGAAGCAGCCAGCTGAAGGATCGACAGCCCGATTTCACGTGACTTTCCAGCGCTCATCCAGGCACATGATCATTACGTCAATTATTGACATATTCTATTCGTAGGTCTCAAGAATAAGAGAGCATTGGGGATCATTAAAAATACACGAAGAATGACAACAACGAAAAAGAACATAATAAAAATAGAATGAGAGTTTAGCCATGCAATGAATCATCTATCCAAAAGTCATAGAAAATGCAATAGGGGTCACCACCTCCTGACCACCTCGCCGTCCGTGTACAACCCCGGAATCGCCGTCGTGCGAGTTCTTCGGCGCCCCGACTCATTACGGATAACAACTTCACCGTTAAACAGGGGTACACGAGGTGGTGATGCGGGCTGGACTGGGGCTTGACCAGATAGAGTGGTTACTGGAGACGGGGCCTCCTTTCGCTCGGATTGGTGCGGAACTGGGGTCGTGTCCAGTCGGAGTGGAGGCGAGTTTGCCCGCCGGGTCTGGGCGAGTTCGTCCGAGGCACTGCGAGGGGTGATTTGGGATGGCGCGGTGCTCGGTCTGCCTATTCCGATTCCCACCCCGGTCCTAGGCACTCCGTCCGAGGGTAACGCCTCTGTACGATCGGAGGACGAGGAGAGCGCGTAAGACCCCGATCCGGCACTAGGAGACAGAATTGCCGAGCTCCTTCGCTCGCGCTTTCCAAATGCCGCCTTGAAATCCTGAAATGACAACCCCGACCGCCTTCGCGCCTCCTTTTCGCCCCCGCTAGTCCTGCTTGCCCGATCGTCGTGCGTAGACGTCGTCTCGCCTTCGCTCTCTCGAAGCACCTCGTCGTGCCCTGGAGTAGAAGCAAATAAACTATGCCTGTTCTTTTTGGGCAAAGCCTCGTTTGCGTTACTCTCAACGACAAATCCCAGGCTCTGAGCCCTTGGACGGCTCCCAAATAACCCAGCACGGCAATCCTCGCCCTCGCCTGTAGGCACAGCTTTGGCCTTGCCTTTTCCCTTCTTTGAAAACGTAAAGGACCGTTTGCCGCGCTTTCCCACGGCTGGGCTACAGCTGGCTCCAAACTCGTCTACGCCGGCCGTCTCGGTGTCGTCGGCCTCGGAGCTAAGGCTGGTGATGCTCGCCGGAGGAGTTGGCAGGATATATGCAGGTCCAGATTCACGTTCGTGCTCTTGGACTCGGCGAATGGCAGCGTGACCATTAGAGCTTCCTGGTTGACTGGGAGGAGCAAAGTCGGCGAGGGTGGGGACCGAAGTACTTGATGATTGCGGAGAAAAGGATACACGTCGACTGGCAGGAGCGGGGCTTGGTGATGCGCTGTCCCGACGTTCAATAATCGGAACAATGTTCGGGTCTCGACGGACTGAAACCGCTATTAACGCAGGGGTATGTCGGCGTCGTAGAGAACGGAGGTGGGGTGAAGATGTCGACAGCGGCTCGCCGGGGGGTGAAGACACAGACGACGCCTTGGGAGGTGCGGCCGACGTGAGTGACGGAAACATAGGAGCGAGGACAATGACTGCGAGGCTCTACTATAATTAGCCCAGTCCGCTCCACTCTGGTATGAATAGCTCACAATGACAAAGCCTCCCGCAGCTATAACCACGCTGACTATACGTAACACCACAGAGCCGACTGCAGTGTCGGCCAGGCCCGCCATGAAGCCAAAGTTGATCGAGAGTGTGAATGTGTAGGTGCTAGATTGTTGTGTGGTACGGAGAGCGCCAAGCTTGTTGAGAAGCTCGGGCTCTGAGTGCAAGAGGGGTAACTCGTTGGTTTGGGCCATGATTTCTTGGATAATATATTATCGTAACTCAAATTTCCTAGTAAATTGGACGGCGGCCGAGGTCTTGTAAGCTAGGAGGCCGAGCCCGAACCGGGGCACAATCAGCGTGCGAGTAGGGCCAATCACGGGCTGGGCGTAAGTTGGGAGGGAACTATAAGGCTGCACAGAGGTCAGTGGGGAGAAGCCGCGAGACGCGCGGAGGATTCTACTCACCCGCGGGTCCCGTCGTTTTGAGGCAGGTGACCGGGCGTTGATCGACAGAGCTGAGAACAACGGTCTTATACGAGCCAACAAGGTATGGCACGAGCGCAAAAGGTCAAGGATTATCGTACGTCGCCAGGGGTCAAACAAGGGGCCTGAAAACCCCAATCCAACGCAAGCCGAGGATCTGACAAGCGCGCACAAGACAATCTCGTAAAAGCCGCTACTGCTCGTGAGAAGCGGAGGGGTATACGTACTGCCCCGGAAGGTGCCAGCTCTTTATAGTTGCATGGCCAGAATACGGTTCGGTCAAGTCCATAATTATCCCGCACATGAGCTGGTCACTCGAGAGTCGCACCATCTGCTCGATGTGGATGGGTTCGAAGGTACACACGCCCAAACCAACAGATCCTAAATGTCAGCTTACGTATGATAGAAAATGTCGGCAAATCCAAATTAAACCGCGCCAGAGCGGGATGGGACCATCTTCTCGCTTTTGTTGAAACATCCGCCTGTCTGAAAATGTTGAAGCATGAACATGAGCTGACGCGCGTATGGGCGAACACGAGTGGAATTTCACCAACATCGCCCTGCCTTTTGCGGGCACGATGCATAAGCTTCGAGGTTATCTGCCTGGGCGTTTGATCGCAGTTGAATGTCGAGCAGCTTACGTATCTGAATAGGATTGCCACCAGGTCAAGGGCTTATAAACCAGACTGAGAGAGTCCAACGCAATGCGTATCACATCATCTACTCATCGATACATACACTACAAGAAAGAAACCGGAAAGGCGACAATAGTTGGAGAGAATGCAAGGTCGGTATAATCCAAACGCATCGTGTTTTGTGAGCAGAAAGGATTGGGTAGACGTAAAGAGCCAATTCGTAAGATCGTTGAGATTTAAATCAGCTGTAAATAATCTACGCATAAATTCGTCAGTTCGATCAATACGCAGCAGACCCTAAGGAAAGACTCACTCGAGGGAACAACTGCACCGCAAGAAAAGGTGAACACAGCCGTCAGCAAGGCAAACCACATGGAGAAACCACACTCACTTCCAGTAGCCCCACTCTCCTTCCTTGCCTGCCACCACTTTCCATTATTATCCACAATATCCAAGATTTCACCTTTGGCAAACGAAATTTCGGCCGGGTCGTCGGGGCTAGCTGTGTATGCATACAGCGCTCGAGCCTTGTAAGCATAGTTCCCCGCCGCCTCTGGATCACCTCCAGCCGCGCCGGGGGGTACTGCATTACTCATGAGCGGCGTAGAGGGAGAGCCCGCACGCTGGCCATCCTCACCGATACTTCGGTTTGGGCCGATGCTTCGAGTAGGTTCTTGGCTCATCGGTCGGCCCATGCCCATACCCATTCCCATGTTGGTCCCGCCCGTGTGCATCGGCGCCATTCCACCCATTCCCATGTGTTCTTCTTTTCCGGCACCGGCGTATCCGTTGGACGATCTTTGCGAGTGTTGAGTGTGTCGGCGCGCGCCTGCCCCCGAGTGCGAGGCGGGGGTGAGGCCTGATCCGGATCCCAACGAGTCGAGCGTATGGAGAATGGTCGAACCATCTTCGGCGGTGAAGTAGAGCACCCAGAGAATCTGTGTAATATTTAGTTAGGCAAATGCCCAGTGATCCCGCTAAAAATAACTAGACTCACATTTACAAAGGAGAGCAACAACCAGCCAGCACCCATTGCTTGCGGAGCTGACCGAACAGCGAAGATCGCATTGGCGCCATTTACGGAAAAGACGATTGCAACCGCTCCAAAGACCGAGATCTGTTGTTGTGGTGATGAGATGATGATGATGATGGGATGAACTCATGTTAGCGCTCTGCACTGCATAGCCTAGTAGACTGCGGACCAACCTGTAGACGGTGCAGATCAATGGTGTTGGTCGCGAGGGTGTGAAGTACTCCGAGGATGAGGAATAGCTCAAGGCTGCGGTGGGCAATAAGTCAATTAAATCCCGGAGCAAAACAAAATGGACCCACAAGATGGCAAACCACAGTGTGCCGACAGCTTGATTCCCAACTAGATGCCAGCGTCAATGCCTCGCTTCCACCAGGATGATCAGATCAACGGTCACTCACACTGCGCCGTAGTCGCCGCTTGGCCGATGAACGCCGTAAACCATCCGGTCTGCGCACACACGTTTAACTCGCGTTGTAGACGGGAGAGAAAACTTACGAATGCCAGTACAAAGGTGATGAGGAACAGATAGTGTGTTATGATTGGACGGAAGTCGTATCCTTCGCGCGCCATGGCTCGCTCGATTGTTTTGTTGTTCAAGTTGCGTTGGGGCGTCTGTCCGTCTCTGTTACAGAAATCTTACAACAGCGATCGTGTGAGGATAGGAGCGGGGAGGTGAAAGTCCTGCCTGAGGAGTCGAGAAGAAAGTGAGACACTAGTGAGACCCAGTCGTTGTTCAAACTTACAAAAGATCGGCAAGAGCAAGAGAAGGGTGGAAGACGTAACAACTCACAACATCCGAATTTCAAATTCCAGTCAATGAGCGGCTCGGCTTTAGTTGTCGTCGGAACATTAGAGTGTGGACGATCTCAATTCTAGTTCCCGGAGGAAGTTTGCGCACCAATTGAATAAAATAAATAGACGTCTGAATGGCACGAGGATCAAAGTTTACATTGCCCAGGCAACAAACAGGATACCAATTCCCTGACCACACAATCCTTCTTTTACCCCACAAACACAAATCCGCCTTTCATCCTACAAAACGCATCGAGTCTGCCTTGACAAAGTATTTGGGCTCCCCGCCCGTGTGAGCTTCATCCGGGATCAGATGAACGTCTGATTGAACACCCGGGTCTCGTTTTCGAATACCGGTTTTTTGACAGCCGCGGCAGGGCCAGGCGTGGGCGGCGGTCCATGACGCACGGTCCCCGTGACGGTGACGAGCAGCGAGGGTGGCCGGGGCTGAGGACCGGCAACACTTGAGCCTAGAGAGAAACTACCGTCAGGAGACTGAGACAGTCGTTGAGCGGAATCTACATACCAGGTATAGGGTGGCAATCATAAGACTGGACGTCGTGTTCGGAGCGCGGCATGGCCTCGAGCAACTGTCTTAGTTCATCCGCGCCTGAAACGGGCGTTCCATTCCATGTAATGTTGGACGTGGGTCGGTAGAACCGAGGCACAGTCTAAAACGCAATCAATACGCCGTATTTAGGTAAAAGATTTTGACTCGCCTCGGTCCGGTAAGGAGCATCGTACGCCCGATAGTAAAGTCTAAGAAAAGTAGACGCGCCACGGTTGGCAATGTCGACGCTGAAGGGATTGCAAGTTCATTAGTTAGTTCGAAGTCAGGCCTAGTCGAGTCGGAAGCTTGAAGTTCACTCGGAGCGTGCGACCGTTGCATGTGCTGCTTGTGCGTCCATAATGCTTGGTTCAACGGTGGAGGAGGAGACAAAGTATAATGACGTGCCGTAACCGCCCGGCGACTATTTATGTCCTCGGTTCGGCGCTTGACCTTGCATCATACGAATAATTTTTGGACAATCCGTCGATCACAACAAACATCCTACAGCCATGGGGAAAGCACAAAAGAAAAAGGCAATGCGTAGGCATAACCCGATGCGTGTGCCGGACTCGCATATCCCAAAAGGACTCGAGTCGGCTGCTTCGTCGTCGCAAAAGGAGAAGGCAGATGCTGTATTACCGATCATCCAAAAGGTGAGCTCGAGATTAAATTTGCGGGAAGAATGCTGAGAGGAGCTGGACTAGCTTGGCAGTGAAGACGTAGCTGAGCGAACGTGGGCGTGTGCTGCTGTTTCGAATCTTATTCAAAACGATCCTGCGACAAGACGCTTGCTGCAAGGCAAGAATGTTGTCGGAGCACTCATTACTCGGCTGTCCGACTCTTCGGAAGAGGTGGCCGCAGAGGCAACTGGGGCTCTGAGGTGAGCCAGCTATCACTTTTAATATGCTCGATTGCTCAGCTAGTGGCACTTTAGGAACTTGTGTATTGACGGTGGCTTCGACATTTGCGCTGAAATGTACAACAAGGGTATCATTGGACCCCTCAAAGAGTTTATACCCAAGGCAAGTTGCGTCTAGTGGCTCACAGGCTGTTGCTCATACTTAGTAGCTATCAACATCGCTCCAAAACGTGCTCGAGAACCCCAAATCAGCGCCTGAGAAGGTCCAAGAATTGGTATACGAGTTTGCGGAGAACCTGATCACCATTCTCTGGTGTCTGTCGTATGTACCACCTCCTTAATGAAGCTGCGGGCCATACTAATACGTCGTGTGACTTAGAGAAACCTCCAACAAGGCCCTCAATGCCGTCAATTCGATTTCACTCATACCGTTTCTCATGGCTTTTGTGGTTAACCGCGCAAAATTGCCAAGGCAGGTTGTTCACGCCGCAGGTAGGTCGTTCTAGCCCTCTGTTCTAGTTTGAAGCCCGGTAATGGCTAACTGTATGCGCGTATATGCACCCCTTGATATATAGCCCAATGCCTGTACGTACTATCAGAGGACAACCCGCCAGCTATCCAAAGCATCCGCTCTGAATCCGAGTATGTTGCCGCTCTGGTCGCAACATCAACCACACAACCAGGGCCAAACGACGACGAGTGGGATATCGGGATCCGAGTCTTGTGCTGTGGTGGGTAGATAGCATTGCCTTCTGGGATATTTTGGCTCACCCAGATTTATAGGGACCCTAAGAAACATATCACCTCTTCCATCCGCTCTCAATGCCTCCTCCATTGATATTGACCGTTCGATTGCACTACCACTCATCACACCTCTCCTTTCCTACTCGCTTGACGATGCAGTCGCGGAGGTACAGAAGACACTCATAGAACCAGTAAGTACTTCATTACTTTCCAATTACTGGGCCGCTAACGAGGTGTTTGCCCCATAGGCTGCACCTCTGCCCAATCCCTCACTCAAATTTGCCAAACTACCGAAATCCGATCATAAATCTCCTGCAGAGCTGACGCTGGAACGGATCGAGAGGAGGTTACGAGCGTTGCAGCTCTCTTTGGAGATCCTGACTGGCGTGTGTGCTCAGATCCCCGAACCTGAGCCCGTAGAGGACGAGGGCGTTGAAGAGGACGGAGATGTTGAGATTGAGGATATGGAGGACGACGAAGCCATAATCCAGGACGGAGGTACGCAACTGAACTTACATTCGAATTTATTGCTCACCTTGGTAATAGATATGGCAGACGACTCGACTATGGATGCAGATGACCTCCCAATCACCCTCGAAGCAGACGCAGACAACATCGCCCTCCTCCGCAAACTCGCCCCCCTCTTACTCGCACTGAGCACACCTACGCCCATGTCTTTCCCAAACACCTCCGCCTCCCCCGAGCCAAAGCTCGAGCACCTACCTACCACCTCTGCGTTGCTCGCGGTACACATATCAGCCCTCGAATGCCTATCGAACCTGTTATTGTCATTCCCTACCAGCGATTCGGGGCCAAGCACAGTCAACCCCTCTGTGCTCGAGCTGGTGGTTGGGGCCTGGCCACGGGCGTGGAGTTCCCTTAGCTCGGTTGTAACTACATCCTCGTCTGGAGCGGATAGAAGGATGGAAGTTTCTGTCGCTGCGCTTGGAGTGTTGTGGGGTCTTGCTCGCCTTGGTCGGGGCGCACTCGTTCCAACCCAAGAGAACGTTCAGCTCTTGGTTCAAATTGCAGATTCTCCACAGGCAGACGAACAAGTTCAGGTCAAATGCGTTGGAATTCTGGGATCTTTGGCGCAAAACCTCACCGAGGTGGAGATGAACCGAGTAAGTTCACGATGTGCGGCGGCCTGAGCTTAGCGGCTAACCCCCGATCCAGGTGATCGCACAATACCTGTTGTCGTACATCCACCCAACTCCACGTGCGGCGGAACCTACCCTACATGCGCTGTCTCTCTTGATCGACATTTACGCAGACGAGGCAAACGCATATGACGTCAATTTCCGAAATCTCAAAGGAACAGAAACATTGGCCTCCTCGGTGACAGCCCTGCGCAAACTCGTTCGTAGCATCGACCGCAGAAAGGAAGGAGGTCTCGAGCTCCGACGATGGGCGGAAGAGGTAGAAGGGAATGTGCGCGGGTTCGTGACGTATCGACGCAAGTTGAAGATTTGAGGATTGTTTTTATTACCTTGGGAATGAATTTTGAATCCAATGTTTGGAGCAGTGTTTAAAAAACGACAAAAAAACGAGCCATAAAACCTGAGCATAAGTGAGAACCTGGACACACAAGTACTAGCGATTACAAGTCCATCAACATGTCATTTTGCTTTTGCCCCTTGAGCACAGGTGTCCGATCCAACTGCGGTTAGCTAAGTGGACTGGCTGGCATCAGTCGCATCGAGTTGCTTGTGACAAACCTGAACGGAATATAGCCGTCGTTTTCATCACGGAGAAAGAATATGGTCTGCGTGGTTTTGCGCCTCGTCGCACTTGCGCGCGATGCGTGTAGCAGCTTGCAGCGCCCGTTCGACATGCTCTCGCACTGCCGAGGTAGGAGAAGTGTGGAACAAAAGCTCTACGATGATAGTCGTTAGTAAAAGCGACACCTGGCCCGAAACTGCGCATTTACCTTGGTACAGGAGCGTATATCTAACCGTCCGCGAAGTAGGTGTAACGACAATATCCTGCTCGGTAAACTTCTTGCACTTGATCCCACGAATCGGCTTTTTGCTCCCGCCGTCGGCCGCATTCATGGGGGTCATGGCCAAGTTGGAGCGGAACGACGTCTGATCAGCCTGGCCTGCATCGGTCGAGCGTCGGCGGATCCAGGACGATCTCACGCTACTCGTGTGGCCGTTTCCGTTAGTGAACTGACCGCCAATGCGGTGGTAGGGGGACGGAATGATCTTGCCCGTGACGCTCGACCATTGTACAAGCGTCGCCTCAAGCTGCTCCTCGGCATCCAAAAACGCCTGGCTCACACCCCGTGCAGACAGGTCTCCCTCCAGCAGACTATAAAACTTCTGCGAAGTTTCAATCAACCTAGGCAAATGCTCCGCCAAAATGGACGACATGCTCCCCGCATCCTATAAAATGCTAGTCAATTCGAGCTAAATCGAAATGGGAAACACACTCGCCTCGCTGTCGCGGAATGCGATCAAGTGTCCCAGATAGCACTTTTCGGTTCGCACAATCTCGCGCACACACAGCATCGCGCGGCAGACACGAATCCACTCGCGTTCGGCGACGCTGTCGTCCGTCTCGGACTCCCAGTAGTCTTCGAGCTCGGCCCCGCTTTGGTTCACGCCCATGGCAAAGTCATCGAGCATGCGGCTCTGGCGAAGGAGTCCGCCAACGCCAATGAGACGAGCCTCGAGCTGACGAGAAACTCTTCGTCGTTCATGTCGGCAATCATCCAGTGGCGTTGGGAAGACGTGCGAGGTGGGACCGCATCGCTCATGGGTACGGAGAGGAGAGAAAGGCTACTGATTGACATGCCGTAGATAGATCCAACATCGGCTAACACAGAGCGAGCGCTGAAGCGTGTGGAGTGGAGTGAGGTCCCGCTGATGGACATCGCGTAGACGGACTCAGCATCGGTTGACGTTGAGTGGGCATCGAAAGGCGTGTAGCGAGGATAAATGTCGCCGATTGATATAGGACGGGGAGGCGCCATGCTAGCCAAAATGCTTTAAGAGGAAAGTACAATTCAAAATGCTTGGAAAGGTCACTCTTTACTCACTTCATTTCGTGGAAAGAGTTGACGCTTGTAAGTTCGTCCATCTCTTCGTCGGACCTTTCTCGATCCCGCATTTCCCCGTCATTTACCTCCTTACTATCCATCTCACATATGTTACCTGTACAAGCGGCCAATGTTTAGTTTCTGCGCACGAGTACCGAACTACTGCACTGGTATCAACGAATTGGACCATACCATTGAGTGCTGGCCTTGAGGCACTGTGTTAGGTTTCAGTCAACAACGCTGAGACTAGACAATCAGCTTATCATTATCTGAGACGAATTCTGTCCGCCTATCATGGGCCTCAAATCCGATTGGCAGATCCCAGAGTTCCCATTTGACACTAAACGAATGCACAGAGTTGGTTAGTTAGAAAGGGAGGCCGTCCTCGGGCTCGCACTTCCGCAATGTGGTTTACAACACGAACCTACATGCGAGAGCCGAAATAGCGCCTGTAGACGATCGCTCACGCGGCTGATATTAGGACGATCGGCTGGATCGTGATTCCAACAGGACATTAAGATTGCCCAAAGTTCGTTGTGCATTTCGATATCTGGGCGAAGCGGGGGTTGTTTTTCGTATGCGACCAAAGTAAGGACCCGGTGATCAGCGATGCCCTCATACGGGACCTTGCCGGTTATTATTTCCTTGAGTGGGCATTAATAGTGTAGCCAGGGGACTGAGGAGGGAGATATACCAGCATAGTCTAGGGAGGTAAGCCAAGGTGGATTAGCGTGGCAAATGATCTGATAAACATACCATTCCATAGGCATATACATCAGCTTCCTTGCTCGTTTCTGGGCCTGTGTCGCTCAGTAAGAGCTCGGGTGCCTGGTAAGCGTATATATGTATTTATTAAAGCTCAATTAGTGGATACGATTGCTTACCGCCCATCGAAGTGAAATGCCATTCCTTGTAGTACTGGTGAACTTGAGCGTCAAGTCCTTGATTTGAGTATTCCCAAAATCTGAAATCAATGCAACACCATCGGATGAAATCATCACATTTGCCTTATCATACGCAGTCACTCGTGAGCCTAAGGTCTTGTAGTGCCTAATGAGAAACCCACAGCCTTCAGATCACCGTGAACCTACAAAGCAATTAGCTTGAAATTGTCCGAAGCAGAAAAGTTTATATCTCCTCACTATCCCGGCTGCGTGAATATAGCAGAGCCCTGCACAAATTTCCATGCACTTCCATGCCGAGTCATCCCCTAGTAAACATTACGTTTGCCAATTTAGTATACGTACTCACAGGTTTAGCCCACTCCATCCCTGGATTGCGGCTGCGATAGGCCATCAAGTTGCCATTATACATCCACTCCGATACCATGGCTAAATGACCCCGAAATATTGTGAACCCAAGCAAGGGCAGTACATTACCATGCCGTAGCTTCGACCAACAATACATCTCCCTCGCAGCACGCTATTCCAGACAGTGTCACAACATCGTTCTCCGATCTCTCCATGTCCTATGACTCACCTTCAGTACCTTCTCTTTATCGACGTCGATTGTTTCTTCCGACCTGGAGCAGACCCTCAACGACTTAAGTGCAATGCGGGTACCATTTCTCAGTGCCCCTTGGTATACGTCACAGTAGCCACCTCCCCCCAGGGGGAATTCACTGAAGGCGCCCAGATCAATTAATGGTGTAAGATTTAAACAGCCGTGCGCAGTCAAAGCAGTGATAACCCCTTCGATTGACTATACAAAAATTTGATCGGTATTGTATTCAACCTATATCTACGCTAACTAGAATGTCGAGCACTCACTGTGGCGCTACCAATCAGGTCCACATCGCTCGCAGGGAGCCAGTCCATTGGATTGGTCACGGGGTTTGACCCCTTTCAAAGCCCTTTCCTCTCGTTTTACCTCTTCAAGGGTGGGTTACCCCTCACTTTGGTATCCTTATACAGAGGGAAGAAATAGCACGGAGGGTATGCAAGTGTTGTGGAAGTATCAATGAGGCTCACAGCGCCCCGCGCTGTGGACTCATGTGGGTGGCTGTGAATCGACGGGAGGAGGAGAAACCGAGTAATTCTAGGTGAGTCAAGGTCCAAAGTCTGGGACTGATGACGGCTAATCCCGATCCAAGTGATCGCACAATACCTGTTGTCGTACATCTGCCCAACACCGTGTGCCGAACCTATCCTACATACGCTGTCTCTCTTGATCGGCATTTATGCGGAGGAGGCAAACGCATATGACGTCAATTTCCGAAATCTTAAAGGAACAGAAATGTTGGCCTCCTCGGTGACGGCCCTGCGCAAACTCGTTCGTAGCATCGACCGCAGAAAGGAAGGTGGTCTCGAGCTCCGACGATGGGCGGAAGAGGTAGAAGGAAACGTGCGCGGTTTCGTGACGTATCGACGCAAGTTGAAGATTTGAGGATTGTTTTTATTACCTTGGGAATGAATTTTGAATCCAATGTTTGGAGCAGTGTTTAACAACAGTCCATATTCTACCAGATTACTTGAAATACACGACAAAGACCAAGGTATAGAACAAAAGCATAAGCGGGAAACTAGATATCACACAAAGACTAGCGGTTACAAATCCATCGACATGTCGTCTTGCTTTTGCCCCTCGGCACGGATGCCGTCCGATTTGCTGGCCAACCACGCGCCGAACGCCTTGGTTCGGCTCGTAGAGGTCTTTTTGGCTTGTTCGTCCAACTGGCGGACTTCTTGTATGGTTCGTTCGCGGCAGTAGGTTTCTTCTGTGCGCGAGACAAAGAACAAGCGGTATGTGAGCATGTCGACTTTGATGTGGAGGCCGCCTTCGGCGTGATACTTGGGAGGCTCTTCGGTGGCGTCGTTGACCCGCAGATTTCTACAGGAAGGATCAGAACTGTGTGACAAGAGCTGGCATAGCTCGACATACCGTCGAAGTAGCGGTCCTGCAACTGTACCGCGAATGCTTTCCGTTTGGTGCGTCTACGACAACATGAGCACCACTTCACCCACAATAAAAATACTACCCACCAAGACATAGGAGTCGATATAATTCCTCCATCGACCATGCATAGTCTCGCTATCCATCACACTCCCATCATCCCGTGCAAGGAGCTGGAACCCGAGCGTCTTCTTGTCCCCGTTCTACCATCCACATAAGGACAGGTCTTAAAGGTACAACAGCAGGACTCACCCAGACAATTCGATGCACGTTCAAATTAGAGTTGTCCTTCTCTCGACTGTCCTCGCCCGCAATAAGCGCCTCGACCTGTCGACGATAGTTGATCAAAAACTGCGAGCTTGGTCCTGGTGCAGTCTCGCGGCGCTCTTTCTGGAGGAGAGAGAACAACTCGGGCCAGCGTGGGTCGCTCAAGATGATTTGAGCCTAACGCAAACGATTAGTTGACTAGTCCGGACAAGTCCACCCGACTCACCTGCTTGATCACTCGACTCGCAAATAGGTCAATCGTAAAGACGACATAAGCCTTGGTGCCAAACATGAACCGCGCGACTTCTTCAAACTGTTGCCAGTCAATCTCGCCGTCAAACATGCGCTCACTTGCGTCCAGGAGCGTAGGATAGAACTCCAAAGGCGGGTTGGCGATTTCTACCCGAGTTGTGAGTAACCCGAACCACGCGAGTCAAATGACGTACTGCTATTGCTAGGAATCAACCTATGCGCACTAGGCGGGACAGCATCGTTCAACCCAAGCTGGACAGCCAACGGATTCTCGAGGTACGACGACTCGCCCTCGGACAACGTCTTGGCGAGTTTCTTGAGCGACACCAAGCGGGAATACCAAATCTACCCCCAAATTTAGCTCCAAGCCCAGTCTACCACTGGACAAACTCACCTGGATAATCCTCAACAAGACATAAATCACATTATTCACATACATCGTCCCCTTTGTGCGCCTGCCCTCTTGTGGCGAAGACTGCGCCGGAGCCTCGTCCATGCGCACCCACACACCCTCGGGTAGGGTATCCGTGCTCTCGGGAGAGACACCCTCGGAATCGACAGCCATGGGCGACGCACGCGCGCTAGCTTCCTTGGCGACTTTCCCGCCCCTCGCCTTTTTCAACGCCCGCTTCCTCAAATCGCTCCCGCGTTTGCGACCCGGATCGTCCGCGACGTCATCCCCAGCGCCGACGAAATCCTCGCCCCCGTCCATGGCCTCGCCAAACGCCGAATCAAACGCCGCGTGGTCCTGCATAAACACCATCGGGATAAACGTCCGCAAGAACCGTTCGACGCGTTTACGCTCGTCGGGGGCGCAGACGTTGCCCGTCGAGCGGTCGAGATAGGTGAGCACGAGCTTGAGGATGTCTTGTACGACGCCCATGTCGTCCATGACAAACGACATGCCCATCGCCGTCCCGGGCGCTTCGTCGACTCGTCGGAAAGTAGGATCGACCATGCGGTGACGCGCCTTGTGGCCTTCCTTGCGCCGGGCCTCGGCTTCGAGCACAAGTTGCTTGGACATGAGCGCTCGCTTGTCGTTGGCCTTGATGTTTGCACCCTGGTGGTCCAGACTCTTGTAAAAGTTGCGGGCCTCGACTTCGCGCCAGACCTTGTTCCACTCGCGTTGGGCACGTTTCCATTCTTCTTCCTTTTGTTTTAGGCGGTCTAGTACGACGCGGACGGCCACCGAGGGGTTCTCGTGCAACGCGCGGATGACTTCGGCTCCGACGGCCTTGTCGTAGACTTTCTTGATCACACGCTGGTATATGCCGCGCGATTGGCCGCCCAAGTGCGGGTCCAACGTAAAGGTCGAGCGTTTCTCGGGATCCATAGCGTCGATTCGGGCCTTGATGGGTTCGAGGATCGCAATCGTGCGCAAGAGGGCCTCGATGTTAAAGTCGTACTCGTGTCGTTCTTCCTCGGATTTGTGCAGCGCATCTTCGTACGAGTTCTTCTTGCCGGTCGTAAAGCCCGATTCCTCAGAAAGCCAAGTCGGGTGAGAGACCCACTCGTCGTTGAGGACTTCCCAGCACATGGCATCGCGCCCCGAACAGGCCAAATTAATTTCCTGCAACGAGTTAGCCTAGCTCAAATATAATCCACCGGACTCACGCTTGCAGGTAACCTCCGGTAACTCGGTCCAAACTTGGGACAATTACCAAGATCCACCCTCGGCCGGTCAAGCGCAGGTGCAATCGGCCCACCCTCGCCAGAGCCATTATCCACCTCGACAGCACGATCATCGTACCCGACAATCTCCTTGAACTGCACCATCATCTCATCGCTCAAGAACCCACGCGTGCGATCAATAAGCGTGCGAACGTCGATGATTTCCTGGATGAACAGGTTGAGGGTCTTGAGGAATTCGGTATACACCGTTCGATCGTCGATGGCCTTCTTGACGCGCTCGAAAAAGGCGTACTCGTCGGGTGTGGCGAGTGGGTTCTGGGTGTGCGCGTGTGCGAGGTGCGAAGTCGAGGGTTGATTCGGGTTCGAGTGGTACTGTTGCGCAGGCGGTGGCGAACCACTGGGATACGGCATCTCTTCGTCCCCGCGATGAATCACCTTGGTCCTCTGCATGGTCGTCAGAATCAAGTCTCGCACTCGCAAAGCCACACACCTTGCTGTTATTTCCAGGCTTGCCATTATTCTTCTCGGGCTCCTTTTCCAAGCCCCGTTTCTTGCGCTTGGCAGCCGCATCCAATTTGCCCTTTTCCTTTTCCTTTTCGCGTTCACGTTCGAGCCGCTCGCGTTCCTTTTCTCGCTCGCGTTCGCGTTCACGTTCCTTGGCGTCCTTGCGCTTGTCCTTGTCGGCGCTTGTGCTGGGTTTACTCGGGACGCTCCCGGTGGGCTCCTTGCCCTTTACCGACTTGTCGTCGGCTCGGCTCCACCCAGCGTCGGCTTGCATCTGGGCCATCATCCCAAAGAGGGCTCCAGTACCTAGGGGGATACCCGGGCCCGAGGCGCCTCCAGCACCCGCTGCACCGTTATCCGGCAAGAAATGCTGAAAGTCTTCGAGCAAATCACGTTGGTTGTTGAAGAGTACGTTGACTTGTTGGTAGACTTCGGCGATCGGGCGCTGCTCTTTCTGATAGGTTTGGAGGATTTCGAGGAACTGCTTGTATGTATCGGGGTCCGAGGCGAAACGCTGCTTGATCTTATTCACATAGTTAACGGCTTGATTGAATTCGACCATGGCGGGACCTTTGGCGTTGGCTCCGTCGGGAAGGACCGGAGGGCCTGGGGTGGTGCTCGGACCGGGAACAGCTGGCGTGGCGCCCGGAATCAGAGGTGGACCACCCTGGAGAGCTGCAACGGCGTGAACGGTCGCAGGAGAGTTGCCGTAGAACGGCGAGGGAGGGGGGAGGGGACCCCCAGCGAGGGCAGCGTGGGCTAGAGCCGGGTAAGGTGCGGGAGAGGCGTGGGTAGATAGGACGTGACGTAGGGGGCCGCCTGTCGTTTGAGTGGTGGTGCCAGACGGGGTGGTTACCGTGATGAGATTGTGGTCGTGCTGGTCCACGGTGCAGTCGATGCGATAGCCGTGGGGGAGGAAGGTGTTGAAGCCCTGGATGAGCGCAGTGTGGCCGTTAAAGAGGCTTGAGACTCGATCAATGACGCCCGGCGTGTCGATTCTGGCAGAAAATTAGAGTTGGGGCGATATCACAGGAAATGCGACGTACGCTTGGCTCTTGAAATCCTTCATAATGTCCAAAAAGTGGTTATAGACATCAGGCTTGTCCTGGAACTTGACCTTGACCATTTCGAGATAGGACAGCGCATCCTTGACGTTCAGAGGGCGGCTGTTGGGCGACTGGGGCGCAGGAGTGTCTGTCGGAAGGGGAGAGCGCGGTGGCGAATACGGGCGAGGTGGGATGCCACTGGGCAAAGCATTCGGATTGAGATTGTGGGCCGGAACAGCACTTGGGGCAGCAAGGGCGCTTGTGACAGGGGCCGCCAACGGAGCCGCATTGGGACTGGACGACGGCAGCAGGGTGGGGGTGCCAACCGACGCAATGGGGGGTAATCCAGCTGCAAACGATGGAAGCGCCGGAGCCGGTGTTTTCGCACGGTCCTCGCTGGGCTTTGCGCTCGGGTGTGGGGGGAACGGCGAGCCAGACGTAAGCGACGACAGTCCCGGCAACACAGACAGACCTGGGGTAGGCAGCGCCGGTCCTGACAGTGACGAGGCCGGTGGAAGTGAGATGGGGACCGTCGGGGCAGCGCTAGTGCTGGTGGCATTCGTGGGCTCTACGGACATCTGTCGTGTTGTCTCGGTCGTCTCCTTGGCGGGTTTCGGTGGAGGTTCAGGCCCCATGCGAACGGGGGGAGCCGTGGCAGATGCATTAGCGGCAGGCGCTTCGGCAGCAGTAGCCTCTGGTCTGCCGTCAACGGACGAGCGAGATACTGGTCGGCCAGTGTCCATCGTGAATAGCGAGAGGGCCTTGTCGAAAACCTGGAACCCCGCCGACGTAGTAAGTTTGGAGATCCTTACAGCAGCCGGGCGCTTACAATCAACATCACGTGCCGAGTCTAAATATTAGTCCTCGAACCGGACCTGCCGGCGATATCTTGGCTCTGTGCCACAGTCAAATTGTGCCCAATTCAATGGATAGATTCGCTTGTATAGCAGAGACATCGTATCTGAGTTCAAATCGGCCCCGTCCCCGATGGCGCAGTAATGACTACACGCCTCCCATCACTTTCAACCAGGCAAAAGACGGGTGAATCCCTCAATTAGTCCATGCTGTGTTTGAAACGTTTTGATAACTTGATCAACAACTTCGGGTATGTGACTAAGGACCTCCACTTTTATCAGTCATAAAAGCCCGCATTTGCAGTGTTTACCAACATCGCCGTCACTCTCACTCTCATCTCATATAAATCACTAGTATGTCTACCACCTTCGAGCATATCAAGGGAAAGGTCATTCTCCGTGCTGGGGTCAGTGAAAGCCGCTTCTACTGTGCTACGATGTATCTTATACAACATGTATATGTGTAGTTAACCGCACAAGAAGGAAAGGCCGATAGGGTGGCATCCTGCTCAAGGCTATTCAGGCCATTTCGCTCAGTGACGAGGAACCGGGTAGGTGTGGAGCGATTGCGTACAGCCTTGCTATATGCTTACCATCCCTCAGGATGCTTAAGTTACAGGGTCACCCGTAGCGGCAACGAGTTCTTCATATTCGAAGAGTAAGTTGAGTGTCTGCTCATCCCCCAGGTCATGATTAACTTCGATTACGTTGTATTACACAGATACGCAAATACAGCTGCTATCCAGGCGTGAGTGTACATTGCCATCCACGTTTCCACACTTCTGATTTCTTTCTCAGGCACTATGAGACCGAGGGCTTCAAGAACTTGGTCAACGAAGCTAGTAGGGAATCTCTAATTGTGGGGGTGAGTGACAAGTCTAAGTACTCAGTCTATCCATACTTACACTGCCTCGCCTCCCGAACAGGACACGAAAATCCACTACTTTGAGGAAGTATAAACAACCCCAATTAGTATAGTCGCCGGGAGTGTGTAACTAGTTGTGGGGGTCGCTATATGCGAGCCCTACTGAAATAAAGAGTAATGATTTGGCTTGCTCAATCCTTTTCCATCATCTGGTGCTCGCAGTTCGGAATACCCGTTGATGGCATTACCACTGTTCATACTCGCTGGATCATACTGGACTGGTACGCGGTCTCTAACTCTTGCGATTGAACTTTGCGTCGCGCTTGGTGCACTATTTTCCAACGTGTCCAGGGGCCGACTGTACCCATCCGGTTGAGACGAGTACGTATCTCTTAGTGCTGCCAGTACGACAACGCATCGAGTGTACCATACGCTCTGAATAGGAGTTTGGGAAGCGGCGGCGCCGGTGCCTAGCGTGGTAGAATAAACAGTTGGTCTACACCCCGGTTTCCTAATGGGATGAGCCGATTGATCAGTCCCTGTAACCGAGGATGACGAGGTTTAAGCATTGCTGGGAACGCCTTGAGCTTACGAAAATCCATGACAATCGGATTCGCCGAGATGAACGCCGACTCATACTCTCAACTGTACTCTGCTCCAATCCAAACTCAGTCTATCAACCCCCCTGAAATTAAGCTAATAGCAATTGGGACTGAGTTCTGTGAGCTAAAAGATTGGTGTATGCGCATATACAACCTCGCCACAAGTTACGGGTCCTAACCCAAATCAGTCCTTAGATATGGATCGTAGATCGTAACGTACGCTTCTAATGGGACTCCGATCTTGGGCCCTTTCAAATTCCACTTCTCAATGCCCACCACCTCGTTTGAATTCATATTTCACGGTACAGGATGTTCCGCCGGCGTACCTAGTATTGCTTGCCTAACACGCAAACCTGCCACTTGCGAGGTATATCCAATCATCACTTCCCCGGTTATCCTTTGACACGCTGTAGACGTGTACGTCAGCGGTCACGCCCGAAGGGTGGAAAAACAAACGAAAGAATACAGGCGGGATCGTTCGTGTGCGAAACGACAATGGCGAAGAGCGCGTATTGGTGATCGATGTGGGCAAGACGTTCATGGCGGCTGCGGTTGATATCTTCCCGCGACATGATATGAGCAGGATCGATGCCGTCTTGTTGACCCATGGACACGCAGATGGTAAGCCTTGTGCTATTTGAACGCGGGGAACTGATATATTCGTTGAAGCAATTAATGGATTGGATGATTTGCGAAGTGCGTCATGCAAACTCTGCAATCTTGATATATACTGATATTGACGTAGGTTGGACCCTGGGGGAGAAACGAATCCAAGACTACATTGACATCTGCGCGTCTGAAGATACTTTCAATGGTTCGTACCAGTATTCAGATTTCCGCTTCCCTAACCTAGCGCTCTTAGACATAAAACGAGGATTCCCTTATCTTGTCTACCAAGGTCATGGATCTGGAAGCGGTCATGCAAGTCTACCTATTCATCGCCTCTCGCCTCGACTGCTTACGCACCAACCAGGTCCCTCAATTTAAATGGCACATCATCGAGCCCAATAAACCCTTCTACCTAAACGGGATAGACTTTCCTATCACTGCTGTCAACGTACATCACGGCTACCTCCCAATGTTTCAACGCCTTGACCCAGCAGCCCCGGACCCATACATGTGCTTTGGGTTCATTCTGGGGGATATAATGGTATACATGTCGGACGTGTCGCATATACCCGAGGAAGCGTGGACGAGGATCGAGGCGGCCGGAAATGGGTATAAGTTTTTTGTCGTAGACTGTCTGAGGCCCACTAAACTTGCGGCGCACTTTGGGCTCAAGGTGGGTAAGGCATGGGTTTTTGCGCTCATACTCCCTGACCACAGTGTAGGACACTGTCGATGCGGCAAATCGCATCAAGGCGCACAGAACCTATCTGTTCGGGTTTGGGCATGAGATTTCGCATGATGGTCAGTTCACTCTCACTAACTCTCCAGTTGTTACCGTTTCTCATGGTTGATGGTAGGATGGGGAACTATAACCAGAGTAATCGAAGGAAAAGACCCAGGGCGAGTATCACCGCTTGTGCAACAAGCGCTTGATGCACTGGTAGAGCTGGGTGTCAAAGGCAGAGATGGTCTACGGATTTGCCCAGCGTACGACGGGCAGCACTTAAAACTGATAGACGGACACATCTTTGATGAAGACTCCTAGACATCAGTGCTCATAATTTATCCAAGTAGCCATTCTTGAGCCGTTCTCAAGTTATCACACTTCCGCGCGCTCCGTTTCACACTCACAGTAACACCTGTTCGGTTTCACAATGGGAACACAAAGGCTTTTAATCCTATGACAAGTTCAATGCACTAATTCATATTTGGGGATAGTGAGTTTCGCAGGTTCATAGTGGTTTGGTGGTAGTGCCCCCGGGGGTGGTAATAACAAGCTCCCCATGAGCAACCTGTAGCTGATACCCAGTGGGTAGGAAGCCACCCAATCCTTCGACAAGCTCGGGATACCCTCGAAATAGCTCTACGGCTCGGTTGATAACCTGGAGTACATTAATTCTGCTCGCGTGGGCAGTTAACTACAATTACTAATTCTAAACGTATACTCACTGGCCGGTTCGAAACCCTTTCATAAGGTCCAAGAACTGATTGTATACATCTGGGTCGTCCTTGAATGCTGTTTTCACCTCCTCGAGATATGCCAGCGCATTTTCCACATTCGGCATAGGCTGGGTAGGAATGGCGGAGTCTTCGAGCTCGGTGCTTGTCATGGTGGAGTGAAGGAGGTCTGTGTTTTGATTTTTCTCGTGGCGAATTGTTTAATCGATTTCGGTTGCCTGGGACCATGGCCTTGAGCACCGCTAGGATCACCTTCTAAATAGGTCCATAGCTCCATTCCGACCGGATTAGCCGAAATGAATAGCAACCATATTTACAATTATTCATATGCCATAGGCTTGGCCCAGTACTCACCTTGAGGATTCAAGAACCCAAATTATAACCATTCAAGGAAACATAATGTGCATATATGCGCTTATTGCTTGGCCAGTAGTTTTTACATCTAACTCAAATCGGTTCATAGATAGAATCAGAATCTACCGGTGCTTCTATTACGGCTTCAGTGACCTCAATTCCAGTTCGAATTCCCTTTCGAATTCCAGTTCACAGTGTCTATATTATGAAGCCCTCGAGCCCCAGCCCAAGTACTATCACCTTCCAGCATGCCTGGTCACAGTACTTTTGAATTCATTTTCCACGGCACTGGATGCTCATCTGGCACACCTAGCGTTACCTGTTTGACTTCCGAGCCTCTTACATGCGAAGTGAGTTCAAATACCGAACGGCCCGCATACGCATACAATGCGCTCACTTTTGGCGCGCGCTTCCCAGACATGTGCTTCAACGCTTACACCCGATGGGCGGAAAAGCAGGCGACGGAACACGGGCGGGATTATCCGTGTGCGCAATGCGCGGTCCGAGGAGCGTGTGGTCGTTATCGACGTGGGCAAGACATTTATGGCTGCTGCCATCGAATTGTTTCCTCGATACAGGTTGCGAAGAATTGACGCAGTCTTGTTAACTCATGGGCATGCCGATGGTAGGGAAAGTGTTGATTTCACTGATGCCCCAGCCTGATGTTTTTACCTGAAAGCGATCAACGGGCTCGATGATTTGCGAAGTAGTTTGCATCTCTCATTGCAAAGCCAGTTCGTCTGGCTTACTATGTGTTGATAACCAGGATGGACGCATGAAGATCAGAGAATTCAAGACCACGTCGATATTTATGCGTCTGAAGCCACCTTCAATGGTTCGTACTGACTCCACAATTCGCATCCCCGGATATATACTAGCTTGGCATCCCCAGACGTAAAACGCGGATTTCCCTACCTAGTCTCCAAAGAATTCGCATCTGGGAGTGGCCATGTAGGTTTAGGCATATACCCTTCCTTCTTTCTATCTTTTGGACATATTTGCAGGTCCCACAATTCAATTGGCATATCATCCAACCTTACGATCCACTCTACCTGGATGGGATAGACTTCCCTATTACACCGATCAACGTGCACCATGGCTACCTCCCGCCATTTCAGCGCCTTAACCCGGTGGTTCCGGAGCCATACTTGTGTTTTGGGTTTATTCTGGGAGATATAATGGTATACATGTCAGACGTATCGCATATACCCGAGGAAGCGTGGAAGACAATCGGGGTGTCTGAAAATAGGTATCAGCTTTTTGTTGTAGATTGCCTCAGGCTAGATAAAGTTGCTTCCCATTTTGGAATCAAGGTGATGGACCTCATACTAGATTGTATTCATACGCTGAGGTTTTGCATATGCAGAATGCTTTTGAGGCGGCGAGCCGGATCAATGCTGCAAGGACGTACATGGTTGGACTCGGGCACGAAACTCCGCATGATGGCGAGCTAATACAAGTACAGTCTGATTGTATCTCTATACTGATTACAAGGGCAGGATGGGAGACGATAGGGAAGGTGTTGGCGGGCGAAGAGCCAGGGGAAGTGCGACTACTTTTGCGAAGAGTTCTAGAGACAGTATCTAGACTGGGCGTTCGCGGAAAGCAAGGTTTACGTATCCGTCCAGCTTATGACGGACAATGCATCAAGCTGATGGACGGGCATGTCCATGCCGAGTACCCGTAGATATACGCCTGTCTGCTAAGCGATTGTATATATTTAGACGTTTCATATGTGCATAGCCACCGAAACTGCCAGCGTCGAGGACACGTGCCCACTTCCCATGAATGTCATCGTCCTCACGCTTGTCCACGACCCCGAGTTTCATAATCCTGGGATATAAAAACTCGGCCTCGCACGGCTGAGCATTGTAACTTACCCGGCCACGATGAATCTCCCCCCCGGAACAGAGGGCGTGCGTCTTCGTAAGCCCACCAACACGTCGGACACCCCAGTAGTACCCAAGAAGCCCCGACATACTGGGTTGCTGCAGGATCAGCTTCGAAGGTGAGGGAGCTATGAAGGTGGTTTTATTAAGTTGTTGACGTATTGCTTATAGGACGGCCCGTGCGCCATGGTGTCCGAGTCTCTCCGCTGCGTTTAGGATGCTAGTGCTTATTCGGGTATGTGCAGCGACCTGGTCAAATATCCAGGACTGTGACGAGGGTGAGCATCAACGCCAGAAATGATTTATATTCACCTAATCCTATGCTCTTGCTAGTGTTTAATTTCTGGGAACCATTACACTATCTAGACCAGGGCCATGGTTTTCAGACGTGGGAGACGTCCCCTGCATACGCGCTACGCAGCTGGGCGTACGTACTCCTGCACATATTCCCAGCAAAGTTTCCTATCTGGCTGGCATCGTTTGACAAGGTAAGCACTGTGCATTGATCTGATGGAAACTCGCTAATTTAGTATGCGTAATAGCGTCATACGTTTTTCGGTCTCCGAATGATCTTCGCATTCATCACTGCCTTTTGTGAAGCCAGGCTATATCGCGCGGTAGTGGATCACATCAATGAACGCGTTGGTCGATACATGCTCTTTATGTTGATGTTTAGTGCCGGCATGTGGAACGCATCTACTGGTAAGTTCGTCATCTCAGATGCATTATCGTTTAACTTAGGTGCTTTAACAAGCATTCTTGCCTTCAACATTCGCTATGTATGCTGCAACGGCCGCGGCCTCGTTTTCATTTGTCCCGCCCGCTTCTTCCCGAGTTGAGCGCACATTTACTGCGACGCTGCTCTTCGCAGCCGGCGCAATCGTCGGGTGGCCGTTTTCATTGCTTCTCGCTGTTCCATTCGTCATTGAAGAACTCTTTATTTACGGTGGGGATCTTGTTCCCGAATCTGCTCTCCCGGATTGGATTAAAAACCGGTGGACGCGGTTGTTCGGTAGTGGTGCCGTCGCTAGTCTTCTTTTCGTGAGTACCACACAATAGCACGAGGATTCGCGCTCAATCTGCCATTTCTAGCTCCCAATGATCCTGATCGACACCTACGCCTATGGCCAACTTACCCTTACGCCTTGGAACATTATCAAGTACAATATCTTTAGCGGATCATCTGGACGCAGCCCAAACCTCTACGGAACCGAGCCTTGGTACTACTACATCTTCAGCCTGGCCCTTAACTTCAACATTCTGGCTCCTCTGGCCCTTGTGTCTCTACCAGCCTTGCTCGTCACTCATAGATTCGATTTCAAGCGCTTGGGCTCACGTGGCCCTGCATCGCAATCCAGCTCGCCATACACGCTGCTCGCCGTCAGGCTGGCACCTTTCTATTTGTGGTTTGTCACTCTGACGCTTCAAGCCCACAAAGAGGAAAGGTTCATGTATCCTGCGTACCCACTGGTCTGCTTCAATGCTGCCGTAACGCTCTACCTTGTGCGAGGTTGGATGGAGACTGCCTTCATCAAGGCAACCAACTCTCAGTATAGGGTAAGCCATACATACATCATTCAACAACCTTGAACTCACGTTTTTCTAGGCTTCCAACACTTCTATTTTCGCACTCGCCACCCTTATCACGGTATCCCTCGCCGGAGTCCTCTCCGTCTCTCGTATCATCGCGCTCTACACATACTACCACGCCCCCCTCGACGTAGCCTTCCACTTCCAGTACCAAGAGCTTCCCCGTCTCCTCAACGCCACCAACCTCCTTCCGGTACCTGAACCGAAAGCCAAGACCCACTCGAAGAAGTACGACGAAGATGCTCCGGTAGACTTGTCCCTCGTCCGCCAATTCGGACTTCGCGTGTGCTGGGGTGCAGAGTGGTACAGGTTCCCAGGAAGCTATCTCGTCCCCTCGGGCGTAGAACCCCTCCTCGTCGAGAGCGGGTTCGACGGAATGTTGCCTCGGCCATTCCCAGCTGTCGTCCCTATCACCGACCCATCGCCGTTGGTGGCAAGCTTGTTTGAACCTGCCAAGATCCCCTTGAAGCCGTCTTCTAGTCTGTTTGGCGAGCTGTCCCATACGATGGGACGTACCACCCGCCTCACGCCGTCTGGGTTCAACGACCTTAACCGTGCAGAGGAGGCACAAGCCGCCGACCCCACACAATGCGACTACTTCGTCCATCTCCGTCTCCCCCAAAGCCCGGCCTCAGAACCTCTGCCCAAAGGCGAGTGGGAAGATGTCGCATGCTTCCCCTTCCTCGATGCAGCTCACTCGAGCACCCTCACCAGGGCATTATGGGTCCCAGGGGGAGCATGGCAAAAAGGCAACACATTCGGAGAGTACTGCCTTCTCCGAGAAAAAGAGCGCGCTCGAGTCCGAGAGCAAGAAAAGACTTGGTCCAAGACAGCCTAGGGCCCCTTAATCATGTAGCACTCTGTAGTAGAACAAATGTAATTGATTTTGGTTACGATAAACCTCAACACGATAAACCAAGCACATTCAGATCCTAGCCACCGACAAGCGGAAACCACAGTGCAGCCCAAAGATCAGAAGCAAGGAAAGTAAACAGAGGGATAGTAGTGACATGATCAATACAAGGAAATGTAGATGCAGATGCAAAGCCTCGTGTATAGGAAGACATGGATTCATGCAACCAATCCAAGAATGAAATGAATGTGTGCCCAGAAAAGAATGACTAAACGCGAAAGCGTAGGATAAAATAGAATGAGAAATGGCAGTGAGAGACCAAATGCAGGGGTTGAAAACGAGAAAATGATAGTAGTACAAGTGCTCCGATTGAAACAGGCAGAGCGTTCAGGGGTTGCATAGAGGATAAAAGTACATAGGACCAATGATCAGTGAAATGGTATCTAGTTTCTTGGGACAAACCCGAATGGAGCCGAGTTGTCGTTTTCATCACGGAGAAAGAATATGGTCTGCGTGGTTTTGCGCCTCGTCGCACTTGCGCGCGATGCGTGTGGCAGCTTGCAGCGCCTGTTCGACATGCTTACGCGATGCCGAGGTAGGAGAAGTGTGGAGCAAAAGCTCTACAGACGAGAATAGGTGAGTAAAAATAAACAACCGAGCTGCAACTGCGCATTTACCTCGGTACATGATCACATATCTAATCGTCCGCTGGGTAGGTGCAATGACGGTGTCCTGCTCGGTGAACCTCTTTCCCTTGACCCCGCGAGTCGACTTTTTGTTCTTGTTGGCGACAGCGTTGACGGGGGTCATCGCCAAGTTGAGTGGGAACGACGCCTGACCACCCGAGCCAGCATTGGCGGAGCGTCGGCGAATCCAAGAAGAGCTCGCGCTCGCGCTGCCCGCACTACTCGTGTGGCCATCCTCGCTGGTAGCTTGACTCTCGGTACGGTGGTGGGGAGACGAAATAACCTCGCCCACAACGCTCGACCATTGCACAAGCGTCGCCTCAAGCTGTTCCTCGGCATCCAAAAACGCCTGGCTCACACCCCACGCAGACGGGTCCTCCTCGAGGAGACTACAAAACATCCGCGAGGTTTCAATCAACCTAGGCAAATGCTCCGCCAAGATAGATGACATGTTGCTCGCATCCTAAACACATCTCAATACCCGCTGAACCGAAATAGGAAATACACTGACCTCGCTGTCGCGGAATCCGATCAAGTGTCTCAGGTAGCTCTTTTCGGTTCGCACAATCTCGCGCACACACATCATCGCGCGGCGGACACGAATCCACTCGCGTTCGGCGACGCTGTCGTCCGTCTCGGATTCCCGGTAGTCTTCGAGCTCGGCCCCGCTTTGGTTCACGCCCATGGCAAAGTCGTCGAGCATGCGGCTCTGGCGAAGGAGTCCGCCAACGCCACTGAGACGAGCCTCGAGCTGACGAAGAAACTCTTCGTCGTCCATGTCGGCAATCGTCCAGCGGCGTTGGGAAGACGTGCGGCGTGGGAGACCGGGGCGAGCTGCACAACTGTCAACATAAATGTCACCAGACTACGCCAAGACTCACGAGGCATCAAATGGCCATCCTCGGTCGTACCGCCGGCGCTAATAACCATGTCATCCGACAACGGGAGCTGCACAAACTCAGTGGTGATCCTTGGAGGCTGCAAACCCATCAGCGATTGCTCAAGTCAGCAACGACGAGTACTCACCTCTCGAGATACTTCGCGGCCAAGGTTCAAGCTCGCTAGCGTTTGTCCGGAAATAGCAGAAGGAGGGCGCGAAGCACTATCCCGACGCCTCTTGACAAGCTTGTTGCGTCCGCCAAGTCCCGAAGGCGCAGACTGCGTCGTCGCAAACGAGAGCCGGGTAGGCACAGGCGACGTCGGATCACCGTTGCTCCCATGGCCAAGCACACTCGTACTTGCACCCCACTCACTCGCGGCCTGACCATGGCCAAGCTGACTCCCGTGTCCGAGATTACTCTCGTGCCCGTGCTCGCTCGCGTACCGGCCATTGGTCAAGATACCCGGCGGAAGAGGCGGAACGGGAGGAACCCCGGTATTGGTCGGCACCAACGACAGTGACAGGGTTGAACTCGCCCGGGACGATGCAATCTTCCGCCTCGTCAACTTGCGCGTCGTCCGGCTTCCCTCGGTCTCGCTATCGAGTGCGGTCTTGGACCCGATCGACAGCGTCCGCATGATCCGCCCGGCAATGCTCAACGACGAAGAACTTCGTTGGACCTGATGCGGCGGGGGCGGCGCAAACGTGCGCATACCATGCCCCACGTCCGAGGCGCTCATGGTCATCATCTTGCGCCGCCCGCCAATCTTGGGACTCGACTGGGCGCTACTGTCATCAAACGTCACACTGCCGCTCGAGTCGCGGGCGGCCATAAACGGCCGCCGGGGCATTGGCAAGGGCGCATCAGAATGATCCGCGGTCGACAGGGCGCGAAGGATCCCTTGCCCATGTGCGTCATCCGAAAAAGCAAATCGGTCCGACGGGGTGGGTGAAGTAGCCCGGGTCGACGTGCCGTGTCCAAGGTCGGTGGCCGCTGCGGAGAAGCGCGCGAATTGCGTGTATTGCACTTCGAACCGAGGGTCGGTCCCATGCCCAAGATCCGTCGCAGCATACCGAACCGTGTCGACCTGGAAGAGGCTGAAATCAGATCCGTGTCCCCAACGCCACTCCCAAATGAATTCCCCCACACTCGACGAAAATAAACGCTAATACAAAATGAACTAGGCTCACCTGCCCACAGACGCTAGTCCTATTCGAGCGTGCAGTTGCATAGCTCGTCCCTGAGCTCATGGCCTGCGTGTCAACCGAAGACACGTTGGGTGGAGCATAGGCTGTTTCAGACAAGTGCGCGTTGGCCAACAGGAGCGGTGATGTCGTGTGTGAGATGAATGGCGAGGTTGCGTTGGACATCAAGGGCGAGGCTGAAGCTGACATCAACGGGGACACTGTACCAGACAAGGGCGAAAGAGACATGGGGGAGCCCGAAGCCGTGGGGGGCTCGAGCATGGTCGCTTCAACTGGAGACATCCTGCTCACTACCGGAGACATGCTAACACCACCCATGCTCCCAGCTGACGAAACTGCATTGCTCCCAACAGGCGACAGGCCGCCACTGACAGCAACGCCCACCCATGGAAACTCGTTGACTGTGTCAATGGGAGGCGGAGATTGATATATCGGCCCTTCGAGAACTGGAGTGAGCACGTTTGAAGGGAACAGGCTAGACCCGGCGAACGGCGAAGACGTAATACCAGCCGATGTGGAAACTGTGGTTGTCGTTGTGGTGGTTGTGACGGAAGTTTGCGTAACGGTAGTGGTTTGAGTCAGTAACGCCGGAGCGGCTGAAGATGACGTAGATGTACGCAAGTGAGGCAATGGATCAAGAGGAACCGGCAAGCCAGCGCTCGGTTGAGGCAGGGGGGCAAAGGCACTCAGAACGGGGGATGAAACAGCGAGGGGCACTTCGGGGATGAAGACCCCACCGGCGTTTGGAGCCATTCCGAGCTCGGCGCTCGACCGGGCTCGGTGTGTTGATTTTCGGCCAAGTTCGACGCTCGTCTTTGCAGGCAGGTCCATTGCCTTTTGAGCGGCATCCGACGCGGCCCGTCGACTGGAGCGTTTGCCAAGCTCAGTGCTTGGCTGTTTCTTGAGTTCGGAGCTGTTACGTCCAAACAAGCCTGGGTTTGACTTGGTCAATCGCCTCTTGCTGACCTCCTTGGCCTCGTCACCGAGGGCCGGCCTATATTCATCCCGGCTCTTCCTACCCAGCGACCCAATAGAGTATCCCCTCCGCTCCTGGGTCGGCTCCTTTTCGTTGAGCACGCCATCAACACGCTCATTCTCAACATTAGCGCGCTTATCTCGACGCGAGACCCATCGGACAAGTTTGACCATGCCGCGAAACTCGAGTTTCCACGAGGCGTCGGGCTGTCGCTGTTGGAGGGGTTGAACGTCGGGAAGGCGGGGAAGGGACTTGTCGCCTGTGCGGCTGGGCACTGCGGTAGTTCGGGTCGTGTGTTTTGGAAACTTGGGCTTCGTAGCCGGAGTCGGGTCGGCCGAGGCAGACCGCTTGTGGTTGGGCCGGGGCGGCGCATCCGGCAAGCGCTCATCTGCAACGAGGCCGATTATCAGACGCAGGGCGCAACAACAAATTCTGCAGAATATTCAACTCACTGTGGTCGGAGCGCTCGTCGACGGGCATCAGCGAGATGGACACCCACTGGTTGTCGTCGGAAACGCGGGATGGAAATGAAGACGGGGGTGAGCGGGCCTTGCGTGGTGGGGGCTGCAGCTGCACAGAGCCCGACTTGGACTTGCCAATCGTGCTCTGCGACTCTTGGTGTGTCAGCTTCAGAGTGCTTGTAGATGTCAGCGCATTCGAGGGGGGGACGGGGAGGGGCCGAGCGGGGCGCGCGGGGGGGATAGATAGGACCTTGGCATCTGACAGGCTCTCGCCAATGCTCGACACAGGCGAGGCCTTGGACGGTGTTGTGGAGGCGCTCGTGTTGGACGTATGCGACGTGCTGGTCGACGCTGAGGTGTGTGAAGTGTCCGACGCCTGCAGCGAGTTGGCACGCTGAATGACCGCGGCCGTCGGTCGGTTCATCATCATTGTCGTCGTCGGGGGCCAAACCGTGAGAGGCAGCCAGCGCCGGGTTGATTATATGTCGTCGCGAACAGAGAACAGACCACCAGCCCATTCCAGCTGTCCCGAACCACGACTCGATCGTCAGGCAGCAGACCCTAATGGACCCTGGTCATCTCCTTTCAGCGTGCTGATTCAGCTTCCCGGCTACTCGGTGATGTCACCCTCGGCGCTTCTAGCGTGACCACTCCGTGTCGGGCCCTGCGCTGTGGCTGCCCACGTGTGAACTGTCCTGCGATTGGGAGTGCTATCGCACGATAGTATCTATGCATATAGCCCTCCTTCATCATCCCACGTCATTCTTCCCTCGCATATATGTGCACATGACGCCCGCCCCATTTCTCACCCGAACGACTCGTCTAGGACACATTTCTCATTTAACCCATCGTCCCCGACCTGTTCCGCCCGTAAATCTAATCCACCGGCCGTATCGCTTGCGAGCCACATACGTGCCCCGCACTTGACAACGAACCATGCGCCACCTCATTACCCAGGACTTCTCTACTCGTCGAACACTCTATGGCCCCACCCCTCGAGGTCGATCTTGGCCGTGGACAGAACATGCCGTCATAGCATCAACCGTTTAGGAAGTTATAATCTAAGGTTTCAGCAAAATTGCTTAAAATCCAACGGTAAAAGTCAAGCCCCACTACCTTCTTCTTCACACTCGTAGCTCCATGAATATATTGGATTTACTCCCAGATTATGGACATTGACAGATAGGAGGCTCCCACTGCCCAAACTCGTAGTAATCTCCACGGAACGGCTCCCAACGCCTTCGACAATCAATTATACCTACATATGTCTGAGCCTTGGCTAAACCGACGGCCCCACATTTGCTTGGTACATAGTACTCGTCTAGGATTGAGCGGATAGTACTGAACTTGCTATTGACCACCACAGTCCACAACAATGGCGTCACAACCGACTCGATAGCGACTAGAAAATTTGCGCTAATATTCGCCGACGAACTTCCATGAAGCCGCATACACTTTGATCCCGACTTTTTGATCGACTACGTCAACGACGTCGACGGGACCCTACTATAGCGTCAGTCCTGTCGAAACTACACGCATGCTCGCTAGCTTGAATCCTAGAGCCTAGCACCTCCGTCGGATAGGCCATATCAAGCCAAGCTCCCTAGGCTCTCCTCATGATCTTGACAGCCTCGTGTATATCGAGCGAGGCAAATAAATGCGTCAGTCAACCTCATAGCGCTCCGTTCATTTTCAGAAACATAGCGAATAACCCCATGCTTAGGAAAGTTTAGCATCGTTCGAGCTCAGCTAATTCATCACGTCGTAAATATTCACACAGGCCGCGTATTTCGCCTCGACACGAAATGGTTGAAAATACGACTTTCTGCGGCGCAGCGCATGGTGACAGGCAGTGACCCGACGCCCCTGTTACTAGGTACGAATACCGGCAAAACGATAGTCAACCTAAAAGCACTAAAACCGGTGATAGACGCCCATATGAGGCCACAGCCTGGCGATGAAAATGCTCGCTCAGATCCGTCGCACGTTTGCACCAGGCAGATTTCATCCACTTCGGGCAGATCTGTATCGCCTCGCTTTTACCCCACACAACCCAGACCCGCTCGGTTGTTTTACCTCAAGAAAATCCACCCAGAGCACGCAATTTCGGGGTTGGTTTGACAGTTTTCGGCCCCGGCAGAAATTTTCTTTGTTTTCTGGACACTAGTCCCTGGTTGAATTGTCATTTCAGGAACATTTTGGTCGGGCATGTCAACATTGATCAGCGTAACATTTGCAAGGCCGTACGCCCTTGGAATATACGGGTTTGTGAACTCTGTGTGTGTTATCAGTGTGACCGGACCGATCCTCGTGTCGATCGATCCAAAACCGGCACTCAGGCCGCCGGTACTGAACGCCCATTTCGATGGCCGCATGGGCTGCCGAAAATTACCCGTCGACTCACGGCCGTCTTCTTGCTTCGTTTGCGCAAGAGCATCGATAAGATTTACAAACCGAGTCTATGCCTCGCCATATGTATATCGAAGACATCTGTGAGAGACAAAAATGAACCTGTGACAGAACGTCACTCTCCTGAACACGAGTCGATTATTAATTAAGCGCAGCCATTGAGTTTTGGGGATGGCCATCAGTATACAATTCAGCCTCGATGATCGAACTCTCGTCCCGACTGGTCTCTCCTATTCAGGGAGGCGGCACGGTCCAGTAATGAAGGTATTCCGGCGCGAACAAGACTTTCTCCCACATGCTCAAGCAGAACCCGACCTTCGAAATGTGATTAGCGTCCTTTCGACTTCCGCTGCTCAGCGCTTGATTTTATTGATTATGAGTGAATACCCGGGACCGCCAACTGAATGACAGCTTGCTTGCAGACAATGCGATTTGCACGTTTGTTTGGAATTTTCTAGTCGGCCTTTATCGTCATTTGTACACAGGCACGTGTGGGGGAGGTCCTTGGAGAGCTGGTCCCCTTCATTAAACCGAACAGGATACTCAGGTCCGGCGGTTCTAGCTGCACACGAAGTGATTGATGTGCGGCAAGGACGTGGATATTGCCGAAACGTTGAGCTTTATGAAAAGCCCGATGTGAATCTTATAATCCACGATAAACCTTGCACGTTCTGGGAGACGCACGCTGAAAGATAGCTAAACAAGCTCCAGCAGTCGTGGGGCCACTGTTCCTCGCTTGTTGGGCGTTTGTTTGTGCGTGGGTCCGTGTAACTTTCGGAAAGTATAATACGCATTCCTTCAAATCACGGACCGGCTGCTTTGAGGACCACAACGCGCGGAAAAGTCTTGCTTTGTGGAGGGCCGCTGGGCGCCTAGACGATCGTCAGTCTGTGACAGTTCAAAAGAACAAACCGGAGCAAACACAAGGCATATCAAGCAAGCCGCATGTCCACACCGTAAACAATGCAGCCTGTGGTCACACTTATTTAGATATTGTCACAAGGAGCCTACTGGGCCTCTGCTTGTGGACTAGTTGAGTCTGTTTGAATTGTACCTGAACTGGGGTCGAACAACGTGTGTGTTGAACGTTCCGAGGAGTACTCAAAGCATCCTCAAATGTCAATTTGGTACCTTGACGACGTTACGCTTAGATTTAAGATGTGCCTGTACTCCCAGATACTGCATATCATCCAGGGGCGATCAGCCCTTGGCTCCAGACTTGGTGCCTGCCGTGCGCCGGCGTGTCCTGTTATTCCAACCCGGCACAAACAAAACAGGTCGCCGCCGGCAATTGGACGCACTGGGTCCAAAGTGTCCTTTGTTCCGAGACCAAAGCGGACCAGCGCTTATAAGTATCTAACCTGCGCAAACCTGTCGGCCACTTATGGCCTCGTGCTGCTTCGTCGGTACGATCAATGCCCGGCGAAAACGCGTTTAGCCACTGTGCTTCGAGAACCGAAGGGGATCTGAATACCTATGGCCATGCGCGCCTTGTATGGAAATCGCCTTAGCGTCACTGTTGGCGGCGTTGGTATAATTAAGGGCGGACCTTGCGCCGAGCGAATTCCAGTACCAACAACGCATAAAACCACTATTTCGATCAGAGAATGTGTACATAAATGCCGTCCATGCCATAAATTCAACCCCGACTCTAGGCGCGCGTGATATACGGCTGCCCCCGCACTCTCGCCCGATCAACATCTGTGGTCCGGTCAACACATCTATATGGTCTTTACGGAGGCATGCTGCCGGTAAGCTTGGATTGCGGGACCATAAATCACCGGCCATGGTAGGTGATATTTCAATAAGCGGTGCGGGTATGTGCCCTCTTTTATCATCACGAAAGCTTTGGGCAAGTTTGGACTGGCGGGTTCGGAGCTGGACTAGAAATTGATCCTGACCTGATGCCTGGGGGCTCAATGTCACACTTTCAGAAGGCATACTCTATACCTGTAACACCGAAGAAGTTTACCGAGTTTTTATAGCAGAAATTTTCTGTGTTGAATTTTGTGATTGGCACTTCGATGGAATATGACTTTCATGAAATTAGTGAATTTGCCGAGTAGTCGTTAGGGGCTTTCGGAACATCAACTCGAGATGCAAACTTGCAGCCTTGGGCACACATGTACGCCTCCTAGCAATTCCGAGTTGTATTTGCGTCATTTTCGCGCCCCGGGCTAATCTATTAGTGTTGTACATGCATGCAAATAATCAGAGACGTCCTATCATAAAGCAATCCTGGTAGAGCCATGTGAGCACTATTATCTCGGGAATGTCACGTAAAAAAATAGCCGTTGGCCTATGAATCGCTACCTTAAGCTGAACAAATGGCCTGTCTATATTTGGTAGGTCCGGTTAAGCAGTCTAGATGCTCGTGTTCGAGAAAGAGCTCATATGTTTCGGACGTTGCTTCGAATGGCTGAGCAAGCTTAAGCCTTCGGCGGGCCTTAGAAAAATGGATACTGCCAAATTTTCAAACCTAGTAAACGCGATTCAAGACATTTGTCCGTTCTAAGCATTCCAAGCAATATTGCGTGAGTTCCAGCCCACAAAGTGTTTTACTCTCGTTCAGTAGAATTTGTGAATAAGGCTTTAGTCTCCAGGACACCAGGCGATCAGATTCCTGTTGAGGGTTCGTGTGCTAGGACGGGTCCTGTAAATAGGATTCCACTTTTTGGTTGGAGCTGTGAGGTTTCCCGGTCTGTGCTTCGCGCGCATACATCTGGCTGATCTCATTATATATGTATATCAAAGGAGGAACTACCATGCAACTAGAGTAGACGAAACATAGCACTGTCAAAAAGGTACGGTTAACGGCTGAAATATCGCGCGTTGCACAAAAAAAAAAACACATTCAAGCGCCGGAGGAGGGTGTCATTGGCCACCTTCGGATCTTTGAGTCCGCCAGTGACGACGAAACGAGTCTAGGCCCGACTTGCCCGAGGTTAGTGCCACCTATTTCAGGTGTTGATAGAACCAGACCATTCTATCCCTGAGCTACCTCATACAATATTCAACAACAGGCTTTCATACCGATAAAGCAGTTCAAAAGCGCACTGTCCCTCCTCAACCCTACCTGTTACAAAACATGGCGGACGTTTCAACTGCATAGTACGCTATTTAACTAGTGTCACTCAGAGATCCAATGCACGCGTCAGGTAATTTAGATATGCCACATGGATTCGACAGAACCACTATACGTAACTTTCCGAAAACACATAAATTTACCCGGATTGTAAGGTGACAGGAGTGGGACCGAGGTTCTAGTTACGGGCATAGTTGACTCGACCTCAGATTTTGCTTCTCGCAGCAGAATCAGTTCCAGGAAGGGAGCCTGGTTGAACTCCTGAAGGAAAGCAACGATTCAGATGCTCCACCTGAGGGCCAACCTCCCAAGCTAGAAATCACGATGCCTACGACGTTAAAGATAGGTCGAAATGAGCAAGGATAACTGCAGGCGTACTTGCCAAGTGGACACATGTTCGTCGTTTGTTCGCATCCGGGTTGTCTAGACCACCCACGGCGGACACTAAATTCTCAGAGACAGGGGAATTAGTGCAAGATACACGTTGCAGTAGATCTGATAGGATATCTCGACCGAATCTTTATTGGAGAGCATTGACAAAATCCGCATATAGGCGAGGGCTGTTGACTGAGGACGTAATCTGGGGCGTAATATTAAAATGATCTAGGGCCACAATTCGGATGGAAGCTCGCTCTCTGCCTAAAAAGGCAGATTACGTGTGGCTGGTGGGACCTCGTGATGTCAACCTGGAGGATCCGCCTGGCGTTGGCGAGGCTCCAACAAGTTTTCGGGGGACTCCCATGGGAATAGGCAGGTATTTAAACCCATGGCTCCCGCCAGGCCATCCACATCCACACTCATCTCTAAATCCTAGATACACTATACAAAGGTGAGCAACCAAGTTCGTACTGAGTTTGTGGTAGTTGCTAACTAAACGCTTCCGTCAGATGATGACCTCCAGCTTTGAACTCAAGAACTACGCTGGTGACTGCGGCTGTTCTACCAGCGGTAGCTGCAATTGTGGCCAGAGGCAGGCGTTATTACCCCTACTACCCTCAACAGATCCTAACCAATTGTCATTTTCATAGCTGCACCTGCAGTAATTGCCCCCACAAGTGAGGGCTAGGGTCACCTAGAGTCACCTCTTGAGTTATTTGTATCACGTATCGTACGAAATGTATCCTTGCTTGACTGAACACGAATGCGTGTTAAAACTATAAACAATACCCACGAAGTAGCCCAAAGAACCAGAAACGCGAGGATGCTGTGTAAATAAGTTTTTGGGCGGCTGTCAAGTAAGGACATGAGCTGGACGAATGGACTGATTGGCGTGATGGTGATCATGACCAACTAATTTGGTATAAACGATCGTCGATGTTCTGCAGGGGATCAACTATTCTGACTCTCACCCCGACTAAGCGCGTAGCGAGGGGAAATGGACGCCACAACTTTATCGAAACTAAACATAGCACAGCTCAAAGCCAGATGCAAGGAGCTGAAGCTATCCGGTTACTCGAAGCTCTCAAAGCAGTTCTTGATTGGTAGACTCTTGTGAGGTGTAGTCTCCTTCGAGAATATTGGTGCTTGATTTATATGGTTCTTGAACAGGGCCTCAGTGGCTGGGGCCTCGAGTGCTGATGATAATTCAGGAGAATCGCATACTGGGGCACAGGTATGGCAGTCGTTTCCTTGGATGAGGGCACGAGGTGGCTCAAACTGCGTTTTACGCGCGCATACATTCAGCCAATTCCAGGTAGTATAATAGGAGAGGCTACCGGGCTGGCGGAAGAGCTATCAAGTAGTGTTAAAGAGTTGGCAGTACCGGCGGAGAGTACCGCGAAGCAGGTTCCAGAGGTAACAACGGACGATACAAATGCGGCAAAAGTCAATACCAAAAAACGACCAAAGAAAAATGGAGATGAGAAGGCGGCCAAGAAGCAAAGGACAATAGCGGTGAGCAATAATTCCATCAAACCTTGCTGCATATTAAAGAAGAGGAAAACAGGACGGCGGGGTGAAGACGACACAAAAGGTGAATAGTGCCATTTCGCGAGAAGCTCCGGTAGTGGCTCGGTCGGGTACTCGGGGTGACGCATCGTCGGTCATACTACCTGAACCTTCGCCAGTAACGACGAAATCGCGTTTGGGTGCAGGCTCCTCAAGACCGGCGCCAGCCGAGTTGCATGCCAGTACGGAAACGGCCATCCCCATCATCACGAGCCCTCCCATAGCGCCTAACGCAAGACAATCTTCACCATCGAGGCGCCTTCCCACTGGTCCCAAGTTGGTGACTGAGTCTCGCCCAACTCTGCCTGCCCCAACGCGCCCCGCTCCTCCTAAACCTCCCCTGTTACAAGACACGACAAACTATGCGACACACGACCCAACCTCGGACTCCCCAAACCACTCAACAAGCACCTCTCGATTAAGTGCTCCAGCTCGAAAGCCACAGACCTACAAGCCACAAACATTCAAAGCACCCACCATTCTCCACCCTCCTCGCACGAGCCCACTTAAGCCTCCAGTTGCGAATATCCATAGCCAGGACGAACGCGTCCCTCTTGTCATCGATAAAAGCCTCGACTTTCCGTCACGCCCGCCATGCACCTCGTTTCCCCGAATTTCGCTACCGCCGTCGATGGCACGTCGACGTGAAGCCGAACGGATGAGCGTTGCATTTAGTGGTATATCCGACTCAAGCATTTTGGCACTTTGTACCAGAGTGTCTCGAGCGTGGAGATATGCCGGTGAGTTTTGACATGTCACAAGGCATCTAGAAATAACAAGCCTCCTAGTACATCTCTCCGCTACGCACACACTCATTCGTGACTTTTCCGGCAAACGCCTCGAAGTCGTCCGAACAAACATCAAAGAACCTCGGATGACGAGTATGTGGGCGTACCTTCAAGCCCGGCGACAAGAAGCAGCCGAGCGGCGTGATACCTTTCAACGGACATGGTTGGGACGGTTCTTCAGTGCCCACGAAGAGGCTAGGAAAATATTAGGAGTAACGCACGACCCACTGAGCTGGAGAATGTGGACAAGCCCGGACGATGAGCGCCAAACGACCGTCGCCCTCCGATTCGTCTCCACCCGAGTGGTATTCACGCTCGCCAAAAGACACCAAGATCCATCTCCAGCGCGCAAATGGCTCGATACGACGGTCGTTGGAGCGGAAGAAGTCGTACCCAACGAGGTGTGGAGGATAACCACTACGCGACCCGCATCGAATCGGAAGATCGACTCCTTCTACGTCCTGTTCGATACCGGCGAGGTTATCGGGCACGCTCCACCTCATACCCCCATGGTGGGCCGGCGAGTTGCCTTAAACCGGCCTCACCTCGAGGTGTTTGATCATGTCGATCCCGGTGACCTCCCTCTGCGCGTGGATTGGGCAAACTATGTTCGAGCGTGCGAATTGGGTGGAGTGCCGAGCTTGAAAGATGCAATGACAAGTGGAGATCGCGAGACGTATGTGGCCGGGATTAGCGCGTTTTGGTTGCGCGGGCTTGGGGGTGGCCAAAATGTGGAGTTGTTAAAGACGATCGCGAGAAGGTATACTCTATCGTGCGTCGAACCGAATAGGTAAGGGGTATCGCAGCCGAGGAGAAGCATGCTGAGATGAAAGGATTATAGCGTCAGTGGCGGGTATAAAGATGTCGTGGGCATGGCACGTGAGGTCGCTGGAGCTGGAAACGAGCGATCCACGTTTGGGATCCGGCGGCATCTTGGGCTCTACATCTCGGAGTAAGTCTATTTATAGGATAAGTACAATTACTCAACATTTATTCGGTTTAGGCACCACTTGGTGGAGTCGGTTCATCTCACAACGAGCCGCCAGGGAAAGTACTTGAGCTCCATCCGGCATTGGCCTTGGTATTTACGGCGTCCGGACGAGAGTATTTCGTGCTTCGAGATACGGGCATGCCGGTTGGAACCAGCGATAAAGGGTTGGAGCAGCTATGGCAAAAGCTTATAGGGTGTGATGCGTGGGGAATCTCGCATATGCACGCCATGCTATAGGATAGTTATTGCTTAGCGCCGAAATCAGCACTTACATCGATAGAACCCGAGATGTAGTTGCGACCACTAGGACGCATAATGTCGCAAGAGTCTATTATATCGTAAAGTTGCCGCATACTTGACTATCTTGAACAAGGGTCGGATGCGCACGGACACGGCGATGAGGTGGCGAATTGGACCTGAAGTCAAATCGTGTGATTGATGACCGGGGAATGTCGGGAGGTGAATACTGGCAGTTGGACGCTACAAGACGACTGGAAAGTGGAAAAAAAATCTTGAATTCGTTCAAGCTATGGACAATGCAATTCACAGGATGCCTGAATACGATTCCTGTTAGACTAAATGCAGTAAGACGTAATTACGCAACTCACAGAGATCTACAGTAATTCATGCGTCCATAGAGGTCTCAATTGTAGAGCTCCTCTTTTGTGGTGATGCCTAGGTGCTATGGTCAGTACTTGCGCATAGACGTCATGGGAACGCGACAAACCAAGTTCTTCCCTGACAGACTTGAGCTCAGCGAGGTAAGCCTCGTATTGGCCCTTGTTCTCAACCTTTGCCTTGATGCCCTCGAAGATGCGAACGGCGGTCGAATAGTCGTTAACACGGCGGGCGGCGCGGAGAGCGGCCTCGATGACACCAGGGCCTGGAGATCACCAATACATTAGTACTCGAGTGCGACCACAGCACAGCATTCATGAACAATCCAACATCCAATCCCAACTCTGCTCGCAATTATCGCACGCAATCTGTGTTCACACAGATGCCCAGGGACCAGTCCTACTCACTGGGGACAAGATCATAGGCAAAGCAGTTGTTGAGACCGCGCTGGAGCTCAAAGAGGTCCTGGACCTGGCCAAAGAACTGCTCATAACGGCCGAAAATGTTTCAAACGACTCGTTCTCGTGCGCATGGCTTCCGGCACTCATCGCACGCACTCCGGCGACGCGGGCGAGGGGGGCATGGGCACGGGTGAGCTGGGCAGCGGGGCGAAGAGTGCGGGCGAGCATGCGAGAGTTCATTTTGTCAGAAGTAGGGACAAGGGGCGTTGAGATTAATGCCGGCGGTCAACGTCAGATTTTTGTGCAAGTCGGGGTCTGGGATTGGGCACTCCCGGGCCGGCCCTAAGGAGGCGGATCACATCAGGGATAAGCGCCGGTCGGCTGGTCTGTGCGCTGGTTACAAAACACACGACGTTACCGCCAACACGCTCCAGTCCCGACGACGACAGCAAACAACAAAAACTCAAGCAATAGTCACAGACATGACCGACGGTACGTCAGTCAACACAGCAGCGGCAATCTCTCTTTTGCAACAATATCGTGTCGGCTGGAGCGCTTGTCATGCACAACATTGTCGCCCGTCCAACTTTCTACGACCCAAGGTCGCTCATCCTCATCACGACTCTGTTGTGTAAAATGACAAACAGATTTGCTCCGGCACTGTCAGCGTCTACATTCGGCGCGTTGTCGACTGCCAGTTACTTTTCGGCATCTTTTTACACTTCAACCCAAATTACAACCCAACTCACATTCGCCTACCATCCCAACCCTCAGCCTGGCCCGCACCTTCCGATCCCGTCGCACCCGCTGCGACGGCTGGAGTGCGCCACGTGCTGACCGCTCCCCGCCGCCACACGAGCGTGATCGCCAACGCGACCGCAGCCGCAGCCCAGGACGTGGAGGCGAAGACAGGGGAAGGTACGTCAGTTTGCTCATCGATTGAACAATTCAAACCTAGTTTCCAAACAGAGCCAACGGGGGTGGAGGTGGCGGCGCTGGCGCTAATCCCGGAAACAATCTCCACGTATCTGGACTATCTAGTCGCGTCGACAACCGTATGTTGGAGGAGGCCTTTGGCAAGTACGGCAAGGTTGGTATCAGTCCCTAGACAATTCTGGATTGGCTGGGCTAACAAGTGTCCACAGGTTGCAAAGGCGGCCGTAGTCTACGATCCTCACTCGCGCGAATCTCGCGGATTCGCATTCGTCACGATGGACACTGTCGAGGACGCCGAAGCCGCCATTGCTGGTTTGCACAACACCGATCTCGCTGGCAAACCTCTCACGGTCGAAAAGGTCGGTAGTTCATCTCGCCAGTTTTCACCAGCTCACCTGTTTTTTAGGCTCGCCGTGGCCGTGCCCGGACACCTACTCCAGGAAAGTACCTCGGAACTGCCCGCCGAGAAGACCGTGGTTATGGAGGAGGAGGAGGAGGAGGCGGATATCGTGAGGACAGGTATGTCTCGTGATTTGTCCGAAAAACACGAAATTAAACCCAAATTAAATTCTAAAGATACGCTGAACGCCCATACTTCCCGCGCGAGTACGATTCGCGTTACTCCGGAAGGGAAGAACGTGGGCGTTACGACCGATACGAGGAGCGTGGACGCTACGAAGGTCGAGATGATAGGTAGGCAGCCAACCAGCCAACCAAGCTCTTGACTGACAAGTTCCAAAGGTACCGCGGCGGTTACGATGACCGACGCCGTTACGAAGAACCTCGCGGCGGAAGGTATGAAGAAGGAGGACGCGGCCGATACGACCGATATGAGGATGGACGCGGAGGTGGAAGGTACGAGGAAAGGCGTTAGGTCAGACGCACATAGCCAGTGGTTCGCTCTGCACAAAATTATGTACTCTGTGTACCGTCTCTACCTGTACGCATCCTAGGCTTGTTGATAATGGACCGGTTTATCCTTACGGGCTGGCTTGCGTTACAAACACATTTCCAGGAGTGACCGGATGGTGTTGGAAGGAACCTCTCACGGGAGAGTACCCTTTGACTGAAGACGTTGGTGGCTCTGTATATACAAAGCACAGAGAAGCGAGAAGGATTGAATGTGGTATACAGGCGTCGGAGCTACAAAACGCAGGTTGAAACACGAGATGCAGGTAAGAATGGACAAGATACAACCGAAACAAAGTAGGATATGAGCGAGGGGTTTTGTACCCAGTATCCGGTCCCTTCAAGCCACCCGGCACGATAGTCAATTTTGGAGGTATATTCATAGTTCAATGTAGGCGTAGCAATATAGTAACACAAAAAAGTGGTTCGAGGGTGTTTGAAGGTGATATTGGTGAGAAAGTGAGTAGATGATGGGGGCCTCCAGCGTGAGGAGCTCAGATTCATTATGCGGCTGCGGTTCATAGCGACGCAATCCGCGGCCCTTGCATATGTGCATGTTTGGTTCCGACTGGTGATTAATCGAAATTGCATGTAAGAGCGACCTGTAATACGCAAGCGAGCTCATCAATTGGACGGATTTGGTCGATACACGGGCGGTGAGGACTCCGGCCGATGCAGAGGTCTTCCCTCGCAGAACGCATATATTGAGGTATGAGATGCCCACGCACGACCCGGCGATTGTCCGAGAGCAAACACACATCGTGTACGAGACATTTCAATATAGCGTTCAAGATTATGCGCGCCGAAAGCCGTTCGCACTTCCTGAGGACCTCTTTCGTTCAAAGAGAGAGTCAAAGCTGACGCACGCAACTGAAAGGACACGAGGAACTAGATAGTAATTTTAATTGTACAGCGGGGCACACAATAAGATCCAAATTCTCTGCTCGTAAGCGGCCGATTAACCCCACTAATACCTCAGTGCAACCGGTAAAGCACGTCTTTCGTCAGATCACCGTCCGCCGTCAGTCGTCACGGTCGCGAGATAAAGCAGCACCTGTCAAAACCAAATCCATTACACCTCGGTACCCTGCACTCCCATTCTGTCCCCAGATGCAAACACAAAATCAGCTCCATCCCAATCAAGCTCCACCATAGCGACCCCAGCTTCGAGGTTAAGCTCGAATCATCCCCGTGCCCACCAGTCCATCCCCTAGTCAAAACAAAACCGCCGCCAGAGGCAGCCGCCACCCTGCCAAGCCAGAGGGCGAAGAACGCACAGTATATACAAGAAGAACGTAGGAAAAAGGAGCGGGATGGGGGTTTTAACCATTCACTGCTTGAGGTGAGCGCTAGACCGCATCAGATGCGGCAGTTCACCATCCACGGCTGCGCTGCAAACCCCAGCAGCTATGGAATGGAACAGAGTGGGGGTAGAGGAGGATGGGGGTGGCATGGAGTGGTGGAGGAGAGGGTACTGGTAGGTCAACCTACCTGAGAGTCCTAGAGCAAGGCATCGCGTCGAAGAGGGCAGAGGAGGAGAGGGAAGAGTAGATGGAGTTGGTAGAGTTGGCATCGAGGCGGGCTTGATTTATACCCTCTGTGCGCCTCTTGAGCCAACACTACAGCAAACAGCCGGAGCTCACGGGACTTGGGAGATAGGAGTAGAAGCCGCGATCGTCGGGGAGCGGGCGGGGCCGGAGGATCGAGCTGGACCATGGTCACCGAGGTCCTCGCCCCTATGGTCATGTCTCCTGTCGGGTGTAGTTCGTCGGAGCCGGAGCTCCAATGAGGAAGGCTGAACTCAGTAGAGGATTAGGTCATTTAATCGACGGGGGTCCTTTTGTTACTCTTGTCCACCCCAGTTTTGTTGAGTTGGTCGTTGCACTTGTGGTGAAGCCTACCTTCCCCGGCTCCATAAACCCATTTTACCACTCCGAAATTCTTCACTGTCGCGTCACAATGCGATACTCGTTCGCAGAGCCAACCTAATCCGTCTGGATGATTGTCGAAGAACGAAGCTTTTATTTAAAGGGTCGTCGCCCAGGTACTCCTGGCCTCGCGATGCGCATATATCTAGACAAAACTACGTATAGTAACCAAAAGAATTCGAGAGGGCGATGCTATTATATCCACGAGAGTTTGAGGCTTTTGGTTGAAGTTGTCTGGTCTGAGTGTATGCGTGGCATTTGCGTGGCTCAAGGCGGCTTGACCCACCACCCATGATTGTTTGAATATAGCCTTGTTTCCTTCCCAGGAGCTCTCCGGTGTGATTCTTTCCGACAATACAGACTACTCACATGCCCCTACATTTCGCCTACGGAATTTTCCAGTCTGTGGAATGATTTAAAGCTACTCAAAACACATATCTACAGTCGCTGTGCTCACGTGAATCATAAACTCTGGATGTATGCAACCAGATCTCCTAAATACCTTGGACCAGATAGGAGTGCTGGAGACGCGGGAGCGAATCCAAAGCATGGAGGGCATGCACCTTCGTAAACGAAACCCGCACGCAATTCGGGTTCCAAGTACACGCTCTACAACAAGGTCGTGTGGAAAAAACGCACCACTCAAGTACAGTGTGCGAGTAAACCAGGGCACAGCTTGTATACATGTAGTTTTCCCAGTCGGATTATTAACCAACGTCCACCTATCGGGAACCCGAATGCGATGACGCGCAGCTGCAGCTGAAGCCTACTAGGAGCGACTGGCCTCGTTGGCAAAATCAAAGTTGGCACACTGCGAACTTCTGTGGGCATAATGTAGGGGTGGCTTGAAGGGACCGGATACTGGGTACAAAACTCCTCGCTCATATCCTACTTTGTTTCGGTTGTATCTTGTCCATTCTTACCTGCATCTCGTGTTTCAACCTGCGTTTTGTAGCCCCGACGCCGGTATACCACATTCAATCCTTCTCGCTTCTCTGTGCTTTGCGTTTGCGGAGTTATTAACAGTTTCGAATTTCAACCAAAATGCATTTTCCGATGGGAGGTTTTGTCTGGCGCCACATGTAATGTTCAGGCGAGAAGCAAGACTGGTCAATTGGATCGACAGGGAAGAGAACACGCATATGTGAACTAGGAGGGCGTGAGGCAGCGGAATGGGAGCCACTGGCAAGGTGATATCAATTGACCTGTCAGAAACCCCGACGACATACTGATCGGACACCGGTGGGCGCCAAACAGCCCATGGGTTGCCCAGCTTATATGCGCTGGCAACACTAGTTCCTTGCCCACTACTGTCGTTAATTCCTATTGGCTTGCGTGGATCATGTTAGGAAGTCCTCCACAGCTCAGCGGTGTTGAAATGCCGCCATTCATTGCTCGGGACGTTAGATGCCCCACCTTTGTCCTTCAGGGCTAGACAAAGCCAAACTATTATTTCGCTAAAGAAGAGGACTAAAAGTGACACAGCCAAGTCAGGCACCACAAGTTGTTCACCAACGGACTCGGACTGCGTGAGCCGCCCCAGCCTAACCACAACCCCCCAATCTTGTCGCCGCCATTGCGATACCCATGCTCGTCGTCGCGTACTCGGTGAGCTTGCCTCACACACCTGGTGGACTAAGTAAGTTGGCGGTACCGAGTCGCATAGCCTCTCGTCGTCTCCGTGCCGGAGGGAGGATCTACATGATTGGAAATGAACGTGCACACCAAGAAGGCCGTTCTCGTGCGCTCGCCCCGACCTAACTCTCACTGAGTCCCTCCCAATAACGAGTCGACCTTTACCGCACCCAAAGTGTAGTGCTTGCCCACCGGCGGAAATACAACCCTGCTTACTTGGTGTTGCCTACACTCCAGTTAGCAAACGACGGTGCTTACCAGCCGTGTCGCGCTCAGCTGTCGGAATCCGATGCATACGAAATTGCCGTTGCGACAACCGTGTTGTCGTCATCGAATTAAATGCTTGTCAGCGCACCACGATAGGGGAACGGAGAATCAACTTCCATGATCAGCTCGCCACCATGTAACGCGAACACGGTAATTTAAGCCATTTTGCAGTGGTTAGAGTTGGTAACGGATACAAGACGTGCCTGAACTTTGTAGGTATATTTGACGTGTAGCGGGCTCGTGTCTTCGGCCATACTGAAGTCGCTCGAGAGGCAGACAAGTTTGAACAAGTCTGTCTGCACCAACTTGGGGAAGATGGCCTTCAACAGTACCTGCCAGCCAGTACAATAACAAAGAAATTGGTGCTTTTATATGATCATTCTGGACCCACTCGAAATGTTCGCTTTGGTTTGCAGGGTCGCTCGATGGACTTGGTGGTAGCCACAGCCTTGTCCTAGAAGAGAATTGCGAATATCAATTGGGACCAGATTACTCAGCTTGCACTTTTTGGTGCACGTGATTTTTTCTCATTCCCACTCGATCTACCAGTCCCGTCGGTTAGATTTCGTGACGATCGCAGGCGTTAATTTTATACGTCGCAGCTGAATGCGCATCGAAATTCACTAGAGCAATATCAAACCGCAAAATTGAGCGAGGTTAATCAAGAGGTGAGCATCTGAAACATTTTACTCGGCCCAAACTGATTGTCGTAGGAGCTCGTCGATGCCCTCTTCGACGAGCGCATGCACATCCCTCCACTTCCATCTATTTCGCCCGCCAAACGATGTCTCCTTGTGCTCGATCTGAACGGAACTCTCCTACATCGGCGTCGCACAAACTCTGGGGCGAACACCTATATCTATGTCCGCCCATATCTCGGAGCTTTTCTACGCTACATCTCCCATCCAGCAGTTGCGCTAGACGTTGCGGTATGGAGCTCTGCAAAACGAGTCAACGTCGAACTCATGGTCGGTCGGGCGTGGACAGGAGCCGGGGCCGGGGCCGGGGCCGGTCAAGGAGTGGGCAGAGCACGGTTCCCCGATTTGGTGTTTGCGCGAGAGGATATGCTCTTAACCGAGCGCCAGTTCAGTGCGTATGATATCCTAACCACCCCCGCCCGGGCTGACTGAACTAGGGCGTGCGTATCGCCACGGTACTTTCAATCCAGATCACAATGTCCGCACGACCAAGGATCTACGACAACTTTGGTTGAAGCTAGCTCATCTTCGGGACGAACGAATACGTGCGCAGGAGCGGCAGCAGAGGGGAACTGTCTCGGGGCCTTCAAACCCTGCAGTTCGATCGCCCGAGACCCTCGATCATGCACTTCACGGTCCACACGACACGATTCTGCTCGACGATTCGGCACACAAGGCGCGTCTGCAGCCACAAAATCATCTTTCACTTCCTTCATACGGCGCCGCCGAATTACGCACCGACGCCAATTCCCTCACGTCTCCAACCAACTCATCCGGGGGACCACACGTAGACGAGGCGCTCCTCGCAGTTGTTGGGATCCTCTCAGAAGTGCGCGGCAGTGCTGTCGATCATTGGAATCGCTCCGGGCGAATATGGAGGGGTCCCGGCGCGCGACTCGATCCCTATGACATGTGGGCTCAGAGGCGGCAGGTCGAGGTCGTCCCTCCCTCGCCTCGATCGTACGAACCAAGTCTAGCGCGTAGGCTGCAGTCGCTTGCCCGTTCTGAGTCCCCGTCCACCCCTACCTCTTACGAACCGGACCCGCCATTTGCGCCGAATGCGCGACCGGCGATGCCCGCAGAACTACCTCAGTGGTTCACTTCGCCCCCATTATTCCGAGCTTGGATTGAGCACGGTCGAGGAGTACTTACTGGATTGGGCATTCAAGTTGAGCACGAGTGCGTGCAGGCCTGGCCTGGATGGAGGGAAGGGAAGACAAATATTCAGGGGCACGCAAAGGACGATGGGGGCGCACGATCTTCGGGCTCGACTCACAAGACAAAAAAGGGGGGAAATGCCAAGTCTCGACGTCAAGAGTCGACGCCGATGGGGACTCGGTGAAGTACGGATATCCCATCAAAGCGCGAGGTCTCTTGAACGGGTCTAGTGGTATTGCTCGACCCCCAGTTAGATTTGTACAAAATTGCTTTTAGAGCTTGAGCATATTTGTTCTACGGTCATATGTATTACTACGCAAACTTTAATGACGTGAATTATTCCACCCTTCGCCCCTCCTATTATTTCGTGAGCGCATGCAGTCAAGTTTTCATTGTAAGATGACCTTTTTCTGGTCGATGCACGTGATCGCAAGCAAGGAAAAAGCGAGGACCTGAAAAAGTTGGGCTTGGGCACGTCCTCGTTATCACTGTGCGTGAATCGTCCCTGTGAGAATACGGCACCGTCCCACTTGGTTCGCTCGTTTTCAAAGTCTCTAGGAAGCCTCGAGAAATGCACTGAGAGTAACGAACGAGCACTTGGTCACCATGTCAGTTGGACCCGCATAACCTCCATTTCCGACTCGGCCTCCGTCGTTCTCGGGATATCGGCATAAACATAGCAAAAGTTCTGGACGCGGAAAAAGAAGGTCACTAATCGGACAATCTGATTACTTCGTAACCTTTGTGCCGGCATTCAGCTCTCCTAGTCCAACAAACGGATAATCTATTGAATAAAGGCGACTCGGCAAAATACCTCCGGCGGTTTCATTCCTTGTTTTGCTGAGCCATCCTAGGCCCGGAGGTTTATAATACCTAGCGGGGATACACGTCAGCACTATAAACAGATACCTCGGGCTTGCCTAGTAGTTCCAGAACGAAATACTTCCAGATGTGTATCTTCCCTTGGCGCTGTGATACCTGAGGCTATGTGTCTGGGAATTCACGAGCCTTCTGTCTCAGACATACCTTGAAGGTAGTCTAGAGTGGAGCACTCCCTGTGGGCAGTCTGAGGACATCGATTAGAGTCACCAAGTAGGAAGGGCTTCTCACGGCCTCTAGGTCAGTACTCTGCTGGTATAGAGAGAAAAGCAGGATCCAATACGTAGCACACCAATGACGCTATGACCAAGAGACTGCGGAAGCTGAAGCACATGATTGCTGTGACTCGACCGCGGGAACACGGTTTCTAATTGGGCGTCTGATGGGGGAAGAGCAACTTGACATGATATGTCTGGTATGTAATGCTAAATCAAGGGACATTGGCTACGCTGAGCGGCGTGCTGGCAGACTCCGAAAGTACGTACAAGTTTGAATCACCACTTGGACAAAGTTTGAACGCAATTCCCAGTTCTATAGCAAGGCTTGGCCAGTTCCCCGCGTGGTGGTCTAACTCGTCACAAAAAACTCTCTTTCCGGTGGGTGAGTTTATCCAATTCAACTCTGGTTTGTTGTGCACAAAAGGCCGCCAGTCTGCAACGTGACGAGCTAGAAGTGCATAGACTTTTGCTCGGGTTTCAGATGATCTACGTCACGGAAAGTAAATACGCGACCTAGCCTCTAGCCTCGTGCGGACCGCATGCTCCGAGACCGAGCCGGGGGCTACCGTTCGGGCTCGATTGACTCAAGTGGGCGCCGGTTATGTTGCCCGCTGTAGCAAGCTCACGCGGGACCATTTCGCACACGCACGGTGATGTGGATTATTCGGACCCCCTACGTTCTGATTGCTTGGAATTTGCGCGAAATAGGGGGCGTGGAACGTCATAACCATTGTGAGTCGGTTGTCTGGTGTGTTTGATAGGCTTTCACATTTATCGTAAATTTCTGATAGGAACGTCTGTCCAGTGCACTAGTGGGAATTGACTCTGAGTTCAAGTGCAATTGAACTCGTAGTCAACCATATCGATCATGAAGGATGGGCACTCACTGCGCATACAATCAAATATAAACGCCGGGGGAAATCATATTTTTAATGGAATATTGCTACTGGCCGAGAAGGCCAGCGTTCTTCCGGAATCGAGTAGGCGGCAACAACTCCGATCACAGCGCCTGAGAGATACTAAAGTCCCGTTATGGCTCAATGAGGGGATGAACTATGCCCTTATCGTTGATCCCGTAGAGTATGGCCGCCCGGGATCCGCACTGAGGGTGGATTCGGCACCGCATTGACGTATTGGTTGACATTCTTATGATATGAGCGTAAATCAAGGCAACCTCTTTGTCGAGGCGGAGCGACCAGCTGATGGACTCATTCTCTGAGTGGCTCTTTGTGCGTTTGATGGTGGGGTTGTACGGTAGAGTGAGCTTATTTTAGACGCCGCAAAGGGGAGTCTAACGTTCTGGAGGGCTTGATTGACCCATATAGGATCAAGAGCTGCGGTGCAGCAACCTTCTTGCCAAATATGTCTCCCGTTATCTCAGTACAAATGTGTTTACAAACAGCACCGCACGCAAGACGTTGCAAGTATCGTCTCAAAGGAATTGTCGCACAGTAGTCTTGTATGGAAAATTGCCACACCGGGTGACACAACGTAGCCACTACAACGAGGCAGTCGAAGGAGTAAAAGGACAGTGGCAACCAGGGACGTGGCTGGCGGCCAAATATATGCGCTGAGCGGTGATTGGTTGATGGGGCTGTGTGGAGTAGTATGACTCGTGTGATGTTGTGGTTTGTTTGGCCAGATAGGTCCCATCACGCGATGGTTAGTTACAAGCCGAGTCAGTTTGGATGACTCTGAGCATCGCTTAAAGACGTATATGAGCCCATCGACGGGAGATTGTCTACCGAGCCAGTGCCCCCTGGACAACTCTTTGCATCGCCTCCAGAGTCCGGCATTTGCTGCGTTTAGCTGAAACTTCGTGAACCGGTTTAGATCAGCCTTGATGTGAGTCGTTGGGCAAATAGCGCCTGACTCGGGCTACGCTAAAGCTTGCTTCTGATTCAGCTAACCGCGCCTCTTTTGGTCCCCTTCTATATAATGCAGACTTGCCCCACACACATACCTTGCACCCCCAAGTTCGTCATGGCTGCGTCGATCTAAATCCCGCCCAATCTCCCGATATCAAAGCGCCTATACTACTATCTACCCGATTACCCCGACATAACCAGACAAACAATCTTCTCGTTTATTATTTCCCCCTCTCAATATGGTACAAGTCCAAATACTTTCACCCATCAACTCCCTAGCCCATAAACCTCGCTCTTCTAGCTTTCACTGCACCCCTCTTACCCTCCGCCGCAGCTTTCCCTCCCCTGCCGAACTCAAGTTCAGTCGCTCCAAACACCAAGCCGCTCTCGAGCGTGCCGCAGTCCAAAAGCTTACCGCCAAGTACCTTGCTTCACTTCCTCCTACCAAATCAATTGTCTTTCCTGTTTTAGCACCCTCATTTGTTCCTGTTCCTGCCTCAAACAATCTGGCCCAGACTCCTGCCACTCCCCCGACTCCGCTTGAAGTCGTTGACTTTCCTGAGCCCAAGTCAAAGGTGGACATATTCAAAAATACAACGAAATCCGACGAGCTCCTTGGTGTGTACAAACAATAGGTGCTTGCTTTTCCTTTTCTGACGTCCAATGGTGACACTAGACCTGACGATCGCAGCGCTTGACCGCATATACATACAAGACTTTTGTCAAGAGTCATCGATTATGTATGATGCCAAGTCAGAGGCTACGGTTGCAACCCACCGGCCCAACCTTGGTCGTGAACTTCACCGGGACGAGCTCAGTCCTCCTTTGAGCTGCAGATCGAGCGTGTCGAGCGCTAGTTCTACGCCTTCCTCGATCCCCACACCGCCCTCGATGTCCCCCGAGGTCATCCCCGAGATCGCCTCCCCGAGTTATCACACAACCACAGTCGAGCACTCCAAGTCTGGCTTGAAGCCCGTCGGCCGTACCCAGTCTCTTCCCGTCTGTGCTCCCCATCCGGTCATCGAGGACAAGAACTCCCTCAAGTGGTTCTTGACCGAGCTTCTGCGCCGCTCCCGTGCGTCGGCTACCGTTGTTCAGCTTGCGTTGCACTATTTGAATCAAGCCCGCGCCCCCGTTGGCAACATTCTCACACAGAAGTTCAAGTCCGAGTCTGAAGTCAGATCCGACAAGGAAGACTCACCGTTGATCGACCCGCGCCGGCTGCTCCTCGCTGCACTGATGCTGTCAACCAAGATCCTTCACGACCACGCGCCAAACAACCGTGCTTGGTCCCGGGTTTGTGGGCTCGATCCACTCGACGTTGGTAAATGCGAACGCGCGCTCGGACAAGCTCTCAACTGGGAACTCGCGCACATGTTCGTTGGGCCGGTCGACCAGCCACTCTTTGGATAGCTCGCATGGTTCGAAAGGATGGATTTGTGGGTGCAATTCTGAGTCTTTGTTGTATTCTCACAGTCCTCTTACCTTTTGCCAGTTGTATCCCATATGTTTTATCATTTGTAGTTCTGTTCAGGCCGAGGCCTTATATGCTTTAGATGTGGTTTGTTTCCAATCATTGTGGGAGCACAGTATGATTTGATTGAATCTGAATGAAAGTGAATTGACTGAATATCGCATATACCCGGCTGTGTTTATTCCCTTTTCGTTTTGCCTGTATTATCTTTATGTCACTATCTAAGCTTTCCTTAACTCCTGTGGACTCTCTTCATTTACTTTCGTTCACGGACACCATCGTTCAATCAAATCATATAGTACATCAAATCATCTTTCCTCAGCGCGAATATGAAACACAAGTCAGTCCAACGAACCCCAAATGGGGTGGTTGATCAGCACTGCTATCGACGCCTGCCTGGTCCACCGCCCATCAACACGAGCTTCTTCCTGCCCTTCTTCCCGCCCATTCCACCACCGCCCCCACCTGCGTTCCGCGCATGCTGTTCCTCGAGGTCATGCCAAGCCATATCTACTTCCCATGCATCTGCTTCTTGTACGGCAGGCCCTTGGCGACGTGGAGTAGGCGCGGCATGAAGCGCAGATGCAAATGATCGACCTCCCCATGCTGAAGGTTGCGCCTGTGCCTCGGGAGCCGCGCTCTCAGCTTCAGGATCGGGTTCGAGCACAGGAGTAGGGACTGGAGCGAAGAATTCGGGATCGGGCACGTCCTCCCCTATCCCCGCAGCACCCCCGCCTCTCCTTCCAGGTGGGCCGTATGCGCCGAGTACTCTCGCCTTCTCTCGCTCGTTCTCCTCTGCCCTGATTCGATCCCGTTCTTCCCTCTTCATCCTCCCCTCTCGTTCTTTTCTCCGCCGTTCAACAAGACTTCCCCATCCACCTTCACGCCATGCATCCTCGCCTACTACACCTCTCACGTTTACTTGGGCGAATACGACTTCTCCGCCTTCCGGGAGGTGGCCCAGATATTTACACCTTCGACGCAGGTCATGATCGACCGAGCCGATGTCGAGCGATTCAATAGGAAGAGTGAGCTCGAGTGGAAAGGCATCGTACGTGTGGAAGCGGGATAGGAGAATCCGAATGTCGAGTGGGTGAAGGAAAACTGGCTGCCCCGTGCTCGATTGGTAGAAGTGGTATATAGGTGGTGTTGTATCCCGCGAGGGCGGGTTGACGTTTCGGCGTCTTGGCTTGTTGCTGGACAACCCAGGCGCTGGAAGATCCACAGTAGCCCCGGGTTCTCTTGGATCTTGAACAGATGAGTGGTCTGCCGAGTCAACACTGGGAGTTTGCAGAGCCCGAGCGCCCGAACGCTCCGCGGCTGCGATGTCTCGTTGAGCGCGCTTGACGGCCGCCTGGAGCCATTCAGTATTCGATGCGCGCGCCTTTTCGATCTGGAGCTTTACACGCTCCTCGGCAGCACGGACAAACGTTACACTCAGGCTCTCGCTCGAGGGTCTGACAGCAGCCTTGGCCCCGATCACGCCTGTATTGCTCGGTTGGATGTCAAATGACGCGAGCGTGACGCGTTCCACTTCCAGCGAGACAAGTTCCTCCTCAAGCTGTTTGATTATCAACTCGGGTGTGGCAAGGACGAAACGGGCAAAGGTGCTTGCATCAGGGGCAAAATGGAATGGAGCTTGGTGTGGGGGCAATGCGGGTGAGGGCCATGTCACCGAGCGTGGGAGGGCGAGCGTAGTGAGTTGAGGGCGGTACATTAGGCGAAGGTGGATTGTGCGCTGATTAGAAGATGTGTTCGCAGCCGGAGCAGTACTGGGGTCGTGTTCGACTGAGACAGAGTCGTCCTGTGGCGCCACAGGAGCTGGATGCGTCTCCGCTCGTTCAATCCATCGCACACACTTGAGTTGCTTCTCATTGACCGAATCGAAGCAAATCGGACACCGGTTCCACTTGGTGTTATCTCCCATTTGCAAGTAGTGCAAAATGCACGGGAAACAATACACCTGAGCAAACGTGCGAGTGTCAATTATCGAATATAGTTGATCAGTGAGATTGAGAAATACAACGCACGTGTCCACATCTGGTCATTCTTGGCGCTGTGGGTGGAGAGAGACATATTGGGCAGGTCATAACTCCCTCCACAGCCGTCCCAGCAGATGCAAACGCTGAGGAGCGTGGGATAAGCACCTGTAGAATATCGTCCCACTGGAAAAATCTGGGCCAAGAGCAACGGTCAATGACTAGTGGCAAAGATACAGTATTAGACATTACTCACATGTCAGGATCCGCAAAATGGACGGTATAGTCTCCCGTAGGCTTCATAACAAACCTATACTGCGCGTTCACAAACTCTACCAAGGTTTAAACTTGTTAGATGCAACTAGTTGCTCAACTGACGTCAGACCCACTTTCGGGATTATAATAGACATTATTTGGCTTGCGACTCCTCCTTGGAACATGCTGAGAAAGTGGCTGAGAACGGGGCGGAAGCGTAAAGTTGAGCAAATGGTTGAGGTTTTCGGTTCTTTTGTTAGCTGGTTGGGGACGTGTAGACATACGAGTGGTAGGCGCAGCTTTGGGCTTTTCGTTGCTCGATATCACTCCCAGGGATCGTCCAGTCATATCTGGAGAAGCGTGACATAATCCAGGCGCTTCTAGACAACGGCGCCTAATCGCTACTCACTCGTCCTGTTTCAGTTGCTTGTTAAACCCAAGTAGGCCGGATTGCAATTGTCAAATGGGCTTGGAATGAGCTATATAATGTTACACGCCACCGTATTCTTGTTTCGCTAGATATTCTCGGCCATATAGCCGAGTTCATCCCCAGCGTCTTTAGCCCAAATCTTATTACCCCACTGCTATGGATCTCAGTTGAGAGCCCAACTTACTTCATTGAGCCCCATTTCGCATTACGCCATGCTTACAAGTTCAACTCCCCGCGACCATCCCGTTTTCTGAAGCGACAATTGTGCCTGGGACTACTCTTGTTTGATTACCGTAGACTCTTCATGCGAGTTCAATCCAAGACCATAACAATCCGGGTCGATTAGTGCCTCCATGCTCTGGGTATCTCAAGTTCGGGGGGTCAATTGGTGTAACCAGTGAACCTCACTTCCAGAAGGGGTACACTCGAAATACAATGTATATTTGGGCCATCCCTAACCTTGTTACTCGCTGCTCTAAAACCGCTAGTCTTGTGCGCACCCGAGTGGTGAGTTATACTGATCATAATAATAGGTATGAGGTGTATAATCTCGGGCCTGCCGGCTATCGCTTATTCTAGCTATTTACACCCGGCCTTTCAACCCGCGGCTCGCCTGCAGGCCTGCTCTCTACTTCTCTCAACCTCCCTCCGTAACCCTGCTGATCTTTCGAAATGGAACCCGACCCTATACCAAGCGACCTGACTGTTGCACATCTATTCGGCGTTAGAGACAAAGTCGTGCTCGTTACTGAAGGATGTTCAAAAACGGGAGTAATTGTCGCCGCCGCACTCGTTGAGAATGGGGCCAAAGTATACTTGGCATCTAAAGAAGAAGCATCACTCTTAAAGGTCGGTGCTCAAGCTACTAGGTTTTCTTCGGTTTTTTGTGAGACTGTTTCAGGTGCAAGGAGAACTGAGCGGCCGAGGCGTACATCGCTGTGAGTACATTGTCGCTGACCTCAAGGTACACTTTACTCCTGATATAAATTATAGCTGTGCTAAGTAAAGGCTCATTTACATAGTCAAAGGAGGGGTGTGTCGCTCTGGGAAACGAGTTGAAACGGCGTGAGTGCCATCTACACGTCTTAGTTAACAACAGTGGCGCGACATGGGGTGGGCACTGGGATGATTTCCCGTAAGCCGTTTGGAATTGATAGATACATCGTACTGAAAGCTGTACGGAAAACGTAGTGACAGTAGCTGGGATCAAGACCTCGCTTCCCTTGTCAAAAGTTTATTATACGGTAAACCAACAGCTCAACGATTCGGTTCGATTGACCCTCATCTCGCTTTGAAGTCACAGGGTGTCTCACGGATCTCCTCGTGAAAGATGCGACTGCCTCACATCCTGGGCGTATCATCAATATTCCGAGCAATATATCGGACCCTCCAGGCAACTTAGACGAGGCTGAAGAGATGATAAGATGTAGGGCTGGTGACTTTGCCCAAGCAAAATAGCTGAAATGGCTCACGTTCATTCATAGATGACACTCACAAATCAGCCGTCAGCCACCTAACCACTGTCCTATCTACTTCTCTCTCGCTGAAATATCTGAGGTACACTAGTCTAACTCCTATCCATATATTTCAGAAGGCGCTAAACGAACTCACCTAGCGTAAATGCGATCCTCCCGGACATTGAGCTCGCTAGCGTCATGCACACGGCCGATACCAGAGATACGGGCTCAGATAGTATGTTGCGAACCATCCGGCAACTAAAGCTGCGGTCTAGTCTTTTGATTACTATGCTTACTGACCTCACCTACTTAGGTACGCCATCTCGGTACCTCGACTCTGCTTATGATCTCGCTGGCGTCTTATTGTTTCTTGCTTCTCCCGCGGGGGGACGTGTCACGGGATCACGTATTGAGAGCGAGATGATCGGAACGCAGGGGGTCACCAGATGGTGGGGACGGAGAAGAACGAGTGTTGGTATTATCTGAAGGTGTATGAGCGGAGAATGATAGGCAGCGGTATATTACCGGTCCGATCATGTCTTACCTATATTGTAAATCTAAACATATCCAGGAGAACTTGACTAAAAGTAGTTTTGTAACAAGGTCAATGCAAGGATGCATATATCCTCATTATTCCTGGCACCGCCACCATGGAGCGAACCCTGGGTTTGAGTGACGTCATGGGTGGCATGGTTAGGATGCATGACGCTGCCAATAAACGGCGCATATATAAGGCAGCCAGGAAGTGATGGGGATCTAGAGTTGTACAGATATGCCATCGGCTAGCAAGATTATTGCGCCTCTCAAAGATGTGTTTAGGGGACGAGGGCATGGGACGGACGATGCTACGGACGACGCCGTGGATCCACAAAGTCTAGACCAGCCACGACCAGCGGCAGCCGAACCGTGTGTAGCGAGAGATTTCGTTGGGGAGCCAATACCCACGCAGGGTGGTACGTCATTTATCGCTTTCTATTCTGGTTGAAATGGTTGTTTAATTTTACACGCATAGGGGAATCCCAGCTCTCGATTGACACGACAACTTCCGTTCAGCCCGGTGGCGGAGATATTGATTCCGGAAAATACCCCCCCGCTACAGCACTCCAGGGAGATACCTCCATATCTGTGGATAAAGTTCATCCACTTGATGCTCAGAGCGACATTGCCTCAGCCCGAACCTTTCATCGCGCCGAGGGATTTGAATCTGATGAAGACGAAGAAGAACACAAACTAACTTATTCTCAGCTCAGAAGATTATACGATGACGAAGAAATCGAGCGTTTTCTTACTGTATTTTCCAAGGTAAGCCCCAGTCTGGTAATTGTAAAGCATAGCCGACTAATTTCCTATAGTATGTGACAGAAGTTACACTGGCTCCATCCGCCGGTGGCAAGAAACCCAAGAAGGCTACCGTCTTGCGCTCAAGTAACACTGATGAACAGTCCCTTGATACGGACGTCATTGCCATCGAAGATTCGGACGCCGAAACGGACGTTGACGAGCCCTGAACCTATCTCAACCATAGCTCGACTGATGTCCCAAGTGTGCCAAATACTGCTGCCACTACCCCGGAGCAATCCCCCGTCTCGCAAGGGAATCAACCTTTGTCACACCCCCGTAATCAGCCCACGTATCTTTCAGCTCGCGTTGCTGCTTGGCTCATCCCAAAGCTCCCTCCCGCACCAATTTCTCCCCCTTCCAAATTTACAATATCCTCCGTTCGTCTAGCTGGCCAGAGAGTTTACGTGTCTACATACCCAGTTTATGCGCCCTTTTTCGCAGACCTCGCCAAACTCGCGACTTGGACTGACTGGTACCGAAGCGCTCGTGTGTGCGCAGCCTGGTGGACATTTTGGTATTTCAACTTGTTGCTTCCTGCGCTCTTGGGCAAGGTCTTATGTTCACTGCTCCGGCGCCGAATATTCCCACATCCAAACGTCAAAGAACTCAGAGAGCGACGTAGGCTTGCCCGTGAAGCGAACCAGTTGAGCGACGCAATGGAGGGTCAGGGGGCAGCTACGAGCTTTCTGGGCACAGGACCGATTCCAGGAGTTGGCCAGGGCGGCGGCGATATGGGCATACGAGATATGTGGAAGCTCGTTCGGACCGTCACCAAAGGCAAAAGCAAAAAGGGCAAAGAGAAGGTCAAAAATGCCGGGGAAGCCATGGCCTCTCAAGTAGGCTTGGCCGAAGAGGAAGATGAGGAGACCAAAGCCCAGCGACGCCGAGAAGAGGATGAAGACTGGAGAACGGGCATGGTGAAAGCTCTAGAAGAGATTGCCGATCTTCACGAACGCGTTAGAAAGTGAGTATTGCATGCAGTATTGTCTCGGACATATGCTCACGTGCTGCTTTCAGCCTGTTCTTATGGCGCAGGGAGCAATCGTCGCGCATGTACTCATTGGTCCTTACGATCATTGTTTTGTTTACGGCTCTCACTCCTGCACAGTGGCTTGCCAAGATCACATATGCTATAATTGGCATACTCTACTGGTTTGCAGTTCCCGTCATTCTCGCTATTCCGCCCGAGGATAGGAAGCGGTGCGTTTCTCAATATTCGAAGCCAAGCTCGCGTTGCTAACCCTTGGATGGGATTTTAGCCTCCCGCCTCCATTCTTCGATGTTCCTACCGATGCTGAATACGCAATGAGTCTCATGAGCATCAGAGTCGCCAACGGCGAGAGCGTACTCCCAGCATCCCGTCGCGGCGGGCGAGAGCACGGCCGAGCGAGGCGCTTCCTTGCTAATATGAGCGTAGACTCGGTCGCTGGAAAAGGGCCTGAGGATGATGACGTCGAGTGGGATGTCGCATCACCCGATCAAGATGTGGATAGTATGCGCAAGGAAGCCAACGAGAAGGAGACTGTAGCTGCAACTGAGCGAGCTACTGCTGCCATGGGCGAGCCTGCTGCGCCAGTGGGTACTTTGGGCAGGCTGAAAAACCGGGTCGAGCAGAGCACGGCAGATTTGTTGGCGCGCAACCAGGTGTGTATCATCGTGGTCAGCTGAAATTTGGCTGGAGGCTAATGCCCGTCGTGATGGTCCCTTAGGACGATTCAAATGTGTCGTTGCAGAGCATTGGTGCCCCTCAGAGTACGCCTATTCTATCATTGATTTGAATCTTGAGACTTACATTACCTACAGCTGTACCGGCCAATCATAAAGCGGTACCCGGAACTCTGAGCCTCAGCTCACAGGGAATTAGTTTCACCCCATTGTTGACAAGCACCCCTAGCATGCAAATTCCTCTCGAGAATATCCGGGGTGTAAAGAAAACTGGTCGAACAAGTAGGCATTATCTCTGTTTAATTTTAGTGAGGTGACTGACCTTGCCCCTAGATGGTCTGCGAGTCCGTTACTTGGGCGACCAAGGGGACGAGAAGGAGAGTGTTTTCAGATTTATCCCAAGCCGCGACGAAATATTTGGAAAGCTTGTTGGCTGGGGTGGAAGGAGATGGAAGAAAGTGCCGTGATAGCGTATACCCACATATCTAACTGCATACACGAATAATAACTATCTAGAAACCGATGTATCAATAGCCTCCTACACGTACGAGCACACTGATATCTTGATTATATTATGATTGAACCATACTCAAATCCGCTTTGATGAAGGCCTTAAGCTTGGGTGCAGTGGCTTTGAGAACGACGCCCAAAATGTATTTATCGAAACACGAATATTTATATAAAGAATCAACTAAGAAACGGCCGAAAGGATAAATACCAAGGGACTGTGGGTCCCTCGCGGTTGGTCTTGTATACAAACGCATGAGATCTTTGGTTGGTATTGTCTGTACTATGTTCGCTTGTGCGCAGACTAAAACCCCCTAGTTAGCACACAAACAACACGTATCACCGAGATGCACGTACCAAAAGCGCCATCAACTGTTGCATTGCCTGAGGGGTCTGTCCGGCCTGGGCGGGAGGCGACTGAGACTGGGGTGGTTGATGGGGCTGGGGTTGGGGCGGAGGCGGGGCATACCCGCCGTACCCTTGCATGCTGTACATGTTTGGTACAGGCTGCTGCTGCTGCGGGGGAGATACTTGCGCCGCAGAAGCTTGTTGAAGTAGCGCCAACACGCTGGGAGGGAGACCTGCCAGTGCAGAGGGCTGGTTTGTGGGTGCTGGGGGAGGGGGCGCATAGGATTGGTACCCTGTTGGAGCTGCGGGAGGCGGCGGGTACCCTGACGAAGCTTGCGGGGGTGCAGGATACCCCGTTGGTGGGAAGGGAGGCATCGCAGATGGGGGAGGCGGGTATGCGTACGGGTTTGAATGAGGGGCACTGTTAGGCAGGGGTGCTGCGGCAGGGGGAGGCGTTGCTCCTGTCTGGGGCTGTTTGAGAGCTGCGAGAAGCTGCTGCACTTTCTTGGCTTGTTCAAGGCGGTCGTCCGCTGGCTGTTCGGCGGGAATCAAGTCAGGGAACGAAGTTCATCACCAATATTTGTCTGACTCACTGGTTGAGCTGCATTGGCGCTGGGCGGCCCATACCCACTAGCTCCGCCGTTGTTGTGATAACCAGTGTCTCGCGGCGGAGAAGCATAGCTTCCTCGGCCACTGCCACGGCCTTCGTCATAGTCAAACCTACTTCCCCTTCGAGCCCCAAAGCCGTCTCTGTCCCTTTCACGGTCCCGATCGCGGTCCCCGCGAGGGCTGCGCGACCGCCGGCGCTCACGATCCCAGCTGCGGTCTCTTTCACGTTCATCATACTCGCCTCGGTGTCCGCCACGGCCTCTGCCTCTTCCACGTCCTCTGGGGTGTGAATCAGAGTCTCGGCCGTACTCACGCTCCTCGACTTGGCGCCTGTGGCTTGACGTTGGCGTGCTTTCAAAGGAATGCAATAATGACACTTACTTGGATCCAGGTGTAGGACCAGGGGGAAGTGGCGTTTCAGGTACGTCCCAAGCAAACTCGATATCCATTAGACCATCTTGCAGGTGCTTGCCTTGGAGGTGGTCGTGTGCAGTCTCCATAGCCTAGAAGCGCGTTAACAGGGGATGATAGCTAGCAGCCGTTGTACTTACTCGACTGTCGTACATTTCGAGTAGTCGTTGACTGTAAACTAAGGGTCAGCACTCTGGAAGACATCGAACAAGCCCGACGTACTCGCTCCGTCCGTCAACCAGGTTGATTTGCTTCACGTCTCCAAAGCGTTGGAATAGTCGACGCAGCTCATGGTCATCAATCGACTGGTTTGATTGACGTAGTGTCACAAGTAATGTTCCCTAAAGTAGCATAGTTTGGATCATCATATGTGTCACAAACCAGGAATAGTATTTACCTGATTCTTGTCGCGCTCACAGCGGCCTGCTTGCTCGTCTCCGCGAGGAAGACTGTAATGAACATCGATTGGGCGACCCGATATCTCACTATCTTGGAGTCTCTCACGGGCACGCTCCGCGGCGCGCACATCATACTGGTTTTGACGAACATTTAGATAACAATGCTCAAAATGGTCATAGCAAAATACTCACATAAGTGACAAACACCATGCCTCGATTTGCGATCAGATCGAAGAATGTTTTGATCTCACCAAACTCTTCAAACTGTCTTCTTACGCTAGTACTATCAGTCTCATACTGTACGATCGTCAGCGATGAAGCACAGGGAGCTGGTGGCGCCAACGGACCTTGATGTTGCGGATGAACAACGTGCGGCAGGGTCTTTCACGCTTAATCCTCTGTTCAATCAAGCTGTCGTGAACTGCGTCGTCTCTGGGTGGGCGTGGTGCACGGCCTCCACGGTATCCTCCACGACCTGAATCACGATCTTCATTGTGGCTATCGCCTCCACGAAACCCGCCACGGCCGCGTCCGCGCCCTCGACCCCTTCGATCACCATAATCTATACCGCACCAGTGTGAGCATCAGGATCCCAGCCGAAAGCGCGATTGAGGATAAAGCATCAAGTGGGAAAGCTCAAAATTAGAACGGTAGGATTGCTCGAGTGTTCAGAATACGTTTCTTTGACATCTCGCAATAACTCAGTGTCCGGCATGTGTTCTTACGAGGTGTCTGGGAAAGTCGATGGAAAAGGCATTGTAATCTCAAGTAGCGTACCTTCGTTGCCACCGCCATATCCACCGCGGTCTTCGCTGTATCCTCCTGCACCAGCTGCGTTCTCATGATATCCAGACGAGGTGGGGCCATTGAAGTAAGGGTCAGATGGACCATTGTTATGAGGGCCATCATACGATTGCTCGTAATCAGCATAGGCTGTGTGGCCGCCTCTGCCACGCCCTCTTCCACGCCCCCTCCCTCGTCCCCTTCCTCCCCCCTCCGAGTCAAAATGTCTGTCTGAGCCGGGCGATCCTCCGCGGCGCCGAGGCTCTGAGTCGTAACCTCCATACGGATGATGACGGCCGTTCATGTCTGAAATGGTTGCGATACGAGTCTTAGCAATTCCTTAGAACGATACACTTAGACAACGGGGTGTGCCGAGTGTAATAACAAGGTCGCCTCTGGTGATGTTCCTCACGGTAAATTTTCGCCGACTTTGAACTTGCGTGTTTTCGTGGGAGAGACTGAGCAGTGTTCAACGATGTGTCTCAATCTGTCTGCGAGGTCTTGCGGTGTGTGCAACACGTCAAAGGCGTAAGATAGTAAAGTAAACAGTCGATGATGACGGTTGAGAACAGGTTTTGGTGCACAAGGACCCCGAGCACGCTTACCTCATGCTTGCCACAAGCGCCAGCCCAGAATCACACCGTTTTGCACACAACCACGACTGTCTACCGCGCTAGTTCCTGCTACAGATGTCCCGCCAACTCCAGTACAAGCTTGTTTTGCTCGGTGCGTAGATACATATATATATCCTGGGTACAAGTGACGTTGTGGCTAACCTACTTTTGTCGCTGCGGAATCAGGCGAGTCGGCTGTCGGAAAGTCGAGGTACGCATCTCTGTGCCAATGTCTATACCTTACACTGTGCTGAACCAACGCCTAGTCTCGTACTCCGCTTTGTTAAAGATCAATTCGACGACTACAGGGAGAGCACTATTGGAGGTACGCACATCCGGCTTTTGCTGTGCAATCACGCTCTCATCGCTTCTTCGATAAGCCGCTTTCCTCACCCAAACAGTAACACTTGAAGATCAGACAGTAGTCAAGTTTGAGATATGGTAAGTTGCACTCTGAAAACGCTCGGCTCGTGCTCAATCGGATGTGGTGAATAAAGGGACACGGCGGGTCAGGAGAGATACAAGGTCCGTGCCATCGGTATTATCCTGCTGTGGCGACTATGCTAACATGATTTCCCACTATTCTAGTCACTCGTAAGTCGGACGCTATCTTAATTCGGGAGGCAATCGACCCCTAATTGGCGCTCCATGATGTCATTTTTTGGTGGAGCAGGCACCAATGTACTATCGTAACGCACACTGTGCCGTGGTGGTTTATGATATCACCCAGCAGGTGCGCCCACATGCTTTTTCTTCCTCGAATTGCCTAATTGCGCTCCCTAGGCCTCATTGGACAAGGCAAAGACATGGATCCGCGAACTACAGCGCCAAGCCGACCCATCTATCGTCATTGCGCTGTGCGGTAACAAGTCTGACCTTGCCGCGCGCAGGCAAGTCACCCAGGAGGTGAGCACGTCCCACGTCATTTTGAGTGACAGGTCCTTACGTGTTCTTCCCCAACCATAGGAAGCTAAGAAATACGCCGATGAGGAGGGATTGATGTGGGGAGAGACTAGTGCAAAGTCCGGAGAGGGCGTAGCGGACATCTTTGGCTCGATTGGTACGTCCGCTACTTTGTATCCAGCTCAATGCTTACCCTACTCTTAGCGCGGAAACTCCCTCTTTCGGCGCCACCTCCGGCATCCGCTCGTTCCGCCGCTCCGGGCGCGAAACGTGGCGTGGATCTGAACAAGACACAGAACGCAGCTGGCCCGGGTGAAGCGTGCAACTGCTAAGCACTAGGGTGTCGAATACGATAGAGAATGGGTATATGGACAGAGGTTAGGGTATAGTAGTGTTGTGTAATCTAGTATCTTGCCACGCGGGGGTTTGTCGCTATTAACCTCTTTCAAATCACCGTGTTACTTTAGTGTGTTGAAATGCGACTTGAAGAGCTTCTGTGCTCTCGCGTGTTGGGACTCGGACACTAATCGCGACATTTGTGATTTGTGACCGTTGAAAACTATGTCCACGTCGGTCGCCACGTCTGAAACCAGTCGGCTAAGCTAGCTTATTGACGTTGGATGGTGGCCGATTAGGGAGGCGAATCGCGATCGAGCACCACCCGCACAAGACATATTCAAACGCGCTCACATAAAGTACCACGAAAATACATAACACTTCGCGCTCGGCGTTGCACTTATAACAAGCAGTCGACGTACGATGAACATAACACAATAGTCTGCCGCTAGGAGGGACTTTTACTTTCATTTACATTACATGGAAGTGGTACATCGCTCATGTATTTCATCTAGGCATTCCGCAAGCGCGGCTCTTTCTCGAGAAGGAGCTTGACAAAGTCTCGGATATCTTCGACCAGCAGTTCAGGACTAGAGTTTCAAGTCAGCAAAGTGGGATACCCCTCAACCGAGACTAGGGAACACTTACGCCTCCCAAGCAGCAAAGTGGCCGCCCCGATTGTGCTTCTTCGCGTGCAATAGGGGTTGATTTATACTATTCCACCTGGGTTAACGGTTAACAATTTAAATCAATATTTACTGCCAAGAATAATCTTACTCGACCGGGAAACAAACCACCTCCTTGGGAAACCACGAAAACCCATGTGGTGTAGAGGACCAACCGGAGGCCAGACGTTCCAGCTCCGCGCGTTCGGGCGTACCCTTACCGGCTAACCCATAAGTTTCTTTGTAATACCTCAGCCCTCCAGCAGGCCCTGAGATCCAACACTCAGTACACTTTGTTCCCGGCCAGAGTCCTTCTTACCATTTATCCAATACCTAACCGAATGGATCGTTAAAAAAGTACGGTTCACCGACGAAAAAGCTTACAGCATGACCCATGTAATAAACTCTTCTGGCGTCCAAGGATAGTTGTCCGTCCAGACGTGGAGCTTTTCGCCAATCCAAGCGAGAAGGCCAACGGGGCTATCTACTCTGTGTCAGACTGGATGCAGGTCTGAAGTTGGTATATGCGCTCACCGGTCAATCCAAAAGCGAGAGTCTAAATAAAAGAAGGTCAAACTAGAGCTATATTTACTCGGTTCGTACCTACTTGTGGCCTTGTTCCCTGGATCTTGGAGTAACCTGAACCTATCTCCAGAAATTCTTTGGCTCCTTTGATGCCCTGGATTTCCTCCTTAGAATATCCACCGGGGAGACCAGCGAACCCAAGAGCTGTTTTCAGCATCATGAGTGGGGCTTTGAGGGCCGTAGGAGTATTCGCAAAGTTCAGATTTGAATGTGTGCCAAGACAGGTATCTTGGTGATAAACCGCATGAGCTCGACAAATCATTGAACCCCTAGTCAAGGCTCAAGCATTAGTGACGAGCTACAGAGGGAGTCATGCGCGCACCAATCTCCTCCCTGAGACACGTAATATTTGTACCCCAGCTTTATCATCAATTTGTCAAACAAATCGGCTGTCGCTTTAATGCCCATTCCTGGAGTGCTCGCACGTTGAGAAAACACGAAGCCTGGAAGCCTATGGGAGTGTTATCAGATATATTGTCTCAACGCATCCCATTTGGTTCCAAGCACATACGAAGGCGCAACAACGTGAAATGCAGGATGCTTTGGATCCTTGGGGTTTGTCAAATCATCAATTATTTTCGATACCTACAGGAATGGTGGACTCGTTAACCCTTGCCTCTAACTGATGTGCTAGGCATTACCTCGAGGAAACTACCTGGCCACCCATGTGCAAAGAGCAATGGTGTAGCAGAGGGGTTATCAGATCGCTTATGCACGAAATGAATTTCCTGGATTCCATGGTTCGAAGACTCGAGCTGGGTGGTAAACTGAGGCAACGTTCTGTTGATGCGCTCTTCCACGGCACGCCAATCATACTGTGTGCGCCAATACTCGACCAGTGGCTTTACTACAGCCAGTGGAATACCCCAATCCCATTCTTTACCGGCTGGAAGGTCGAGCTCATCCGGGAGTCGAGTCAATTCAAGTTTAGCATGGAGGTCGCGCAGTTGCTCGTCGGAGACAGAGATCCTGAAAGGTTTGATGCCTTCGTGGGAATCCATAATAATAGGGCTCAGTAGGTTGTGGTTAGAGGAGAGATGTTTCCATGGTCATCTCGGCGTTACTAAAGCATATATACGGCGTAGCCTCGAGGACCGTATATGGTAGCCGGGAGCGTTTTGGCGCCGGGCGTTTATCCAAATCCTCAGCGCTTAGTAGTTTTCATTTTACACTACAAGTCAACTTCCCCGAAATGCGGCCCACACTTGCCGTGAATGCCCGACGGATAGCTAGCCAAGTTCACGAAGCAACATCTCGGCTTCTTCAATCGGGCTCTCTGAAGGAGCCCCCTGCATGGTACTCAGCTGTCGTCGCATATCCACCTTTGCCTCTGCCTCCTCGAGCCCCACCTTCGCGTCCCGACTATGACCTTCCTAAATCAAAACATGCATCACATCAGCATGCTCATCATACGCCTCAGAAACATTCTCGCACTCCCCGTCCTAAGGTTGATGCAATCGAATATCCAGAGGATCGCATACGACGACAGTTCTTCATGGACCACCCTTTTGAAGCATACAGACCTCGTTCGCTGATCGAAAATGCACCTGGCGTCGAGGTGAACAGAGGTATTTCTGGTAAAGAATGGACTAGATTACGCCAGCGGGGGCGAAATCCAACTCCTGAGGAGTAAGTTAACTGTCTGATTTACATCGGTGTTTAATGATCGCATAATTGCTTTGCTAGTGTAGTCAAGTTTACGATGAACCTCCACGATAACCACAACGCCCCCTTGTCAGAAGCGTATGCCAGAGCGGTCGCGCAGTACCGGTCTCTTCGCTCTGAGCACAGTGTTGCTACCGCCGTTGCTGTTCTCGAAGCCGAGGCCATGGGAGCTCAGTTTGGCCCTACGGAGATTGAACGAGGATTTGAGCTCGAGGTGGCTGCACTCAAGAGCTGGCAGACTGGTGAAGGAAGTGGGGCCGCTGCTACGGGATCAGGGAAGCAATGGTCTTCGGAGCCTCCAAGCGAGTTCCCTGGGTCTTGGACGCAGGGACAGGATTATGTTGCTCGGTGGAAAGAGGGCGTGACACCGTACGCCAGAGAGCCAGACGGCGAAACGAATCCGTCGGATGCGTAGGCATTACTGAGCTCGGGTGGTTTGTGAACGCAGTGGATTTAATATACAAACTATGCGAAAACAAATGAGCCAATCTCGAGGTAATTTACCCCGTGTGACTGGATTCGCAAGAATTCACATGCTTTGACAGCGTCGGGAACTATTTGGACGTGAGTGAATATCACGTGCCTAGCTTCGGTGTCGCTTATGGATTAATAACCGACCGAAAGTGCTCCTTACACACGTTCACCACCTTGCTTTACTTTTAACTGAAAGATATATTTTTAAAATGGCATTTAATGCAATGATGTCAGGTGCAGATTGCGCCGTAGATGCTAATCCGCTCTCACAGATGCTAAAACATACGGAGCGAGAGGGTCCGTTCCAACGGGTACGTGAAGAGATCTCACCACCATTTCGCTTTCTCATTGAGTGTTGATACTACAGGATCGTATTGGCGGAAGCTCTTCCAGACAGGCAAGTAAACTAGTTTCGCAGTGATGCAGGCGGTTAACCACATACCTCCAGCTTCAACACTTGCCCTCATCGCAATCCCCTCATTCCGCCTCTGCCACAGATCTCTCACATGCGAATGAGTTTTTCGCTCAACAAGGGCCTTCCTCTACGAGGTCTCTTCCGTTCTCTCCTCAAGCATTTGGACTTGGCACTCCTGGTGGCCAGTTTGCAGCAGGCCCGACTCAAGCCAACTTTGAGGCGGCATTCAATGCAAGCAAAGGCAGGATGGGTACTCCCGCTGATTTGATGGCCATGTCAAATATGAAGATCGCGAGTAGTCCTGGTCCGTCTGCTTGGCTACAGGAGTGGAACTCGGGTCAGACAGAGGGCAAGCAGGCGACTCGTAAGTGCTCACCAAAGTTTATTGCTAATAGTCACATTAACACCTTGACCCCATTGTGTAGCCGTATCTTCGCCCCTATCGCATATGCCAATGAATCAGTTTACACACCCGACGCTATCCACTGGGTGTTATATGCCATCGATGATGCAAGGAACGGGCGTGACAATGGACAAGGGCAAATCCAAAGCGCAGGATGCAGAATTCGAGGCAGCATTTGCCCGTTTCGAGGAAATTACGCAAGAGGCCAAGGAAAAGGACGCCGACTCTGCTGGAACAACGGACATGGATGCGTGAGTCTTGCTGACCTTATTCTTCGCCACTTTGTGTTGAGTTCTGACCAGAGTATGGAACAAAATATCTGCTTCACACGACTCTACCGAATCTAGTTCATTACACCGAAGGGATCTCCTCAATTTCGAAGCTGAGCTTCAAGCCAAGCGGGAAGCGACAGCTGCAGAAATCGATGGCCAAGATGATGCAGAGTCCGATTATGCGGCGATTATGCGCGAGCTTGGGAAAGAAGCCATGGCTGCTGAGGCGGCAGAAGCAGAGGTAGAATATGCGGAAGCTATGCGCGAGATGTGGGAGGGTGGGCTTGGTGATTATGGTGGACCCGATGCTGGGTTCGCAAATATTGGAGACGGAGGTGTTGTCTTTGATGGGAATGGCGTACCAGCAATGGAGCAATACAGGTTTGGTGCGTATGCGTCTTGAACAGTATTGCTATCGCCAGCTTACGCATATATGGATGGGGACAGATGAGTCAAACCCGCACCTCCAAGAACAGGCGTTTCACCAACGCCTGCTCAGATCCAGGAGCTCACGCATCGATCGGGAACGTTATTCATCTATGCGCCACCTGGTGCGATACATACGATCACGCAAACTCTCACGTGGCCCGCCTCGAGTCGGCGCTTTCAGCGAGCCCCAAAAACTACCAAACAGCATGCGCTATTGATGCATTGTATGCGGCTATTCTTAAGGCTGCGCTCAACGACGAGAACCCTCGAGGACGGGGAGGCTGAAAACATACGCCAAGTACTGCATACCGTCGTCTGTGTGCAAGAGCCGGTGCCAATTCGGGTTCTCACCGAGCTGGTGGGGCTGAATGGCAAAGGCCAGACAGAAGCAGCGCTGGAGCCATTGCGAGCTGTGCTGCATCATTCAGAGACAACAGGACTGGTGTCCACTCTTCACGCGTCCTTTCCAGACTTTATGTTTGACAAATCTCGCTCGGAGAGCTATTTCTGTGACTTGTCCTCTCACAACGCACAGCTTGCGCAACAGTGTTTCGATATGATGAAGTCAAAGCTGAAGTTCAACATTTGCAATCTCGAGTCGTCGTTTGTTCCAGACAGCCAAGTAGAACACCTGGAGAAGGACGTGAAGCAGAAAAATATCTCCAGAACTGTGGTATGCATGTCGGTACTGGGTCGATCACCTGCAACAAACTGGCTACTCGGATGCTCCTCGTGCAATGCTGGATGAGTTCCTGTCCAGCCGACTACTGTTTTGGATGGAGGTAATGAACCTGAAGCATAAGATGGGCATGGGAGTGGAAATCCTGACAAAGGTCAAGTCGTGGGTGTCGGTGAGTGGAACATGGGAGCTTGGGTGCAAAACAAGCTAATTGGGTTTAACTGTCGCAGGCTGGTGTCGGATCAAGTGATATAGAAAGACGTATCGAGGACTGTCGCAACTTTGCAGCTAGCTTTGCAGGCAACCCAGTCTCCCAATCCACCACACATATCTACATCTCCGCTCTCCCGTTCTGCCCCAAATCAAGCTTTGTATACAGGGAGTACCATGGCAAGACAAGGGGGTTGATCGGCGTGACGGGAAGTGCGATGGGAAAAAGAGAGCTGGGGGCGCTGGCAAGCTGGAAAGTCGAATCGGCAATACATTCACTCGGGTACTCACCCGATGGTAGCCGCATTTTATATGGATGCTACGATGGGACGCTTGCAATACGGAATGCGAATGATGGGATCCTCGTTGCCGGTCCGCTCGAGGGTCACACTCAATGGGTCAACTCAGTTGCATACTCGCCCGACGGCACTCGCATCGTCTCTGGCTCTGAAGATAAGACCATTCGAGTATGGAACGCAACCGACGGCACACTCGTCGCCGGTCCGCTCGAGGGTCACACTGAATCGGTCAACTCAGTTGCATACTCGCCCGACGGCACTCGCATCGTCTCTGGCTCTTGGGATAAGACCATTCGAGTATGGAACGCAACCGACGGCACACTCGTCGCCGGTCCGCTCGAGGGTCACACTGAATCGGTCTGGTCAGTTGCATACTCGCCCGACGGCACTCGCATCGTCTCTGGCTCTTCAGATAAGACCATTCGAGTATGGAACGCAACCGACGGCACACTCGTCGCCGGTCCGCTCGAGGGTCACACTCAATGGGTCAACTCAGTTGCATACTCGCCCGACGGCACTCGCATCGTCTCTGGCTCTTGGGATAAGACCATTCGAGTATGGAACGCAACCGACGGCACACTCGTCGCCGGTCCGCTCGAGGGTCACACTGAATCGGTCAACTCAGTTGCATACTCGCCCGACGGCACTCGCATCGTCTCTGGCTCTTCAGATAAGACCATTCGAGTATGGAACGCAACCGACGGCACACTCGTCGCCGGTCCGCTCGAGGGTCACACTGAATCGGTCTGGTCAGTTGCATACTCGCCCGACGGCACTCGCATCGTCTCTGGCTCTTCAGATAAGACCATTCGAGTATGGAACGCAACCGACGGCACACTCGTCGCCGGTCCGCTCGAGGGTCACACTCAATGGGTCAACTCAGTTGCATACTCGCCCGACGGCACTCGCATCGTCTCTGGCTCTTGGGATAAGACCATTCGAGTATGGAACGCAACCGACGGCACACTCGTCGCCGGTCCGCTCGAGGGTCACACTGAATCGGTCAACTCAGTTGCATACTCGCCCGACGGCACTCGCATCGTCTCTGGCTCTTCAGATAAGACCATTCGAGTATGGAACGCAACCGACGGCACACTCGTCGCCGGTCCGCTCGAGGGTCACACTGAATCGGTCTGGTCAGTTGCATACTCGCCCGACGGCACTCGCATCGTCTCTGGCTCTTCAGATAAGACCATTCGAGTATGGAACGCAACCGACGGCACACTCGTCGCCGGTCCGCTCGAGGGTCACACTCAATGGGTCAACTCAGTTGCATACTCGCCCGACGGCACTCGCATCGTCTCTGGCTCTTCAGATAAGACCATTCGAGTATGGAACGCAACCGACGGCACACTCGTCGCCGGTCCGCTCGAGGGTCACACTCAATCGGTCTGGTCAGTTGCATACTCGCCCGACGGCACTCGCATCGTCTCTGGCTCTTGGGATAAGACCATTCGAGTATGGAACGCAACCGAGAGCGCACCCTTCGCCGGTCTACTCGAGGGTCATACCGACCCAGTCGCACCAGCTGAGTCCCAACCCAATAACGGATGGGTAACCACCTCGGATTCCTCGTTACTCTTCTGGATCCCGCCTGAACTACGCTTTGCGCCAATGTCACCCAGTTTGCGGTGTCACTTGACTATTGGTCCCTCTGATACTTTGGCTTACGATTATAGTAACCTCGTTCTTGGCAAGCGTTGGGTGGAGTGCTTTCCAGCATGATCACCATCCTCCCGCTTAAAACCATCATTCTTGCCTGTTGCCTAAGTGTGTAAACGCTTCCTACGTCTGTAATCTCTTGCTCTCATTCTTGTAAATTCTCGATCATGTACAATCCTTGTAATTTATCCAATTTCATCTCACTCGCTCGAATATCAGAAACAAGTGGGTTGCACAAATTAATATCATATAATCGTTCAAACTGCGCACCCATAGCGCGATAGAGTTGTTACATATAAGCGGAGCGCGTCGGTCGGTCCGTCGTTCCAGCCCAACAACGACTATCCGAGACGCGACACCGAGCTGCGGGTCGGCATCCCGAGACGGCTTGATCCTATCTAGCATCTCAAGTCGCTACCTGTACGGCGCTGCAGTTGCTATTGAGATGTTTGACGCGTGCAGGGACGCTAGTTGAGTATCTATCGGCTCGAGATCCGTCTGTGGTGTCAATGGACCGGTTTGAGCGTGCCAGAAAATGAGACGTGTTCGAAGCCATCGGTACATACAGAGCTTCCATGTATACGATCTCTCCTGTCGCCACTGACGCTCTTGGTGGCCGGCCATGGTTGCGGAAAGATTAAGTTTGGTGCTAGCGCTTGATCGAGATGTTCGATCGACCACCAGGCAAACAGAATAATCCGCCAAGATTTGAATTGAAACTCGGACTGGGAGGCGACCACGACTATGTCCGTCGAAGGAAGATGCTCGGAGCCGTCCTTGGTGGCGCGCTCGGCGACGCGATAGGCCCGTTTACAGAGTTCCTCGCCCACTCGCAAGCCGCTAACGTTAAGGACATAACGCGTCGTTCTCGCTCCTGGATCCGCTCCCAGAGTCACGCCCATCTAATGTTGTCGGTATATCCCCTGACAGACATAGATCCCAGTTTGTGGCCTCTGGGTGGACCGATGACACCGACCAGTCTCTGTTGGCACTGCTTTCGTTCTTGGCTAGTGGCGGTATCCGAGCCTACGCCCGTGAATTTGCACTTCGTCTTAAGTTCTGGGTTTCCAACGAACCGAGGTGTTTGGCTCACCTTCTTCTAGGGCTAGGTCGAACGGGTGGGAGTGGGGTACGCGATGGTGGATCGGAGAGTAGCCGTATCAGCATTATTGCCGGGTTCGTACCAAATGAACATCCGAGCCTCATAGCTAACCTCACTCGCGCAGGGGATAGACACCACCAACAGAAATGTGGCACTCAACGGGGGAGCCATGAGAGCACCGGCGGTCAGAGTCGTGTTGTACCATCAAACTCGAGGGACGCGATCAAATCTCGATGCAAACAAACCCAACTCCATGACGCCACCGATCAGGTCTTACTCGGGCTTGACCACCATATGTCCGTCGTCGCAGGGGTTCTCAAGGTCGTTCCCTGTGGTGCGACAGGCCACGCGATTGTTCGACCTGCCGGAGTCCTTGCTCGCATGGGTGTGAATCCAATGCCCATCCGATCGCGGTGAACGCTCGACGAGCACGACACTCATCCAAGCACCTAGATTAGCCAACGACCCAGCCGACTGCCGCAGCCTCCCTCATCACTTCTGACTGCCGATCTCATCCGAGTTGGCGCTTGCGATTGTTTCCTGGACAAGGACTTGCGAACAGACTTGATGATTGAGTCGGCATCCTCTCAGGTCGGATTAGGCTGCGGGAACTTGAAGCAAGCAGATTTTTCCTTGTTTGCACAAGGGACGCACTGATTGACATTCTGCTCGTCTAGATATGTTGGAGCCGGAGTCTGGGTTTCACGTTGTCCCGTGCTCCCGCACAAACTTGGTCGACAACTGCCGCACTTGGCTTGTGCGTTCTCGAAACCGTGATCAGAAGTGGAGACAGAGGCAGGTCACTCTCCTCCACCCCTTGCTAATTCATGAAAACAGTTCAAGGAGATACTGTCGCATCGGGCTTCATTTGGGGGTGCTAGTGGTAAATGGGACGAAGAGGCGATGTGAAACATTTGTACACGAGGCTGGGGTAGACCGAGGGCAGGAACTAAAGTGACCGACCGAGAGAAGCTAGGCCGTGAGAGATGGACTGTTGATTAGCACTTTCCAACCAATAAAATATGGTTCAACATGTTAATACGATGTAGAATCGAAAGCTTGTGGCGTCTCTGGTACTGTGCAGCACCTGTCCTTGTTTGTGCAAGAGTAAACCACCAGCACGGCCACCACCCGGCTTCCACTTGGGCTGCCAACCCTCGTCAAGCGCCACTAAGAGAAAATTCGCCGACTTGAGATATCTGAACCTCAACACCAATGGACGCAGCGGACTCCATCCCTTCCACACGCGTTGTAATTTTGTGACCTCGATGCCCAAAGTCATATTGACGTCTGCTTGGCTCATGCTCGTGTTGTGACGAGGCTCTTTGTTTGCAACCGCCACACTCTGGCCGCTTGGACCTTGACCTCGACTTGGACCACGTCCTTGTTCTTGCTGCTTATTGGAGCTAGCTGTTAAATGCGGAAGAAAAATAGGTACGTTCTGTAGATTTACTCCTACACCCCGACTCATGAGACCATGACTGCACGTCATAAACCTAGTACGGTCGACACAGGGTTTCTACACTCCCGAAGTTCCAATACTTCACGGACGAGCCTGGTACGACTACCGCTGTGCTGAACCAGCCCTCCACCTCGACAACCACAGCTGCTCCTGTATCAACTCCCTCCATTCGACTGAGGCCCCCCTCTCCCAGCAACGAGCCCACCACTCCTGCTCGCTCTTTCGTATACAGAGTCCAAACAGTACACCCATCAAATTCGGGAGCAACCCGAACGGTCCCAGGACTTTATCTGCGAGCACCGCTACGCACACCTAAACCCACCGGTCCGAACCCGCAGCTCCAGCTCCAATGACGCAAGCTCAGCTGGACATTAACATCGAATCGGAGATGCACAACGTCATCTTCCACGACCCAGACTTTGTCAAATGCTTCTTGACCAGCAACTCGACCACGCTCAATGCAGCCTAAGCAGGCTGTCGTCAAAGTGACGCGAACAACACCGACGATGAGCAATGGAGGCTGCCCAACCGCATCACCAGCGAAGCGGTTCTCTATCCTCCAATCCTCAAGATCCTGGATGCGATCAAGCACAGTGTCGATAGCATTAGGAGTGCCCGGCCCGGAGACGACCTAGGCAACAGCCAGACCGATCAGGTCTCGGGCCCCGTCTCTCACGACTTGGATGACGTTCCACTGCATCCCGACTCCCAAGATCCACACTCTTGGGCCGTGAAGTCTGACGATGTTGAAACTGCCGGTCTCAAGCCCGACATCGTTTTGTTCAATATTCAAGAGGTCGAGCACTGGGAAACAGTGAGGATATCGATCGAGACCAAGAAACCGCCAAGTCACCACAAGGCAGCGATGACACAGCTATTCCAATACGCCCGAGCGACGTTTGCGCACCAGCTTCACTGTTGACAAATGTTGACGCCCTGGTCTACAACGCACGGCCCCCAAGATGCTGCCAAACTACCTGCTGACAACACCGACAAGCTCACCTGTCCCCCTATTGATGTTGTACCCGACGCCACACCTCCAGAAGGCAAGCGACGCTGGACAAATTCGTATCAGAGTCTGTCCGCCTCATCCAAACCTTCACAAGTCACCGCGAGCCATGTCTCCACGGTTCGCCCACAACGTGCATCTCACGCTCAGGACCGTCAAGAGGGTAAAATAGATTTTCGAATGGTAAGTATCATTCTCCCCGATTGCCAGCATCTCGCTCAATCGCACTCCAGGGCACACCGGCGTTTATGTCAATCCGTATTTCAAAGCTCCGCCCAGGGACACCATACCATCATAGCTATCTAGACGACCTCGAGTCATTCTTTTGACTGATTGTATGGTCTGCCGCTGCTCATCCGGGTGACAACTCTCAACAAACATCGAGCAAGGCACAACACGTTTTTAACTCCATGGGTTCTGGAGCCCTGGAATCAATCAGGGCTTGGAAACGTTCTACGCTCTAGGACTGTAGAGCCCACGGTGGACACGACATGCCAGAAACTCTCCGAATGTGCCAGAATAGCTGGGCTTCTCACACTATCTTTACCAAGGTTATCTTGGGTTTAGGCAAACTTTTCCATAGGGTTGACCTATGGGAAATCCCAGGGGACAAGTCACCAGCGTCTATGTTCCCCGTATTGTCAACATTATCTTCGACTCATCAAATATTTAGGACAGCCACGTGTATGCCTTTTTCACCATTCTTCGCTATAACTCAATGTCTCCTGATGAAACCTGAGCTTGAATTGTTTTAACATGTCCATATACGCTACTAAAATCAGCTTTATTTTAAGCTGTGATGCTCCGTTCCTGTGTGATTAAGTGCGATCAAATAAGTGATACCTAGAGTAGCATGGAACCGAGAAGAATGACCCAATGGTGAGACCTGCTCGGTTTGAAATGCGCAAGTTCTACTCATAAATGATCCAGCATTGCACTTCCGAGCACTTCTGAGCTGTTGTGTCTGGAGCCTTCAGGGGAGATCCAACCACGACGAGGCCTCACAGGTATAACAAACTTCTCATATTTCTGCGAACGGGTACCCAGGTTCCGGAACTACGAGTCTTGCGATTGGGGTTCCAGCCAGAGAGGACTCTTATGACCAAAGCAGATCGGAGAACACGAGTACGTAGAGCGTCACACGTGGACTTTACTTGAAGGATGATAGGTAACCTAGCTGAGAGCATATATTAGGGAACCAATCAAGAATACGGTGTAAAAGGGAAACCGATATGTACCTCCATGCGAGGATGTGGCGCCTAGCATCTGCCGCCAAACTCCCCAGGCCGAGCATCATCGACAGAAGATATTAGATATATTGTTTTGATAGTAAGACGCGGCCACTTAGATCGGGACAAAGCCGAAAGGGTGGTCGCTGGCTTACGCCTATGACCCATGCGCGCCCATTAATTATCCCGAAGTGAAGGTGGCTACGAGGTGATCGCGTGGCAGAAGCACTGTTGAACCCGGGCTATCTAGAGATACAACATTTACGGCCTCAAACCAGCCCAATTACTGCAGGCAAGCCGCAGATTATATGCGTCAGAGTTAGATATACACTTTGGCACGGAGTAAGGAATGTCCAAAATATCATATTGAATCATACAATCTGAAGCTACGATAGTCTCATTAGCTTCAAGCTGAGCCGAAGTCTAAACTCCTCGACCTGGTGGCATACGCTTTCAACGAGGGGAGCAGGGACAGCGATAAGCCTGGCACCCAATCCTGGAGAAAGCACTGATTCAAAAGTTGCTCACAGCCTTGCCGCGCTTACGGGTATGGAACACCCTGAGAGCGCGCGGCTCAGGTTAGTCATCGCCGAACTGGCTTCGGTAACTCATCACGTGTCCGCGCTCTGCGCGGTTCTGACCACAATCTCATTGGTGGAGCGAGAGCGCGCGGACAAAGACGTCCAATAGACAGTCCCTGCGCTCTCTGACTTGATGATTGCGATGCGGACTATAAGTATTGAAAGGAGCGTCTGCTACTCATCCACCTGACCCGCCCTGCCTGCCTTCCAGGATCTCGCTCTAGCTAGTTTATAATATCCTACGATCCGCAATCCCCAACCTACAACCCATTGAACATGCGCGTGCTACTTCTAGGTGCCTCTCAGAACATCGGTTATTTCGTCGCCCAACGTCTGCTCGCAAAGGGCCATTCCTGCACCTTGCTACTTCGTAGGCCGGATGCCATGAAATCTGATGCAGCCATGAGCGATTACATTCGCGATGTCAAGGCTAAGCTTGTACAAGGCGACGGGCTTGTGCAAGAAGATATTCAACGAGCATGGGATACCGCCAAGGGTGATGGAGAGGTTGATTTGGTATTTTTTGGAATCGGTGAGTTTATTATCAATCTCAGTGATACGAATGTCAAACTCATTGCTTTCAACGTCTTAGGCGGCTACCCCGATTTTAAACTCACCAAGGGATTCGTCCTTACTCCTCCCGACCTTACGACCCGGAGCATGTCCCTGCTCCTCTCCGTTATCCAATCATCCACCACTCCCACCACCCGCCCTAAGCTCATAACTATCTCTTCCAACGGGCTCGACAAGCGAACGCAATCTCTCCTCCCTTTGCCTCTGAAACCCTTGTACGGATGGGCCCTTCATCACGCTCACGAGGACAAGGTCGGACTTGAATCGAACGTTCAGACCGCCGCAGGGTGGTCCGGGAACGAGAACTGGCTCGGGGAGCGGAACGCGGTTATCATTCGACCTGCGTTATACACGAACGGAGAATGCTTAGGGGACAAGAAGGCGGACGCTTATAGGACCGGCGAGGAACTCAAGGGTGCTTGGACTGTGTCGCGAGCGGACGTCGGGCACTTTATCGTGGAGAAGGTAGTGGCAGATTGGGAAAAGTGGGCCGGAAAGGGCTGGGTCATCGCCTATTGAGATGGACTGAATGGGAACTTGTTCATGTTGTAATTATTGTACACCTTGAGAGTAATAACTAATTGTGAGTTGGTCTTTGTTCGCTCGCCTACTGGCTCGCCCAAATCCCCAGCTGTTTAGCCAACTGCACCAGCCCGCCGCTCTCCACATATAAATCGAATTGACCCTTCAAACTGAGTTTATCGACAAGGGTATCTTCAGTCTCCCGGTCTATATAAATCGTCTTCATTCCACTTGGGGGGTCATGTTAGCTCAAATAGTCCGGCCCCCGCAGAGTACCCACTGGGATTTAGCCGCATCCAAATCATATTCGTGGGAGGCAACCATCGCAATCTCTTCGGGTTTGAGCCCTAGCAGGCGTATGGCGGTCTTATAGGTCTCTGCTGCAGGTTTGATTGCATTGATCAAGTCGGACGTGATGAGGTAGTCCCAGGTTACTCCCGAGGCCCGGTTCTATTAGCCGGTTACGTTGACAGCTGACTTGATATGACAGATGATTGACTAACCATGGCGATTAGATCTTTGGCTGAGCCGTTAGACAAAGCTGCGCTGAAGTACGGAATATGAATAAACGAGGTGGAAAGGGAGGCGTGAACATGCGCTTACACAATAAATTTTGTTTTGAGGAGGTTCATCCCGTCTACACTATCCTCCCATGACTCTTGGCCCTGCCAAGCCTCAGAGATGAGCTTCATGTCACTTTCGTCCCATCCCTCGTCAACATCTTCAGTTCTTACTAACTCTTCAAGTGACCTAAAGTAAATCGTTTCGGGGCTAAAGTACCGGCCGCGTTCGAGAGCCGCATGTCGGTAAACATAGATTCCCTGCCGCCACTTGTGCGCAAACAGAGCCCACTGAGATTTTGTGATAGGTGAGCTCGGGCGAGCATGTGCTGCAAGTGTGCGGGTAACGTTTGTGTGCCAGTCAAAGACAGTACCAAAGACATCAAAGACCAAGGCGCGAACGTTGGACAAGGAAACAGGGACTGTGTTTGAGGTCATGATGAAATACAAGTTTAACCTCCACCTCAAGTTGATGTAATATCTCCAGTAGCAAGATGATAGTCGGGCGTAAACTCGAGGCTACGGTGGTGCATACAAGGACACAAATGACGTCAATATTTCTCCACACCGATACACCCTTGCCCCGATATGGCAGTCACGTGGTCCGCTGACAGCTGTGAGCAACGCCCTGCACTTCTAGACGACTACCTTCCAACTTGTTCTCGACCACCACCACTCGGTTACCCACACCCTGTATCCATCATGATTCCAGCTCTACGTGCTGGTGTAGTACGCAGAGCTGCTCCTACAGTCAGTGTGATGCAAACGCGTGGGCTATTGAATGTAGGTTCATCTTACCGCGTAATGATCAGCATGAATCTTGCAGATACGGCGCAATTCACAATCTACTCCCATTCCATGTGGAGACCCTCTTTGCTGAATAAATAATTTCATTTAGAGTGTATTATACGGCAGCGAACAGGCAAAGAAAGAAGGCGAGCTCGAGATTCAGCAATACTCGAGACTTATCGGACGCGGAAAATACATCCACGGCGTAAGTGTCAATCTCTGGGTGATGAGTAATAAGCTGAGCACACCACGCTGCAGTTTGAGAGTACGCTGCCTTCAGCTTTATTATGGATAAGCAGTAGATCCTGATCCTGGTTCGCAGCGCATCACGTCAAGCCCGATAAAGTCGAAGACTATAAAAAGGCCGCGTAAGCCTTGGTTCGGGATTCCTCGTGTATATAGGCTAAAATTTCTACAGGCAAGAGCACTACACATCGCTCCTGGCAGATCCTGAGCTCCATGTCAAGTTGACTGGTAGCTGGGAAATTACGGTTGGACAACTGGATACTTTTGGTAAGTGGATAAAGCTTGACTGGTATAGACGTATATTCATATTATAATAGTACATATTTTGGAGTACGAGAACTATGGCGGTTATGATCGCACGATTAAGGCGGCGAGGGAATCATCAAAGGTATGTGCTTATCTGTTTCCAGATCATCGCGCCTTGATTACCCACATTCTCACATGTGTCATCCCCCACCCAAAATCTCCCTACCCTCTCACCGCTGTTGTAATTGCTGTCACAAATTACGAACCATACTAATCTTCATCCTCACAGATTCGTGCGACAGAAGCGGCTCTGCGCCCCTACTTCATATCCCGAAATCTACAGCTCTGCCAAGAATTTGCTTTCCTGCCTTCCAGCCCACCACATAACGAAGGTGGTATTTTCGAACTTAGGTCCTACACTCTTCAACCCGGAGCTCTGCTCGAATGGGAGAACGCATGGTACGTTGTTTGGTGCGGCAAATTAACGACAATCAATTGTGGTATATATTGTAGGCGGAGTGGAATCGAGGCCCGAAAGCAGTTCGTGAAGCCCGTTGGTGCCTGGTTTTCGCAGGTTGGGAGACTTCATCAAGTGCATCATCTTTGGCAATACCCGTGAGTCCGTTAAGTCCGTGTTTGTGGCACCAATTAAAGCTCTTTCCTTGTAGCAACTTGGAGACCAGGAAGCAAACTCGAGAGAAGGCGTGGAAAGTCGACGGCTGGAGTGATACCGTTCACAAGGTTGGTACAATAGCATTTAGCCAGTGCCTCAGTCTAACTCAGTTCGGTATCTAGACTGGTCAACTCGCTCGGACCATGGACGCTGCTATTCTGACAGCGTTACCATTCAGCCCCCTGAAATAATCAATCGAACGATCTAGCAAAGATAAGGCGGACGTTCACTGGGAGGGGAGAATTTGGGTTTGATCAAGTGCTACTACGCTTGGGTCACAATTGGTGTGTTATGCAGTGTACCATCATGTTGTCAGGATATCTGCTTGTCAATGCAATTTAGGCTGAATTAACCGATTCACATGAGCGTGAGAGCATCTGAACGCACATCTCGCTAAAACTTGGCGAGTATTCTGTTGATCGCCGCCTATGCTTCTGAGAAGACCTGCGAGGCCTATTTAGTGCGAAAAGCCGTACGACAAATATCCGAAGTAGTCACCCGCCCGTTCCCTGCAAATTACTTACATCTAATCCCAGGCTGGCGGCCGGCATGCCCTCTTCTTTGGATCTAGGCCAAACAAAATATCTACCGAGTTTGTCTACCACATCAATTATCATCGTGCCCCGTGACGCCGTATTGCGTTGGCATTCGACCTTCGAGAATGAGTAGAAGGCGAGACGACTGTCTTTCCCTGGAAGGAATTGCCTGTCCATGCGGGGGGCAAATAGCGAAATCTCATTGAGTCACCGACGCCGAGCATTTTGCGGGGTATGAAAGGCTGAAGGGGATCTTGGTGAGCTGTCAGTCGGACCCAGCTTCAACATGGTCCGCGTTGTGCTCGCTGCTGCTCTGGTTGCGTCCGCCGCCGCGGTTCCCAATGGTGATGTGCTCGGGCGTGCTGTGAGCTCGACAGGCGCCTCCTCTACTGTTTCGGTGTCTCCGCCTTCTACGGGTACTTCCGGGATTACTCTTACTACGACTTCCCTGGCCCCTACCTCGTCCGCAACTTCTCTTGCCTCGACTTCGGCCCCGACTGTTGCTCTACCCACGACGACCTCGACGACTTATACGACCGTCCCGACTAACGTTTTACCCGACGATTACTTTGTCAAGGGAAATACTCCTCGCACCTGGTCTCAGGCCCTCTCATTGGCCGCCAAATTCGTAGCGCCGCTGTCGATTGAAGAGAAAAGTACGAAGGTTTTTCCCTCATCGTGATATTCACTAATATTATGCACTATATAGCGAGCCTTACTACCGGTCTTGGATTTGGTGTTACTCGATGCGTGGGCAACATCGCCGAGCTGCCTAAGTACAAGTTCCCTGGACTCTGTTTGCAAGATGGTCCGCTAGGTGTACGATTGACGGATCGTGTCAGTGCTTTCCCCGCCGGAGTCAACGCTGCCGCAACGTAAGTAGCCCATCTTATATTCCAATTACCATTCTAATTATCCGAACTTGCTCAGGTGGGATAAGAAGCTCATTCGCGCCCGTGGAGTAGCACTAGGACAAGAATTCAGAGGAAAGGGTGTCAATGTTGCATTAGGTAAATCGATAAATTAGAGGTCTGGGTAATTATACTGATTGTATGCAGGTCCTGCCATGAATCTCGCTCGTGCGGCCGCTGCCGGGCGTAACTGGGAAGGATTGTGAGTGTCTAATCCAACGAAATCCGTTTCAATGATTATTGAGGAAGCCTGTCTGATTTAGCGGTGCGGATCCGTATCTAAGCGGAGAAGCCTCATACGAGACCATTCTGGGTATTCAGAGCACTGGTGTCCAGGCATGGTAAGTACTCTAATGTTTGTAGTTACGGTTTTACTGACTTGTGGGTACTCTGAACAGCGCAAAGCACTACATTAATAAGTGAGTCCTGCTACTAGCCTTCGTGATTCACTTCCAACCCTGTCAAACCCAACTTAGTGAGCAAGAGATCAAGCGTGACGCATCCTCCTCCGACGTTGATGACCGTGTGCAACACGAACTTTATGCGCACCCCTTCTTACGCAGTGTCGCGGCCGGTGTAGCGAGTTTTATGTGCTCGTACAACCAGGGTGAGTTCTGTGGTGCTTAGAAAAGCCAGCCAGGTACTGATTACCAATAAGTCAACGGCACCTACGCCTGTGAAAATGACAAGATTCTTAACAACATTTTGAAGAAAGAGTACGGATTCCCCGGCTACGTGATGTCCGACTGGTGGGCAACTCATTCGACCGAGTCAGCCAACCGAGGCCTGGATGTATGCTCTCTAGTTTTCTCGGTTATATGAGAGTGCTTACCACGGGTATTTTTCGCCTGACAGATGGAAATGCCAGGCGGGCTTGGTTGGGGCATACCCGCCACCTCGGCATGGCTTGGTGGAAACCTGACACAATGGGTACGAGACGGGCGGATCCCTGAAGCTCGGCTCACGGTATGCACTTTTCAGCTTTTTTATGGGTGCTGTATTGAGATTAGCTCAGGATATGGCCACTCGTATCATTGCTGGCTGGTATCTTACCGGTCAAGAGAAAGGATATCCTCCTGTCAATTTCGATACTCGAACAATCGACTCTGGCCCATTGAACTTGCATGTTGACGTTCAAGGAGACCACTACAAGTGCGTTATTTGGTATATCTGCATAATATCCCTCTGATTTGTGGCCCAGGGGTATCCGTGAAATGGGTGCCGCCTCGACCGTTCTACTCAAAAATAAGAATGGGGCGCTGCCGCTTAAAAAGCCAGTATCCATGGCTGTCATAGGTGAGCATACACGCACCAGTCGTGCAAAGTATGCATTCAAACCCCAAACTTTACAGGGTCCGATGCTGCTCCCCCTCTTCGGGGACCCAACGGATTTACGGATCGCGCCGGTGTGGATGGGACTCTCGCCATGGGTTGGGGCTCGGGGTGAGTACCATCTCAGGGATATTGCGTATGCAAGCTAAATAATCCGAACAGAACTGCTGAATTCCCCTATCTTATTTCGGTAAGTTAAATGTCTGTTATTTCTACCCGCCCCTGGCTCAACTGTTTCTCGTAGCCCGCCGAAGCTCTGCAGGCTCGGGCGAAGGAAGACCACACCTCCATTAGCTGGCATTTCCTCGATTGGGATTTGGCGGGTGCGAGCACACGGGCGGCAAATAAGGATGTAGCCATCGTATGCATCAACAGTGACTCAGGCGAGGGATACTTGACTTTCGACGGCAATCAGGGAGATAGGTATGGGCTAATTTGTTTTTGGAAAAGACCATCTCGCTTACCAGTAACAGAAATAACTTGACTGCTTGGAACAACGGGGACAATCTTGTCCAAGCAGTCGCTCGTGTGAATCCTAACACAGTGGTAGTGGTTCACTCCGTTGGCCCAATAATCATGGAGCCATGGATTGAGAATCCTAATGTTACGGCAGTAGGTGTTGATCTAACTGTGCGATCGACTATAAATCTGACATCTGAACATTGCTTATAGGTCGTCTGGGCTGGGCTTCCTGGTCAGGAGTCCGGAAACTCTCTTGTCGATGTGCTTTATGGTGTCGTAAACCCATCAGCAAGGCTCCCCTACACCATCGCCAAACAGCGAAGTGATTATGGAGTGGACGTACTTTACGATACCAGCAACGGTATCCCGCACATTCCTTACAGTGAAGGGTGCGTATAAACCGCTCGTCCCAAACGACAATAATCATAGACTAACCATTTACCCATAGGTTATTCCTCGACTACCGCCATTTCGACAAAGTGAGTAATCTTACTAGGCCTCAATGAGTATTTATTGACTTGTCATAGAATAACATTGCGCCTCGTTTTGCTTTCGGATTCGGTTTGTCCTACACGACCTTTGGATATTCGAACTTGCGTGTGAGCAAAGTTTCGAGCTCGTCGGGTGCGGACGCAACGGCCTGGGAAGCAGGAAAAATTGCATCGGGTACCAAGGGAGCCTCACTCGCGCCATGGTAAGAGCGAAGTTGATAATCCGGGAAATTCTTCATTCACCTTCCACAATTTAGGCTTCACGCTCCGTATTATCAAGTAAGCTTTGACGTCAAGAATATTGGATCGGTTGCTGGAAATGAAGTGCGCTTCACGTTACAATGGCTCATGTCTCTTACTCACGGATTTGCCTAGGTTCCTCAACTATACATACAAGCTCCAGCATCGGCCAACTCACCCCCCAATCAACTCAGAGGATTCACTCGCATTGCGCTCCGTCAGGGACAAACGCAGCGCGTGACTCTGACTCTCTCCCGCTATGATTTGTCTGTTTGGGATGTCGCCCGTCAGGGTTGGGCCAAAATGAACGGCCAGGTCGGGGTGACCGTCGGAGCAAGCAGCAGGGACTTCCGGCTAAAGGGAACCTTCGCGTAATGCAACACAAGGTCTTATTTGTAACAACGCTATCCATTGAATTCAGGTGTAAAGCCATCTCACATGTACCTTCGTCGCCGCGAAATCCGTGAGACTAAGCTGCTTTACAAGTGCTGAAGTGCGACAATAACCATCTATTGAATGTGGCTGGCTGGTGACCTCTTATGGAAGCTATCCGGATCGATCTAACAATAGCGTATGCCGTACAGAAGATAGATATTTTCATATTAGTTTATTTTCCTAAGGACGCTTTTCAATTGAGCCTACTCGATAAACAATATCATCGCTGCGTTGAGGTTATCCTAGCTAGCCACCTTGGTGAATTCCAACTATCTGTATTACCAGGTAGCCATCAACCGGTATTTTGGCGGTCGATGGTCGATGACCGGTATCCGGTGGGTTTGCTTAGTGGGACATCGTTAATTCTATTATTAGCAAGCTGACTCCTATCGCCAAGAAATTATCGTACGGTCGCCGATATCGTTACGACACTGATGACAGGGTCATGTTTCCAGTTTACTACTACTCCTGAAGTTGCACAAAGGCAAGTGAGCCTCATCCTGATATCCCTCGCCGCAAGTGAGGATTACGCGGGAACAAGATTCATACTCGGCGTGGAACGGCTCGGCAGAGATCGCCGAAACAGAGACAGGAAGATGATACATGCTGCGGAATTAAGAATGATTAGATGGCTGATCTATTTCTGCCGTTATGTGCCATGAGCGCCCTGGGTTCGTTAGGTACAAGTCGCAATGAATTCTTCGGCTGTACCGAGCCAACAACATTGGGAACTGAAACAGGATTACACCGAGTAGTTCCTCCCCCCATCATGGTCAGGAAGAATGTACGTAGCTTTAAAGAATAGCAAATACAAATACCTGAATGCAACTCAATGCAAATACCTATATGTTGTGATCTTCTTCTTGTTGGCTATGAGACAAGCCGCGAGGGAGAGTGGACGGCACTAAGACCTAAGTGACCTCTTGAACCGCAACACACTTAAGTGTCTGTAGGCTCTTGAGGGTAGGGGTGGTTCAAAGTGTCACTCAAATGGGATGTTTGACGAGACAAAACAAGCTGGGGTTACCAGGCTTGTTGGTCCTCTATATATATTCAAGAAGTGGCCGAGTCATACAAGGCGCAGCCACATGAGTCACAGCAGTCAACCAGTCAGGAGTGTCCAAGTGAGTCATGCTGTATGAACAGACATGACTCATACAAAGCACAGCCGCGTTACACAATGTAACAGAATAACCACAAGAAGGTGGCAACGCGGCAAACAGAAACGGAACACAAACACACAAGAAGAGAACAGGCGGGCGAGACAACAGGCGAGTCCGATGGAGTGAGCTAGCTCACGACATTACTCCCCCCTAAGAGTCCGTTTGGGGGACCTAAACGGACTTACTGTACCGCACAGTCCTTTTCCTTCTTCAGCATATACTCCTCCAACCCCTCCTCCTCCTCCATGGTCAGGTCGATGGGATTGAAAGTAGTATTTCCCGGTTCATCCAAGAATTTTTCCCATTCTTCCCAGGTCTCCTCCTTTGTCCAGTCTGCCTTGGCCCAATCCAAAACCCTCTTCTGGGCCTCCACAAACTCCCCATCCCACTGTCGCACGTCGGGCTCTGCCTCCTTCCATGCCGACACGTCGGTCTCCTCCTTCTTCCACCAGTAAGGTTCCCACTCGATCTTCTCCTTCTGGTATCTGCCCCTCTCCATCCTCCAGTCGCTCAGGTCCTTTTCGTAGTTGGCGTCCCAGGCGTCGTTCCATCTAGGTCGGAGCGTTGGCTGCCTTCCGTCGTAACCCGGTACCCACTCGCTCGAGTAAGCCCCTTCTTGTCCCCATTCAACCACCCCAAGCATGTGGGTGGAGAGGAGAACAACCTCCGAGACCTGGAATGCGGCGCACCCTTGGCAGACGAATATGTCTTTTCGTAGGAGCTGCATGCGTGTTGGCCATTTTTTCCCGACCCACTGGAATTCCCCCAGGTCTGAGTGGAGGATGTCGTCCGAGGCCCTGAAGTGCATTCTTCCTGAGCCTTGTTGTGACCTCTTGAAGACGTAGAGGGCGGCCCCGGAGTCAAGGATCCTTGCCGTGGCAAAGGCAGGTCCTTCCAGGACGCGGGTGAGGTTGTTGGTGATGGTGGAGCGGGTGACGGCAGGCATTGCAGAGGGCAAATAAGATTTAGAGCGTGGAGTTGGGAGTGTTCCTTGGAGTAGTAGCAAGTTTTGCAGGTGACACTACTGGTTTCGCCCCCTCTGCCTTTTATCCTCCCTGGAGCGTAGTTAGATGGCGTGGGAGCCTCGGGGTGTCGGCGTAAAAGGTCCTTGATGATCTTTGAAAGATGACCAAAATCTTCCGCCCTTTGTTCTGTGTCTTCCTCGCTTCCATAGCCCTTCCATCTGACCCTGTAAAAAAGGCCGTCTTTTGTCTCTTTCCAGTCCAAGATCTTCTCTACTTCGTATTCTTCCTCTCCTTCTTCTGTTATGATCGGCGGTGGTCGGGGTTGGTTACGGCTGAATTCCGTGTCTTCTTTGTAAGGGCTGAGCAAATCGATGTGGAAAACAGGGTGCACCCTCATTGTTGCCGGCAAATCAAGTTCACAAGCGTGTGACCCTATCTGTCGCTTCACAACAAATGGCCCGTGCCTTTTGTTATCCAGTTTCTTTGAAGGTCTTTTTGTTTGAATGTTCTTTCCCAGCAGCCATACTAGATCCCCTTCTTGGTACTTGTTCTTTGGTTCTTCTTCTGGCAGCCTTTGGGTTTCCATTGATGCAATTGCTTCGTCGTGGATTTTACGCCATTTCCCTGTGATGTTGTTTGCTTCGGGAACTGTTGATTCTTCTGCTGAGATGTTCCACAGTGGTTCCCTCCCGTAGACAATTTCGAAAGGGGAACTACCTGTTACGCGGTGCTTCTGTAGATTATAGCTGAACTCCGCAATTGGTAATAAGTCTGCCCAATCATCCTGCCGGTAGTTGACGAACGATCGTAGCCAGCCTTCCATCCACTGGTTGATTCTCTCTGTTATTCCATCTGTTTGGGGGTGGTAGGCAGTACTGAAACCTGGGCTAGTTCCAATCTTCTCATAAATGGCTTTCATAAGTTTGGAATTGAAAGTAGTCCCTCGGTCCGAGATCGTGCTTTTTGGAAAACCGTGCAGTTTCCAAACATTTGTGACGAAGAGATTTGCAAGGTCGCTTGCTGTGTGAGATTCTTTGCAGGGTATGAAGTGCGCCATTCTTGAGAATCGGTCCACCACTACTAAGATGCTATCTGATCCCCTGGATTTTGGCAACTTCACTACAAAGTCGAACGCTATGTCTTCCCATGGTCCTTTTGGAATCTCCAGAGGCTTGATCGGGACTATTGACTTTGATCCTTTTGTTCGTTGGCAGGTCTCGCATGATTCCACGTATCTGTTTATGCTTTGCTTCATTCCTGGCCAGAAGTATCTTCTTGATATTAGTTCCAGTGTTCTAGCCTGTCCTTGATGTCCTGCGATTTTTGAGTCGTGATGAACTCGCATGATGGCCAGTCTGGATTCCTTGTCTTCTGGCACGTAGATCCTTCCTTTGAACCATAATAGTCCTTCCTTGAAATCATAATCCTTTGCGCTGTGTTGTAGGGTCTTTGGTAGTGTTTCCCTCGATTTGCAGATTTCTTTGATTCGTGCCAGTCCTTCATCTGTTTCCTGAGCCTCCTTGATAGTTTCTATGATGTTTGTGTCAACTTGTCCCATAAATCCCTTGAACTTTTCGGCAGATATCATGACTTGTTCAGGCGTCGGGATATCTTCATGGTCTGACCGTCTTGACAATAGGTCCGGTTTTGATGACAGGATTCCAGGGCGATAAACGATGTCAAAGTTATAAGAAGCAAGCAATTGATGCCATCTTGCGTGTCAACGGTTAAACGTTCTTGCCTCTTTCCAGAATTGTAAGTTCCTATGGTCGGTGTAGATGGTGATAGGGTCCCTTGTTCCTTCAAGGTATAGCCTCCAATGTGTTAAAGATTCTATGATAGCCATAAGTTCTTTATCGTGGACGTCGTAGTTGAGCTGAGCCTCATTGAAAGATTTTGAAAGAAAAGCGATGGGGTGTAGGTAGCCATCATCCTGCCTTTGCGACAGGATTGCTCCCATTGCTACTCCACTTGCATCTGTTTCCAAGAAGAAGGGTTTGTCCGGGTTTGGATGGCGTAGTGTAGGCTCCTTGCTGATTTCCGTCTTTAGGGCTTCAAATGCTTCCTGTTGATTGCTTCCCCATTCCCATTTGTTCTCCTTTCTTGTTAAGGATGTGAGGGGTTTAGCTAATCGGCTGAAATTCGGTACAAATCTTCGGTAGAAATTTGCGAATCCTAGGAATGCTTGGACCTGTTTGACAGTTCTCGGTTCCTTCCACTCTTTTATTGCCTTGACCTTTTCTTCCTCCATTGAGATGCCCGAATCGCTGATTCCAAGTCCAGTATATGTCAATTTGGTGACAAAGAATTCGCATTTTGGAAGCTTTGCGAAAAGGTTTTCTTCCAGTAAGATTTTTAGCACCTTCCTGACGTCCATGGTATGTTGACTTCTTTCCTTAGAGAAGACTAGGATGTCGTCAATATATACTATGACACATACGTCGATGAGATCATGGAAGATGTGGTTCATATATCTTTGGAATATGGCGGGCGCGTTTTTTAGTCCAAAAGGCATGACAACGTATTCGAACAGTCCTTCCTTTGTTCTGAAGGCTGTCTTCCATTCGTCTCCTTCCTTGATTCTGATATTGTTGAAACCCATGCGCAAATCGATCTTGGAGAAAATTTTTGCGTCCTTGATTTTATCCAGGAGATCTTCCATTAGGGGCATTGGGAATCTGTCGTCCTTTGTGATGGCGTTTACTCCTCTAAGATCTTGGACAAGTCGTAATTGGCGGACTGCTCCTGGGTTTTTTGGATCGATTGGTTTCTTGACAAAGAAGCAAGGTGAAGCAATGGGCGATTTGCTTGGTCGGATTTTCCCCGCTGCAATTTCTTCATCCAAGTATTCTCTCAGTGCAATTGACTCTGCTGGAGAGAGTGGAATAGGTCTGGCTGGTTTCGGAAGTTCAGCTCCTTCCTTGAAGTCGATGGCACAGTCGTAAGGGCGATGATCTGGGATTCTCTTGAATTTTTCTTCGCTGAAGACGTCGGCGAATTCCTTGAATTCTTCGGGCAGGTCGTCTATTGAGGCTGTCCTTGCTTGAATGGCTTCTGTTCGCCATGATATGTGCTTTGTTTTCCAGTCGATGACAGGGTTTGATTCCTCTAACCATTCCAATCCCAGGATAAGTTTAGTTTCTCCAGTGGGCATAGCGAAGAAGATTTGCTTGAAGATTCTTCCCTCTACTTCTAGTTCCAGTTTTGCTTTGAAACGTATTTGGTGAGAGAGTTCTTTCCCCTGGATACCAATTACTCTTCTAGGAGTGGAGAGTTCTATGAGAGGAATGTTGTTGGACCGAGCCCACAAAATGTCCAGAAAGTTTTTTGATGCTCCAGAATCGATGAGGGTAGGAATAGGTTCTGTGATTCCGGCGACGTTCGCGTAAACAATGGTAGATTCATTTGTCGCTCTAAAGTACATTGTTTCCGTTGCTGGTTTCTTGGTCTCTCCACACACAGTTAGAGGGAGACCCCTTCTTTTCCCGAGTCTTCTACGATTGTTGCTTCTCTTCCTTTAACACTTGGTTCCGTCGTTATCCAATCCTTGGACGAGCATTTGAATGAACGGTGTCCTTCCTGTCCGCACTTCAGGCAGCGGTTGGTTGCTATCCTTGCTTTGTATACTTCGTCAGGCAGCCGCTTTGTGGAGGATTGTCCGCTAGTAGTTGGTTGGGCTGCCTTCTTTCCTGTCAAGGTCTTGATTTGTTGCAGTTTTTGGTCAATAGAGATTGCGATTGAGATCCACCGGTCAAGGGAGAGTTCTCGTTCTGTTCCATCTTCATTGATTAGGGTTAGTTCAAAGTGAGCAAGTTCGGTCTTGACTTCTGACTTCAATCCTTCCTTGAATTGGTTGATCAGAGCTTCTTGTCCCCAATTTACGTCTACCAGGAGATATTGGAACTCCGAAGCATAGTTTGCTACAGAGTTGTTTTGCTTGCATTTTCGGATATCTGATTTGGCTTTAGCTTTCTTGTTGGGGTCACTGAACTGTTCCATGAAGTGTGCCTTGAAACTTTCCCATGAGGCAAGGTTCTGGTTATTTTCCCTTTGGTTGAGCGATCGTAACAGTACTTGTGCCCAGTGAGTGGCGGCCTTGTTCTCGGATTTGAAGTTTGCTAGGGCTTCGCGAATCCTTTCTTCATTGGAAGTGTATTGATCGCCTAGGCGTACGAAGTAGCTCTCCATTTGTGTGATGAACATTTCGGCGCCTTCCCCTTTCTTTCCGTCAAAGGCTTCTGGACGCGTTACTTTTGGGCGACGTGGTCCACTACCGGTGTTTGGGTTTTCGGTCAGCCGTTGGATTCTTAATTCTAATTCGTCGATCCTGGTAGATTCCGCGTCTGGGTGAGGTGGAGAATTTGATCGCCTAGAGGTGACTTCGTGCTGGGCTGTTTCGTCCATTTCTTCTCGCATATTGTTGATAGCCTGCTGAACTTCCGTAATTTTGGTAGTGAAGGAGGTTCCCTCTTGTCGTAAGGTTTCTAGTCCTTGAGTTACTGCCTCATTCCATTCGAGTTGTGCTTGTCTGGTGGTGTTGAGTTCTTCGCGTACGTTATTTACTAGTCCTTGGGTGTTGGTAACTTCATTTCGAATGCGGGCTACGTCTTGACCAACTAGAAAGGAATTATGTTCACCATTTCTTGCCGAGTTCAGAATGTCTGTCAAGGTTCCTTGTAGGGTGTTAATGGAGTCGTTGAAGATTTGTTGGTTGTTTGCTAGAACCTGTGTGGCTTGTTCTAGGCCACTAAGCCTTCGATCTACGGTGACCCTCATTCCGTCTATAACCCTAAGGGTAGCGTTGTGTCTTCCTTCTAGAAGGTCATCTAGGTCATCTAAATTACTGATTAAAGTCCTGCCGCTAGAACTGGAACTTGAACTTGAGCTCCCTGGATCTCCGGCGCCTTGTTGTACCGGGCCTGATTGCTCGGAGTAACCCTGTGGAACATATGGTGGTGCCGGAATCACCGGTGTGACTGGCTGGGAAGCCACTGGGATAGGACCTGCGTTGGTGATGGTTCCCCCAATTTGAGGAACTGTAGGGATATTGGGAACGTGTGGTGTGGGGGGGGGTCTGATGGGAACAAGCGATACACCCCCATGAGCTTCGGGTTGGGGAGACAAAAACTGTCTTCTATTCCCTAACGGCCATAAGGGACGTGATGGTCCTGGAGTTGCATTTGGAATACGAATTACCGCCGGAGTAGGGTCATTTGTGAGATCCCCTGGTTCTCTATTTGTGATAGTAGGTTCTTCCTCCTGTACTGTTGTCATGTCAGGAATACCGAAAGCTCCCGGCATTGATGTTTGACTTTGGGGGCGTGATCAGGCAGGACCTCCTGCTTGAGCTTGTGCAATATCTTGTTCGTTTAGTGATCCTGTGGGCCTTGCTGTCCGACTAGGTCCTCTTCTTGTTGATATCGCAGATGAGGGACGTGACCCTCCATCTTCTTGAATAGACATGTTTGTTTGTTAAGCTTGTTTTGTAATGTCGTGATCTTCTTCTTGTTGGCTATGAGACAAGCCGCGAGGGAGAGTGGACGGCACTAAGACCTAAGTGACCTCTTGAACCGCAACACACTTAAGTGTCTGTAGGCTCTTGAGGGTAGGGGTGGTTCAAAGTGTCACTCAAATGGGATGTTTGACGAGACAAAACAAGCTGGGGTTACCAGGCTTGTTGGTCCTCTATATATATTCAAGAAGTGGCTGAGTCATACAAGGCGCAGCCACATGAGTCACAGCAGTCAACCAGTCAGGAGTGTCCAAGTGAGTCATGCTGTATGAACAGACATGACTCATACAAAGCACAGCCGCGTTACACAATGTAACAGAATAACCACAAGAAGGTGGCAACGCGGCAAACAGAAACGGAACACAAACACACAAGAAGAGAACAGGCGGGCGAGACAACAGGCGAGTCCGATGGAGTGAGCTAGCTCACGACACTATACATGACCCACCCTGCCCTCTCAGCCATAAATCAAGCCTCCACATAAGCTAAAATTGAACCAAAATCCCGCAGCAGCTCAAAAACTGCCAACGTTAGTGTATTGGAACATATTGCTTGTCTACAACATCCATGTATGCGGCAATCCTGGCACAAAGGTGTGCTGGAACTTGACAGATCAAATTGATGATTGATCCCACACTTGATCCAGCAAGAAGCCAGATTGATTGACCTGCGGCTGTAGAAGCATTGTCTCCCGTGCCTGCATGGCTGCGGCTTCCCACCTGAATGGAACCACACACCAGCCACGTTCGCCCTTCTACCTACCGAAATTGGGACTTGAAGGTAAATCAAAGAAGTTCGTGAACCCGGTATTCCCCTTGATGTTGTGATTGTCCAGGCGGTGTTCAGGTATGATCTCAATCGACGTTGTTCCGTTCTACCGAAGCTTCTTCGATCCGTTCCTGCTCTAAGAATATCTGGGGAAGAGTAAGAGTGTGCAGCAGTTGCATTGCTAATTGACATCTAATCAACGGAGAAGCCCTGGGTTTTTGTTCCGTACACTATTTGCAACTGTTGATTGACCGCCTATATGCTGAATCTACATGCACCACATACTTCTAATCCATGGTCGGAGAGGTCGGCGTTAAGTGATGTCTGAGGAAGTACAGGTAGAACTATTGAGGCGTTAGCACAGGAGCGAAATCTGCTCAAAGACGAGAGCTATATAACGGGGCGAAATAGGCTCAGTAATCTGCATCCCACCACCGACAAGGTTTTTGCACTTCCTCTTGAGTTAACTAATACTGCTCAACAATTTTACTCGCAAGCCTTGCATCATGCTTCGTTCTCTCACTGTCTTGACGGCGCTCGCCGCCGCTCCTGCATTTGGGGCTGTCGTGAACTACAACTTTGTGATCAGCAATGTCAACGCTTCACCGGACGGGTTTGAACGCTCGGTGGTTGCCGTCAATGGCATAACTCCGGGTACTCTTATCAAGGTTGGTCAAAGACGCTTACGCGGTGACAGTTCCTGATGGGTTGTATTGTACAGGCAAATAAAGGCGACACCTTGCGTGTCAATGTCACCAACCAGGTGTGTATTACCATCAAGTATATCTATCTTATTAAAGAACCAATCTATAAACCCACCAGCTCACAGACAGCTCTATGAGGCGCGCTACAACCATTGTACGTATGGGTAATGATTGATTGTACCACAACACTGACGCTCAGTAATTTCAGCACTGGCACGGACTGGTACATGTGGTAGCATTCGCCTTTATGCTTTAAATTGAGCATTATTTTAGTTCCAAGCAGGCACCGCTGCTGAGGATGGGCCCGCTTTTGGTAAGGCGCACAGCATAGTAGCATCTTGCCCCGTCGCACTGACCCCTATTGCAGTCACCCAGTGTCCGATCTCGCAGTTCAACTCATACACTTATGAGATCCCACTCAACGACCAGACCGGCACGTTCTGGTACCATAGCCATCTTTCCAGCCAGTATGTAGATGGTTTGCGTGGTGGATGTGAGTATACCTCAGGGTCTCGAGTACAAGTAATCTAAAACGTGCAAATTTTAGTGATTATTTATGGTAAATGCACCGGTGCTCTACATGAGCATGCTATGCTTACTTTATCAAGCCAGATCCCGAAGACCCACAGAAAGATTTGTATGATGTCGACGATGAAAGCACCGTCATTCTGCTTGAAGACTGGTATCATACGCCTGCACCCGCGCTAGGGGATGCATTCCTCTCAACGGCGAACACCGCCCTTACTGCACCGTGCGTGGATGATATGCCCTTCCTCTACCGATCCGCTTTTGACAAAGTTTGCACAGTGTTCCCGATTCTGCGCTAATCAATGGCAAAGGTCGCTACGTTGGTGGCCCCGAAGTCGAGCGTACTGTGCTCAAGGTCACTCCTGGCAAGCGCTACCGGTTCTGCGTTATCAACGTGTCGGCCATTGGCTCCTACACGTTTTCCATCGAGGGTCACAGTATGACTATAATTGTATGTAGATCTGAATTGGACGTTCAAGCGCTCATTCTGACCTGGTCGACAGGAAGCGGACGGTATCGCCCACGAGCCTTTGGTTGTTGACAGCTTTGACATATATGCTGGACAACGCTACTCAGTTATCGTGAGGACCGATTTTCTAACGAGAATTGAAATATACTCATGCAGGTATTAGGTTGAAGCTAATCAAACAGTTGCCAACTACTGGGTGCGCTCCCCTATGACTGTCGCAGGAGCCGGCACTAACGCTAACCGTACGTATTCGAAACCGCCTGGACCCGGCTTGAAACTGACAAGTTATCTCCAGTCGATGCAACTGATGTCTTCGCTGTACTGCGCTACGATGGTGCACCTGAGGCGGAGCCGACTACGGAACAAGGCACTGCGATTGGGGCCAGCCCGTTGGTTGAGGAAAAGTTGCATGCTCTCATCAACCCTGGTGCCCCTGGCGGCTCTGATCCCGCTGATGTTGTGATCAACCTCGCTATCGGACGAACCACTGTCAATGGTATCCCCGCGTTCACCTTTAACAACGTCGTATACAAGTCTCCTTCTTTGCCAACTCTGTTGGCCATCTTGGCGAACAACGCAACTACTGACGCCGACTTTGGAACCGACGAGCACACCTTGACTTTGCCGTTCAATAAGACGATTGTAAGTGAATATATGTGGGGTGATTGGAGAGGGGTGCTGACCAGCCTCTAGGAGCTCGTGATTACTGGTGGAGCTAACCACCCCATCCACCTTCAGTAAGGGCCATTTTATTGAGTAGCTGAAGGGGTGACTAATTACTTGTAACTTACAGCGGGCATGTATTCGATGTTGTCCAGTCCCTTGGCGGATCCAGTACGTTTCTCATGCTTCCTCACTGAACAATCAACTGAAACCAAAATTGTCCTTAATAGTCAACTATGTGAATCCCCCTCGCCGCGATGTCGTTTGTGTCTCTAACACTGGCATTATCCTTCGCTTCAGGGTGAGCAAAATCTACACATGTGTATGACCCAAGTTACTTACGTGGATGTATCCTGGACGTAGACCGATAACCCCAGTCCCTGGTTCGTTCATTGCCACATCGACTGTGAGTAGAAAGGATTTCGAGCCCTGATATCAAGACTAAATATCCTCACCATTAGGGCATCTTGAGGCCGGGCTCGCTGTTGTGTTTGCCGAGGCTCCTAGTGAGATCCGCAGCGGAACGCAGAGTGTCACTACGACTTCGTCTTGGGATCAGCTTTGTCCAAAGTATCAGGCACTCTCTGCCGATCTCCAGTAGGTGACACGCGCGGCGGAAATAACAAAAGCCTGGAAACAAGCTGGGGTACATTCTCTTCGAGGGTTTATATGGACATTCTCTTTTTTGATCGGTTGGGACTTGTAGTGATTCGGAAATTGAGGATTTAGTCGACATTGTAGCCTCGTGGTCAAAATGTCAAACACATTTCCTCGTTCATTTGATTTTGTGGACCTTATGAACATGAGTATTATGGTATGAGATTGCTTTGATGCCGAGGCACTGGCATCCAATCGCTCGGCTAAGTTGTGTCAATATATATATACAGTTTGCAACAAATTTGTACAAACGCCGGGCGCCTTTGTAATGTCTCAGTTGTACACTCCAGCCAAAACCCCTAATAATTGAATGAAAAACTCAGAAGGGTAGTAAAACATGTGAGATAACGGCTCCAGTTTGTTGCGCGGAGTTCCATGCAGAAACGGCGGAGTAATAAATCGAACAAAACTCACAGTATGTGTGTACAATTTTGTAACATGTTTCACGGGCAGCAAGGCCACCACCTCAAAACACTGTAAAGTGTTTCTGACCAGCCTAGGGGGTATATAAATATTGTAATGGTTCCTACAAGACATTAAATCAATCATTTCTCATGTCAATCATGCCCAAAGCAATCTCTGAGCATAAGCTCAATTCTATCCTCTGTGGACTCAATTCTGGACACTCTGTCACTCGAATTGTCTCTGATTGCTGCGTTGCACATGGTACAGTGACTAGTGTACGTGCCAAGCATTGTCCTGACCTCCCAAAGCCTGCAAGTGGGCAGCCCCGCAAACTTTGCCTGACTGCAGTCCGCCATGCTGTGCGTCTTGTCACCCACGGAAATTCAGTATTGGCTACCCAGGCCATGCAATTACTGTCAAACATTATGGGGGTCACCATGCATCTTCAAACAGTTTGACGTGCCTTGAAAAGTGCTGGTCTTAAGGCCGTGAAGAAGGTCAAGAAACCAAAGCTCACCGCACATGCTTGGAGGGAGCAACTTGCCTTTGCCCTGGCACACCAGCATTGGACAATAGAAGATTGGAAATGGGTGTTATGGTTGGACAAAACAAAGATCAATTGTCTGGGGTCTGATGGTGTCAAATGGGGCTGGGTTTGTGGAGGGAAGGAGCTTTTTGAGAGGCTGATGGTGGAGACAGGAAATTTTGGCGGCAGGTCTTTGATGTTCTGGGGGTGTATAGGATATGAGGGAACCGGGATTGGGTGCAGGATAGACGGAACACTCACTAAGGAGTTATACCTGCGGATTTTGAAGGAAGAACTCAACAACAGTGTTGAGCATTTAGGGTTGGAGCCAGAGACGGTGATTTTCCAACAAGACAATGCAAGCGCCCACAAGGCTAAAATTTGTCTCAAGTGGTTTGAAGATTCTGGAATGGAGGTACTGGAGTGGCCAGCATACTCACCAGACCTCAACCCAATTGAAAATCTGTGGGCAGAGCTGAAAAGGCGTCTTGGAACCTACAAAAACTCGCCCAACGGGATCCTTGACCTCTGGGAGCGAGTTCAAGACAAATGGAAAGGGTTTGCACCTGAATATTGTCAGAAATTGATTGAGAGTATGCCAAAGAGGATGGCACTGGTTTTGAAACAGAAAGGAGGTGCTATTCACTACTGATCAAGGTTGCCATTTTTCCCGTTACTAAATTGTACAGAGAACCCCTATGAGTTGTTTTGCTCATAACTCAACCATTTCCTAACCAAATCATGTCGTTCTTTTTCTATCATGTATTTCTCATGCCTCTATACCTTTTACTTAATTTTATATATTTATTGGATGGCTGGCTCCATCGATATGACACGTATACGTTACAAGCGCTGAAAGTCTGTATAATTTTGTTGCATACTGTATCCCTGCAGCTATTTTCAGTGCAAGACTTAATCAGGAAGTTGAATTCTCTGATGGCTTGAACAGAGCGGCGAGATCTGAAGAACTAAATTAAGTAGGTCGTTTAGGAGTGGAATATTTAGCTGCGGAACCTTCAATTTCAAAAGCGGTATTGATCATCACATTCAGGTCACGTGCTGACGCGTCTCCTTGTTGCCATTTACAATCTCGCGTGTCATGCCCCCACGCCGTTCGACTCGACCCGCTGCGGAACCCCAGCCTGCCAAAGCTCCAACCAGAGCACGAAGAGCCCCTTCCAAAGCCGAACCGATTGTTGTCGAAGATGATTCTGATTCGGACGCCGTCCAGGAAATCACGCCTCCCCCGAAGGCCGCACCTAAAGCGAAACGTGGTCGACCGGCAAAGAACATTGTGAAGGAAGAGGAGGATGAAGAAATGGTGGAAGAAATTGTGCTACCCAGAGGGAAGGGAAAGGGAAAGGCGAGCACTGTAGTGCCTTCGAAGCGGCGCTCTAACCGACAAGCTGTGGGGGAGCAGACGGCCGAGGACAACACTGCAGGAGAGACCACTCCAGCTGAAGATGCACCCAAGCGCAACGTTCGCCGAACATCGAGGCAGCCGTCTGTTGCGAAGCCGCCTGTTGCGAGAAAGGTGTCCGGTGGAAGGAGGAAGCGCGGAGAGGACGTGGACGAACAAGAAGACGAACAGGAAGGGCGACCAACCAAAAGGCCGCTGATCAAGGAAGAACCCGAGCCCCAGACCGAGGCAGAGGATCTCGCTGTCGAACCGGATATCGAGGAGCAGGAAGAGGCACCGGAAACTCCTGTGTCTGAACATCCGCCACCAGAGCCCGAGGAGGATTCGAACACTCCGCCACCCGAGAGCCGCAAGCTGTCTGCGAAAGCCAAAGGCAAGGCGAAGCAAGACCAAGAAGAAGAGGATGGCCCTTCTGGGAGAGCCCATTCAACCCCTCCGCGTTCTCCATCCAAGCAACTACCACCTCGCTCCCAATCCAAGCCACCGGTGTCTCCGTCCAAGGCCGAAGTGAAACCATTTTCTCAATCCAAGTCCAGGCGCCCAGTGATTCCTGAGTCGGATACTGAAGAGGAACGTGATTTACTGGCGGAAGTTGCTGCTACACCTTTGCGGCCGAAGCTGGGTCCTCGTGAATCTTTATCTATGAGCGCATCTCAGATCCAGCAGTTGAGTTCACAAGGTTCGTCGGGGGTTCTGAACGCTTTACGATATCGAATTCAACGTTCTGTTCTTAACAGCAGAACCGAGCCTACCCAAGGAACCGGTGGGTCCAAAGAAGCGACTGGTAATTCACAAGATTGCGCTCGTCAACTTTAAGAGTTATGCTGGTCGACAGGAAATTGGGCCATTCCACAAGGTATGGAAGGTTTCCATTACTCATCTGTAGTGTCAGCTCAATCTTGCTTAATCTCAATTCGCCTCTTCAAATATCAATACGCCCGTGTTGTTTAATTCCTAATCCTACATAACGACACTCTCTTAGTCCTTCTCGGCGATCGTCGGACCCAACGGCTCTGGAAAGTCCAACACAATCGACGCACTTCTTTTCGTATTTGGGTACCGAGCCTCCAAGATGAGACAGGGGAAACTGTCTGAGCTCATCCACAACTCAGCTGAATGGCCTTCGTTAGAAATGTGCTCTGTTGAAGTATGGTTTAGGGAGATTGTTGATTTGGTGTGTAGGATGCCGTGCGAGACACGGTGAAATTCATTACTCACGTTTCATCCTAGCCCGGTCCTGATGCGTATGAAGTCGTTCCGAACTCGCGCCTGATCGTTTCACGTACAGCGTACAAGAATAATAAATCGGACTATACTATCAACGGGCGAGGAAGCAACTACTCAGAGGTCACTACACTGCTCAAGTCGCGCGGGATCGACCTGGACCATAAGCGGTTCTTGATTCTCCAGGTACGCTGCGCCTCCACTCGATCGACACAGAGCTTACTGTCCTTCATGATAGGGAGAAGTCGAATCCATTGCGCAGATGAAGCCCAAGGCTCCAAATGAGCACGAAGATGGTCTACTCGAGTACCTTGAGGATATTATTGGCACGAACAGGTTCAAGGAGCCGATCGAGGAAGCATTGGCCGAGGCTGACCGCTTGGCCGAGGAAAGAGGAGAGAAGATGGCACGGTTGAAAATTGTGGAAAAGGAAAAATCCAAGTTGGAGGTTCGTTCGAACTGGGAATTACTTTGGACGCGCTAAAGCTCAGAATTTGTAGGCCGAGAAAGCCGAAGCCGAAGCGTTTTTGCGGGACCAGAACGACCTTGTGCGAGCCCAGAGTAAGCTCTGGCAGTACAACACGTACAAGTGCAACAAGAATATCGAGGCGACGCAAAACCATATTGTAAGTCAAGGCTTTCGTACTTGTTTAAGCACATCGCTGATCGTTTTGGATCCAAACATAGACTTCCCTGCAAGAGACTCTCGCAGAAGAAATTGAGGCTAATGCTGGTTATATCCGAGAAACTGAAGAACTCGAAGCTCAATACAAGGAGCAACGCGAGGCGTTCGACGTACTCGAGCGCGAACTGGCCAAGGTCAACAAGTCACTAAGCGCGCAAGCCAAGGCCGAGGTGGGGCTTGAGGAGAAGCAGAAGCACCTTAAGACCAAGGAGAAGAAGCTGCAAAAAAGCCTTTCCGATGTGAGGCTGTCCCATTCTCGCTTAAAAATAGATTCGCTCAACTGGACTTGTTGATAGGATACGCATGGCAAGACCGAGGCGGAAACCTCGATCACAAATAATTCCGAACAAATTGAAAAGTTGACCAAGGACGTCGCCAAGATGGACAAGCAACTAATTGTCGAGGAGCACGAGCTCACGGTCATAGCTGAGAGCGTGAAAGGTGGCGTGGCTCGACTGAGTTTTTAGCCGGCACTTATACCTGTCATAGGCAAGACTCAGGTCTACTACGACAGGATACAGGCCAAGCAAGCTGAGCTCGTGCCTTGGCAGCAAAAAATTGCCGAACGTGACGGCGCACTCAATATTGCAACTCGCGAGCGCGACTCGCTTCGGTCTAAAGCCGAGAGCGGAGCGCAGGCTATCGAGAAGGCGAATGACGCCATACAGGAATTGCAGGATGAGCATGAAGTCAAGGTATTACCGATTATACAGCCTCTATGCTCCCTGCTAATGCGTATTACTTCAGAGCACAGAACTCGAAACGGCCAAGTCTGACCGCGATGAGCTGAAGAGGGAGCTCCAGGACGCGGAAAAGACACTACGTGGTATGAGCACGCGCGTCGACAAGCTAAAGGGTGTAGCTTCGGCAAGCCGAAACAAAAAAGACGAGGCTAGAGCGTCGAATGCTCAGAGCACTTCTCGAGGCGCAGTTCTGGATTCGCTGATGAAGCTCAAGGCGAGCGGTCAGATTCAGGGATTTCATGTAAGTTGCTTTTTCCGGCATTTGGTTTGAAATGAAACGAACCGAAATTCGTTAGGGGCGACTGGGTGCTCTGGGCACAATCCCTGACGAGTACGATGTTGCCGTCACGACCGCAGCCGGACCCTCAACAACATGGTCGTGGACACAGTTGAACAAGCACAGGCCTGTATCGAACATCTCCGCAAGTACAACGTCGGCAGGGCCAACTTTTATGTCCTCGAGAAGCTCAACGTCAACCCGCGCAACATGGAACGCATACAAACACCTCAGAACACGCCACGCCTCTTTGACTTGATTACTCTCAAGGACAAGAAATTCGCCCCTGCATTTTATATGGCTATGCGCGACACGCTCGTTGCTCCTGATTTGGATTCCGGCGAGCGAATCGCGTACTCGGGAAAGCGCTGGCGCGTAGTTACCTTGGGAGGTCAATTGATCGATCTTAGCGGGACTATGTCTGGTGGAGGATCCAAGGTCAGCCGTGGAGGAATGTCGTCCAAGTTTGCAGCCGACAGCGTGTCGCCCGACGTCATTCGCCGATACGAAGCCGAGAGCGAAAAGGCCGAGCAGGATTATAGCACGGCACTGGCTGAGATGAGAAACTACGAGCGGAGGGTTGAAGACCTCAAGCGCCGGGTGCCAGAGATGGACAAGGCAGTGTCGAAACTGGAGCTGGATATCCATGGACTAGTGTTGAGACTCAAGGACGCCGAGAAGCGCCTTCGAAATATCGAGTAAGTAGCCTGGGTTTTGCCGGTTGGCCATCCGCTGATATGATCGCCCAGGCACGAGAGTAAACCAAACGCGGACGATGTCAAGCGTCTCGCCGCACTCGAGAAAGAAATCACTTCAATCGAAAATGATCTAACCAAACTGCAAGCCAAGGCGGCAACTTACCAGAAGGAAATTGATGATCTAAATGAGAAAATTCTCGAAGTTGGTGGTGTCAAGCTCCGCTCTCAACGATCGAAAGTCGACGACATCAAAGGCATGATCGATCTGGCGAATGATCAACTCATCAAGGCCGAGGGTGGAAAGATTAAATACGAAAAGGCTCTCAAAAAACATCTAGCCGGGATCGAGACAAGCGAGGCTGCACTTGCCGAGGTTGAAGAGGAGATTACCGCTCTCGAGAGCGACCTTCAGACGTGCCGAGCCGACATACACAAGCTTCAAAAGGCTGTGTCGCAAGCCGAGGAAGCAAAGGACTCGTACGAGGAGAACCTGAAAGAGCTCAAAGAGGAACTCGATGAAAAGCTTAAACTGACACTCAGTTTCCGAGCAAAGGAGGTATGATATTTATCTTACATTTAACCGACAACCACTCACACAAGGCGAGCAGCAAGAATTGAATCAACAAATCTCCGAGTCCCAGAAAGAGCTGAAGTCGCACAAGATCAAGGCTAAGGAGTTTATGCAGCTTCACAAGCAACTCGAGTTGCAGGATGTCGAGTAAGTGGTATTACGCCTCACTTGATCAAACTAATTCTCGGCAGTGACGATGAGGACGACGAAGACAAACCAGGTGACGAAGCCGAGGGTCAAGAGCCAATGGATGAAGACGGTGCCGAACCGAAAATCAAAGCCGATCCTGATGGCAAGCAATCGAAGGATTCAACCAAAGACGACCCTACTGTGCTACGAACCTATACGGACGAAGAGTTGTCCAGGATGAGCCGTGATCGCCTGGTCGCTGACGTTACAATTCTTGAAGGTACGGACTGCCTCTTTTTTTGGCTGCCACATTTTCACGAATCCGGGCCCAACCAACAGAAAAGCTTAGTAACGCGAAACCGAACTTGAATGTTTTGATTGAGTATCGCCGACGCGAGAGCGAATACCTCCAAAAAGCTAAAGAGTTCGAAGTGGTCACTAAACAACGCGACGAACAAAAGGCCAAGTACGAAGAACTTCGCAAACAGCGGCTTGATGAATTTATGGCTGGTTTCAATGCCATTTCCTCGAAGCTGAAGGAGATGTATCAGGTCAGTCAGCCAGAATGTTTTCTCGCAGAATAGCCCTCATGACGACCACAGATGATTACACTTGGAGGAAATGCCGAGTTAGATCTTGTTGACACAATGGATCCCTTCTCCGAGGGCGTAAATTTCAGCGTAATGCCACCCAAAAAGAGCTGGAAGAACATCTCGAACTTGTCTGGTGGCGAAAAGGTACATTTTTCCACACTTAAACCCGGGGTGATTTTCTCATGAGGTTGCTTAGACACTCAGTTCTCTGGCGTTGGTCTTTGCACTCCATGTATTCAAGGTGTGCATTTTCATCACGGCCACCGGCTTTTCTTCTTCTGAGACCATTCTTAAACTAGCCCACCCCACTATATTTTATGGACGAAATCGACGCTGCCCTTGATTTCCGCAACGTGTCAATCGTTGCCAACTATATCAAGGACCGGACCAAGGACGCTCAGTTTATCATTATCTCACTTCGGTAAGTCATTGCCACGGAGAATGAACGGGTTTGCTAATAAATTGTTTAGTAACGATATGTTCGAGCTCAGCCATCGTCTAGTTGGAATTTACAAAACCAACAATGCCACACGAAGTAAGCACTCCATATTTGACTGTTTCCAGCGTTAACGACCCATTGTAGGTATATGCATCGACAATAAGCCTCTCTTGTCCGCTCCGCCTGTGTCTACACAGAACGGCGCCATCAAAGCTTAAAAAGATACCAACGGCCCACTCTCATGACTTGTAATTGTAGCGTTCAGGAACATGCTCTGCGTATCATATTGGATCAATTTACATTATATTACAGTCCTGAACCTAACTCGAGTTGGAAGCCTCGCCGGCCTCAGATGCAACCACCTGGGAAATGAGTCCGGACAATGTATTAGCCTCGCGAGGCCCCTTCTCCAACTCGAGGTTTCGAACAGAGTCGTCGGTGCTAGCACACGTCGGCGGAAGGGGGGTACACCCCTTGGTAAAATATGGGTAACTGAGCAAATCTGTGGCGCTAGTTCGGGACTGGGGAGGATATCGTAAGAGAGCCTGAATTAGTTGAACTGTGTGATCTCCCTCTTGCGCCCAGTCTAGGTCATTTACGGGGTTCTTGGGTTCCGAATCTGCTGCGGCTACTTGGTGACTCGCAGATACAAGGTTCGGCAATAGTGGACCTAATGCCCGTGGAGGCACAGGATTAAAAACCAGTGCGGACGCCGCAGGTAGATCTTTGAACCCCTGTAGAGTGGAATGAGCATGAGTATAATTGGCAAAAATAGTCAGGGATTAAGAAGTTCACCGGCCATGTTTCATCAGTCGGAGCACCAAGTATCTTGAATATACTCGCGACAAGTCCGATTTCACCACGGGTACTGTCAAACAAATGTGCTCTGTGCCAACTGCCTCGGGTCGTGCCCGAGCCGGTTACGGGAAGGTTGAATGGAATTGTTGGATCCAATTGCACCCCAGAAGTGTCGCCATGCGCGCTTTCTTGTGTTCCTTCTGGAACCAATGCGTCCCAGTCAAACTCATCTAGCCTTGATCCGGTTTGGCTATGCTTGGGATCGAACCAGAGTGAAGTGAAGAAATTACTAGCGAGGACACCAAGGCTCCACAGGTCTGTTGCATATGCGTCGTACTGCCGTGGCGCAAATAAAAGCTCGGGCGCTCTGTAGGGACTGTAATATTCCGGATGGAGCCCACGGCCATTGGCGCCGATTGGGGGCGAGAAAGCATACCGTTTAGCGAGATATGTCAAACGAGAGAGAGAACACCAGGATTAAGAGTAGATCGTGAGAAACATTTACACGCAAAGAAGCGAGGGTGCTGCGTACCCACTCGAGACCTGACAGCACATGCGTTCAGGCAATTCTTCCCACTCTGGCTTGGGCACGCCTACATCGAAAAAGGCATCTACGTTTAAGCGCTCATTTCCGTCATTGCCACGAGGTTCTTCGAGTGATGCACCATGACCCCTCGGACGGCCGTCCCAAGCGATGCCGAAATCGCAAAGTTTTATGCACCCATCGTTTAGCTGAACAAGCACATTCGATGGTTTGAGATCTCGGTGTGCGATTGGCGGTCTGTGAGTGTGCAGGAACGCAACCGCGGATGTGATTTGGTAAAGGAAGGACTTGGAAAGGGTGGAAAAGCGGGATAAAGTGTTGAAATTTGCTTTGGGCGCTTGTTCGAGTTTGGATAAATGATAGGGGGAACATCTGGGATTTTCAAGGATATCGTGAAGTGTTAGGGGTATGAAAGGCATAGTGAGCTGAAACAGCTTTTGGCTATGCGAGTACGATGCCCCGAAAAGTTCGACTATCTACGAATAATGAGTGCGAATTTCGGGATCAACGACGGCACGTACATGAATGTGGCGTAGCCGAGATAGTGCGCAGGCCTCAGTTCTGATGTCATGAGGTTCTAAACGTGCGTTTTTGAATGTCGTTACGGATTTCACTGCCCGAAGGCCAGGAACAACGTCTTGGCTGGGTGGCTGTAGAGACTGGTCAGCCTCAAGTCCTACTCGGTAAACGGTTGCGTGTATGCCCTCGGCTTGAATCTAGTTGTAGATTTAGTAACGATAAGTTTGGTGAAATTTGCCTCACCAAGTCATCGTCATAAATCCCAGTTTCTGAACCAGAAGAATAGCGATCAGAGTCGTCTGAATTGAGATACATCTCCGAAGCCAAACCCGAAGTTGAACTATCCGCAGCAAATAGGTCTGATTTGAGCTATGCGGGTCATAATCTTACATCTCAAAGTAAATGACCTTGTGGTATGGTTAGCTTGTCGTGGGTGCACAGACGTTGGAGAGTAGGCGCCTGGCGGCAATCATCTCCAATAATGAGTTCAAATGTCATCATGGACCAATTTATGAAACAACCATGACCACTCTCCGAGTCGGAATAATCTTTCCACCCCGGTGCTTCGGCCAACACAGCTTAACCGCTCTTAGTAGAAACATACGGCCACCTACTATCTAGGATGGCACTAATATTTCCTTATTCACCTCGCATAATTCTGCTTGATATGCTTGATACGCATACGCTTGATACTGCGAGCGCGAGTAAAAAGCCACTGGTCTGATTACTATTATTGGCGGTGCAGGCTGCTATCTTGTGCCAGCGCTCTATCTCAGGACACCAAGCCTCGCACAGCCCAATCTCGTACTAGCTAATTTTGCGCCAAACCGACAAGTCAGGCCCCTAATTCATTCGATGCCCATTAATTTACTCTGCATTCGCTTACTTACGGCCATCTACAAACTATCTGGGCTGGTACTGCTAGGGCTTTTTGGTATCATTTGACCGACACGACTAACACACTGCTCCTAGCAACCGCACTCCACCTCCGTATCGCCATTCTGAGTTATCTTTCCCGTCGTGCTCCGCGCATCTGATCTCGGCTGTCGAGTCAGCGCATCAATGACTAGGGGTCTCGTCCGCTCCTTGTGGCCGCCGGTCACGCTCAAACTATTGTACCACTCTTGCACCGACTTCCGCGTATGTCCCTCGGCAGAGTATGGACCTATTCATCCGGGCCTACAGGGTACTTAGACTGCTCGATCAACCTTCACGCCACCATCTGCATCTATCATCATGCCTTCGCTCAGTAACATCGCTCTCACATATGACTTTTGCCTTCATGCTACTGCGACCGACTTCCTTGAAGCCACAGAACACGCACTATTGGCAGACCATGAAAGGCCGTCCAACATCATCCTGGCACATGCATTGGAACGTGCAGCCCGGGAAGCGAGTCGAGGCAGCTTGGGAGCCGCAGCAGCAACGACCGGACTTTCCCCACATGAACGTTCAAAAGTATGGTGGACCAGACGACGAAATGGGACCATGCCAGACGTTCAAGTTGGCCGCGACTTTTGGATGACCTGCTGGACTGTGCAAACGCCTGTAGCGAGCGCAGCTCATCCTTCCTCCATTCCACCACGGCTACCTACCCTCGACTTTGCTATCTCCATCCTATCCTCCGATCCCATATTTGTCTTTACACCACACGCAGCAGCGTCCCTTACCTTGGCATTTCTCGCTCCAAGGGCCCGGCCTCTTGTACAACGATTGGCCCAATGCATGCCCCCCGAGCGCATGGCTCGGATCTTTGCACTCTACCCGGTCGCCGAGATCATCGCCGAGACATGGACTGCGCGGACAGGCGTTCCCCGAGCCCCCGAAAGTCACTGCAACGTATTCTCCACCTTTTGCACCGTTGCCACGTTTTCGGGGGTTCAACCACTGCCAGAAGGACACAGAGTTATCTTGGCCGACGCGGCTCACGCATCCTGTTTAGCACGCATATACTACGAGTTTGAAAAAGAAATGGTCAGTCTTCTAACCTGATACACCGCTCTGTGACTGATGTAAACGCCACTGTCAGGTCCTACACCCCGTTTCGCACGAGTTGGCGCGTCACAAGGTCGATCAAATGATCCAACAGAATCAGCTTTGGGTATACGAATATCCTGTGCCTAATGCTTCCCGGACGCGTATAGAGCATTACGAAGTACTCGCCATTGCAGCTCTAAGCCGACACACCTACACCGTCGCGGCACTTTCAACAATATACACCATCCCACGGGCACGCCGACAGCATATTGCTGGGCGACTAGTCGGACGTATATGCAGCCAGTACGTACCCATCACGCCTCCTTCCTCATATCGATTAATGAGGTAATTTCGCAGTGTCTTCTCGATGAACAAATCGGCCGTACTTTTCGTTCCCCAAGGCAACACGGCCGCTGGAAAGCTGCTCGGCCGGATCGGATTCTACGGTATGGGGCCTAGAGCCGAACTGGGTGAGATGGCCGAGACGTGGCGCGAGATTGGGTTTGCGAGCAACTTAAGACATTCAGGCAGCTGGTAACTGAAGGTTACGGAGACTGCCGAGATCTGTATCTTAGAGTCGAGCTAGAGTGGATTGGTCGTGATCATTTTAGCATTCGTGTCGATGCGAGGTTAGCCGGACTAGCTATTTGCGCAGACAATTGTTTGGTTTCCTTTGTTTTGTATTGATTGGCGCAATACTTTATCTGTTTAATGCTCATCTGAACACGTCGTGTCTGTTCTTGCTGCATTAGCTCTTATCGCGTAGCCCACTCTGGGCTAAGCCAAATATTGTAAATTTATATCATCTGAGCTGCGGCCAGATGACACGATTATCTAATATGCCGTTTTAGCGCCGGTGTCATGGGTTGACAAATACCAACTCAGGATCAACCGCCGCAACTCACACATCCACCTCTAGTTACCTGATTAGTTCTTCCTGCTGAATGTCTCTTCCTCCTCCTAAATCTGCGCCCATACAACCTATTAATGCATTCGATGACCTAGACGATGATGATGGGTGGCAGGACATGCCAATTATCCGAACCAGCGACAACGCTCTCGGCCTCGACGACGAAGATGCTAAAAAATATCACTACGTGGAGCCCAAGTTGAAGAGCCAAGGCGATGACCACCACGCTGGAAACGCAACAGGTAATCTTATCGACTATGATGATCGAGGGAACGAATGGAGGGCAAAACTCGACCAGAACGAGGATGATTACACACGGCTACGGTTGGACGACGACGACGACGCTGACGAGGTTCATCTGCGCACCCGCTATCTGTTCGATGAGGACAAGGCTATGACTCCGCTTAGTCAGATGCAAGCGACTAAGGACTTGCTCACCGAGGCCCAGCGGATCGCGTATGTCGGTGTTTGTGCACTCGCAGCTCGTGAGATGATAGTTTCTCTCCGGAAAGTCAATAGCAAAGAGCTGAAGGCGGCCATTAACAATCTGGAGCTGTGGTCACTGAAAATCATGGGTCGGCTATATTACCACATGGAACTTGAGACGGCCGGTATGTTTTTACCTCACACGACTCTCGTTGCTAACTAACGCTACAATCAGAGCAGAAAATGATCGAGAGTTTAGCCGAGCACGGTGTCTCTGCCTTGGATCTTGTTCCCGCCCTTATGACCACCCACACCGTCGCAAATCCCGAGTATGACCCCACCGAGGCGAAGCGAAAAGATGCTGAGGAAGCGAATGCTCGAGTTGGGTCCCCGATTGACGAGTCGCACGACATCACTATCCTCGGCACCCCTTCAACGCCCGCTATTCAAACACACCCTGCCACACCGAAGCAAAGTGCAAGGAACATTCACCTCCAAACGACGGCCAACGTGATGGAGCCACTAACACCGACCGTGACTTCCATGCCTGGTGTCTCGACTTCCTTGTCAACAACTGACGCTAATATCACGCTGGACATTCGATGGACTGTTTTGTGCGACTTATTCCTCATCTTAATCGCCGATAGTGTTTACGACGCCCGTTCTCGCGTCCTTTTGGAGATCGTAGCTACCAAGCTCGGTCTTGGTTGGCTCGACATGGTTAAATTTGAAAGACGCGTCACAGATGCGCTGGAAATCCAAGAAGGTGTCGAGCGACTAGGGCAGGAAGATGTAATTGAGGGGCGAACCAAGAGTGCGGCGAAGAAGAGGTATGTAATGATGGGACTTGCTACACTAGGTGTGTATTTGAGCTATGATTACTGTGGACGACAACCCTCATCCCTTACACAAACCTTGTGAGATAGGTGGCGGCCTTGTCATCGGCCTCTCTGCAGGTCTACTGGCTCCTGTTATCGGAGCAGGCCTTGGTGCTGCTCTTACAACGGTTGGAATCACTGGAACCACGGGATTCCTCGCAGGTGCGGGAGGTGCCGCCGTTATCACGACGGGCGGGGTTGTAGCTGGCTCTAGCATCGCCGGAAAGGGTATGGCACGACGAACTAAACAGGTCAAAACCTTCAACTTGCTACCCATACATAACAATAAACGCGTCAGCTGCCTTGTAGCTGTACCTGGGTATGTTTGCCTATTGTGCTTATTTGATCTCATTCATTCATAAACTCATTTGTTTCCGTCAGGTTCATGGCTAGCGCAAAAGATGACCCCCGCCTACCATTCAGCGTTCTCGACCCTGTAATGGGCGATGCTTTCGGTGTGCTGTGGGAGCCCGAGATGATGGCTGAGATGGGAAACGCGCTCAAGATCCTCACTAGTGAGGTTCTTACCCAGGTTGGCCAGACAGTCCTGCAGGCGACTGTGATGGCAGCTCTGATGAGTGCTTTGCAATGGCCGCTCAGTACGTCTCTCCTCTTTCATTTGATTTAGGGGCTAACATTGCGACCTAGTTTTGACTAAGCTTGGCTACCTTATTGACAATCCCTGGTCTAATGCTCTTGATCGCGCGCGAGCCGCTGGCCTTGTGCTCGCTGATGTTCTCATTGAACGTTCCCTCGGCGTCCGTCCAATCAGCCTTATCGGGTATTCTTTGGGCGCTCGTGTCATTTTTTATGCCCTTCTCGAACTCGCCCGGAAAAAGGCGTTTGGAGTTGTCCAAGACGTTTTTCTTCTCGGCGCAACTCTCACAGCATCCAACGCGCAATGGCTTCAAGCACGCGGCGTGGTCGCAGGCCGGCTCGTCAACTGCTTTGCGCGAAACGATTGGCTCTTGAACTACCTCTTCCGCGCGACAACCGCTGGTATTGGGACTGTTGCCGGGCTGAGGCCGGTCGAGCACGTACCCGGGCTGGAGAACGTGGATGTGACGGATAAAATCCTAGGGCATATGAGCTATCGGACGTTCATGCCTATTATTATGGACCAGCTTGGATTTCCTGTCACTGCGACATACTTTGACGAGGAAGAAGTAAGTCTACCTCTGCCTGTGCCCTCGTGGCAGGAGCTAAAGCTATTAATGTAGGAACCTGAGATGGAAGAGGACCGAGTCGTAGTGCGAGAACCACCGCCCCCTCCCGTGATCGGCCCTCCCAAGAAGAACCGATTTAGCTGGTTTGGGCGCAATAAGAGTACCCCACCAGAGAAGGTCGACTCGAGCAGTCTACAAGCACCCACTGTCCGAGCACGAACTGTGTCCGCTTCAATTCCAGAAAAGGACGACGACCTACCTGAACGTATTGCATTACCGGTCTCGCCGGGAGGCCACTCGCCTGCTCCTCCGCCTTACACACCTTCCGCCCAGTCCGGCTCGGCATTCCCTTCAGAAAAGACCGGTTTGCCTATGCCTCCTCGCAGCGAGTCGCCACCGTCCGATATTAAACCCACGGCCGGTTTTGATTTCAAAGCAATCGGAGAAGTTCTTGGCAAAGCCGATCTCGATCCAAACAAGATTCGCATGCCACAGCCCTCACCTGCGATGAAATCCCAGCTCACGGCGAGTCCCAAAGGCGATAACTTGGAGATGTTACGAGCTGGGTCTGCGCCTCCCCCCTCGACGCAAGCGGTGGATCCACCCGGCCGCGAGACGACTCCAAAGCCCAAAATGCACGCTCGCGCGCAGACGGAGTACGGAGCAGATGCGCTGGGCGGATTTACGGAGAATAGTACAAGCTCCGGGGCGGCTGCGCCAGAGGAAGATGATGAAGAAGACGTGACGGCTATGTTCCAACGTTCGGCATCCCTCGGCACGACTTCGAGTTTGGGGCTGAGTTCGGGGACGGGTGGGCTTGGTGGAGGGTTTGCGAGCGCTCACAGCGGATTCGGGGGATCAAACGGGTTTGGGTCTATGCCGCGACTTCCCGGCGAGTCATCGCTATCGTTTGGGAGCGCCACTGGTAGCATGTGGACACCTCCGAATCCATTCGCATCGCCCTCTGCAGGCTCACTACCCGGCGTTGGGACACCTTCTCCCTTTGAGGGCGCCTACGTGTCTTCCACGCCTGCGAATCCATTTTCAGATTCGAACCTTTCGTTCGGTAGTGCTGACGGAAATATAACCTCGTGGCCACCTGAACCCAAGAAGAAACCCTCGCTGCCATCGAACCCGTGGCAAACGTAGAAGGGCTGGGCGACGTTTGGGATTTTTGCATGACTCTCTTGTTGACACTACACTGTCTTTATATCACCTTGGATCTTGTCTAGTACTTTTGTAATTGTAGACTATTTTAGCCTTGCTGTTCTGATTTGTAATGATCTGCGTGACGTCATCCTTAGGACGCGCGTGTATTTAAACGTCTGCGAGCTTCGCATCCAGGTACGTCCCCGCATTATAACCATGGTGAGCAAAGTACATGAAAACTGATCCAAAGGCACTCAACATCCATGGTTTCGATCAGTCTGACCCCACATGCCAAGCGCAAGGTACGTATCCCCATGCCAATGTCCTTGTAATCCGCCTAAGCTCTCGTCCAATGGGAAGCTTGTAGTCTTCAAACCTGCCTCAACAAAAACACCTACAGTCCAGAAAAATGCGACGCCCAACTAAGAAAACTATACCAATGTTGCGACGAAATGTACAAAAAATCTGGGCAGGATGCAGAGTCTACGGCCTGTCCAATACCCCGTGTTGTTACTCGATGGCTAAAAACCCACCCTACGTGATTTCGAGATCCAAAAAAGCCTTGTAATATGATTGATACCTGTACAAAAGATATGAAAGAGTCGAAAAAGCAAGTAAAGTCCTATACCAGGCTCAACAATTGGAATCCCACGAAACATAATAGCGCAAACAACTCAGGGAAGCTTTGATGGTGGCTACCGTGGCTATTGCCTCGGTTCATACGAAGGTGGAAGCTCAGTCGCCACCGAGGTCCTCCCAGTGCCTCCTCGATTCTCCTCGCTCCAGCTTCCCTGTTGAAGATGCGGTTGAGAGGGACCTGAGGTTACACTAGGTCCATTATTAGGGATTACCATGAGACCCTGTTGGTTACGAGGCACTACTGTGGGAGATATTGTAACAGCGGAGACCTCTGTGTGGGTAAAATTTGACTCGGAAGAGCTAGGCACGTACGTCCGCCCTGACGAGCCGCCTCCATACGTCGTGGACGGAGCTGAAAAGAATCAGTTGGCTTATCGGAATGGCGAGCTTTGATTACTTACAAGTCTGAATATGTACTGGTGCAGGTGCCGGTCGAGATAAAGTATAAGGCTCGTATGCCGTCCCTACTTTGTGATCGTCATCTAGGTCCGCCGTCCCTTGGTTCATGCGTCTCCTGCAGAACAAGTATCCAGCTACTACTCCTCCAGCGAGAAGAGCCAAACCACCAAGCACACCACTACGAAACCAAGTTCAGCAAAAAATTCCAAGTTACGTTAGCATACATGCACTTACCCGACGATGGCACCAACGGGAACTGGGTTACGCTGGACCTCAGTCTCCGGTCGATCGTATACGGTGCTAGGAAATGAGAGTGACTGCGTAGCACTCGCAAGCGAATTGGATGACGCGGCTGCCTTCAAGAGCAAATCAGAGCAAATGCCGGTCTCGTTTTGCCCACTGTTGATGGCGAGCTCAGCGGATTGTCTAGTGTAGTAAAAGAACCTATGGCTACTATCACAACGGGCCCTTAGGTTGTGCTACTTCGTTAGACTCACCAAGATCCGTCTGAGTCCCAGGATGGATTATAGACATAGGAAGGTAACTTGATATTTTGTTTGCACGCTGCTATTTGCACGGCATCGGGAAGGCTAGATGGACGGTTACCCTAAGTACGACCATACAAGGTTTAGGCCAATAAAATAACGCACGTTCGGTTCAGGACCGGGCCGCACCCACTCAAATATTTTGCGTAAGTCCCAGGCTGGTATGTTTCAGAAAATACAACGTTATAGTAGACATAATCTACTCACGGGCGCGTCAAACCCGAAGTCCTGGTTTACGCCGCTCCCAATCCCCCACTGGCAACTGGTTGACGACCCACCGACTCAGTCCAAGCAACATCGAGTTGATCGGGAGAATTTACCTCATACATAGCATTGACAGTCAAAGGATATAGTGTTACAACAACAGCCAGCTGCCATGGCCTCAGTTTTGACTCTTTGTGTTTTCGGGGATTATATTCGAAGAGGGCAAAACGTACCGACTTGATCACTACAGGTATCCCCCGGGGCCGTCTTGGGCATGTTTCCGACCTGGACTGCATACATGGAGCCATGTCAACCTTCCCGCACTACTGAATTTGGCATGCAAAGAACCTACAGCCTGGAGAGCACGTTCCGCGTAACCGTTCATACACCTGGCCTACGATACAAGAAATGAGCGACTTCATCAGGCATTGACCCAATCAGTATTCGCCCACATGGAGATTCGCCAACCGAGCGAGTGAACCAATCCATCGAGCTATTCAAGCAAGTCGTATTTCCTGCACTTGCAGCAACACCAAGTGACGTTACGATCAACACACCATGGACCAGCATGATTTGACAGGGAGAGGTTCGGGTGAGGAGAGCTGCTCAAGTCAAGGTAGGCTTAAATTAAAAATCGAGATGTCTCGCCCGAAATGCCCATGCCAAGGAACGAGACGTTTACTCTCCGTGATTATATGCCAGCGAGCTGTTCTTTGTTTTACAAGGGAAATAGAAGGATGAACGGTACTGCATAGACGCAAAGATATGCTGGCCGCAAGATCGTGAATTTCTGTTGCCATGAGAGCAAGCGCCCAGAATCAGCTTCTGTGATCAACCTTGGTGAAAAGGACTAGCGATTGGCGCAACTGATAGCGGGGCTCAGGTCTCAATGAGAGGCCTTCGCCACAGCCTGATCGCCCTCGTGGCAGTCTTTGCTCTTCATTACTGTTGGTGAGCTGACTCGTTAGGGATTCTGAGCCTCAGGTCCGGGACTTATCATCCTCGGCCGCTTTAGCCACGCATGGCGACATATCCACAGAAAACTGTTGGGAAGACTCAAACAATTGCGCCTATTATAATAGATGACAAAGAACGGAACATTTGAATGGCTCTCGCCCTGACGGGGTCGAGATGCCCAGGAGCATACGTACGCGACAGCAACACGTACCTCGCAACAGTCTCACGATGCCTTGTAAAACCCTCGTGTGTTACTCAGTACAGTAGTTCTGGTTAGCTAGGCACAGCTGATCAGCCTAGGAAATAGGATGTATGGGCCCACGTGGTGCTCGCTTCCTTATCTCCCTAATACAAACATAAATATAAATGATGTAGTCCCAAATATGGTGAAATATAATTCCAATCAAGACCGAATCTGCCCCTATATTCTACCTCGCCTGGTATGAAGGTGGCAACCGCCCGGATGCAGACCGGCCCAACCCGTATGCGCTACTCAACACCTCAGAGTCCTCGTGTCGTTCTGGTCCGCTAGAGTGTGACATTGTTCCAGGGGGCGAGAGTTGTGATTGGGAGTCGTAAATTTCAGCCCGAGTAGGTGGACTAGTTGCGATTAGGCCAGGCTTGGATCGTGGAGGGGGTGCTGTCGAGTCAGGTGCCGAGCTCGAGGCGTCTGTGGATGTCCAGCCTGACGAGCTTGGTGCAGCATATGGTGTAGGGGCGACTGCGTGGATCAAGCTCGTTAGTTCATGGTTGTGCAAATGCAAATTCGACGTGCTGTTTTGCGATGGTCCTCCGGGTGGTATATGGTACGGTTCGAAAGGCGCGTCTGGAGTCTTGGCCTCCTCTGTGAGATCGATGATACCTCGTTGTTTGCGTCTCCTTGCCACAAAGAATCCAGCCAATGTGGCAAGGGCCAGTAGAACCACGCCTCCAACAACGCCGCTGTAAGAATATAGAACTTAGACTTGGGTTCAGGGTGCCAAAAAGTCACCTACCCAGCTATCGCACCCACGTTAGTGCTGGACTTAGAGGGCTCCGTGGACGGAGACGCAGTACTGCCGCCCGCAGCAGCCGTACTAGCAGCTGTCACGCTAGCGCTAGCAGTCGTTTTGGGACATAAGCCGGTATCGTTATTTCCACTTGAGATTTGCAGTTGTGCAGTTCCTTTGGTATATTCGTAAAACCTAACCGCATAAACAACTTAGCCTGGAGTCCGTAGTAGTAGTTGGTTCCTTACCAAGCTCCATCGCCCCAGAACGGCTGATACATAAACTTAGGTATGTTGAGACCTTGTTTACACACAGCCTCTTGCGTGATGTTTGGCAGGCTATATGATGGGTCAGTGCTCCGCAGTGATGCTAGCGCAAACACTTACCTGCCATTGGTAATGGGGCCGCATCTGTTCAGGTAATAATCGTACGTGCCCGCCTGTCTTTGTTTAAATATGCAACCCCAAAACATTTACCGGGTGGAACTCACCGCTGCGTCAAGCCCAGTATCACCGTTAATGCTGCTCCCCAGCCCATGTTGGCAGCTAGTTGCGATAGATATTAGCCCTCGTAGCCCCATAATTTGCACAGCAAACCCAGCCACCCACTTTATGCACATCATTTGCAGCGAGAACGCGACGCTGTTGCAGCAGCATGTGGCTATGTGAGGAGATCAATAATAACCTCCAATTTCAAATAATCCGACTCACAGACTTGGTCGTTGCAGATATCTACGGATGAGCCCAAACTTGGAACTTCGTCTGCAGAAAGTTGAGCATGTATGACTGCAAATGATATGGTCAAGACTCACAGCCAGGCGAACAATTCTGTCGAAGTCGTTCGTATACTCTACCTGCAAGGCGTCAAAAATTATCCCCTCGGACAACCGTAACCAAACGTACAAGGCGTCTCCCCCACCGACTGGGTAAACCAATCCAATGATGTCGTCTTGCATGTCGTGTTACCAGCGCGCGCTATCCCAGCTATCGAGAGTGCCAAGGCAACGCCATGAACCAGCATGTTGATGTCGGGGTGGAGTGAGGGAAGAAGTTGCTTAGGTTCGGTGAGCGCGCTCTCAAATAGCGACAAGCCCGAGGTGGCCGCGTGTTACCAATCACAAGGGATTAAATGGTGATTCTCGCCTTATGCCCGATGGCTGTGCGGGGCGAGGGTCCACCGCTTTGAGGTGCAGACGCGTCAGACGTAGCACTCGTAGTCGTCCGAGGCTCTGTCCTGTCGCGACCGTGGCGTTCTGCACTCTTGGCGAGTCGGGAGTTGGTGGCGCATCATGGAAAGTTGAACCTTGATCGTCGGTGTTTGACGGCGTCCCGAGTCTATTGGTAATAATCGATCGGGCTTCTATAAGCGCTCAAAGGCTGCCGATTCGGGTCGAGCATACGTACGACCCTCGAGCTGCAAGGCACGATTCACGAAAATAAAAAATTCAACTTATCTGTATTGAATACATGAGGTAATGACAACGTGACCGATTAAATATGTTAGTATCTAGCGTAGGACGGCGGGTCCTGTTCAAGGGTCATGGACGGATTACCCTCAGTGACAACTGCATTAGGCAAAGAGCTGCGTCGGTCTGGTGCACTAGTTGTACTGCCATGACCGCAGGCCACATGGTCGCGTAAGTTCCTGGGTGCTGGTAGGGGTGTTTTGACGGGCCGAGAAACAAGGGGATTGGGTCTAGCCGATGGCTCAACCACCGGCTGAGGGTTAACGACCTCTGAAAGCGAGGTTAACTGAAATTAGCGGCTGCAAGGTTTACTTTACTAACCAGTACGCTCAACAAATCGAACGGTGGGTACACTGGAAGGCGGCTCAATTAGGAAGGAGTTGCTATCGTGCGAATCGTCATCGAAACTACGCCTTTGGAGTCCGCTTCGCTCCTGAAGTTTTCTAATATGAAGGTAGCTCCATAACAAGCCTGCGCCTAGGATAATTACCACCGCGCCCATCACACCCCTGCGTTATTACGCATGCTGCGTCAAGGGGAAAGTTAATGCACTGAGGTACAACACATACCCGACAATTGCAATGCCCTTGATATTCTCCCCCCCAGCGGGCTGAGGATCCGCTAGATCCGGATCCTGATCTTTGAAGCCACAAAGATTGGTATGATTGAAGCCGCTATTAATTTGTACCTGTGCACTCTGTTTAATATACTCGTAAAACCTCAAGAAGAGCGAGTTAGAACTGGGGTATTGTAACATAAAATACACTACCTACCAAGCACCACTCCGCCAAAATGGTCGGTACAAGTACTTGGGAAGGGTAACGTTCTGCTGGCACATAGCCTTTTGTGTGATCTCTGGGAGGCTAAACCCATCTTAGCCAGCGGAAATCGATCGTGTCAATTAACGAACCTGGCGTTCGTAGACGGCCTGCATGTACCCAAATATGCTTGGTATGTTCCGCCCTTTTAGAGCGAGTGTATGCGTTACGTCCCTTTGATGCTGTATGAAGCCATATGACTTACTGGGGCGTCGATTCCGACGTTTCCGTTTGGCGTTGAGCCTTGACCGAGCTGGCAGCTGAGGTGCATGGATCAGCCCAGACACATCACCGACGTTTCCGCGTTACACTCACTTGAGACATAACATCGAGAGGCCGAATGCGACGCTGTTGCAGCAGCATGTGGCTAATCCGACGTAAATCGCCATTAGTTCCGAGTCGGAAGTGAAGCATGTGGATTCAACCCGGACTCACGGAGTTGATCACTGCAGATGTCTGCTGGCATTGAACTGTTCAGGATGCCCACTCGAACTGTGTCGCATACAAACATTCGGCTCGCTGTGGGTGTTACAGGAGCGAAAATGCTTACAGTTGGGATTACAGCTTTGTCTCAAGATTTCGTAGGTTCTACCTGAATTCAATCAGCCAAAATCTTCGATTAGAAACATCTTATAAACGCAGCGAGGGCACACGCACATGGTGTTACGCCGACTGATAAAGTATACCAATCCAAAGAATCGTTTACGCAGGTGATATTCCCGGTATTCTGTGAACGAGTGAGCGAGACCCAAGCGGACCCGAGAATGAGATACAGCGACAGCATATCGGGGCACGTAAGTCTTGCGAGAGACGGCGATGGAAGGAAGGAGTGCGACTGTATCGTCTCTTGAGCTGAGGTCTAAAATGCTCGGCCGGCTGTGTATCAGCTGGTTGATGATCAGAGCCATCTGTATAGGTGGGTGGCCTTGTGCATCACTTGAGAAGCAATGCAAACACAATTTCTACGATTTAGTCCTAGCGCCACGAAGTGACCGTCTGCATGTTATGGCTGAAAACTTGGCGGCCCCGCGTGCCTTTAGGTTCCGGGGTTATCATGTTGCCGATCCTCGTACAGGGTGGTGCGTCCTGTGACACTCCACAATACAACGAATCAAGGGGTCGGTTAGTTTGGAGGCTTCGGCGCTAAAGGCACCGCCACACTCGTAGAGGGGTTTGTTCTAAATTTAGATATTGAAGCTCACCGTGCATACATGATAGGACAAAGAAACCTACATCTAGATTAGGGAGATGAGAATGAGAAAGTTAGAGCGCCAAGTTCGCCGTACCAGATTTAGACACGAGTAATGCATAATTGGTATGTCGACCCCAGCGCCTTGTAAGACTAGGTGAAATCATGGATAGCCTACAGTGTATCGTCATAATACTCTTCAAGCATTTTAGTATACAATAAGACGCACAACGCATACGTGTAGGAGGTACAAGTAACCAGACGTGTACGGCAAGTGTGGGATGTTGTTTAGGTTGGAGTACCTGAGGCGCACGGGAGCAGTTCGAAAGGGGGACTATTCGGGCTCGCAATCCAAGGCACAGGTAAAAAAGTGGATGGTTGACCTACCGAAGGTCGCATCGAGTGCAAAAAGGCGACCTGCATGGGCTAGGGCGATCGGGCGCACGGTCATGTCGGTGCAGACGACTCTAAGGCGTCAAAGCATGGCCTGTCAAAGCAATGGGAGTCAGTTACGCAGCGGGATGGTTCAAGCACACTCAAGAGCGAGCTGAGGAGTGTGCACAACATCAAAACAACGTACGAAGTTGGGATGGATGTGAAGCGTGGGGTGGCAGAGTCAACCAACGACTTACCACATGTTTTGGTTCCCTATGAGGCCCCTTTCAACTCCAAAATGGTACATTTGCAGGTGATCATGCGTATTTGTTTGGTCCAGGACGTTGGTGCAGCATTAGGAGAGGGTGGTAGAACGGTGGGGCGAGTTCGGGGGCGTTAGGCACAGTTGTTGCATATTCAACATGATTTCCAGTCAGGTGGGCAGCCAGTCAGTGACTACGAGTCGAGTAAGGTGATTTACTCACCCGTTTTCAATGAGGGGCGCTGTTCGTTGACTGTGGCCGTTGGTGTTGGTGGTGCTTCAACGCAGTGAGGGACAGAGATGTTGAAGGCGATCGGCACTCATTTAGCGTCCCTGTACGTGACTCACTAGTACCACTCCCCGCCCATGTCCCAGGGCTTTTACATTAACTCCAAGTATTTTGACAAGTGCCATCTGGTGCCGGGACGATATGAGCCCCAGTGGATTTTGGAAAGCCTGACCTTGGGGCTGACGGGACTTGTTTCGGTCCCGGACTTCCAGGAAGTGTTCTGACACGACCCAGTCCCTAGTCTAGCATACCAAATGAGGCGCCGATTGAGTACCCTGTTGACAGGACTTGCGAGGAGTATCAAAAACGCCGTTGATTATGGGGAAAGCCACGGGAGTTAGGTTTACTCCTAAGACTTCCCATAGTGATCTATAATGGACTGCACATTTTGCCTGGATTCCAATGTATCGGCTTTAATATATCCGCTTTGCGCCGGAACCGTTCTTCACGATCCAGGCGTGACGGACAACCGGACTGGTTGGATACGCGCCTTTCTGATCCAACGAGTAATAAATTCCAATAAACGTCGCATACTGATCGGCGCCACAAATCAAACTACGTCCGTTCGCTCAAAAAGTCCACTCGCACCACCTTCCTTATGCGATACGCACACACCCTCGATCATCATATGCTGCCCTGCAACAGCCTTCAGCATGTCCCATATTGTTAGTAGTGCCACGTTGGCCGCCGTGAGGGCCTCCATTTCGACTCCTGTCCGAGATGCGGTTCGGACGGTTGCGCGCACTTTGACAGAATACAGTGGAGGGGTTTCTTGCATAGTCGGTTCGAGTATGACCTCTACATGAGTGATTGGCAAAGGGTGGCACAGTGGGATGAGGTCCGAGGTGCGCTTGGAAGCCATGATACCGGCGAGCTGGGCGGTCGTGAGGACATCGCCCTTTCCGGGTTTCCCCTTCCGTCGGGCAGGGATGGTTTGCCCTGGCTCTGGGGTGGAGGTAGCATTATCTTCCAAAGAGTCCAAGATGGAGGATTCTTGAGTTGAATCACCGATAATCAACTTGTATGCGTGCTTGGGTATGATGATTCGTCCAACGGCCGTTGCAGATCGCTGAGTAATGTCTTTATTGGAGACATCCACCATGCGGGCTCGGCCGGTTTTAGGATCAATATGAGTCAGGTCCTGGAGATTGCTTGCTGAATGAGTCCATCGTACGTGACCATGGTTTAGGGATATCGGGTAAGGAAGGAAGGAAAAGGCGAAAGGCGACGTTCCACGAGGCGATGCATGAAATCGAATGGTCGTCGGCTTGGTCGGAAATCGAGGGTAGTTTGGACGCGATCTCAGCCCAGCTGACCAGTCATGATTGTAACCTAAATTAATTGACCATCAATATCGACACGCGTACATCGTGGGCGTAACGAACAGGCCTAACCACCAATAAGTATCATTGGCCGAGCTAGCCGCTCGCCGATCTTAGCCCCTGCATCACGGACAGTTCCGTGGTTGTGATCATCTTCTGGGTCGCTGAACGAGCTGTCTGGTACGCCGTGTTTGGCAAACTTTCCGCCAACAGCTCGATGTATTGCGGATACGAGATCCCGCTCAGCTAAAGGCGATGAGCTTCGAAGAATCTCTCGAAGAGGCGTTTCTTTTTGGTCAAACAAACAGGGCTAGAGCATTCATAGTTGAACGTTAGACTCGAGCATGGGGTGAACTTACTTACTTTCAGGTTTCCGTCAGCCGTTATTCTTAGCCTATTACAGCCTGAACAAAAATCATCAGACATGCTTGAGATAAAACCAAACGTCCCGGTAAATCCCTTGATCTTGTATGTTCGTGCCGTATCAGTCGGTTCGCGTGGCAGCATGACCACTCTGTCCTCTCCAGCACCTACACTGTTCGAGGGTGCATGATCGTCGAACCAGCCTCCCCTAACAAGGTCCCGTACGTGTTGAAGGAGTTCTGAAGCAGTAACGACCGAGTTCGCATTCCATTGGTTGCCTGCGAACGGCATAAATTCGATAAAACGGACGCTTAGCTGGTGGGAGCGAGTGAGAGCGAGGAAACGTGCAATCTCCGAGTCGTTCTCTCCGCGAATAAGCACCGTATTAAGCTTCACCGACTGTAGATTTGGTCCGACATAGCCGGGCATGGGTTGTGGAGCGGATGGTAGGAGGGATAGGGCGGTGTGGAGCGATTGTATCACTTTGTCGTGTCCTCGACGAAGAGTCATGCGCTCAAACTTTTCCGCATTGAGGGTATCGAGGCTAAGAGTGTCAATTAAGGCTAATTGTAGAAGACCGACTATGCTTACCTCAGATTGAGGTGAGTCAGCCCGCTTTGGACGAGTTCGGGGAGCTTTCTCCACAGGGCTATCCCATTGCTTGTCATTCCAATCTGCTTAACGCCCAGTCCCCGCAAATTGTGGATAAGCTCTCGCAAGTCACGACGAAGAGTCGGTTCGCCACCAGTGAGTCGTATCTTGTTGACTCCATGTTGAACGAAAACTCGGGCCAGACGCACAACCTCTTCGTTTGTCAAAATGTTGGCTGACGGCGATAAGGGGATGCCTTCCTCGGGCATGCAATACCGGCCTGTGCATGTGCCCTTGAGCACACGTATCGAAAAGTGAAAATATAACTCACAACGAAGGTTACATCTCTCGGTCAGAGATATCCTCAGGTAGTCGTGCCTTCGCCCAAATGAGTCAAAGAGAGCAGGAGCGGGACCCCGAGCCAGATCCCTGTCAATGTTCGCAATCCGCGCCTGAGAAATCATCGGTTTTTGTTCAGAAATCAATAATAGGTAGATGCCGTACCTTGGCGGCGGCCCTCCTCGCGAGCATGAAGTTGTGGTGGATCTTGAGAGCCGAGCCAATGCGGGACCGAATCAAAATCAACGGATGTATGAAATCCGAAACGCCGAGCGCTTGTGAGGAGCTTCCGAATTCGGAGCCATATGCCCTCGATCACAGCCCGTTTCCAACCTCCGAACTTTCAGCGCGTGGCTCGCATCTCAGATCTGCAACGTTGCACATGCATTTACAGCAAGGCGATCGGCATAACATTTTTATTTCTCCATAACCGCCCGTACGCGGGCTTCCTAATACGCTCGGATGCTCAATCGATTACTCACCGTTTGTTTCCCCATAAGCGTTTACGCAAGCTACCGAAGACTTTACGCAAGCTCGTAGCAACCCATTTTCCTACTAAGCATATCACAGGCTCCCATGAGTGGGATAATCATTTATATGGAGCGTTCCTTAGTCAGCCGACGCGTGGGAAAATGTGGGGACATGACGTTCCAAAGACCGATGGAACGCTCTGTTGTGGACTTGCCGTAGAGGTGGCCATCTCGTGCGAGCTTCCATCGCGATCTGGGCGAGGGGCTGTTTTCATTCTTATAGAGCTTCCGTGCCAGCTGTTGAACCTCCACGATCCAACTCGTTTCAGACAACCACATCCCAGTCAGTTGATGTCCCATTAGATAAATTTGATACATGTTGACATTGGAGTTGGCTGTAGCAGCACTATGCACCGTAGTCTCTCCCACACGCCCAGCGGCGCGGATACTCCCCGTACGATTGCCGCCACCTTGCGCGAGCAACTCCCGTACTCAAGACCGGGTACTCCCCAGCCCCATCCCAGCACGATTGGGTTCATCGGATTGGTGGGACTAAGAGTCAACCAGATGGACAGGGCTAACAAGCGTGCTCACTTCTAGGGAAACATGGGATACCTGATGGCCCGTAACTTGGCGAACCACTCCGACCACCCCATCCTAGTCTACAACCGCTCCCGTGCCAAGGCCGAAAAACTCCAGCAGGTAAATCATCTCGCCACTTGCATATAACCCCTCTCACACCCACACAGGAAGTTGGCGAATCCAAAGTCAAAATCATTGACACCCCAGGAGAGCTCGCGACGTTGGCTGATATCACATTCACCTCGCTCGGCTCGGACGAAGTTGTTCGCTCGATTTTCCATGATATCGCTCAAACATTAGAGGGCACCGGAAGCGCGGGCACGGCTGAAAAGCCCAAGATTTTCGTCGATACGAGTACCGTGTACCCTAAAGTATCGGCCGAGATCGACAGATTGTTGACCAAGATCGCGCATGTGCACTTTGTTGCCGGGCCAGTATTTGGGCCGCCATCTGGTAAGCGATTTTAAAAATTAATTAACTTGAAGCTGATAGTCTGGATAGCTGCTGACAAGGGGCAACTCGTCGCTGTTTTGGCTGGTCACTACAGGAGCAAGAAGGAGGTTGCATATATCCTGGTCCCGGCTGTAGCTCGCAAGGTCCGCATTTATTCACACCGGCATCAAACTCAAATTGACGACCCATCACGCCAATTTAGGTTATCGATCTTGGTGGTAACGTCGAGAGGGCTGCTTCCATGAAGTTGATTGGGAATGCATTCATTCTCGGGTGTGAGTTTCCTACCAGATTGCGTCGATTTGAGACTCATGTATTCACGAAACCAGCTTTGGAGCTCATCGCGGAGACACAAACGCTGGCTGACAAGTCTGGTGTCGGCGCTGAGCAACTCGATGCTTTCCTCAAAGGTACATATAAGTGTTATTATCAGAACTGGACTAATATGACTTTCACCAGACACGGTCCCAGTTCCATTGTTAGTCCCGTTGTGCTCTATCGCAGCCAGCAGCTACTGATTTCGATACTTTAGCTTCATAGACTACAGCCGGAAAATGCTACACGATAGCTTTGACGGAAACGAAGGCTTCCACCTCGAGGGTGGCCTCAAGGACGCCAAGTGAGGATTTGACTTTTACACCCTTCTCCCAAGTTCACTTACGTCCCGCGGCAGCCACATTCTCCAGCTCGCGCAAGACAGCAATTCTCCAATGCCGGTAATCACTGTCGCACGAGACCATCTCTTAACTGCTCGCGCTCAAGAGAAGAAGCCTTACAAGTCGCTGGATTGGAGTGCGCTCGTAAGCGGGAGCAGGCTCGCTGCTGGATTGGACGCGTTTGACCATCGGAAGCACGTAAGTTTCTGTCTCCCGAGATACACCCAACATATACTGAGATTGGCGGTATAGCAACACAAAGTTGAGAGGGAAGATTGAGGACTGTTAGGACAGGACATCACTGTATTATACTTTCTGGATTTATCATCTGAATTGAACGATATACACCTCGTCAACCGAATGGGTGAAAGCAATTGATAAATATTGTGAAATAATGAAGCAAAAACATACAGTTATCCATCTTTGGGTTCATCGACCCATGTAACTTATCAAGGCAAGGAAGCACAACCCAATCACGCATCCGAGGACGATCGCATCTCTTCGGCGTCGGGAATGGATCATCCCAATGAGGCCGTTGATACCTGGCATAGTACCTAACGGGAGTAGAACATGGGTCCGGGCCGGGCAAGGAAGCACGGGAGAACTCACTCAATACCCCGCTCATTCGCGAATTAATCCCCGCAAGCGACGACCTCTGTCTCGAGAACTCGGACCGTGTTTCATATGCTTGACTGCGTGCGATTCGTCAATCGCGCCCAGGTTTACGGAGGCCGACCACTTACGCCAGTACGTCATCCGTCATCCTGTGCGAGCTATCAATCCGCCCTCGCTCGGCGAGCAACGTGTCCGTGGCCGATGATCGCGTAGCCTTGTACGCGCTAGCTCCAAGCAGTTAGCCGGAAGTCTGTGGGTAGAACGCAAACACCTACTCGATGTCACTCCTAACATTATTCAACAGATTAGCCCTATCTAACGCGCTCCGGACATTCGTCTACCAGCGGAATTAGCTCAGACTACGACCGCCATGGGGTAGAAGACTTACCTTGGCCCTTCCAAAATCCCGCACATAGTCGTCTAATACTTCTCGGTGCATCTGGGCTGTGTGTCGCATGGATGTTGTAACCTCCGGGGTCTGGGCCATCAACTGGGCCATTCCATCATTAGTTTCCCGTAGCTACGAGTTCATGGGTCAGAGAAAACTATGGGTAGGAATAGATGAATATAAATTACCTTTTCGAGTAAACCTTCAATCTCTTCTTCCATATCCGACCACCGCCCTGCTGACCCTTGTTCTACATCAGACGAGAGCGCCACCGCAAGTCGCGAATAACCCGTGAGTTTGTCATTGACAAGTGCTTCAAGGGTTCGACATTGTCGTCGGAGTGATTCGTAAGTCGTCATGGTATGGTTCTAGGCCCGGTTTATAGAGCCAATATGTTTCTCTTCTAGAGTTGCAAGGTTGCCGGTGGAGAGCGTCGTCGACAGGAAATTTGGCACGTGACGGCCCTGCTTGTGTATTTGCAATTCTTACTCGCCATCTCGGGGGTTCTGCGTCACGGCTGTACGGCGCACAGGTACGGCACGTATGTCGACAGAGTCACAGGGATCAAGATAAAATTGCTACACGATCCATTTTACATCGTAGAATCAAAATCAAGAGTATACATTGTGACGTTAGTAATCATCTCCACGGCTCACGACCTCCTTCACGGTGGGCCGTAATAGGATAGTATGCTCCTAAATAACAGACCCAAATGAGTTAAACGCGCGTTATGTGTAACAAAGTAAACTTGCGAATTGAGCGGTCATGGAACCCTTGACATCACACAGGGGTGGATAGTCCTGCACGATCCCCTCTTGCACTAAACTTTTGAGCTGTTTAGGATTAGGTGGTCAGATTACATCCAAAAATATATCATGTAGATACGCTCACCGCCAACAAATACTTGGTTTCGCCATAGCGATCCAAATACCGGCGGCAAAACGGAAGTGTGCCAAAGTGCTTGTCAATCGACTTGAGCAAAGTCCTTGCCGATTGCAATCTGTCGAGTGGGCGAGAGTTTAGCCACCTAAATGTATTGGTAACTAGGCGAAACTCACTTTAGTTGTCCAGTTGGATTACGCATTTTAGCATAATGTGAACAGTCGCCCTGGGTAAATAGTTTTAGCTCGGACTATGTCGTTGGTGGCGTAGAAATAGCCTACACTCTCGATCACCCGGCCGCGCCCGGTGCTTCCGAAAGTCTCGATGGCGAAATACTCTCCTTCCTCCATTTTAGTTTGGTCCGCCGTCTTGACGATAGGCACGGACTTGCCACCGTGAATTCGGTATTTTTCAATGCTGTGTCCGGAGAGGTTTTCGATGGATTTGACTGCAATGAATGTCAGGTTATGCAATGCCGGTATTGGTTCCGCATACCCTTGTAAGTATTGCTACCAACAGTGACCTCGTATGACTCCATCACTTCCTGGATCGCAGCACCAATATCCCCAAGGCGAACGTCAATCCCAGCTTCCTGTGTACCATTTGAGAACAGTCCGAGCATCACAGATTCAGGAAACGTACCCGAACGCCAGTGTTGGTTGCGTCCTTGACGGCCTCCAGCAACGCATCATACGTAGGCTCAAAAGATAACGTAAACGCCGAGTCGACAATGCGTCCGTTGACTTGTACACCAAAGTCGACCTTGAGCACATCGCGTTGCTGAAGGACTTGGAGTAAAGTTTGAGTACGACTATAATAGGCAAGCCAAGGAGCGTACCTCGAGTGTCACCCGCATTGGGACTGTAGTGCGCCGCGCACTCGTTTATGTTGACCCCAGTAGGAAACCCGATTCCAGCCAGCTTCCAGTTTTCGGCCTCTATGCCCCCCTTTTCCTTGCCTTGAGCTTCGACCAGGGCACTTGAAATCAATTAGTAGAGCCAAGTGAGTGGAAGTTGTCGTTGGAGCTTACCGAGTACCCTCCTCAATGTTCTCCGCAATCTCAGTCATGGTAAGGCCAGGCCGGATATGCTTGCGTGCGTGGGCGCGAACTTGCCTATGCACTTCGGCCGCACGACGGATATCTTGGTACGTCAGTTCGGGATCTCCCATGGCGAGTCGTTCTGCTTCCCGCTTTTCTGCAGAGGTAGTTCGATACGAATTACTAGCACAACAGTGTTATTGCAACCCAACCAGGTACGCAGATTACATACTCATTCTTGTACTCTTGTATCTCTCCCTCTGGGTAGACCCCACTGGGAAATAGGAGCGAGAGCCCCACACGCGGCGGGTCACTCTGAACCGCCGGAGCGCCAGTCTTTTTCTTTTTGGACTTTTTCTTTTTCTTCTTCTTTTTGGCAGGCTCGTCGGCACCGCCCTCTTCTCCGTTGGCAATTTCTTCCTCGTCGTCTTCCTCCTCCTCTACGTTGACATGATCAGGTGGAGGCTGTTGGATCATAGTGGTGTGGAACAAAATCACTACCAGATTTGCAAATTGCTGACTCCACCCCAGGACCCTGGATAATGTGATCTACCTTGATCAAAAATAATGAGCGTTCGACCATGAGGAACCTGTCTGTGCTTTCCTATACGAATTCATCGCTGCCTCGAGGCAATAGAACGACATCGGGCGTTGCTTTGGATATCGATTCTAATGTGACTTATGCTGTGACCGAACGACGTTTGGCAGATGGGGGAACAGATGTGGAAATTTGGCGGTCGCCTCTGGATGAGGATGTGAGTCATTATCTCATCGAATTACTTTAACTTGATGCGTTTTTTAGAGTGCGCCATTCGCTACTATGACGCCAGAGGCAAAAGCGCCATTTGAATCCGTGCATCAAGTAGTTTCTTTTATCTTTCTGGCAGAATCCCGTCAGCTCGTCTTGATTTTGGTTGGTGGAGATATAGGCGTACTAGAAGTGGACCAGGCTCCAGAGTCGTCCGAAGTACGTAGATCAGCTATAGCCCGGGTAGTGTACTCACTTTCCGGATCCAGTTCGAAATAATCGGGTCTGTAGAGCCTGGGATCAAGGCTGCTTCATGGAGCCCAGACGAGTCTCAACTCGTACTAGTCAACGGTAGCTGAATTATAGGTCCTGGACCCATGGTTTCTGACGCCTATCAACGTAGGAAACGACGAACTACTCATCATGACCAAGGATTTTGACGTCCAGTTTGAAAGCCCTCTTCGACCCGCTGATCTAGGCGAAGGTTAGAGACCAGATATCCCACTCGCAGCACTAGCCCAACTTATCCCCCTCCAGAAAGACACACAGCCCTAGGTTGGGGCTCTAAGCAAACACAATTCCATGGGTCGCTCGGTAAAGCCGCCGCATCCAGTGAAGTCCCCACCACAGGCCAAGGCGGGATCGACAAGCCTAGTCCCGATGATGACGGCAAGCCACGAATCTCGTGGCGAGGCGACGGTGCTTTTTTCGTTGTTTCGTCTCTCGACCCCCACGAGTCGGACCCCAAACAGGCGTTGCGCAGGCTTAGATTTTACTCGCCCAGCCCTCCGGCCCATCTATCCACTTCTGAAGTTACGGCTGGTTTGGAGGGCGTATTGGCGTGGCGCCCTTCTGGAGGTTTGATCGCCAGCACTCAACGGTTTGGGTACGAGGGAGGGGGGATCGGACGCCCAGGGCGGCACGACGTTGTGTTTTTCGAAAGGTGTGGCCTGCGAAGAGGAGAGTTCGGGATTAGGAATGGCGTCTCGCCGAGCGGCGCACCCGGCACCAGCAGGCCTCCTGAGGCGTGGAATTACAAGGTCAAACAGCTCCTGTGGAATACCGATTCGTCCATTCTAGCCCTGTGGATTGAGCGTGAAACGGGAGACTGTGGTACGTTGATAATTGTGACGAGACTACTTTCGCCAACTAACCCCAGCGAAACACAGTACAGCTGTGGACGACAGGCAATTATCATTGGTATCTTAAGCAGGAAATAATGCCTTCAAAAGAATCTACAAAGTATACCTATATTGCCTGGCACCCAGAATCCGCGTCAAGGCTTATCTGCGCAACGGCCGGTGGGTAGCATATATCCACCTAAAATTGGGTATCTAACCAACTCATTTATAGATTCAATTGAAGACCGTACTTTTGTATGGGAAACTTGCGCATCGAGCTCCGAGTTGGATGATTCCCCAGGATGTGTCGCTGTCGTTGATGGAAGTAAGTCGCAGGGCCTGATTTCAGTAGAACCTTTGCCCCATATTGATATATTTTAGGTTCAATTCTTACGACGCCTTTCAGAATGCAAAACGTCCCTCCGCCGATGTCTTCTTTCAAAATCGAGCTGGATTCATCACCTCGGCTCCCTCCTCCGGCCCACCTCTCACTCTCCCCTGACTCCCGTCTTATCGCGGTGCTTTATCCCAACCATCACGCTCAGGTATGGGAGCTCGGATTGCGTGTCGGCGCAAAAGGCCGAATAGCACAGCCAAAAGTAATCTGGGAGAGTTCCCTCGGCTCTCCCAACAGCCCCGCCGAAACATTCACTTGTCCTCGTCAAATATCTCTCTCGGGGAGTGCCGTACTCATACTTGGATCGGATGAAGCCGGTCAACATGACGTTGTGCGCATTACTCCCATCAACTCTTCTAAACCGGACTCGGAGCCAGCCATACTCCAAGTTCCGCGTTCCGGTCGTCTTATTGGTAACTCGTATTACCAAACTAGCACTGGGCAGGTTTACAAAATAGACGCCGATAATCGACATTTAACCGAATTTGCTTCCTTGCCCCGATTTTGCGCCCATGGTGAATCGAGATCGACATCACATGGAGAAGTGCTCGTTGGACTCGACTCGCATGGGAAGCTAGTCACATGTGCTATACCTCCCAAGACACCGGCTTCAAACTCTCCTTGGATAAATGAAATTGCTCAGTCTGTCAGCTCGTTCGCCCTAGCGAGTGGGTTCCTGATGTATACCACAACCTCCCACGAGATCAAGTTTACCCCTATCGACACTCTATTTTCCGACATTGGTGAAACCGAGCGATCGTCTTGGGAAGTTCGACGAGTGGAGCGCGGTTCGCGGATTGTGGTCCCGGTGGCGAGCGCGGCTAGCGTTGTTTTGCAGCTACCTCGTGGTAATTTGGAGACAATTTACCCGAGACCGCTTGTATTAGCTAGTGTCCGAGTTGATGTGGAAAAGTGAGTTGGTTTGCCTGATATCGTTTTTGGTTACTCTAATGTCGCTTTACCATAGGGGAGATTTCAGAAGGGCTTTCTTAGCTTGTCGCAAACATCGAGTAGACCTCCATGTGCTTGTGGAGTATGCTCCAACTATTTTCTCCAGCGATCCTGCACGCTTTGTGGATCAAGTGCCGGAAGTCGACTTTTTGAACTTGTTCTTAACTAATCTTGGGTGCGTAAAGACCTCTGAACTACCGCGCAAATGTCACTCACGTATGTTACACGTAGACAATCAAAGAGAGATCCTGAAGAAATAGCGATTATATGCGATAAGCTTCGTGCTGAACTCGAGGAGCGAGACTTTGTGCGCTACGTCCAATCGATTCTTACCGCTCACGTGGTCAAAACTCCGCCAGATGTGGAACGTGCTCTCCAGGTCCTTCATACACTACGAGGTGAGGTCCATAGGCACAATAGCACCAAAACATCAATAAACCTCATTCCCAGAGTCCGAGCCCGGTGCTGTCGAAGATGCGGTCAAGTATATCATATTTCTGGTCGATGGAGAACAATTATTCAACACTGCCTTGGGAATGTACGACTTTTCCTTGGTCCTTATGATTGCTCAGCAATCCCAAAAGGTTGGTATCTAGTTATACACTATTGAGTCCGTTTTCAACTGTTGGCTACCAGGACCCTCGCGAGTACCTGCCATTCCTGCGGGAGCTCCGCGCGCTCGACATGTACTACCAGAGGTTCCGCATCAACGATTACCTTGCTAAGCGAGACCTTGCCTTGGCCAACCTGTACTTCGCAGGCACGTCTGTATTTTGCGCAGTTGGGTTCCGTCTAATTCATTGCCCAGGGGAAACACGATTTGATGAGGCTAAGAAATACGTTGAGAAGCATCAGCTGTACTCCAAGTCGCTGGAACTTTGGAGGGATCAGCCTACAGAGTATTCGGTGAGTAACAATTCCAGGGTGCAGACAATTCCAGTTTCACAGTGCAATATCAGGCTCTCTTGGCTCTCTACGGTGACTGGCTCCTTGAGAGAAGAGAATTCAGCAAAGCGGGGCAAGGTACGACAGATAGTTGAACTCTTGGAAGCTAATTGACTGTTCACAGCGTTCTGTCTTTCGGGCGACTCAAAGAGAGCTATGTTCGCCTATGAGAAAGCTCGTATGTGGAAAGAGCTTTTTTCGCTCGCATTGGACGCTGGTGTACCATCAGAAGACTTGGTAGACATGGGAGTTAGGGTTGCAGGTACAACTCGCCTGGGTATTAATTTTACTAACATGTCGCTAACACGGTTATTGTAGAAAACCTTGCGTCTCACAATCGATACTCCGAAGCTGCAAGGGTGTATCTCGATTACGCTCAAGACGTACCCAGCGCTGTATCGGCCCTTACGCGTGGAAACGACCTTTCAGAGGCATTCCGGGTGGTAGGAAGAGCTCCTGACACGTATATCTGGCGCTGAGCTCACTATGACTTTCAGATATCATCAAACAAAGCACAACATCTTATTGCAGAAATCCTTAGCCCTGAGGCCCTAGATTTGTGCGCCCAACTTCGGGACGATGTTCAGGAGGTGGTCGAACAACTCACGAAACAAGGACAAAGGTTGATTGAACTTAAAGGGAAAAAGGCGTCTGACCCGGGTGAGTACTGGCATACCCGATTGGACGGCGCTTGATATATTTCCAGATATATACTTCGGCCGCGACGAGCCCAGTCTACATAACGTAGATGCTATGACAGAGGCCTCTGGTGTAACTCAATTTACTAAATATACAAAAGCAATGACGGGGACTACTGCAAGGCAAGTGCCAGTTGGCATCACACCACATTTATTGACCATAATCTCATCACGGCCCATGCAGAAGATCTCAGAAATCATCCAAGAAGGCGGCTAGGAAAGCTGGACGCAAAGGTACAGCGAACGAAGAAGAGTATATACTTTCTTCTCTGGTTAAGCTTACTCAGAGGCTCGAACATATGCAACGTGGGTGAACTAGTAGACTTGACAACGAACTCGCACTAATAGCCTCCCTTCATGCGATAGGCGAAGCGTCTCAGTTGCTCCCTCACCTTCCTCGGCTCTCGCGCGAGCATCACACGTTAGGTGAAAAGCTCAGAGGCGACATTAATCGATTTGAGGAACAGCTTCGTGAAGTAGTCGATCGAGAATGGCCCGCTGAGCAAGGAGAAAGAGACTACGCAACGCCAACAAGTGTGCCAAAGCCGCCGAAGCCGGTTCTCCCCAAAGACGTATGGAAATCAATCCTTACTGAAATTTGATCAAACTGCATGTACTGCATGAAGTGGAAACGCAGCATATCATTATTGCATAGCCGGAATTACGGAGACTTTCAGGTGTAAATTCCAACCAAGGTGGCAAATATACCAACGAAACCGCAATTGACTCCCGGGCTTATTCACGAACCCGGCGACGGACTCGAACCTTGGCCAGGGTTTCCTAAAGGGTCAGTTAGTGGAGTGTGGTACTGATTCAACAAGCCTAGTTTACCTTTGGGCGCTTGTCATCGGTCACAATCAGTTCAATATTTCTCTGCTCACAAGCTGCTCGCACTTCGGCCCTGGAATCCACGTTCCAGCGGATTGGTCTATTCCATTCTTCTTTGAAATGGATCCAGAGCTGCTTCAGCCCAGGAAAGGCGCCGCTGGTTAAACAATTCAAGAGGGGGGCAGGCTTCACCGCCGGAGTGATAGCTAGTGACAAGTATCGAAATCCGTGCGCTCCAAGTATATTGAGGGTCTCAAAGTTAACGTCGCGAGTATCTTGTAGTTTCAGCGTATTCAACTGCGGGAGATCGACCAAGGTGCCACCATCAGAATTGCCAATGCAGACATCCTGAAGGATGAGTGAACGTAAACTGGCAGAAACCTTTCCCAGGAACCAATTGAGCTCGCCGACCGACAAAGGCTGCGTAGTAGCTTGATGGTCCACACCGTTGGCCACCGTAACTTCCTCTAGGGAGGAAACCCAGTTTAAGCCACCATGGGCATACGACCGTATGGAAGTCACGGCCAGAGAAACCCGTTTTAGCGCTGGGAGTTGGGCAAGCTGTTCAAATGGCTGATAGTGGGAGGGGCAGCCATCGATGTCATCACTGAAAAGAATAGATCGGATTGATTGGGCTGAATGCGTAAGAATCAAGCGAGAAAGTCGAGGGCAGAAATTCGCTGCTGTACCATGGAAGGATAGGGAGCTCAGACGACAATATTGGAATGACTGGGCAGTGCACTCCCAATAGTTCAGGCAAGCGCACTCAGGCGCCGCAGGAGTGTTTATGCATCGCATCGTACTGATTCTCACTGTGGATAAATTCGACAAGCCAACGAGAACCCGCGACACAAGGATGTCCCTCGCCGATTCCCAAGGTTTGACAAGAGAGTTATGACCCGCCTTTGGCGTTAGTAATGCACGTTTCAAGCTCTAATGTCTCTTTCTGAACATTATAAACTCACCTGTACTTGTTCCCTTTCTCGTTGTGGCAAGTCGAGCGCATACATCCAGCACAATGAGACGTCAATGGACCTGGTAAAATGACCATACTTTGGGAGGAGTCGAGTGATCCAGTTTTCAAGAGCAAAGTTGCCACGCCCTTTGATGCTGCAATGGGAGTAAAGATCTGCGTATGCCGAATGGGACATTGGGCACCTGTCGTCATTTAATTCGGGCAAAAGGACGGTGGTATGCTTACAGGGTAGGACTGCAGAGCGCCATGCCTTTGTGGATATGCTCAACGACACCAGGTCATGGAGCTCATCCGGGTCACCCGCAGAGGGGTATTCATCATAGAGTGTTTGAGAGATATGTAACATGATTTCTTGAGGAAGGAGCATCGTCGAGCAGAGTGAAAAGGCAAGAGACAAAGTAGAAGATTTCAGTGGCTAACAGGCCAGACAGTAGAGCAAGTGGGATAGCCTTACTCCCCCACTTTCCGACGCCTTAAATCTGCTTTTCGAACATTACCCCCGAGTTTCCCGGATAAATAAGTGATAGTATCACCGGCGCAACATACGCCCAAGGCCGTAACGAACAGCTTAATTCCTTATTACGATCACATTCTCATATAACGACCATATGGAACTGCCCTAGGAGGTAGTCCTGATTACTGGGTGGGGATAAGGTTAGATCGCCACTCGAATGCCGCCTTTGACATTCAAAGTACTCACACCACCGGCTCAAAGCCAATACGAAGGCGGTGGTACGCGATGGATCACCCCTATTACAGTATATACAAAAGCTATCAATCAGTTGCAAAGCCCCATTACCGATCGGTCTAAGCTATCCATATTAGCTTGGACTGCGCAGGTGGGTGTTGCGGGCAATCAGATAAATGGAGAGATGTAAGTGGGATTCCCGAAGCAACGCCACCACTCACCCGCATCCAAGGCCAGTCCATGTAGTTACTGCGCAGCGAATAAAAAATATATCGAGGGTACACTGATTTATCCATATGGACTCAAGGCAACGGCAAATTACAAGGATCAACCGGGAGCAGCTGAGGCCCCTATCCGGCGAAGGAATTTCCACTCTTCCATCAAAATCCCTCCACAAATTAAAACCCCGTGGCGACAATGCTATCGTAAACCCACAAGGAAGCGAAATTCAACGCTAGATTACAACGCTCATACCGTAATTGTGCTCGCTTTTGTGTTCACAGAGCGACTATCGAGGCGTTTGTCAGGGCGGCCCTGTTGCCTCGCACGATCACGTTTAGGGAAAACAATATCACCCCAATAAATTAACAGCCACACATGACAATGTATCAAAGGAACACCAAGATTGACTATTAGAAGTCGCTAGAAGGTCCAAAAGCAGGTCGACCATCTGCGCGAAGCATCCCAAACTTGACTTGAAGTCCGAGTAAACTTTTTCGCCCGCCTGCACAAGCTTGATCTAGAGTGGGGTTACGAGTTGACAAGATAAACCCGGAGAAAGAGGTATCCCCAGCATGCCCATTCTTCTTGAGCGCATACATCCCAACCCCAGCAGCTCCGATTGCAACACTTGCTGCAGCTATATACGCGCCAAGGAGCGTCCCTTGATCATATACGTACACATTCGCCCGATCGACGGTGACGCACGTAGTTTCAATTTGTGAGGCTCCAAATCCTACTGCGCTGACGACGACATTACGCATTAGCTCTTCTATTCTCTGTGGGACTTGGGAAAAGTCAAAAATAGATTGGTCGCTGGAACTGACGAATGACGCGAGAGCGATCTTCGAGGAAGTAGACAAGAGGGTCCCGTTCCGATTTTCTGCCAAAGTGCCTATAAGGGCCTCAAAAGTAGCATCGACCAGCGCAGAGATACCAGTAAGAAGAGCGTTATTATTCGTTAATTGCATTGCGGCCCCCCCAGCTGGCCGACCAGCCGGAGAGGTTATCGACATATTCACGAAAGTAGCTGTTTGCCCGGTTAGATTGTGGGTTACCATAACTCCGTAATCGGCTATGTATGGTGTGCATGTCAAGGTTACAGGCGCACTCGTCCGTGGCGTGGAAGTGTACTGGATCACCATTATTGGAACATCTTGACCTGAATTTGAATCGCGCATCTGTGAACGAGCCCCTTGCCAGTAGGTGTACTGCGGAAGATTTGCAAAGTCGGGCTGCGTTGTGCTATTTTCCTGCAAACATTGGAGAGCGGGAGCTGTGAATGAAATGGTATATGTTGTATTGATTCCGAGTGATGAACCTGAGAAGTACCCAGACCGAGCGGATGAACCGGCCAGCAAGGATTGAAAGGCAACTCGTTGCAACAATGGAGCAGGGCCAGTATACAAGCCATTTGAGGAAGGGTAGCGGATCAGGCCCCCATCAGTTATGTTATTGAGGTTTAGGGACGACACCGTACAGCTTGCAGAGGAGGATTGTGTCATGGGCTTGACCCGTAAGGTAGCAGGGGTGAAGACGGTGGCGATGGGGAGGAGCCAACCACAAACGGCAAGTAAAAGAGCGAGCCTGGCCGAACGGTAGAGATCCTTCTGAAATAAGCTTCGCGGGTCTCCGGCAAAGGCACCGAACAGAGAATCCAAAGACTTGATAGTCATCGCTCTCCGGCGAACCGACTTCCATACCTGCTGTGCAAACGCCATCCCCATCGAAGCAAGTATAGCCGTTTTGAACCCCATTGAAAGCGCGGTACCGATCCGAATAGCCCAAGCTTGGTCAAAGGATTTTGTCGTCTTGCCATCCAGATACGAATTGAAGGCATGATGCGCGATGCCACAACCAATCCCTAGAAGCAATAGACATAACATCAAGAAAGTGGTCCAGAGATCAAGTCGGCCCAATGACTGTTCTTCTTTCTCCCATTGAAAGGAATGCACCTCGTCGTAATGACTGAAGATGACATGCCTGGCGGATCTATCGTGTGGCAAGTTGTTGTGTTCGGGGCGAGTATCCGTGACAAACCCTTGCAAAGGGTAAGGTTGGGATTGTGGCAAAAGTTGGATCCGATCTAATTATGATAATTACAGAGGTGAATGTGAATCGAGGTGAGCTTGCGCATAGTCCTTCTACACACCACCCACCTTCACTCATCACGCGAAAGAGAAGCTCAGGGCCGGGGAAGACGGGCAGGAGTGAAATAAGTAGCAAACAGGAGTAGAGACGAGGGAAGACGGGGTGTCGATTGGCCCAAGGCCTAATCCTAGTAGGGTTTGGTTGTCAAGCGTGCAATTATAGTAGCGGCCAACCGCACAAGCTTGCTTCAACCGACAATCACAGGGCGCTTGCGAAGGCGACGCTGAGGCGAACAAGCACCGCTAACCCATGCCCCAAGTACAAAAAGTTCTAGGCCCACAAAGTCTATTGACCCAAATAAGCAACATGTTTTTACCGATGGTCAAATCCGGCAAATGATCAGAGACAACCTCGATGCTGTGCCAGAGTTCGACACTGAACAATTATCACGTGTGAGACGACGTCAGATTGGACCAACCCGCTGTGCGATTATAGACAAGCAAAGTCTTTCACCAGTGTTGAGCCTCATTCAGAGTCTAATACATGCTCATTTGTTCTTGGGTTTCTCTGTTGCCTGTGTTACTCGGACTATGGTAGAGTTACCCTCGTGCAACTTCGAACCTCTGGTCGCTGGGAGAGTGCTCGAGATTTAGATGCTCTTCACATGCACACGTAAGAGTCGGTCCTAAAGCCGATTTAGCTTGATGGATCGTGCCCTAGTGAGGTATGGGCCGTTCCGGATATTCACGGGTTTGGCACGACACAACCAGATACCCTCAGTCGATTGGGAGTACCTGTAGTAGAGCTGTTCTTTTCAGGAGTTTTTGAATTCAAAAGATATAGGCTAATATAAGCATCTAATCTTTATATGTGGTAATATCAATGCCCATGGGATTTCAAGAAGCTGGGTGTATGCCCATCGCCAAACATCTGACTCTCCGGCGTGAAAATGCATGAGATATAACTATCCTAAAGATTTTATAAAACCACACGCTCGCGAACCTGGTTTCTCGCCGTTATGTTTGAATCCCTCTTCTTCGTGCACTCACTGCAAGATGGTTTTTGAGGTGCAGGCCCCAGGACCGAGATCACGTGGATGCTGACAGCATCGGCGTTTGATCCGTCGGTGGTTACGCTATGTCCGATTGACTTCAAGGTGTGCGGGCGATGGTGGTGTCAATAGCGGAGCGGGTTGGGCCCACAAGATGTGGACTGTTTATGGATGGGGCTTTGTGGAAGACATTATCTAGGCGTGATTTACAACGACTGAGGACGTCCCCATCTAGTTTAACCCCTGCAGTCATGCCTTGCCCGTCGCTTCCGGTCGAGTGCCATCTCGAGATTCTGTCTTACGTGTCTAGTACACCCACCCTCGGTCTCCTGGCCCAAGTCAACCGGCAGTTGTAAGTTTCCTTCCGGCCCTGCGCTAGTAACACTGTATTCACGGATGCATTTGTGTTTAACATGTGCTCCTGTGATCCTGGACTAAATTAGCCGAGACCTCGCCTTACCTTTCCTCTATCGGGATGTCTCTCTCTTCAGCGAAAACGCGGTTAGGCAGTATTGCAGGTCAATTCAAGCCAACTCCGCACTCGCTCTTCTCGTCAAGTCATTCTCTATCGCATCCTCGGCCACCCCGAATGACGCGTCCTCCAATCATCGCGATTTTCTTACTGGTATCCACCATGCCTTGAAAGCCATGGTATTTCTCACCGACCTCAAAATCCGTCTGATCGAGCAACCTCCATACCAACACCGCCACTGGTACGTTCTGTTTGTTTTCAGCCATTTCTTTGAAAGAGATATTAGGGAATCCCAATTAATTTCGGTCTGACGCGCCACCTCCACACAGGATCTTCGAGGGCACGACATTCCAACTCTGCCGTCTTGAACTTCGGATGGACTACGACTCGGCCTTGATCGACTTTTTGACTCGCCAGTCATCGCTTGAATCTTTGACCCTGCTGGGAGCTGTCCCAGATCACCTATCTTCGATGCGTCTCGAACTTCCTCTGACCGCCCTTCCGAAACTGTGCCACTTCCACGGACATTACACACAAGCTCTCGCGCTCGTTCCACACCGACCCGTTCGAAGCCTACACATTACTCAAGTTGATGATACTGGCGAATTTGAACCGTCTGACGTGTTCACCTGCCTTAAGGATACTGTCCAGGCAATTTCGCAAAGCACCGGCCCGCTGGAAGAGATCACTTTTGACGACGAAGATGGGGATTACGGACTTTTGGAGGCTACGTTGTGCACCCTACCAGCTCTGAAGAGCGTCACATTGTTTGTCCCTCAACACGGCCACAGCTGGGTGAGTGTCTTGTCACCGTGTTACCATTCTCGAATTTCAGACTGACTTCACGGCTCCTCCTAGCGTCGGTATACTAACCCTCACTGGCCCATCTACCTTCAAAGCATAGCGCCTGACGGCCCAATTGTCCTCGAGCACCTAAACATCGCTCAGGACTCTTTCTCCTCCCCCAGCCCGACCCCTTCGCCCCCCTCCGGACCCGTGCAGGACTCATTTGCCAATCCCATCGCGGCACGTGCCTCGTTTCACGCAGCATTCTACACCACTTCATTCCCCGGTGGTTCCAAAGACCTGTCTATTAGCCAACCTCTCATGACGCACCGGTGGAGACAGGTATTTCCCTTGCTTGGGCGGGTCCAGTTCGCAGGCGGCTTCTTGATGTAATCAAACCCGAACCGAACCGAATCACCAACACACCACTACAATTTACCATATAGACGCCCGCATTTATCTCACTCTGTCACGACATATCATGATCATCAATTTCTTACTCTTACGTATCTATGTATTGTCCCTATCTCCTAGGGGATATTATTTCCCTATATATGTAGCCGGCTTGGCTTGGCTTGCGCCTCGTAGACGGCTTTCTTTATTTGTACCATAATAGGCGTTTGTATCCACAATTATGAATTATGCGAGTTAGGGCTACTTGTTACTTGAGCTCAGTGTTGGTCAACGAAGTTGATTTCTTACGCGACGGTAATACGCAATACTCCTGGGAATTCCTATATGACACTGAGCAACATAAACCCAGCCTCAAGCGCAATATCTCTAAATCCCGAAGTGTCTCTTGTATTGTCTATATATACGGCCGAAACAAGTGAGTTTTCTAGATCGTGGCGTCGTGTCTCGTTCACGTACCCATTAATAATGCTCGTAACGGCATTTACATACACTCACAGGATCTCCATTTGCTCGTTCCCTAGGTTAGCGAGTGCCATAATTACAATTTCGCGATCCTTTCTACTCTGAACTCGCCAATTGCTTGATTGCGCGCTCTCACTGCGTACCAACAATAAGATATTTCAGGGTGACGTCTAAGCTATCACAATGTGGGTGCTCACGGTATTCACATCGCTCTGCATCCAACTAGCAAAGCTGGGACCCCTCGAGCGCCTCGACGCGACTGCGGAACCCAAACACGGTGGAATTCCCCTTTTGTCTCTAGTATGAGCCGAGCACAGCGCAATCAATTCCAAGGGTTGTTGCACTCATACATGCAGTTTTGAGCTGTCCTGCCTGTCTTCTAGCCGGATCAACTGCATCGGTGAGGTGTCTGACCGGATACCGACAGGGTACTATTGGAGGCAAATATGCTCTGTACAACCTACGCATGGTTGAGAATCGGGTCAAGGTAAACTAACTTGGAATTGCCGTAGTCGAGGATTGCCCTCTTATATCGGAGACCGGTGTCGAGGCTAAACGCTGTCAGGATTTGCATCCAGGAATGCTCCAAAGCGCCCATCGGTACACACGAGCAGTCGAAGCACGCAGAACTGCACTGCCCATACCATCACCTTAAACTTGGCGACCACTACATACCATTTAACACTCACTATCTGGAAGGTACGGACCTCGAGCAAGATACATGACGTGACGGATTATACAGACGCGGCGCATGGGCTGAGTTTGTTGTCCTTTGGTGAGCGCTAATGTTTGAACTGAGCCGAACCTCGCATTGAACGCACGGACAGATGGTGGGGGGATTACCGGACTGTCTCCACTCCTGTTGCTGAAGGAAGTCATGATTCAGCTTCAAGCCAAGGCCGGTCTGAGTAAACGACCCGACCCATGGGAGCACTTCGATCTCATCGCAGGCACTCGTACCGGAGCGTAAGTGTGGGCCGAGCGTCCGCTGAAAATTTCATTGATACTAGGGTTTAGGATATGCGCGGTTATGCTCGGACGGTTGAGGATGAACGTGGACGATTCAATCAGAGCATACGCCGAGTTAGCGTCCAATGTGTTTAATGGAAGAAAGGCAGCCGTGAGCAGTGGATCGGAGATTTTTAAAGCAAAAAAGCTGGAAGAAAGCCTCAAGAAAATCATCAAAAAGCAGACCGAGACCCTGACGAGCGGATGATGGAGCAGAACCCGAGGGACGTAAAGTGTAAAGTATATGCACTCATCTCCGTTCATCAGTCGAAGCGACAGGCTGATCCTGACCGCAGCTAGAGTCGTGTATGCGATGTCTGCACACAACATGAATGCTGGACTCCCCTGCTCACTCGGGGCCTACCCCGCCAATGCCAACGTAATACCCGACTGTCCGATATGGAAAGCGTTACGAGCAAGCACAGCTCATCCCGAACTATTCAAGAGTATCGGGATCGGTGAACTCGGCGTCGAGCAGCACCATGTAGGCGGTGGACTCGGATGTAGCAATCCGACATCGCAACTACTGAAGGAAGCTTCTTCGCTATTCCCTGACCGTACTGTCGGATCCGTCGTTAGCATTGGGACGGGACGGGCACGCATGAATCCAGGTGCCAAAGCCGAGTTGGCACGAGCGGCTCTCGCCTCATATTATTCCGCGTGTACTGCAGGTACCACGCGATCTAACAACGCATAATGAGCGAGTGGCCGAGGAGACGGCCTCCCGCTTCTCAGAAGCCAGAGGGGTATACTATCGACTGAACGTGAACCAAGGGATGCAAAGTATTGAAGCGGGCGAGTGGGAGAAGCAGAACGAGGTTGCTGCTCATACGACCGCATATAGCATGCGAACAGAAACCGGCTAGCTGATCGACGCAATAGTGAAAGGCGTGTACAAGAGGACCGGAGCCGCTAAAACTCATCAAATAGGCGAGATGACATTGTAGCTGGGACCGAGGATACAATTGCTGACCTCCGATAGATAGCTGTGCGTTTCTCTACCCCGTTTGCGGCCTCACATCGACCGCCCGCCTCCGAGCATCAGGAAAAAAGGAACACTAAACAGAACCAATGTGGTGCTAAAACGGTCATGTTTCAAATGCCACTTGGCTAAAACAACTAATAAGGGTCTTACTCAATTGTGGCGTTGCTTCGATTAGTTCCCCTCGCCATGTCCCAAGTATTCTCGGGTGGATTAGTGCGGATTAGCTGGCGCCTTTTTCTTGATGCGACAACATTTTTTACCGGGCGAACCAACGATATTAACACAATCAAGAACTACTTTGAGAATGATGAGAGTACTCAAAAGGTGTTTGTGCTGCTTGGGCTGGATGGTGCTAGGAAGACCCAGACCGCGTTGAAATCCGCTGAGTTACCGGCACCAAGGCATGTCCAGGCCCTCAGCCCGTAAATATGGGAAGTATTGACGTGCATCTCGGACTCAGGTTTGAAGGCCTGATGATTATCAATGGATCCTCTCGTGAAAACATTGAGGTAGGACTGAGCGCCTTTGCCACCTCCAAGCATATTGGCAACGCATACATGGGCGCACTCATGTGGCTCGGAAAGCGGAAGATGCATTGGCTGGTCGTATTCGACGACGTCGACGACCCTAACATTCGAGTGCATGAGTACTTCCCTCGAGGTGGTGGATACTGCGTATTGATTACTACAAGGCATCTGGAGGTAGCCGGTCTAGCACAGGGTGAGGGCGCCCAAACAACAAACCAGTCGACGAAGCGCAGCCTGGTCCTCCGTTGAGCCACAGCACGAGCTGAGCCTTGGCCGGGTTGGCACAAGGTGAGCAACCATGGGACAGTGTATCATCCGCTGACTAGATTCACAAACGGCTTTACTGTCCCTCGAGAAGTTTTCACTAAGCCTCGTCAATATATATCCTGGTATCTCCCAGTTTTATGCAAGTGGTCTCAAGCCAACTCAGGTCCAATTATGAGCAGCCTCGTTCAAGATCTCATACTGCGCCCTTTTATGTATCATCCTCCCTAAACCCATGCTCTTGTGCCATCCATTGATCTTTGGTACCAATTACGGACAGACAGTAGCGTTTGACATAACATGCACCACGGCTCCCTTGAATTTCGAATTTCTATCAAACTTGTAAAAGCGCATTTTACCTTTTAAAGGCAGCATCAAAGCACCACACCGATTCCCTACTCGCAAAACCAAAATTTATGAGCGAGCGACCACTGTTATGGTTGGGCAATGTCCAAGCGCGGACAACTTTACATCCGTCAACGACCCGATCGGCAACGGAGTAAGATGAGCACTGCCTCAGTTTTTTCGAGACAAGCCTGACCGCCACTAGCGCTCTATGAAACGACGCGCACAATCTTGAGAACTACATACTCATTCGCACCCGATATGACGGATAACGCGGGCCAGGTGTCAGGGTTAAACCTGTTATCATTCGGTAGGTAGCTATTCGCGTATTCCAGCGGACTCATCTGAGTGAACGCAAGGACAGATGGTGGGGGAATCACTGGGCTTTCCTCGCTGCTGATTCTCAAGGAAGTCATGGATCGACTTCAACTAAAAGCCGGTTTGGATAAAAGACCTGACCCGTGGGAGCATTTCGACCTCATCGCGGGCACCGGGACCGGAGCGTAAGTGGATACCACGATTCCGCTGAGCCAACACGTGCAACTCGAGATTTGGTGCAGAATATGCGCGGTCATGCTTGGTCGACTGAGGATGAGCGTGGATGACGCGATCAGGGCATATACCGATTTGGCGTCCAATATCTATAACAATAAAAAGGCGGCCGTGAGCGGCGGGTCAGGAGTATTCAGCGCAAAGAAGATGGAGGAGTGTCTAAAGATGATTATCACAAGAGTAACAGGAGACCCGGAAGAGCGGATGATGGAGGACAGCCCAAGAGCGATCAAGTGCAAAGTGTATGTATACTTTTCCAGTGCTCTGTCCAAGTGGTAGGCTAATTACGGCCATTGTCAGGGTGGTGTATGCGATGTCTGCTCATAATATGAACGCTGGACTCCCCTGTCCGTTCAGGACCTACCCGGCCTATGCCAACGCCATGCCCGACTGTTCGATATGGAAAGCGCTACGAGCGAGTACAGCCCATCCTGAACTGTTCAAGAGTATCGAGATAGGCGAGCTTGGAGTTGGTCAGCACTATGTAGGCGGCAGGCTCGGGTGTAGCAATCCAACATCCCAGCTACTTCGCGAAGCGGCATCGCTATATCCCGACCGTGCAGTGGCATCTGTGGTTAGCATTGGGACGGGGCACGCACGCACGATTCAGTTGGTAAAACCAAGTTGGCACGAGCGCCTGTTGCCTTACAGTATCCCGCGCGTACTGCGGGTAGCTCACGATCTGGCGACGGATAATGAGAGGATAGCAGAAGAAATGGCAGCCCGATTTTTGGAAACAAAGGGAGTGTACTATCGACTAAATGTGAACCAAGGAATGCAGGGCCTCGAACCAAGCGATTGGGAGAAGCAAAGCGAGGTTGCAGGCCACACGGCAGCTTATATGCTGCGGGTAGATACCAGCCAACTCATCGACGCCTTGGTGGAAGGGATACTCAGGAGGCTGGGCACGACTAAGACTCACTATATAGGTGGGTGTATGCAGGCTTTATCCTTCTGAGCTGGACGTGATTACTAACGTCCCATAGACGGTCGTGCATCCCTCCTAACGACCCCATTCGCAACGACATACATAGACTGCCCGCGCCCAACAGCGTTGTTTATAGGCCGGAGCAAAGAAGTCGATACAGTCAGGAAGTACTTCGAGAAGGACGATCCAGCTCGTAAAGTGTTTGTCCTCTTCGGATTGGGTGGCGCCGGCAAAACCCAGACAGCACTGAGGTCAGCGGAGCTGATGGCCCCAAGGTATGCGTGTCAATGGTTCCATAGACGCACGAGTGACTGACGAGTAGCCAAACGTAGGGTAGAGGGTGTACTTTTTATCGACGGATCATCTCATCAGAACATAGAGACATCACTCAGTGCATTCGCCGTCTCTAAGCATATTGGGGACGCATATATAGATGCCTTGGAATGGCTTGGAAGTCGAGGTGCGCGCTGGCTGCTGCTATTCGACAATGTGGACGATCCTAGCGTTGAATTACACGAGTACTTTCCACGAAAAGATGAATATAGCATCTTGATCACCACAAGGCACCTAGAGGTAGTCCGTCTGGCCGAAGAAAATAGCGCTCAGTACAACATATCGGAACTAGACCCCGAGGATGCGCTTCAGCTGCTCTTGAAGTCGGCGGGACTCAGTCAAAGTAGATTGAAGGATTCGGAGAAATCAGCGGCTATTGCATTGCTCAAGGTATTTATATACGTGTTCTCCAAAGCTGGCCATTGAAGGTGTTTATATTCGGTCACTTGCAGAAGCTGGGCTACTTGGCCTTGGCAATAGCCCAATGTGGCGCATACATTTGTCGAAACAAGTGCAGCATTGAGCAGTACTACGAAATACTTGTTGCAGAGCCAGAAGAGATGCTGGGAGTCACTGGAAGCTCTGGGATGAAGATCCAAAGCTACGAACGATCTGTTCACCTCACCTGGGATCTCAGCTACAAGCAAGTCGGCGCTGCATCCAGGCGAGTTCTAGGCCTAGCGGCGTTCTTGCATCGCGACTATATCTCCGAGCGTATCTTCTGTCGTGCATATCAAAACTCAGAGAAGTACCAGCCAGCAGTTCCACCGACGAACGCCGAGGTAGATGCACAACGCGAGGTCAAAGACGTCCTTCAACTCTTTGCCGGTAAGAAAGGCTGGAGCAGCAGGCTATTCCTGGAGACAATGGGAGAGTTAGTGTGCTTATCGCTGGTAGCGTTTGACACCCTGAATCACGTCTATCAGCTTCATCCACTCGTGCAAGAATGGACGCGCGCGCTAGCACCGGAAATATCTGTTGCAATTGAGCGATCCGCGTTCTTGCTGGCACTATCCATTGGCCCAGAGACAAGTAGCGACGATTTTATCTTTCGGCGAGCGGTAGCTCCTCACGTGAACGAGATCATGAGCTTCTGCCCAACGCCAAACTCGAACAATGCATGGGAGTACATCGAGGTGTTTAGCGCAATTGGGCAAGTGAGGCAGGTCGCGCAACTGGAGCTACACGTGCTAGACACTAGGTCCCGTATTCTAGGGCCCGATCATCCTGCTACCCTTCATGCGATGGTTTATGTAGCTGGAACCCATCATCAAGAAGGGCGGCTAGAACAGGCAACCGCGTTGTTTTTACAGGCGCTGGGCGCTCAGCAGTGTGTACTGGGCAGAGACCACGCAGAAACCCTGAAGACAATGGCAGCTCTAGCTAGGGCGTACAATGGCACAGGGCAGGCTGTAGAGGCTGAAATGCTCACGGCGGAGACTCTGGCTGCTCGTCGGCGCTTGCTGGGAGATGGTCACCCCGACACATTGGCAAGCATGTCAGACCTGGCGTCAACGTACAGCAAACAGGGCCGACTGCTGGAGGCGGAAGAGCTGGATAAAACTGTACTTGGCTTCAGCAAGCGAGTGCTCGGAGACGATCATCCCGATACCTTGGTGACCATGTCCAATCTAGCAGGGGGGTACTACGACCAAGGCCGCTACCCAGAGGCGGAGGCCCTCCACCTAGAGACGCTCGCCATTCGAAAGCGAGTACTCGGAGGCGACCACCCAGACACGTTGGTCAGCAGTGGATGGCTCGCATTGACGTACTACAAACAGGGTCTCCTCTCAGAGGCGGAGATGTTACAAGTAGAAATGTTAGCAACCCAAATGAAATTTTTTGGGGATGGCGACCACCGCACTGCGGGCACCATGCGCAACCTCGCATGGACTTACTACGCACAAGGCCGGGAAACAGAGTACGAAGTGCTAATGGCTCAAGCCGATATGATTTCCGTCGAGCAGTAGTTTCATTCTCACTCCCATGTTGGTGTCCTCCTGTAATGGGTCGTATGAGTCACTTTCGTTGCCTGATTTTAACGTACTGTATTTCCCTTCGAATTATGTAGTCCCATCCGGTTCGATGTTTACTGTTACCCGTTACCAAGCCCTGGGTATATGCGTCAACCAAACAAACAAACCGGCCAACAGCCGCGTAATCTGAAACTGGCGTAATGCATGTGTAGATACGTTGAACACATAGAAACAAAGAACGCCTTGAGCAGGCCGCTGCGCTTTACCCGGAGGTGCCAGCTGCCCAGCAGCGCGTCCTGGAAATAGAATATGTTGACACTTGGTGACCACGCAAGCACTCGGGTTGACGTATCACCGACAAGGCCGGCTTGCGGAGGCCGAAGCGCTGCAAGTCGGGATACTTGCTGCTCGTAAACGTTTGCTCGGAGATGAGCACCCTGATACACACCTAAGTACGTCAGACCTGGCAGTGACGTATCATTGCCTGGGTCGTTTAGCAGAGGGCGAAGCGCTGATCAAAGCAGTCTTGGAGACGATCATCCCCCAACTCTGACCAGCATATCAGACTTAGCTGTGGGGTACCACAATCAAGCCACTGTGGAGGCCAAGTGCGCTGAATCCTAGCCATATCAACACCGAAAGCTCACGACTTAAATTACTGGGCGTGTCCGCTTTCAGTGACTGATGCGCTGAAGATTATCTTCAGGGGTGACTGGGGGCAAATATGCTCCAGAACCTCTTCAAATTTACCTTTTATGGTACTGGTGACAGCCAACCATGCGCGAGATGGCTGAAAAATGATGTAATATCTCACCGAAAGCGGACATTTTCCGTTCAGTGCATTTGCTAATGTTAATTGAGACCCCACAGTGAAGGCCGGTACGCAGAGGCAGGAACACTAAACCTCGAGACGGTAGCCATTCGAAAGCGAGCATTTGGAGACAATCCCCTGACGCGCTGATCAGCAAGAATAATCTCGCAGGGACGTATTACGCGCAGGGCCGACTCACGGAGGCGGAGATGGTATAAGTGGAGACTCTGGCTGGCCGAAAGCGAGTGCTCGGGGATAGCCACTCGCACACTGTAACCGCCATGCGCAATCTCGCGCGGAGCTACGACGTCCAAGGTCGGCGAGCTGAGTATAAAGACCTCATGGTTCAGGCCGATGAGATTTCCGCCAACCGTTAGTTTGTTCTCGTTCGCATGATGGTTTTCTTTTGTAACCCTGACGGCCGCGTGCGTTCTGTCCCTCGCCTGATTTCAGCCTATTCCACTTTTTGTGAAGTTCTGTTTGATCTCAGATATTGTTACACCTTCGTACTGGGAACCCACACATGAACAAACTAATATGTCAAAGCCTACGTCATGCAATATTCGCGTACGACATGTTTATATGCACCATGCGTGCGTGCGTTAGTTATTTTTCGTCATCCACAAGGCTATTTCACATGACCGTAATCTGCCTACCAATCCACCATCTAAGTCACAGTTACAGGCGGATATGAATGATACCCGAAGGTGGTTCTCAGCACAATTCTTCTACAGCTAGTGTTCACGGCAAAAATAAGAAAAAAAGAGGGTCGATCAGACTGAGGTGACATTGCCAGACCACCTGGTCGATACACCATAAATCCTTCCAGAGTCCTGATGATGTCATGCGCCCGCCCACAACGGTGGTCGAATACCGCACCTCAATGTCAAACATAAGAAAACAGGCATACGTATCCAACCGCATCGGATTCAAGTCATAAATACATTACTCGCGGTCGTCCTCATCCCCAACCCAATCACGCATCCCCAGTCGTAACAGTCAGCGGTGTATCCATGATCCACCTCACAAACATGTCCAACGCAGCCTCGGGCTGGTCGTACGGCACCATGTGTCCAGCATCGTAGATCTGCACATACGTCACGTTGCCGGCGGTGAACTGACCCTTGCCACCAGCAGTCTTGACAAAGCCAGCAGGCTTGTTGGTCTTGCTCGAGAGGGGAACGAAGGGAACTTGCTTGGCGGCCTGGAAGTCGGCTTGGAAGGAGGTCTCGAGACCCTCGAGCCATTGGAGGTTACCCTGTGGAATGCCAGTCAGACAATCAATCCAAGATCTACTTGCTGAGGGAACTTACGATAGCATTGCACATGAAGTCTGCAATCGGGGCAAGTCAAGTCAGAACACACCACGGGAAATACCCACGAAGACTACTAACCAGCGTTACCGGCATAGATAAGCAGACGCACACCATCCTCGATGAGCTCAGGCAGAAGTGCGGCGGCATTATGCATGCCATCGCCTTGCATCATGAATGCCTTGTTGACGTCCATATTGCAGCCTATCGAGCTCGATTAGCTAACATAAACATAGCTACCACCGATGGACTCACTGGTGAACTCGCGGCTAGCAACAGCACCAAGCTCAGACTTGACCTTCTCGTCGTTCATGTACGTCTCGATCCACTCGAGTTGGCGGTAGCACAGGTCACCGTCCTCGGCCTTGTTGCACTTGCGACGGACATCATACGGGTTGAGTCCGAGTTGCTAGTAACGGCATCCACGTTAGCGAAAACTAATACAATTTTGATGTTGACGCTCACCTGGAAGGAACCGAACATTTGCGACCAGCAGTACAACGCAGCAGGAACGCAAGACAGGCGGTTGTTGTAATCATAGCAGCTCTTGATCAAACGTTGGCAGGTCGGGACCTTGGCACGGAGGCTGGTGCACTGTGGGCCGTTGGTGTCAAACACGGGATAGGGGCCGTCGCAAGCATACTCGGGCACCGAAGCAAACTGGGTGTACGGCTCGGTCAAGCCTGCAAAATTATCAGCTTGGGTAGGCAATAAACGCAGAGCAGTCTCCCGTACCATTTCCGATCAAGACACTGTCCAGGTTGAGCACGCGGACCTTGTCAGGCGACTGCAGTCCCTTCTCGGCACGAGCCTTGATCTCCTTGTTCTTCTTATGGATCACATGTGCAATGTTGGGCAAGTAGGTTCCGCCATACGACTCTCCGGAAATGTGCAGGCTTCCAGAGTACTCGGGGAACCTGTTGACAAACAGCTCCAGGAACGACCACACATCCTCGGCCGCGACTGGAGAGTTGTTTACGCCGCCGTGCTCCGAGTACGAGTAGCCAACATTGATTGGTTCTATGATAATTGTCAGCACTCGAACAGAACCCATCAAGTAGGGTACGTACGATCAAGGAAAAGCATGTTGGCGTGGGTGTTCCATGAGTACTTGTTGTAGGTCGTGTTCTTGCCATCATTCGCAATGTTGCAAGGTCCGAGCTCGAACAATAAACCAGTCGACGAAGAGCAACCTGGTCCACCGTTGAGCCAGAGCACGACGAGTGGGGCCTTTGCGGGGTTGGCACGCGACTCGAAGAACCTGGATACGGGGTAAACAAATGTAATACCCGAAACGACAAATGAAAAACGCACCAGAAAAACAAATGCTTGTCGTCACTAATGTCAAGGTAGCCACTGTACTGCTTCACGTTCGGGTCGCAGAGCTGGGGTTTCTTGACTCGGATCTGATATCCTGGGAACGACGCGTGGCGGAACCGCTCATCTGGGAGAATTGTTAGCCACTGCGGCGCAGCTTATCTAGTGATAACACTCACAGACAATGTCGTCCTGTTTGACAAACTCTGTGTTTCCTACGGACCACTCCTCAACCTTGCCCTCAACCTTGTGGACAACCTTCTCGCCCGTATGAAGCACTGCATCTAGCAGATGCTCCGCGCCACGAAAGACGTCGCCAAACACGTTTTCAGCGGTTTCGGCAATGATCTTGTCAACGCCCATACGGAGCTGGGATTCATCGTCGGTAGGCGCCGCCGGAGAGGCAGCCGCAAGGGTCAAGAGAGAAAGCAGAGCAAGAGCCGACTTCATTGTCGTGGTCGTGATAGAACAACTCCCAGGCTCATGAGTCCCTTAAGACCATGTGGGGAGCGTCACGTGATGATGAGTCAGATCTCCCGCCACCACCATGGAACTCGTTCAGCATGAGGAGGTACGCAGTATCCGCAGTGGGACGCACACGGTCACTGATGGCAGATCAAGTTCTTGACGAGGCTGGCGGATCTGTTCAACAAGGCCAACTCGTCCAAGGGTAGCATTTGGCTAACCCACAAGCGCTGTGAGTGAGTAGACCGACTCGTCCAAGAGCAAGTCGAACTTACTTTGGATGTAGTAACGTATGAACCCAACGGGCCGCCCGAGGATGCTGGATTGGATAGAGAATACCCATGCCTGGTTCGAGCAGTAGACGGACGAGATGTCAAGTTTTCGACTACGGTGCGAGACAAAGCCCTGAGCCCGAATTGACCATCTCATAACCATTCCTTATCTCAGGTCTCTTCAGCCCAATTACCTAAATTCCACGCCGCTTACAGCGCACTCCTACGCCAATCCATGCCTAGTCTTCGCAAACGTGACAAGAAGAAGGAAAAGGCCAAGGCCGAAGCGACAGCCGCACGCCAACAAAAACTCGAGACGGACGTGGTGATTACGGGTTCCAAGCGTGGTAGTGGACGTGCAAAGCGTCAACGCAAGGTCAAGGCGGCGATCAAGCAACAAGAGACCCGCAAGGCGATTGCAGAGAGGCAGCAAGCGAAGAGTGTCAACAAAAAGGTGTAAAAATCTAGAACTGCAATCAATTGAATGTTGCTTGGGCAGCTGCATTTCGGACCGGATCTGCGTATGCATAAATTACTTAGAGCCTCGAGGACAGGACAGAACCACGTTTTTTATTTATTTCATCTATCCTCAGCCTCCGAAGAACGATCCCTCCGGTATACCAGCAAGCCGGGGATATGAAGCCGCGCAAATGTTAACCCTGTGTGTTCCTCAATTGAATTTTGATTTCAAGGACGAATTTCGGCTGCCATCAGTCCTTCATTTTGGTACTTTGTGAACCAATCTGTGGCGCGTTTGTTTACCCTCCGATAACCCCGACTCTCGACCGTGCTGCTCGTGCCTCGAGGATGCATCCTGTCTCGCTGTCAGCAGGCTGTTCCAAAAAGGTGGCGTCCCTGCAAGGTACCTAACCGCGCATAACTTCAAGCATACTTTATACTCAGGCTAACCCGATATGACACGGAATGCTCGATTTTGGGACTTCTTAAAATACGTCGGTAAGTCCCGCCTAATGAGCCAAAAAACACCGATAGCATGTCCATAGCGATCTATCAGCACACATATCTGGGCAAGCCTAGAGCCAGGTGGCCCATTTTGGCCCCGCCCGGCTGCTATTGTCCGTTTTTCCCGCTCTAGAGCGCATATGGCTCATTGACGGGATCCATTCCAGTTGCCACCGCTCATTTCTTCCGACTCGACTAACAGCCGAGCATTTATGCTTAGTTATGCTCCCGCGCATTTCGTATGAGGATGTTTTCTGATCGTGATCGCCCTCGAACGCAAAGATCCTGGGGACGAATAACACTCTCTTCACAAGTCTGGATGGTTTCATTACGGCACTCAGCCTTTGCATTATGACGAGGAATGCAAATGCGATGAATACCCTGCGGCGTATCAATGGTCGGCTTCTCGGTGGCACGATTCGTACCTGACCAATCCCCGCCGGGGAAATCATCAAAGCGCCGAGCAATGACATTTTCACCGGTGTGCAGCAGCTGGAAGCCTCCGAAATGAGAATCACGCGCCCCACACAGAGTGCTGACAATTTAGATCACGTACAAATGCCATTCGGGTCACGTCGTATATGCGTCCGTCCCAAGAAGGTACGACCCCAGCGTGTCCCACGGTATTCCCCAGGGGCATCACCACATCGATGCATACGTCCATTATCTCGGGCAACTGTTGGTGGCTCAATCTTTACCAGAACAGCCTCGAGGCTAGTCTCTTAGCGTAAAGGCCAAGGCCAGCACGATCGAGATGCGTGATCGCGGATTGAAATCCACTGAGGGCGGGGGCCTTGCTTGCGTCACTCGGGGGTATAAATACGCACGGTCATTCTGCTGTTCAAACCCACCCGTCGGTGGTCTTCTCACGATCCTCCTCGCTACGATGGTCTTTTGGCAGCGCGCCTGTTCCCTCCTGCTCGCTGGCGCACCTCTCATCAACGCCGCTGCGCTCTCGTTCCGCGACTCGTCAGATGGACTGCTAGTCGATACATCGTCGGGCAACGTCCAAGGTTTCTATAATGACACTGCCCACGACGTTCGCGCGTTCCTCGGCGTTCCGTTTGCCGCTTCCACTGGAGGCAAAGGCCGCTTTAGGCCACCTTCAAAGCGCGAGCGCTCGAGTAGCGTGATTCAAGCAACGGCATGGCCTCCTTCTTGCCCGGGTCTATACCCTCCTGCCACCACGATATACACACTGTTGCCATATTTACCCTTTGCTGGGTATAGCGAAGACTGCCTCACTGTCAACGTCTGGACACCTAGCGCATCACGTATCAAGAAGGGCGGCAACAAACTCTTGCCCGTGCTCATCTATGTTTACGGTGGAGGTTTCAACCAAGGTGGAACGTCTATTTCAACATACGAAGCTACGGACTTGGTTTCCAAACATGAGGTGGGTGAAAATGAAGCTTCTTATGTTCCATCTTCCGTTCGTTTCGAACTCGCGTTAACTTCGCTTATTGTCAGGTCGTTGTCGTAGAGCTCAACTACCGCGTAACGATTTTCGGCAACCCCAACTCTCCCTATCTCGCATCCAAGGGTGGCGCACTCAACGTCGGATTGCTCGACCAACGTTTCGCTCTCGAATGGCTTCAAAAGAACGTCGCCGCGTTTGGAGGCGATGCCAATCGCATGATTGGGTTCGGTCAGAGCGCAGGCTCGATCAGTGTCGGCTATTGGCCCTATGCCTACCCCAAGGATCCGATTGTCAAAGGCATTGGTGCCTTGAGCGCGTCTGCTCTCCTTACGACCATTGTCCACCCCACTATCGATGAAGGCAACTTTACCGACGTCGCGAGTGTGGTCGGTTGTGCGCCAGGAAATACCAGCGACAAGGAGATCTTCGAGTGCATGCAGACCGTACCTTGGGAATCCCTTATCAACCAGATCGTTGGTCACCCTGAAAAGGGATACCTTTTCCAGCTTGTGGCAGACAACATCACTGCCTTTAACGACATTCCTCCTCTTATTGCTGCAGGCAAGGTGGCCAAGATCCCTCAGTTTGCTGGCTCGCTTGATAACGAGGCCGATTCGATCGTTCCCTTTAGCTTTGATGGGATCGATCAGGCCGCTGCGGACGCACAGACGAACATACTCTTCATCTGCCCCACACGCGAGGAATCTCAGTGAGTTACCATCCGCATATTATTCGTTCTCATACTGATCGCTACTTTACTCTAGACTCCGTATTGACGCCGGTCTCCCCACCTGGCGCTACCGGTACTCGGGAATTTACAAGAACCTTTCGCCGTATCCCTTCATCCGTACCTACCACACCTCCGAGGTTCCCATGTGGTTTGGGTCTATCAACGTTGTCCCGGGTCTAAAGGAAGAGACGACCGAGGAACAGAAGAAGCAGTCCGCATACATGCAGGGCGCTTTGGTGGCGTTCGTCAAAGACCCCCAGAATGGATTGACCAAGTATGGGTGGCCGAGGTATACCGGTGACAAGGGCAAGACCTTGGTTCACTTGGATCCTAGGAATAGCTCGAAGCTCGTTGTGCTCGAGAATCCCGCCGAGTTTGACGCAGGTTGTATATCTGCGCGATAGTGAATTTGACGACAGGATAGTTACGACGAAATGAAATTTACGATTCGCTTTGAAAGAGTTATTTCTTGTACCAATATTACTGATATCTGTTCGGGACGTGGCGTGTGACTGATCATAATGTTGTGCGTCCTAAATTGTGTTGACGCTCAAGCACACTTGTAGCGCTTTTGACGGTGGGTTTATTTTGAACTTTTGGCCAATGTCACGCGGGCGAGTTGTGTCTTCTATGGTTTGACCTGCGAGACCTAGCCACTTCAAGGCAGAGTACAGACCGATCTTCTCGTTCAATCCCAAATCTGCGAAAGCCACTGTATTTATTTGATAATCGGGATCGAGACACTGGACCATGCTTATCGAGGGAAAGCACCCCGATCAAGCACGCAGACACCGCATGCATGCGGCCATCCGATTGCGCCCAACCCATAACGTTGTGATCGGATTTCCGTCTAAATTGGGTATATGCACTGTCAATGCGCTTCTTGTACGTCCTTTTCGCGCACCTGCACGTTGACACTCGTGTTCTACTCGTGGATAGGAGCAGCTGGGCATAAGTTGCTCCCTTTGTCTGAAATCGACAGAGTTTCGCTCTTGATTTCGCATCTCAGTTAAATGCGTTAGACCTCGGGTAGTTTAATTCCCCCCTTTACCCTTCGACCATAACATGGTAGACCAAGACGAAAAGAAACCCTTACGCTCGTTGGAACGTCCTGTCGAAGTGATAGATGTGGATGCAATAATCGATGTCACCATTATGGATGAAGAATTTTATTATGCGGACGGAAACTTCCGACTCATGGTAGGTGACGGTGAGAGAGAGGACGCGGACAATACTACACTAATACTGGTTAGGTGAACGCAGACCCCACGTCAGGAGGCCACACGACTTATTCTAATACTCGTACTTTTCTAATCCACAAATACAAAATTGAAGAATTTGTCGAGATAAAGGAGCGAATCAAGACAAGCTCGGCGGATTTGGATTTTATCCAGCTACAGGGCGATCCAGTCGATTTTCATAATACTTTCAGAGTATTGTACTCACCGTACGTCTTGCCAACGACGATAGCAACAGTCACAAATGACAATCCCGCATAGCTCATACGCCCCAATCGAACACGAAACATCCGTACTCCTATCTACTCTCAAGGTCGCAACCGAGTTTAAGCACTCAGGTTTACGCGAGTTTGCCATACGCCAACTGAAGTCGAAGTCCCTGGCTCCAACTGAGATCATACCTATTGCACAAAAACTGGAGATACCCGATTGGGAAGCAACGGCGATCGAGCAGCTTATCAACAGAAACGAATCAATAACTCTGGAAGAAGCCGTGATCATCGGAATGGGCACATTCGTGAGAGTAGCTTCTCAAAGAGAGAAGCGATTGACTCGCCGACGGACAATGAATCCAATGTCTGTCCTCATCCCAACGGTCGCATCATCACACCGAGCGGTCGAGGAGGCTCCAGAGCGAACCGATGTGGCGGAGAAGCCTCGCCGTGGAAGGCCACCATCCCAAAGAATAGCCCAGCCGAACCGTCGAAGGATCGTTCTGGGCGGTGCTCCGGCTCGAGTCGCTCAAACTAGAACGGCAACCATGGGGGGAATCTTACCAGATCGAGGATCTAATTAAATTTTATCAAATTGTTGTAGGCCACAAGGTTAAATCCTCAAATAGTGTATGTCGGACCTTTCAATTATTATTGGCGCTGACACTGCTTCTTGTCGGCAAGTGGATCAGAGGTTGGCGCGTGACTGATTGGGCTCATTCATTATAATCATGACCGATCGGGAACCACCTGAGTTGTCACCACCACCGTCATAAGGTTGGGCAAAGAATTCGCCATTTCAACATGCAGCGCTGGGTGCTCAAAGGGGGGCAACGACCAATGGAGCTGGCCTCGGAAGTACGAAATTGAAAACCGAGACTCATTTAGATTTGGTCCGACTTGAGCACTTAGCGCCTAGCTTCCTGTTTCGAGCGACGTCAGCGCCGCCAGTTATATCGTAGCAACGAGCGAAGAGACAATGTAACACTGAACAACTACTTCATATGCTCCCCAAGTAGCACCCTACACGGACAGCCTTGTATTCTGCTGCCCTCGACCTTTGAATACAACTCCTAGCCTCTGCTCGAAGTATATGTACAAGTCCCACTAGCTTTCAAACGTCACCCAGGTCATGATGATGCACAACACCCTTGCTTCGGGAGATGTCTGGACCATATGGGGGGTGATATTTGAGTATAAATGACACACTTATGAACTCCCAGCAGAATATATCTCTTCAGTTTCATCGGTTTCCCTTGAAACTACGAGAGGAGTACGTGCCACCGCAATGATAGAGGCTTCGCATCCAGGAATTGGGTCCAACCAATCACGTTATTTCAGGTTACAATGACTGAGGCCAGAGTTGAATCGTCATCTCCCGTTTCCAATTCTCTCCCCGCAAGCAAGGACAATCGCCAAGATGGTCGTACACCAGCAAATGATAATCGTTTCGAGCCATCAAAGCTGTTCAACAACTCCGCAACCACACGAGACACAATCGAGCACCGACGACGTTCGTAACACTCTAGCAGTACTTCATTCCACGTAAGTACTTACCCCTCAGTTAAGCCGCCATACGGTATTAATATATATGCGCGCTTCCCAAGCCCGTATCAGCCTCGCGAGTTCGATCTTCAAACTCTCAAAACTTAGACTGGCTACGACCTATGACCACCCTGACCTTCGAGCCCATGTCATCCGCGAGCTCGATCGCTTGTCGCTTCGCACCATAGAGAAGTTCGAACTCTCGTGCGACTACTAGATAAGTAGTTGGCTGTCCAACGCAATGGATGAGTTGTGCTCCCGGGACGAACCAATAACCGAACCCGAATCACGTATCCTCTGGTATACTACACTGGTTCAAATTGCTGCAAAGCGCGAGAGGGCTCAGTTTGAAAAAGGAGAGCGCGTGAGAACCAGCCGAGTTGATGATTGCGCCAAGGGAGGTGACCTTGAACACCATAATTATCCCCAAACTGCCATGGCTAGTATCCCAGTATCGCTCGCGGCGCCAGAAGTATCCGCCTTTGCTATCGTGCTCCCCTAGTTTGCCTTCTGGTCAACCGTGATACCCTAGAGTGCTTTTTCTTGTATATAACAACGTCTTCCCTCGTCAAATTTAGATCTGCATATGACCTGCCCCCTTGCAATCGTGTGCTCAAGTGCGACTGCGTGCGTTATGATGATGATGATCTTGTCGGGGCGACCGAGCCGGGATGCGTCCGCGTGACCGTGTCGACCAGACCCTTTGAGGGTCACGCGTCATTCGCGTGATCAGCATCCACCACACCCAGGAGTTGCTCATCCACAATGTCTCAACCCAAAGGAAGTCGCCAAGATACCGAGTCCCTTGTCAAACACGAAAGCTCCGAGGTAAAATGTGTGTGTGGCACTGGGCATGAATGAAATGACCAGCGAGGATGACTGACTCGAACCTACGACCTTCAGTAGCTAACTCCACATAGAAGGCGTTGGAACTTTGCTTAACGTGATAAACATTAGGACAGTGGCTCTGTTACAAAAGCGGTGGAGACCGAGCGTGATTCTGGATCGGACGTATCTGGAGATTTTGGCGATGAGACGGCTTGCGATCCGGACTTTATGTTTGCGGATGCAAACCTAGACTTGCAGGTACGTTTTAATTCGAGTTTCTCCCTCCCACTCATGCTCACCTTCCTTGTTTCACAGACCGATGAGTTTCATTTTTGGATCCATACGTTCATCCTACAGGACTTTGCGGGGCTCGAATCCAAGGTCGCCGACGCCCGAATGGATACTGAGGAGCAATGGAGGTTGCTTGTACTAAAGGATAGCGCCGAGGATGTCCGCAACACGTTGACGATCCTCTACACAAAGTACGTGTGTTTTCCATCAAACAACATACGAGAGTCTTTCGTTGGGCTGACGCTTCCACAACTCAAGGCCGTATGAGCCTCACGACTTCGAGGCCGCCACTCTCGAATCAGCTCTCAAACTTGCAACCAAGTACGACAACCAGGAGCTCCGTGACTATGCGATCCAGCAGCTCAGCCAGCGCTCACTGGATCCCATCGAACGGTTTCGACTAGCACGTGACTACGATGTATCCGACTGGAAGTTCAAGGCGATTGAGGACTTGTGCACACGGGATGACCCTATCACGAGGAAAGAGGCATCCATTCTTGGTTCCGACGTGTTCGCCGACATCGCTGTGAAGCGCGAAGAGAAACAGTTTTCGAGAGGATATCGTGCAGGTGCCCAGCAAACTCTGTAGTTCCGTCCACACATGCAGTAGACTATTCGAGGGTTCGATTCCACATCCGTGTCTCCACCAAGAATTTTTTCTCTTTGACTTGCCTTACGTATTCTTTATCTACTTGTTAGTTCAATAATTGAGACATATTTATCATGGGCCAACATCACACCCGCCACCCTTGTTCCATGATGTTATCTAATATTCTCTTGTTACTGCTATTTGGAAGCTGGACTTGTTCCCGCATTCGAAGTTACTTTAATGTATCAGCAAGCCATCATCCCGATACATCTCGTACCAAATACAAGTATCCTCTTGCACTCAGGCCCGTCTCTATCTTTGCCGACCCCTATAAGTGATCATCATATATTACCCGCCAATCGGCCCATGTGCGACTTTGACTCGGTTGGCTACCTTCAGGACGTCTTGGAGTAGAGCATGCGCCCGTATTCGGAGTGTATGCGCTTTGCCTCTTTGGTGATCACCAGCTTACAAACCCGAGTCAACTAATCCCACGTGATCCGGATCCCGACCACACACACTTCTTTATCTCGTTAAATTTACCATAATTACGCCGGCGATCAACGGCATCGAGTCTTGATCATAATTCGTTCGATACCTAGTCTCGTGATTTAATGGATCAAGAAGAAACGTTTTCAGGTGGCTCGACCTCGAGTGCCCGGACCTGTGATAAGAACTAACTAGAACGCAGAACTCCAATCCGATCCACAGGAATCACCCAAGGCCCCAGGCAAGATCACCCAAAAAGAATACGAAATTCCCGAGGTAACCCTCACTAGTTTAGGTGAAGATGAAGACCGTCATCAGTGGCGGTAACTAACTTTAGTGCTACCTCACAGTCAACTGCGCGCAAAACGAGGTAGCGAGTTCGGGGCGGATTTTATTCGTTGAGCTTGATGAGGATGGGTACTATAGCTCAGAGCCAGAAGCGGAAGAGACCGAATGGGGAACTGGGGATGAAGGGAAGAGCGCGAGCTCGGAGTCATCTCTGGAGTCTGAGGGATCTCGTGATTCGTACGAGCGCACTCTAGGTAGCCGAGACACTAGGTCCGAGGGTGAGAAGCGGGATGCCCAGGTGAGCGATTTAACATTAATTATGTTCGGTACAGCCCCCGACTTCCTGTGACAGGTCAGAGAGATCCGACTTTGGCTTGATGACAGCCCTGAAGACCTGGGCAACATGTTAAATATTTTATGCGCTACTGGCGGGTAAGCGTTCGTTTATCAAGCTTACTTTTCTCTTCTTTCTCAAACTGGTATATAGCTACTCCCCAGAGTTATCAAAGCTTCACGCATTTGATCTTGATACTCTCGAATCACTTCTGAAACTCGCAACAAAGTATAATCATGCGTATCTCAGAGAATATGCTATCAAGCACCTCGATGAGCTTTCACCGGCAACCATCCAGCGGTTTCAGCTTGCGCGCGATTACAATATAACTGGATGGCAAGTCACGGTAATGGACCAGCTATATACGCGAGCCGAACCTATCACCAAAGAAGAAGCATCCGTACTCGGGTTTGAGCTATTTGCTGACATTGCGGCAAAGCGAGAGACGATGCAGTATGAAAAAGGCAAACTTGACGGACGATCGCAAGTGCTATAGGATACCCCCAAAAGAAGTATTTCCTTATGTATTGACATGGATCTTACAGTGAAAGCATAATCACGCCTTTGTTTATCCTTTTTAGCATATAGGTTCTTTCGTCAGAGGCAGGACAAGTTAATAGTCAGCCACTAGGTCATCACAGATGGGACGACAATTTCCAGAATGATATTTGATCGCCCCGTGGCAGGTCTTTATTTCAAAATCTCCGTTCTTTCTTCGACATGTATGCACCAAGTTATCTGAGTAATTTTAGGGTGTCGTTGTCTCCTGTCAAACAACTTCATTTAGTTCGCCACCACCGTAGCTAAGGCCGCGCTATGCCGTCCTCCATCAATTTGTTGCCAGTCATGAGCGCGCCTCCTATGTCCGCTCTGTCAGTGTGTGGCTGGGGTGGGTACAAAAGCCCCACGATGGCAACAACGCTCAACACTCAACTATTACCTTTTGCACCATTCTTTGGACACTTTTCCTAGATTAAATCTTTGGTTACATCTCTGACGGTGCGTAGTATTGCCATATGAATACAAGTTAATATTGACAACGCATGAATGACTGAAGCGAATCCAAATAACGATGAGCAACAAGCAATCTTCTTCCGCGTCCGGTCTTCGTGGATCGGGCAGCATGGGTCATGGCGCATCAAGCCACTCCGACTTTCAAGGGATGTCGCTGAAACAGGACACTGGCCTCGCCAAGCCCACCTAGGTGTCACCAAGCCTGGCAAACTCAGGTAGGTTCGAATTTGTCGCCGAACGCATCTCAGTTTGTCGGTATGCTGTAGCCAAATGTGAGCTGACACACTTACCCCCAATCAACACAATCCAGCATTGCACGAGAATGACGACGGCCACCAGGTAGACCCCGATTTCAAATACTCTGGAGCGGATCTTCACTTGAGGGTAGGCAGAGCATCCTTAGGCATTACCTCTCATTGACGAATGTTTACAGGTTGGAGATTTGTGTTACTGGTTACATCAGGACATGCTTCGAGACTTTAAAGAATTAGGTCCCAAGTTCGAGAACGCGCCGAATGCAGAAGGCCACATCAAATGACTTGTTCTGGAAGAAACCGTTCAAGATGTTTGGAATATGTTCTTGATGCTCTATATCAAGTAAGCTTCTACTTTTATTCCATACATCTCAAGGCAATAACCGCATCTGCTATCAAGGCCATACGAGCCACGGAATTTCGATGCCAAAACTCTCGAATCATGTCTCAAGCTCGCGACTAAGTACAACAACCCTGAGCTTCGGAGTTATACTATCAACCAGCTTGGCCAACAGTCACTGGAGGCGGTCGAACAATTCCGGCTGGGGAGAGATTATGACATAGGCGAATGGGGAACGATAGCCATCCGCATCTTGTCCTCGCGGGGCGAGCCCCTTACCGCGGCTGAAGCATTCATTCTCGGTTCTAAACAGTTTACCGATATTGCCGCCGAGCGGGAGAAACTCCAGTATCAGAAGGGGCAAGAAGCAAGGATATTAGGGGGGCTAATGCCTACATCAGGGGCGGAGAGTATCAGAATTGTCAAAGGCTTGCCTTCCGCATTTAATTCCCGTCTGAAGAAACAGCTGGCTGAACTGCCTGATAAACCCCAGGCTGCAGCCCAATTAAGTCAAGCTTGGGGTATCAATCCGGTTTCAGCGCAATGACTCCTTTTCATGAATTTACCTGTGCCCTGCTACTTTGAGTAGATCTATCCCCTTGATGTGTGTAACATCTCTTGTAAACGTAACATTTAGAACAAATGGAGCTGCAGTCGCAACATGTTTGAGGATGTATGCGCTTCGTTTTCTCGGGTCGCCGTTGTTGCTTACAAACCGAAAACATATCTGAATGGCAGGCCACCGCGATGGAACAGCTATGTACACGGGATGACCCTATCGCCGAAGCAGAGGCGTCCGTACTTGGCTTTGTAGTATTTTCCGATATTACAGCAAAGCGAGAAAGGCTTCAGCATGAAAAAGGGCGACACATAGGAGTGTCCCAGGTGTTACAGCACCCTTCAGAAAGGACTTCGAAAAGGAGTCGAGTACCGGAATATCATAAATGTTGTGGGACCTCCGGATCCCACCAGAGGGACGCCTAGAATAGCCCGCAGATCTTGGGGAAGAATACATAATTGAATCGGTTATTGTCACTTATGTATTATTCTATCGGTTGTGGTATTGTCGTCATCCACAAGCCATTCTCGGTGGCAACGCAGAATAACAACTTCCATTTCGGGATAGGAGCAAATTGTATGTGTCAAACTATGATGTGTGTCCATTCATGTGCATGGCCGCCCTGAGTCGCGTTTGAATCAACGGCCTGGAACCAAAGTTAGATTCAGCTCCAAGAGATGAGGACGAGGGTTACCTATTGCTCGCACTGGAGGATAGTGCTGAAGATGTTCATGGGGTGTTAGCCGTACTTTACGCCAAGTGAGCACATGTCCGCAACCCTCTTCAGCGAAAGAATAACAGTGCTTTATTACTCAAGGCCATACGAGTCACACGACTTCGATCTCCAGACCCTCGAATCTTGTCTGAACCTTGTGACCAAATACGATAACCATGGCCTTCGGACGTACACGACCCAACAGCTCGAACGTCGCCCCTTGGAACCCATCGACAGATTTCGGCTCGGCCGCGATTACGGGCTGTCCGAATGGCGCTCCAAGTCCATCTCTGCCCTAGAGGAGCGAGATGAGCCTCTTACCGAGGCGGAGGGAGCAATCCTGGGAAATAATATCCTCACCACTATTGCGCAAGTCCGTGAAAAGGCTCAGTATACCAAGGGGTATCGTGAAGGAATTAAGTTGTCCCCTTCATTAGCTGCTCAGGCGACTAGTGTTCCTCAGGGAGTGGCTAGTAGCTCAACCTAGCATACCCCTGCTACCCGCGGGCAAGTTTGCTCCTCGGCCAGAGGGGCAGTCATAGTTTATGTTATGGTATTCAGAGCTACGTGCGTCTTGTGACCGTATTTCGATGTAATAGCCCTGTGAATATGATGCTGTTGTAAATTTACCAATGGCAAAAGGTTCCAATTATTCCAATTCACGGGAACATGCCTGAAATACAACACACTATACTACAGTCTATCCTTAGGTTCCACGTATAAGTATCGTATCGGTCGTGATATTACCTCGCGTTTATCGCATTTCTCCGATTGCTCCAGCATTCGTTTACGGCCTTTACTCTTCCTTCTTCACGGCGTCGTACCACTCTCCGTTGGCGTCCTTTTTCCTGACTGTGAAGCACGCGATACCGAGGTAGTTGGTGATATCGTTGATAACCGCGGTGCAAAATCTAGCATAGGCTAGGAACGAAGCTGCGAGAGAAATGAGGATGAAGACGAGCGGATTTGAGTGCAGAATCGGCGCACTACGATAGATTGGATGAGTATATGCGCTATATCAACCAAGCTCGACTACTAACCGGCCAAAGAGCCTCCAGCTCCACGCATCCACCACGCTCACGGCCGCCCAAACCCATCCCGCATTGAACATGGGGAACTTTTGTCCAGTGACGTGGGCCAGAATCATCCGTCCGACCTGGTGTGCAAAATGCAATCCCCACATACACAAGAATGGAACAAACGCCGGGCTGTGGAGAAGCAAGTCTTTGCCAGGTGCGACTTGAACAGCGGTGAATCCCTTGTGCGAGTCGACGGTACTGTCGGCCGGTGTGATGGGGTTCGTGGTGAGGTGGGTGGAAGGCGTGAGAGGAGCAGCTAGCCAGACGACGTGCAACACGGTAGAGATGACAAAAGGAAGAAGGCGGGTGAGGGGAGTAAGAGTGGAGACTTTCTTTTGACGGCAGGATTTGCGGACGTTCAGGTACCTGGCGTAACGTGGAATAGAGATCGGGATAGGCAAGAAGCGAGCCAGATTAACGAAAATTAAAATACGAATTTAGTGAGATGGCATGTAGCGAGCGCAAGATTGAGACTCACGAGGCAGCAATATTCCCAGCCAATCCAAACCCTCCGGCAACCATGAACGCCTCATTCAAAGGCAGCTCCTGAGCTAGTCCCTTGAGCGCGCCCGGCAAGAAATCAGCAACCGGGCGGTCCCAGATTGACGTGCCTGCAACCCGACCGAGGTCAGCGTCTAGAGCCCATCATGCGGCCCAAGGACTGACCAAAAAATCCAGTAAAAATATATAAAATTACAATCAGAATAATACCCTCGACCGGACCGGAGAAATATCCCAAGTAGAGAGTGCCGGTATGAAATTCTTCCCACGTGGTAAGGTAAAAGTTGGCCAGCGTTGCAACTTGCGAGGCGATTGGCCACCAGGATCGGCCGAGATTGAGTGCTCGACAAGCAAGAATCGATTCGAGCTTTGAATTTTATAAGTTTAATATGGTCGGTTTGGGGGAAGAGGCTTAACGTACGGTGGTGTTCAATGCGTCGCAGCCATGGTCGAACATTTGGCCCAACGGACCAGCCATACCCGTTCGTCGTGCTTGTTTGCTGTAACACGTATGCTCAGCATAATACAATTTCAAATAAAGTAGTGTCGCATACCCATCAATTGCGTCAAAGGACTGGTACCAGAACAGGCCGGCAGCCCAGCTAGATACAAACGAGTCGTTTATGAGCATATCAACTCAGTGATACGGGAAATAGTCATCACACTCACGTAAAGTAGACCCAGTTCGGGGGCCCGGCGGCCCCTCCTTTCTCAGTAAGATACGCAGCGTCATAGTATAACAACGTAGCGAAATTTGAGAGCACGAGACAGAGGCCCAGGAATGTAATCTAACCGAGCTCATCATTAGCTATAACCAGCCAGGAATAATAATTACTTACGGTATTAGGCGCAACATTCTTCGGCCACAGCTTGACAAACTGGTTCCAGAACGGGTTAAGGACATAGTTGCTCAAAAGCGACCTATTTAATCCCGTTACAGCCTGTTCAGAATGACACGGAATGAATCATGCTTACTTGTCTACACCAGAATATTTGTACTTTTTCAAGCCCTCGAGGGCGTGCTTGGGTATGTAGCCGCCAGTGAGGCCCATGTTGACGTCGTGGTTGGGGTTGAAAAGTTTGACGTCACTGGCTCATCTTTCACTTTTGGACAACTCGGCGCTTATTGCGCACGTGTCACATCGGACGTGTGTCCCAATCGGGATGCCTGGCCTTGGACTCGACCACATTAACCACTAATCAGCAATATAAAATCATGTCCCTTCAAATTCATCGACTGTCTCGAACGAACCTTGTATTGTAACTGTGCGAACCTCGGCGGCCTGGTGGATCGCGCGCAAGTGGATACATTGCCCCTGGAACCGGCGGCTGCTGCGGCTCGACCCATCACTGACAGCCAGTGATCTACCTATATCAAAAATAAACCGCAATTTGACCTGTACTTGTATCTCAGCCTAATAAGTCTCCTTGGCGGCTGCGAATCCGTCGTGTGGCTGTCCACCGATTCGTAACGCGCGCCTCGCGCGACCCGGATTAGGTTTACTCGTTTAACTCCCGCTTGCTATTCTACTTTAAATATGAACGGCTCGAAAGGCTGTAAACCAAACAGTTTTCTCTTTCTACGGACACTTCACCTGATTGATACGGACGATGTTTTCTTTTAAATCTTTTGTAGTTTCGGTAGTGTGTGGGTTGTTGGTTCAGAGTGTCGAGGTATTCGCTCAGGATACGACGGCCAAGGAGACCCGTGAGTGACTTCTAGCACACTAGTGCACACTTACTCAATTTTGCGTAGCTCTCAAGTACGTGCCTAGCAAAAACACCGCACTGATCGCCGGCGGACTCTGGCTCGCTCTCGTGGGCGGCATGGTCTTTTGGTCGACCAAACATTATGGACGATACATGCTCACCATGATTATCGGTTCCGCCTTCTACGCCCTCGGCCTCTTTCTCCGCGTCGGTAAGTCCCCACACCCACTTCTTAATTACACCTAGCTGAAATGAATATAAAGTGGTCGCCAACGATATGGAAAGCGTCATGAAATACGCCACAATGAACCTAATCACCCTCCTCTCCCCATGCGCATTCATTGCGGGCGTATACATGCTCCTCGGGCGCCTAGCCGTGCACCTCGATGCGGTCGAGTACCTCGCAATCCGGCCGCAACTCTTGACCAAGGTGTTTGTGTTTTCGGATGTGGGGACGTTTATGCTTCAGGCCGCTGGTGGAGGAATGACAGCAGGTGACAATGCCAATATGAGGAATATCGGGAGCAAGGTGTGTACTCTGTTGGTTGGACTGGAAGGGCGCTAATGGTGGGGTAGGTGTTCTTGGTTGGGTTGATTGCGCAGATGATTTCATTCCTCGGGTATACAGCCATTTTTGGGTTGTTTGTGTACCGGATGTGGACCGAGCGCCGGGACGAGTGGAATAACCGTCCACAGGGAATTATGCGCCACTGGCTCGCGTTGGTCGTTGCAATGGCCATTAGCTGCCAGAACATCATCGTAAGTTGACTGTTCTAATACTATCCTCGGTCCTGACTTGAGTAGATTCGCTCCGGGTTCCGTGCACTTGAGAACGCCCAAGGACGGGATGGTACGCTTGCGACCAAGGAGCAGTACTTTTACATGATGGATTGCGCTATGCTCTGGGTCTCGGTCGGGTAAGCCCATCTCATCATTCTAATTCATTTGCTCATCGCCTTTTCAGTGTCTTTTTGATCACCTGGCCTCCTCGGTACATCGACACCTACAAGCCTGTCTCCAAAGGTAGCCAAGTCGAGTTGATGTCCACCTTCTCCAGGCCGTAAAGGCTTGCATCCACTCTTCTCATTCGTACCCATCACGCATTTATTTATTCCACATCCGCGAGGCTAGAGTGTACAGTGTTTTGTTTTTGCTATTACACGGACCTGGGTTTGGCTCTCATTCATTATCTCTATCTCATAGCTATAGACAAGTATGATCATTCACTTTCAGTTCAGCCGCACGTGCGGATGACGCAACAGTTGTCACCATAGTCATGATATATGCACATCGTACCACGTGGAACGCATCGCGTGAATTCAATAGAGACATTTATCAGTCGACCTGATCTTGACAACCACCCACTCGAGCCCTGACAATATCTACAGTATCGCACATTGAAAGCAAGGTGATAGGACTTGTTCGGAGACCCATCAGTCGTCATTTCCCGTACGAGGCGCCTAGATGACAACATCCGCTGGAACATACTCGGTCCTAAATTTTCTATTCGGAATGGGATGTTCGATTCTCTTGTGGTCGGAACCGACGGCCGATCGACGGCGTGGGTACGCGTTGCACCATCCCCAACGGAGCTGCAGACTCTGGCTGGCGGGACGACAGAGCGCCGGCAGTCGCGCGGAGGACACTCGAAGCGGGCAGTTTCACATTCGAAACAATTTAGCCGAATTAAAACCCCGATTTGGGGATCCGGGGAAAGTGCCTAGACCAGGAGCTGTCCATTCACTTTGTCCCTACTGGCCAAATGGATTAAGCTATACCATGGACAACAGAGACACCCAGGTATAGTCTACACAGACTCGCGCCGCTTATCTCCCAGCAGCCACCACCAAGGGAGGGTGGTGCGGAAGACACCCAACCGCACGGATAAGCGAATTGGAAATACGGTGGATGGACATATATCCGATCCATAGAGCCATCTGATCCAGCTCTACGACCATGGTTCGATACCCAGAGCCCACACGGGGCGCCTCTCTACTCGTCGCACTCAAGCCAGCCCACAAGCCAGTCCTAATAGTCGGCGCGGGGACTCTAGCAGCGACCCGGATCTTTGCAGCGCTCGAGGCAGACGCAGCAGTGTTGATTGCCGCACGGGGCAGTATCCGCCATGCGTGCGAAGAGGTGCAGTGGCGGGTCTACCACGGCGATGCGGATTGGCTGGATGCTGGCGAGGCAGCAGCAGACGAGCCCGACTCGCAACATGCGGCGTTTGGCAAGCTGCTCGACTCGTATCCGGATATCCAGTTCGTGTGTGTGACCGACACCATGAACGGAAATTCCGAGTCTAGACGGTCCGCGGCGTCGGCCAAGGCGATTGCGAGGGCGTGTCGGGACCGCAGGGTGTTGGTGAATGTTGCGGACATGCCTGCGCTGTGCGACTTTACCTTTCCGGCGACGCACCGGTTTGCGCTTTCGTCCAGCTGCACCGACCCCAACCTACGCACGGTCGACATTAAAGGCTCAGCGCTACAACTCGCAGTGACAGCCAACGGACACGGATGTCGCCTCGCCTCGCGTCTCAAACGCGAAGTCGTAGCCCGACTACCACGCAACGTCGGAGACGCCGTCTCCAACCTCGGCAAACTCAGACTACTCGCCAGATCCGAGGACGAAGACCCCGAAGCGCTCTCGAGTGCAATTGCCATGCGCGATTCAGGGGTGGACATTCGGCCGACGGTCGACGAAGACGAAGATGCGCCCGGTCCGATCAACAAGCCCGTGCCCCAACGCGACGAGGACGAGTCCCCGGCCGAACGCTGTGCACGACGCATGCGCTGGGTCGCCCAGCTAAGCGAGTATACCCCGTTGGAGCAACTCGCGGCCCTAGACGATCCTGCGATGAGGGATATCCTCGAGTCACGGCCCGGTCCGAGCAAGTCCCGCGGTCGATCCAAGTCACCCTCCAAGGCGACAGACGTGCCGAGTCAACATAACCTCTCGCTTGACCCTCCTGCAAACACCTCGGCCGGTCGAATCATCCTTGTCGGCTCGGGTCCCGGTCATCCGGGCCTACTCACCCGTGCAGCCCACCACGCCCTCACCCAACTCGCCACACTCGTCTTGGCGGATAAACTCGTCCCGGCAGAGATCATGGCCGTTATTCCCAGTCACGTCGAGGTGAGCCCTCATCCGCCCAACCTGATTTAGTAAATAACCTAGAAACAGGTCAGAGTCGCCAAGAAATACCCCGGAAACGCAGAGCACGCCCAAGACGAACTCATCAAACTCGCAATCGAGGGCGCACGAGCCGGAAAATGTGTCGTCCGCGTATGTCCCGTACTCGCTTTACTCAAATCCGTCTAACTCCACGCAGCTCAAACAAGGCGACCCATACCTCTACGGCCGCGGCGGTGAAGAACTCCTCGCATTCACATCCGCCTCGCCACCCCTGCCCTACCCACCCATCGTCCTCCCCGGAATCTCATCCGCACTCGCCGCACCGCTGTTGGCCGGGATCCCGGTCACCCAACGCAATGTCGCGGATACCTTGGTCGTGTGCACGGCAGTGGGCAAGGGTGGCAAGGGTGGAGTGCTGGTTGGGTACGAACGTGCGCGGAGTGTGAGTGTGTTGATGGGCGTTGCGCGCTTGGGAGAGCTTGTGAGGTGTTTGGTTACGGGTAGTAGCGAGGGTGCGACGTTGGAGAAGAGGGTGGGGGGTGGGAGTGGGTTGTCGAGTACTAAGCCGGTGGATGCCAGACCCAACATTGGTTCGAGTTCGAGTACCGCCGCATTAAACCCTACGCCGACTGTCTCAAATCCTACTCCTACCACCTTGTTATCAAATCCCACTCCTACCACCTCGAATCCTGCCACTTCCTCTTCCTCATCAAAGACCCCCACACCCACCCCAAGTATCATCCCCCCACAACCCCCCTCACCCGATCCCAACGCGCCCCCTACCCCCATAACCTCCCCACTCACACTCTCCGGTCCTGTCTACCCCCCATCCACACCCATCGCCATCATCGAACGCGCATCGATGCCCGACCAACGACTCATCGCGTCTACCTTGGCCGGTATCGAACGCGCACTCGAACGCGAAGGTGGAGGCCGTCCGCCCGGAATGGTCATCGTCGGATGGGCAGTCGTCGCGTTGGCGAGTGCGAATGGCGGATTGGGTGGGGTATTGGATATTCGTGGAGAGGGACTTGGGGCGTATGATGAAGCCAAAGATCGGGCGAGGGTCGAGCGGTGGTTAGGTGGACGAGAGTATGTCGTTCGAGAGGGAATGGAGCGCGGGTGGGACGTGTTTGCTGGGCTTGGGTAGATTGCTTTGCTGGGCATCGATTTGGGTTTCCGGTTTTTGGTGTCGGTGGCTTGCTGGTTTTATATATGCGTTGTGTCGATAGATGCGGACTTTTTGTTCTTTAGGTGAATAATACTACTGTGATAAACGTGAACTGGAATGGGGGCATGCTGTACCGTACGTCATAACAACTGGTAAGATATTGTAATACTCCGCCTTGGATGGCGGCATGGCTGCGCATGTATGGGTAACAAGCGCTCGTCGTTTAGAGCTCTCATGCATTTCCCGTTTTGTGAATGAAATACCGGTAGAAGCCGAGACAGATCTGAGCCACATGTGAAATGCGGACGTCTATCATTTGATCGAGAGCTAACAGATGGATGGTTATGCGGCCACTTGTAGGTGCTTGAACGGAGCTCTACGAGTACAGCAAAACCACTTTGGACGCGTCTTCAGAAAGATTGTTGTTTTGATAGTTTCATTATTGACGACTTTTTTTTTGCACGACGCATGGACTAGATTATGCACACCCGCTGCCGTACAGACAATTAAGGGAATTCATACGGAGGCCGCTTAGCTTGGCTCAGTCGTTTCACAGAGACAAGCCCAGAACGTAGGATTTACTACGGGACCCTGGGCAAGCCCAAGAAGGCAAAAGATATACGGGTGGGGCCATTAATCTGTCATTCAGTGCTTCGCTGTCGAAGCTGATCCACTGTCAAACGTCCTGGAGATTAAAAACTTGGGCGTGGATACAGGTGAGGCTGCTCCAGCTGGTGAGTCTGAGAGTGGTGTGTTATAGCATGTATTAACGGACTGCTTATATCACAGTAGATAATAGATACAGGCCACGGAAACTTTTTTTTTTTTTACATACATGCATGAATGAGTTCTGGCGTTGTTCTGGCCGAGCGACGAGATGAGAGCCTTACGAAATTCCTCGAAACATGAAGCACGGGACGAGCCCCCGAAGTGCCACCTATCCTCGGAGACTGTGGGGCTTTGACAACTCTTAACAGCCAGTGCTTCCCATTTACAGACACATTACCAACTGGACGCGGTTCTGCTGGGCGCATTTGTATTTTCGAACTTTCGCGGGCCATCACACAGAGGTATAAGAGCGCCGTTTTTGCAGCGCTCTGTTCTCCATCAGCTCTCGTCTCTCGACTCACACACACCACACTCTCTACACCACACTCTCTACACCACACTCTTTACTCTTTCGCTATGCTCGCTTTCAGCCGCATCACCAGCGTTCTCTTCTTTGTGCTCTCCTTGAGCTTCTTTGCCTATGCGGCGCCCACCCCTGCATACAACTCGAACGAGGTCGCTCCCAGCTATGAGAAGGGCCATCAAGTACTTGATATGGCCATCGGCCTCCAGAAGAAAATTCATGCTAGCACAGAGATTCTGGGTGAGTCATTCTGACATTGGCCCCAATTCAAAACTAATTAAACTTTCTCCTTGACTTGTAGCCCAGGTCGAGACCGTCAATGAAGTTGCGGCCCAGGTTGATGTCCTAGTTGCTGATGTTAAGGCCTGCGCCGAGGCTGTTGCCGCCGTTGGCGCGAACATTCAGGCCGATCTCGATCTTAAGGTCAAGATTGCCGCTGAGATTGCTGCCTGCATTACTGTGAGCTCTTTGTTCACGCCCTGCTATAATGTTTTGACATGAGCCTTTTCCACACGTAGCTTATAGTCCATGCCTGCGTTGCATTGGTTGCCAAGTTCGGCATCTTGGTCCTCCTCACCATCTTGGCCAAGATTGACATCTGCCTCCAGCTTCTTCTTGTCAACCTCGGTGTTTGCGTTGAGGACATTCTCAAGCTCGTTGCTCAAATTGTGCTCAAGCTTGGTGTTTCGGTCTTTGCTGAAGTTCACTTCGGTCTTTGCATCAGCGTCTTGAACCTTATTGGGTTCTCCCCTTGAGTGCTGCAGCAAGCGCTCCACTTCTTGGTTCTTAGACCCTTTTTACGTAGACGCATAGATACTTAGTTGAGCGTTAATGGGATTTTGGGTTTTGTTGGTCTCATAACTCGGTCTGATACTGGAAGCCCGTGAGCGTTGTAAACTCGTGCACCTTGGCAACATCATACGCAGCCATTGCATCTCGGCTTCCCGATACAAAGGATAGTTGCACTTATTTCCTTCTGATGCCCCCTGTGTGCGCTCTCCGCAGAAGCCAATGACCCATTTTCTCCAAGTTGCCTGTAGCTGAGAAGTGCTCTGCAGACTACTCAACAATTTTTTTTTAAAAGCCACGGAGCACCCTGTAGCTCTTCACATTCTCGCTTAGTAGTTGCGCATTATGCCTGATACCTTTCTGGACACCGGAGACTTGATAAACTTCGCAATACATTATAGTTTGGAGGTGCGAACTGTAAAAGTACCACCTAAGATATTTATACACACTTGTTACTCAGCGGGTTTTCTAATTTCGACTTGTGTTGGGGGGTCGCCAACGTTTTGGTCCTCCCGCCACCTCAGGGACACCCAGATCACGTCACATTGGATGGGTTTGGATGACGCCTACTTTATTGCTATGCAACCTTTGTCTGAGAGCTGACTGGTAGTTGGTCACACGGTCAACTGTCACAGATGGTCGAATAGAGCTTCGCAAGTAAAGCCAATCACCTTGTAGGGTAACTCCCTTCCCGGAAAATGTACACATTAGCTGTAGACAAAAGTCTTATATCGCGGGCTGGGTGTGGGATTGGCCCGAACGCTGCCCAGCTCGCGCGGTCGTCTCCCAGGCTGGCCGGGAACGCAGGATTTGCTTCGGGATTCTAACCAAGCGGAAGACGGCAGAAGCCCTGCGGGGCGGGACCGCTGGACTGTTGTTCAGTGCTTCTCTGTCGAGGCTGATTGCTCGTCAAATGTTGCCGAAATTAAGTTTAGGCGTTGATCTGTGTGGGGTTGCTCCGGCTGCTAATTCAGGGACTCCGGACCGGGAGTGTGTAGCACGATACGTATTCATGAATAACTCGTATCTCAAAATTCAAAACACGGAAGCTACAGAGAAGGTATTCTCCATGTCTACGAGCGAGCCCTAGCGGTGTCATTTGCTGAGGCATAAAATCAAAGCGCCTTTCGAAATTCATCGAAACATGAAGCACGGGACAAGCCTTCGAAGCACCACCGATTCTCAGAGACTTTGGCACTTATTTGACATTTATCTGTGGGGAATGCTTCTTATTTACAAGCGAATGGCGGGCTTGAAGCGGTTTTACCAGGCTTACTAGTCCTTTCGATTTTAGCCACCCATCGCACCTGGATATAAGATCATCGACTTGCGACGCAGTCATCGTCGGCCCAACCTCTCGATTCAGCTTACACACCACGCTCTCTACACACACTCTCTACTCTTTCGCTATGCTCGCTTTCAGTCGCATCACCAGCGTTCTCTTCTTTGTGCTCTCCTTGAGCTTCTTTGCCTATGCGGCGCCCACCCCTGCGTACGATTCGAACGCTGTTGCTCCTGACTATAGCAATGGCCAGAAAGTCCTCGAGCTCGTTGTCGATCTCAAGGGAAAGGTTGATGGCCACTGCGCCTCTATAGGTATGCCCTACTGCAAATCTCTTTCTGCGTCGTCCACTAACGTCCAATGCGCCTTGTAGTCCAGTTGAAAACAATAACCAATGTTCAGGCCAAGGTCGATCTCCTCGTGGCTGATATAAACACCTGCGTCGCGGCCGTTGTTGCCATTGGCACCAAAATTGCTGTTGAGGATGCTGTCAAGGCCAACATTGCTCTCGAAGTTGCTGCTATTATTACCGTGAGTCAATTGGTTTATGTGTACATCGACGTGCAACTTAGTTCTTCTCGCTTCCTCTCAGGCTATTGTCCACCTCTGCGTATCCATTGTTGCCAAGTTTGGCATCCTGGTTGTCCTCACCATCTTGGCCAAGATCGACATCTGCCTTCAGCTTCTCCTTGTCAACCTCGGTGTTTGCGTTGAGGGCATTCTCAAGCTCGTTGCTGAGATTGTTGTTAAGCTTGGCGTCTCCGTCTTTGCTTCGGTCCACCTCGGCCTTTGCATCAACGTCTTGGGTCTCGTTAGTCTCCACTACTAAGTGTAGTGTGAAACCGACGTCTTATATTCTTTGAAGGGTTAAATTTAGAGCATAGATAGACACCTACTTATATTGCCTCCTAATGTGATTCATCTTCCGTCCGTTTGATCTACAAGTCTAAGACTAAAAGCGCTTTCAGTGTGTCAGTTTGCCATTGAAGCGTGTCTAGTTGGTGATTTTTGTTTGACTCGTCGCTGTCTCGCCCGCCCGTTGCCTGCACACATTCCACTCTAAACCGGACATACACTCCCACTGTGGAGGCTAAGCGCGCAGAATTCTGGTCACATCAACACTGGGAACTCATGGCTTACATCACTAGACGTGTCCGCTCTCAACGACCGATGCGTTGACGATTATCTTCAGGAGTAACTGGGGGCAAATTAGCCCCACAACCTATTCAATTTTCCCCTTTATGGTACTGATGACCGCAAACCATGCGCAAGGTGACTGAAAAGTGATGTAATCCATCACTGAAAGCGGCCATTTTCGGTTCAGTGCATTTGCTGGCGTCACTCAGTAGCCTGAGACCCCGGTGTCCCATCGCACAAACTCACAGCCATAGCAACTGGTGAGTGCTGCAAAAGTCATAACCCGGTATTGCTTCTTACCGTGGGGCACCGCACATGCGCAACACTGTCCGACTCGGCTTTCCTCCTGTACCGGCGCCACTACGCTTGAGGTCTTGGAATGATCACCACCGCACGTCTACCGGTCAAGTTTATCACATCCACCGCCACCACGAACTTCCCTTTATGACATAACCGTATACATCGCGCGACGCTTAGCAAATCTATCCAGGGGGTATATTCCAATGCGTGGCCACTCAGCCTCCTGCTGTCGGACCAGAGTTGAGGCTGCGTGTTGACGGCTGCCGACATGATCGCCCAGATGATCACAATTGGACATCAAATGGTGGCAGATAGGCTTTCAAGTTTCAAGTCACATGTACTGTATTTCCAGATTCTCCTCAAGGTATTGATAGCTGCGCATCCCTCGATCTGAAATTTTGATCACGCCATTTATAGGTTATTTACTACCTCTTATTTTCCGGACCCCCTTTCCCCCTTTTGTGGGCATTCTCACAGTCCCGTATTCTATCATTTGGGCCTTGCAACATATGCACTATTTCAATTGACCCTGGTAAGAGTAGCACGTCGGTAGATATTTAGTACGAACAACAGAGACCTCCCAGAGCGCGGGTATCATTCATGTCCGAAACACGTAAGCTCAAGGTTAGCGGTGTCACGATTAGGACCGCCGCGGGTCCAAACGAAATACTTCAATCAAAACAAGGATGAATAATCCCGTTACATCCAGAACACGATCCTATCAAGGTTCACACACACAACCACCTTTGTTTGGACACTTGGTGACGGAACACCAACTCTGGCATCTGGGCGAAGGCCAAGTCAATAATATCCAGGCGTCCCAAGTGACTATGGTGTTGGTTTTGTGGCAATGTGCTGAAGTCTTGTAGATATTTGCTGTCGAATCTACAGGCCTGAATTGAGTACGTGAGCGCATTGGACTTTCGCAGCCCACACTTACCCGGGAGCAAATCGGTTCCTTCTCCCTATGTACCTTTGCACAACTCTTGCTCTTTGCCCAGTGGCGCACCCTTGCGTCGCTCCGACGGAACGCTTGGCGCACCCTAAACACCCATAAGGCTTCTCGTTGGCTGCGTACAACTCGACTCAGCGGTCAATCTCTAACTCAAGCTCTATGCTCACTGTGTAGACGCATGTGCCTGTTGATGTCGTGCAAACGAGCCATCTTGACCGGACAAAACTCGCAACGATATCGAGGGTTCTGGTGGGAGATTTACCTGGTCAGTATTACACGGTAATCAGATAATAAAGTGCTTACCCCCTCAGTGTCTTCACTCTTCCCTCGCGTCTGTCTAGTTGTCGTGGTTTGAGTTGCGGTGCATGGGAGTTGTGGTAGAGTTGGCGGTTGAACGGCCTGAGTCCCATTGAATTTCAGCGATCGAGGTGAAGGGGGGAGAATGTTGGTCGATGGTGTGCTCGTTGGGGGCGCAGGATGGCCCCATGAAGATTTTGGCCACCGACTAAATTCAGGCTCCATCCCATCGCCATCGACATATGAAGGGTACGATATTTCGCAGCTCGCCTCATACTCGTATGGGACCGTTAACCATGTTGGAGTTGAGTGGGCTTGAACAGATTTAGCATAAAACGTAAGTTAGCTAGCAGTACAGATTACTAGACATACCAAGAGTGAAACTGGTAGGGCGTGACTGGTGTGTGGGCTCGGATTTAGTCCAGGAGTTATCAGAGAGTTCAGAATAAGCACTATCTGGTGAACGGTTGTCTAGTTGCTCATATGAAGACAGATGAACAGTAGAAACTGGGATGGGCGAAGCATATATGGTAGAGTACTGGATTTCAAAGTCAGGCATTACGCTCGCACTTGGGCTACGTCATATCTTGCTTACCATGAGCCAGCGCTGTTTGAGTTGAAGGTATGAGGGGACTCTGATTGAGTCGCCCAAGGGACACGGTTTTAAGTCAGACCATGGCCGTGATGTTTACCCCAGCTCTTGGCCTAGGCCTACTATAGACACAGTTCTTTATCCCAAACAATTCTGGGGACGAGCTTTGGTTTGAGCCTCTTTTGCCGTGACCTTGCAGTTTATTTCGCACACGCCACTAAACCCACGCAACGATACTACTAATCGACTTGACTAGATACACTGGAGCGATGTGTTTCTGGCGGCGGAGAAGGTCGGTCGCTATACAACCTCCGGGGGATTGATGCGTACTCCACAGGGACCGATATGATTACATACATACACATAAGCAGTCCATTGGGTGGTTCCTGTAAGTCAGCTCAGCTTCAATTACCCTGGATGCCGCACTTCCACGTCGTGGCATCCGTATAGTTGTAAGAGACCGGACCGTTGCCAATAATGATTCAGCAGGCATCAGTTGTCTGACCCTCGAACACTAGGCGCTTCCAAGTAAGCAACCCTCCGAAAGCAGGGGATGAAACTCCCGGGAAGAGAATTGGCTCCACCTTAATTCAATGGCGGACTTGCGGTGGTGGTTCCAGAAATCTCATTCTCCTTGAGGATGGCAGATCCGCGTTACGCGTCCATTTATAGCAACTTATAATCGTGGATCAGTTGAGTGGACTCACGACAAATGCAATTTGCCATATAGGCACGGTCACAATCGACTACTAGGTCTTTCCAGCATTGGAGTGACTAACACTGATTACGCACCAACCCAATACCTAAGGTTATCGCGGGGATGTGGCGCCCCGGGCAAGCCCCCGGTAGGGTTCGTAAGCCATATGGACACATAGGAGTAAGTGTCACGTATTCAATGTTATCATTGCAATCGATTGTTGGTCACTTACTCGCCGCCGGAATCGAAATGCATTACTCCCGATCATGAGGCGTCGATTTAGGCTCACGGATCGCCCATATGGAAGCCGGGCTAATGTGATACTCGCGTCGCTGCGATCGACAGCGACTTGTGATCTTAAGGGGCGAAGACTACCAAATGGGAGTTGCGGGGCGGGAATATGTTTCCGCGGACCCATCCATCTTAGCACTAAGGAGCGCTCACACTTTATAATACCCCACTATCCTAATATGCATTTACTATCATGTTGGAAATCCTAGACACGCTTCACTCACAGGCTATCATCGAAGTATATGCACCATGCCCGTGCATGTAGCCGCAGCTTTCGTGAATCCGGGTGATGCCGAAGTATTCGAAGCCCGGTTTCCGTGATGGCAATCAGGGTGACCGACAAGGTTTGATGTCTTGCTTTTGGTGGCTGAAAGTGAGTCACCGCCATTGGACATAACAAATGGTGCATGTTGGCGAGGGCCTAGATGTCTCGGTACTGATGGGCTGGCCGCGACAAAGAAAGGATAGGAAAGTGCAGCACGTGACTATTTTACACATTTTAACCAAACCAACCACACGGCTCGATGACCAGAAAGACATCACAGTCCCCAGCCTAAACCATAGTCCCAGGAGTGTAGTATATAAATCTCATATTCGTCAATAATCCTTCTTGGTATCCTTGAGGAATCCAAGTTTGAGTCCAATGAAATACCAAATCCACTGCCAGGTTGTTCCGTGATTAACCACTCTGATAGAACGCGTTAGTACGTAAAAGAAAATACGTCACGACTGCCAACCCGAGACTTACTCGATATTATTGCCATCTGGGTCAATTATGAACGCTCCATAGTAGAAATTGTGGTAGTTGGGACGAGGTCCAGGAGGTCCGTTGCATTTCCCTCCGGCTATCGATTGACGCGCACTCAGTATAAAAACCATCAGCGTTCGGTTCAATATTCATACCTTCAAGGGCTGCCTCGTGAAAGGCATGGACTTGGGCACGAGTGCCCGTAAACGCAATGTGTGACATGGTGGTAACTCCTTTAGACTCGTCTTCACTACGTCCAATCCAGAAATCAGCCTTGTACGCGTTAGTGCCAAATCCTATTGCTCGTGTGGGTATATCATACTGTAGTCGAGGCATTTAGATATTGGTAATGCTGAACGAAGCTAGGGCTTACTAGGACTTTGTAGCCTAGCGGCGCCAGGGCGCGTTCGTAGAATTCACGCGAGGTCTGTAGGTCTGCTACATGACCTAATGCGACGTGGTCGACCGGCATTATCGACCAGCAACTTGAGGAACGAGAATAAGAAATCCAACCACGTCAAAGGTAACCCTACTAGACAACGCCGGACAAAGCGAACAACTCAAAGGGGTACTTTTTGTACTATAGATGGACGAAGGTTTTCAACTGCACAATTTGGCCTAAAGCGACACGGGGACGGGGTTAGGCAGAGTAAGTGCGGGGGCGGGTCATGTGACCACGGAAAACTGGCCACGGGACTAGCAAAGGTGGCTAGCGCCGGGTTTGTTTATCCTACATCTGTCGGAATTATGACAAGTACGATTCATGAACATGAAATGTGGCCGAGTGTATGCGGGTGTATATTTCTGCGAACTTTGGCCTCACGCTTACCAGCAGATAGACAAGAAGCATGGTACGTTGCTCCCTGATCTTGGCTTTCCAGTCGAGAGGCTTGACCCGCGACATCTCCGACGCGTACATTTGAATGTGTTTGATACCCAAGCCTTGTAGGTACGAAGACTTCCTGTCTACTTGCTATTAGTTTATTTCTCGTTGGCCGCTTGTCCTGCGTCGACTATAGACGCAATTGCTCAAGGAAGACCAAAGCTCCCCAATCCGACGACCAAGGCGGTGCTGGCCTCGATTGATCCATCGCTGAATCTGATTCAAATTCACGTAATACTCGGTGCGGATTGGCTGGGGTTTGCCATTGGACCCTATCTACCAATAAGGCAACTAAGAATTGTACTGCAGGTTGCCCTAACTCAAGTTCGTGTGACTAGCAATCTTGTTATTTGTGGGTTAAGAATAGAAGCGAGGTACCTCGATCTGTCAATCGGACGTCGGTCAGACGCTGCCAAGCACGATGCGCACCCAAATCAACAGCCAAGGCTGTGGAGGCGCAACATATAGACGCGGACCCACGCGATGCGTGTATTCAAAACCTTTACAGCTCGCTCCAATCCGATCCTCTAGTTGATCGGGACCTCCTTTACCGGTCTGCCTCAGCAAAGCCGAACCTCTATTCAACTCGAGAGCTTGTCACTACCTAGTCCTCAAAAATACCGATATCTAGTGTCCTTCGACCAAGACCGGTTTACTGCGGGGGTGAAGAATGTCAACAAGGCACAGAATTAGATTTCCATGCTGATATTTGTAATGTCATTCTGCCATTAGTGCGCAACCGAGGAACCAACGGGGGTTCACTGCCCCTGGCTGTCAACCTTGCAGATTGACACCGCGATCAGAATTCTGGTTCTGGACCCTTTGACCGACATAAGGAGGGCACGTTGACTGCCGGTTGTCAAGGTTCTCTCGCCTGGTCTCGTCCTCAACCTTTCAATGGCCCACAATGCACGCGGGGAAATTTCTTTGGTTTACACTCCACAAGACTCCCATCAACACTTGACGAGACGAGACGAGAAGGCGGATCCTCTGCCCACACACGACTTCACCTATGCACAACCAACTCGGAGTCGATCAAAGTGGTGGCTTTTTGGGTATGATAGGCAGTCGACGGTTGTATTGTGTATGTATGGTCTCTCGTCGTTATGATCCTAGGCGCTAACTGATCTTCGATCGGCAGGGGGAGTTTTCAGCGCCGCTATGATCGCATTTTGCCTGGCAAGGGCCCCAATGATGAGCTTTCCACAGTTGCTCAAGATGACAACTCCTGGTGCGTTGTATCATTAACCTTGAGGTTACATTGTTATTTACCCACTGACACATAGGTGAGGGCTACTGGTATGAGCAGGCCCCATGGAAAGGCAGCGTAATGGTTCACGTAATTACGGCCACGAGTACGCATGGTCATTTTGCCTAGAGTGAATTTCTGACCCACGCCCTATTCGCCCGCCCAGTTTCAAGCTTCTTCTCGGTGTTTTGTTTCTTGCCGATCACATTCCAAGTAAGCACTCTCGTATTCTGATCTTAACTAATTACCAAACAACTTTTAGCGCTGGCCGCGGTTCCATAGTATCCTGGGCTATATCGTCTCGTTACTGCTGCTAGTGAGCATGGCGTCTGGATCGCTTCTAGGAAGGCGAGCACAGGGAGGAGAGCTCAATTTCCAAGCGGGAGTCTATATCATTGGGTCTATGACTGCTTACGCCGGTGTAATGGGGATACTTGAAGCCCGAAATCGTGCTTACGACAAGCACCGTGAATGGATGCTTCGTAAGTTGGAACGACTTGCAATATGCTGGACGAGAACTAATTTCACCCCTGTCAGGCGCCTGGTTCTACAACGGAACACTCCTTACTACTCGCCTCACCGCATTGATTTCCTCTTATATTGTCACTTCCCTGAATGGTTATTACTCGGTGAGTATTTTTCCTGTAACAGTATCGAGACGGAGTTTAACATGCGTGCAGTTATGGAAATGCGGAGAAGTAGCATACGTGCTAAACGCCACTGAGACACTTGCCCAAGCTTTTCCTCAGTGCGCGACCCCAGGCGCACTCGCAGACCCCAACGGGACTCAGGTGCCAGTACATGCTTCACGAAGAGAAGATGGCCTCGGATCAGCGTCTGCGACTCGCGCGAGCTTTGGCATGGCGTTGTGGGTAGCTATGATCCTCCATGTTCTTGGAATCGAACTTTACGTAAGTGTTACAAACGGACTATGATCGAGAGAAACTGAAGTGTTTGATAGCTCCGAGCAACGGCAAGCGAGTCCAAATGGCTACGCAGGTGGCCAGAACAGCGAGAGCCAGCTGCTAACCAGGAGCAAATGGAGCTTCCGTATAGGTCATCTTGGTACGAGGGTTCCTCGTGCGACAAGTTGCCCCTTCTAAAGTATTAAATTAAATAGACGATGAACACCTGACAGCATGGATGGATCTGTGGATTTATGTACAATATTGGCGTGGTTTCTACTGGTTTACTGGGTGCTGCAATACGTTAAACTCTGGCTGTGTATACACGGGGGCTTAAAGATGTGGCTGAGATGTTGGCGGATGATGTATCTACCGAATGTTCTTGATATGAGACTTTTCTTCGTTAGCCTTTAGCATCTTGGCGCCCCTTCGTATCCAGCAGAGGGGGCACAAGCGCCTATTGTTGATTGTTTGCCGGAGTGAAAATGCTACAATAACACAATCTTCACACTGGTAAGGGGGTTCCGCGTGTTGCGTCCCCTGCGTCTCGCTAAGTTTGGTGACTGGTCCTCTATAAATTTAGGATCTCACCGCCTGCTCTTCCGATGACGATAGAAGTTAAACGATAGATTAAGCAACGTGCGCTGGTGTCTGTTAGTTCCAGGATGCAGACGTAGTCTGTGAGAGGCTAAAAGCTGAAACAGTAAATCTATTGAGAGGGTCGTTAATAAGATAGTTCAATGAGGGGGGAGGGTAGTTCAAGTAAGGAAGGGTATCAGCGTAATACGTTTCACTAAAATATTAGCATTTCAACCACTACCAGGTATGATCATACCAAAGGCGTTTCAGATCGGATTCAGCTGTAATGAAGGATCGTCGGCATGAATCGTTTGATTGTATTACCTAGCCACTCGGTTATTTTAGTAGAAAGGTAGTGGGAAATCATCTGATTTACAAACGTTGATCAATATATGCGTCATAATTGATCACGGTTCGTGACGAGCAATCAAAGCACGGTAGATCACTATATCAAGTACTCGAAGGTCAGGACATAGCTCCGATTGGTTGGTATCTCTCGCTGTGGGATGACGTGGTGACGGAGTTTTAGCATGCCCCAGTCAGCGCCTTGGCCTCGGTATACCAACAGAAATGAATCTCCTCCAGCGTGAACACAATGATCCGTAACTGTCGTGAGTTATACACAATTTTTTGGGAGGTAGCTAGTTCACATGTAATACACTTACACTTGCTGCACTGACTGTCAGTACCGGGGTGCCGGGCACTGATACTCTAGCTAACCATTTCTCAATGCTAGCCCTTGTGAAGACCAAAACTCCATTGGCGTTTTTCAGCAACGTCCTAGCCGAGGGTGGGGCTCCTACGCCCAAATTATGGACGTTAACTACAGCACCAATAAGGTAAGCGGTCCCGTGCGCAACTAGCATCTAAAGCTTTTTTGACAATAACCCCCCTGAGCAGTACCTCGACCAGGCGATTATCAGCGACAGGAACAATCCAGGATACACTGCTGGGCAGCTTGCTCAATCGGTTCAGCGGTCTGAATTTCCCCTCTGTGTGAGTCTGTCGGCAAGAGAAGCTGGGTCAACACTGATTACGAGGGTGGTAGTACGATCAATCCGAGTCTATCGCCAGTCTTGCGATTAGCGCAGTGCCGAGCTAGATAGTTTTGTATCTCAGCTCGTGCTACTTGAGAGTAGAGAACTCGCATATATATACCTAGATAGTTTTGTATCTACAGGAAATATAAGCGATAGAAAAGAAAAGTAAAAACTAAACTATACCTCAGCTCGTGCTACTTGAGAGTAGAGAACTGAGGGTAAAACTTCCGCAAAGCGTGCGTCCATGTGGACACAATCACGTGATGCGCATATATCTACGTATAAGACTGTATATATTCAACACGCCCACTCAGGATTAGACGAAAAATGAAAAGATTTAAAACATTCCCATCCCAGTCACGAAACCGGGGAATTTGACACGTCTGAGTGGTTTGGTAAGCGCATCAGCAACCTGTTGGTTGGTCGGAATAAATTGAAGGTTGACTTTGCAAAGTGTGACTACTTCTCGAATAAAATGATGCTTTACTCAAATGTGTTTTGTATTTTGATGATTGACCGGGTTCTTGGCTAATGCAATACTCAATTGATTGTTGGTAAGTAAGGTTGTCAGACCTTTCGATAAAAATCTGAGTTTGTCAAGGAATTGACAAAGCCAAATTAATTGGCAGGCAGCGCTCGCAGCGGCAACGTATTTGGCTTTGGTACTTGATAAGGAAATTGTCGGCTGCTTACGTGATGACCAAGCAACGCTCCCTCCAGCTTGTTGGAAGATCCAACCGGTAGTTGATTGACTTGTATTAGGATTGCCAGTGTAGTCGGAATCAACATACCCAATTGGGTCTGACGATTTGGATCGTTCAAACACAATCCCGAGTGCCTTTGTGCCTTGTAGGTATTGTAAAACCCGCTTGAATGCTGACCAATGCTTGTCGCCAGGATTAGCAGTGTGTTGGGCAAGCAATCCGGTTGCAAAAGCAATGTCGGGACGGGTCAAAATCATTGCATACATAAGCAATCCAATTCCACGCTGATAAAGCGTTTGATCAACAGTCGGAGTATCAAGTTTGGGCAGGTTTGGCAACTCTGCCATTGGTGTGTCCCATGGTTTGGCCTTGGTCATGCTGAATCGAGCTAGTATATTGCTAATATATTGCTTTTGACAAATCTTGAGTGAACCGGCCTCGCGATTTCGCTCGATTTCGACCCCTACAAACATGCGTGCCTTGCCTAGATCAGCAATATCAAAAGATTCGCGCATTTTCGATTTAATTTCCTCCAGAAATGAAAGAGGTTTGCCAGCTAGGAGCATGTCATCCACATGAGCTAAAATTATCGCCAACTTATTGCCATTGCGTTGAATGAACACGGCATGATTGCTTTTGGTCCTTGTGAATCCGATTGCCTCAAGAACCTCTTTGAGTCGAAGGTAAAACGCTCGGGCGGCTTGTTTCAGACTGTATAACGCTTTGACAAGTTGCCAGACATGATTGCCTTTGGCAAAGCCCTCGGGTTGCTCCATGTAGAGCTCCTCCTTGACGACGCCATGCAGGAATGCGGTCTTGATGTTGAGCTGAAGTAATTCAAGGTCTTTGCTTGCAACAATGCTGAAAAGCACCCTATATGCGTCCAATGTGGCAACAGGCAACAATATTTTGACATAATTGACACCTGGGGCTTGGAGAAACCCTTTGGTGACAAGTCAAGCTTTGTACTTGAGAATTTCGCCATCGACATTGCGCTTGTATGCGTACACCCATCAACATTTGATGACCCGCTTGTGAGTTGGTCTATCGGCTGGTTTCCAAACTTTATGCTTGGTGATTGATTTAATTTCTTCAATCATAGCTTTGAGCCATAGATTGGCGTCTGGCCTTGCCATTGCTTCTGCGTATGTGTTGGGTGGATGCTCAATTAACGCATTTAGAGCGCTCTCGGTCATTGGCTTATTGGCTTGCATGGCAGTTTTGTTCTGCGCGCCCACTTGAGCTCCGTATTGTACTGGCGGTCTTGTAACTTGACCTGATTGACGTGGAGGTTCGGGCTGAACAACTGGCGGCTCTGGATCAACTGGCTCTGGCTCAATTTGCAGCTCAATATTGGACTCAGACTTGGGCTCTTCTGGCTTGGACTCGGACTTGGACTCTTGCTGGCACTCTGACTTGTGGCTTTCTGGCTCTGGCTTGGCAGCGGTCTCAGGCAACAGCTTGGGGTGCTCCTGGTTGCCCACTTTCTCAGGGAACTTGTCCTTGAAGTCCTTGATTACTACTTGCTGTTGGGTCTCGCCTCCTTCATTGAATACAATGTCACGTGACGTGATTACGCGACCAATTGGGCGCTGGATGAGTATGTGCACCTTGCAACCTGGAGCAAATCTGAGGTAAGTGCATTCAAGCAAATGTGCCTGCAGCTTTGTGCATTGACCATTGGGTACTCAAGCCCATGCCTTGCATCCAAAGGTTTGGAGCCAGGATACGTTGGGTAATTTGCCTGTAAAAATCTCGTCCGGGGTTTTACCGTTAAGTGCCCGTTTTGGCATTACATTCCAGATGTATGTGGCGTGGATGATTGCAAGCCCCCAGTATTTGTCGGGTAAGTCTGTGTCCGCTGGCATTGCTTGCTGACTGTTGTTTAATGTGCAAATCACTTGCTCTGCAACGCCATTGCTTGCTGAGGAGTCTGCCTCGGTCTTCTGGTGCTTGATCCCTTGCAATTTCAGCAAGGTTTCAAAGGCGTTTGATGCGTATTTGCCTCCGCCGTTGGTCCGTAAGTGTTTGATTCGCTTGCCTGTTTGATTCTCCACTGACACTTTTAGCTCTTGGAAGTGCTTTGCATACTTGTTCTTGTGCTTAAGTAAGTGAACAAATATCTTGCGGGACTTATTGTTGATTGTGACAGCAAAGTACTGATAGCCTTGAATTGCCTGAACGGGTGTCGGGCTGTGTAGGTTGCTATGGAGCAGCTCAAGTATGTCAGACACTTGATTAGTTGATGTCAGAAACGGGGCGCAAGTTTGTTTGCCTTTAAGACACGGCTTGCATGTCAATTTTGGAGGTAAGCGACTGCCTACAATATCCATTCCTTGAACGGCGCCCTTTTTGACCATATCCAGGACGTATTTGTAGTTTATGTGTCCTAGACAACAGTGCCAGGTATGTAAATCAGCTTGAGCAATGTGACTGGCCATATATGCAATGAATTTGCTTGCTTCTAGGTCGTCCTCGTTGTTTAGGCTTTTTGGTTTGATTGTAGCAATGTAGGTGGTAGGTTCTGCATGTTTAACGCATGCATTTAGTTGGTATAGTTGGACTCCTAACTTGCATGTGTAGCCAATCTCGGGTCCATGGCCCTTATTCTCAAGCAGCCTTGCATTGTTGTTGCCAAAAATAACAAAGGTGCCGCGTTTGGCAAGCTGTTTGACCAACATAAGACTGGTGTGCAGTCCAGGTACGTGCAGCACACTCTCAATTGCCATATTGGTCTCCTTATGGGCTCCGTTGCGTAGTGTAAGCATCACTCAGCCAATTCCGGTCGCATTTGTCAGGTTTCTGTTGCCCACTCAAACTGGAATTGGTGGTACCAATGGCTGGTAAGTAGAAAACCATGCTCAATTTCGAGTCATATGTTTTGACGTGCCAGAGTCAAGCAGCCATGTGTCTCTGGCTGATGGATTGTCCACAGCCGGCATCACATATATCAATGGCATGTCCTCAGGTTCAGCAGGCGTCAGAGCCACTTTGGCCAACTTGGTTTTAGGTACGGAACTCAATTTGCTTGGTTTTGATTTGGTTGACTTAGCGGCTCGTCGCTTTTGGTGTGGTCCAGTCCCTTCTGCTCTGCCTCCTTTAGCTCAGCATTCTTTTTTTGTGTGCCCGGGCTTGGCACAATTATTGCATAGGGGACCCTTCACCTTCTTCTTGCCTTTTGGGTCGCTTGGCTTCTGGGATTTGGGCTTTGAGGCTTGAGCATACATCACTGTAAGTCCGCCTCCTTTCTTCCGTCACTCCTCTTCAGCTAATGCCGCTTTGACAATGGTGTCAGGCGTAATGTAACTGTTCTGGCTGGACATCTGGATGACTGTGCTGACAATCGCATAGGACGGGGGGAGCGCATTCATGAAGACTTGCGCAAGCATAAGGTTGGTAACGTTTTCTCCAAGGGTTTTCATTTTGGACGCGGTCAATCAGATCTTGTTAAATGCAATAGATAAGTCCTCGTCTTCCTCAATTTTTGCGTTCATGAATTGCTGATAGTAAAAGGATAGAGATTGCATCCCTTTTCCTTCCCAGCGCTCAATAATTTTTGTCCATGCCTCATGTGCTGATGTTGTCTCAATCACGTCAGCCATTGCCCCATCTTCCATATTCAAGGTAATCTGAGCAAATGCGTCGTTGTCTTGTTTTTGCCATTTTTTGATCACTGACTTATTTTCCGACACTTTTGCAGAGTCTTTCTTATTGGTCTTGGTGAGCGGTTCAGGCAGTACTTCAGTGCCATATGCAATCCTGAGCAGTCCTTGAATTTGTAGGACCATCATTTGGCAGAACTTCCACAAATCATAGTTGGATCCATTGTCCTTCTGTCGTGAGCTAGCTCACTCCATCGGACTCGCCCGTTGTCGCGCCCGCCTGTCTTCCCTCTTGTGTTACGTTCCCCGTTTCCGTTTGCCGCATTGCCACCTTCTTGTGGTTATTCTGTTACATTGTGTAACGCGGCTGTGCTTTGTACGAGTCATGTCTGTTCATACAGCATGACTCACATGGACACTCCTGATTGGTAGACTGTTGTGACTCAGGTGGCTACGCTCTGTATGACTTGGCCATTTTGCATATATATATAGAGGACCAACAAGCCTGGCAACCCCAGCTTGTTTTGTCTCGTCAAAACATTCCCTTTGAGTGACACTTAGAACCACCCCTACCCTCAAGAGCCTACAGACGCTTAAGTGTGTTGCGGTTCAAGAGGTCACTTAGGTCTTAGTGCCGTCCACTCTCCATTGCGGCGTGTCTCAGAGCCACCAAGAAGAAGCTTACGACATTACAAAACAAGCTTAACAAACATGTCCATTCAAGAGGACACAGGGTCACGCCTCGCAACACCATTATCAATAAGAAGAGGACCAAGTAGAGTTTCGAGACCTACAAGTTCCCTCAACAAACAAGATATTGCACAAGCACGGGCGGGAGGACCAGCAAGGTCTCGACCACAGAGCCAGGCTTCTATGCCAGGGACATTCAACACTGAGAATATCTCAGTCGTTCAGGAAGAACCTACCATGGTTGCTAGGGAACCAGGGGATATGACTGAGGACCCCACACCAGTTGCAATCCAAATCCCAATTTCAAATGCAAGCCCAGGACCCTCGCGCCCACTATGGTCTTTGGGATCCAGAAGACAGTTTTTTTCCCCCCAACCCAAAGCTCATGGAGGCGTATCCCTTGTTCCTATCAGACCACCTCCCACACCACACATTTCCCACGCCACTCAAGTCCCACAGATCACAGGAACCATAACCAATGTCGGGCCAATCCAAATAGGCTCTCAAGCCGTGACACCAGTCAACCCTGCACTGCCATATGTACCACAAGGGTATTCCCAGCAACCAACAGCAACGGGAGAACAAGACATCCCTAGAATTCCCAGCTCAAGTTCTAGCTCCAGCAGTAGAACCATGATTAAAAACTTGGACGACCTTGACGATCTTCACCTTGGAAGACACAACGCGCTCTTAAGGATTATTGACGGCATGAGGATAACTATCAATAGAAGACTCAACGGTTTAGAACAATCCACTCAGGTCTTAGCAAATAACCAACAAATCTTCAACGATTCCATCAACACCCTACAAGGAACACTCACGGACATCCTCAATGCCTCGAGGAATAGCAAACATAATACCTTCCTAGTAGGGCAAGATGTAACCAGACTACGAAATGAGGTCACAAACACACAAGGGCTGGTAAACAATATCCGCGAGGAACTCAATACCACTAGGCAAGGGCAATTTGAACGGAACGAAGCAGTAACTCAGGGGCTAGAAAACCTACGACAAGAGGGAAACGCTACTGCTACAAAAATCACAACAATTCAAGAAACCATCAACAACCTTCGAGAAGAAATGGACAAAGCTTCGCTACATACTGAGCATCCTTCTAGACGATCAAATTCCCCACCACATCCAGAAGCAGAGTCAACCAGGATCGAGGACCTAGAACAAAGGCTCCAACGATTAACCAACGCCAGCGGAAGAACGCTTCGCCCTAAAGTTACACGCCCCAATTCCTTCAACGGAAAAAAGGGAGAAGGCGCTGAAATGTTCATCACTCAAATGGAGAGTTATTTCGTCCAACTAGGCAATCAATATAACTCACACGAAGAACGTATCCGCGAAGCACTTGCCAACTTCAAATCAGAAAACAAAGCGGCCACCCATTGGGCACAAGTACTGCTTTGATCACTAAACCAAGGAGAAAATATTGAAAGCCTAGCCTCATGGGAAAACTTCAAGACCCACTTCATGGAACAATTTAGCGACCCCAACAAAAAGGCAAAGGCCGAAATTGATATCAGGAAATGCAGGCAGAACAATTCGGTAGCAAACTATGCTTCTGAATTCCGTTACTTATTGGTCGACGTCAACTGGGGACAGGAAGCACTAATCAACCAATTCAAGGAAGGACTGAAGCCGGAAGTAAAAACCAAACTAGCTCGATTCGAATTGACCCTAATTAACAAGGACGGAACGGAGCGGGAGCTGTCACTGGACTGGTGGATCTCTATCGCAATCTCTATTGACCAAAAACTGCAACAAATCAAGACCTCTACAGGAAAAAAGACACCTCAAGCAACCGCCAGCGGACAATCCTCTACAAAACGGCTGCCCGACGAAGTTTACAAAGCAAGGATAGCAACCAACCGGTGCCTGAATGTCGTAAGCTTCTTCTTGGTGGCTAAGAGACAAGCCGCGGTGGAGAGTGGACGGCACTAAGACCTAAGTGACCTCTTGAACTGCAACACACTTAAGTGTCTGTAGGCTCTGGAGGGTAGGGGTGGTTCTAAGTGTCACTCAAAGGGATGTTTTGACGAGACAAAACAAGCTGGGGTTGCCAGGCTTGTTGGTCCTCTATATATATTCTCAAAGAGGCCGAGTCATACAAGGCGCAGCCACATGAGTCAACGCAGTCAACCAGTCAGGAGTGTCCGTGTGAGTCATGCTGTATGAACAGACATGACTCGTACAAAGCACAGCCGCGTTACACAATGTAACAGAATAACCACAAGAAGGTGGCAACGCGGCAAACAGAAACGGAACACAAACACACAAGAAGAGAACAGGCGGGCAAGACAACAGGCGAGTCCGATGGAGTGAGCTAGCTCACAACATTACTCCCCCCTAAGAGTCGGTTTGGGGGACCTAAACGGACTTACTGTACCGCACAGTCCTTTTCCTTCTTCAGCATATACTCCTCCAACCCCTCCTCCTCCTCCAAGGTCAGGTTGATGGGATTGAAAGTAGTATTTCCCGGTTCATCCGAGAATTTTTCCCATTCTTCCCAGGTCTCCTCCTTCGTCCAGTCTGCCTTGGCCCAATCCAAAACCCTCTTCTGGGTCTCCACAAACTCCCCATCCCACTGTCGCACGTCGGGCTCTGTCTCCTTCCATGCCGATACGTCGGTCTCCTCCTTCTTCCACCAGTAAGGTTCCCACTCGATCTTCTCCTTCTGGTATCTGCCCCTCTCCATCCTCCAGTCGCTCAGGTCCCTTTCATAGTTGGCGTCCCAGGCGTCGTTCCATCTAGGCCGGAGCGTTGGCTGCCTTCCGTCGTATCCTGGTACCCACTCGCTCGAGTAAGCCCCTTCCTGTCCCCATTCAACCACCCCAAGCATGTGGGTGGAGAGGAGAACGACCTCCGAGACCTGGAATGCGGCGCACCCCCAGCAGACGAATATGTCCTTTCGTAGGAGCTGCATGCGTGTTGGCCATTTTTTTCCGACCCACTGGAATTCCCCCAGGTCTGAGTGGAGGATGTCGTCCGAGGCCCTAAAGTGCATTCTTCCTGAGCCTTGTTGTGACCTCTTGAAGACGTAGAGGGCGGCCCCGGAGTCAAGGATCCTTGCCGTGGCAAAGGCAGGTCCTTCCAGGACGCGGGTGAGGTTGTTGGTGATGGTGGAGCGGGAGACGGCAGGCATTGCAGAGGGCAAATAAGATTTAAAGCGTGGAGTTGGGAGTGTTTCTTGGAGTAGTAGCAAGTTTTGCAGGTGACACTACTGGTTTCGCCCCCTCTGCCTTTTATCCTCCCTGGAGTGTAGTTAGATGGCGTGGGAGCCTCGGGGTGTCGGCGTAAAAGGTCTTTGATGATCTTTGAAAGATGACCAAAATCTTCTGCCCTTTGTTCTGTGTCTTCCTCGCTTCCATAGCCCTTCCATCTGACCCTGTAGAAAAGGCCGTCTTTTGTCTCTTTCCAGTCCAAGATCTTCTCTACTTCGTATTCTTCCTCTCCTTCTTCTGTTATGATCGGCGGTGGTCGGGGTTGGTTACGGCTGAATTCCGTGTCTTCTTTGTAAGGGCTGAGCAAATCGATGTGGAAAACAGGGTGCACCCTCATTGTTGCCGGCAAATCAAGTTCATAAGCGTGTGACCCTATCTGTCGCTTCACAACAAATGGCCCGTGCCTTTTGTTATCCAGTTTCTTTGAAGGTCTTTTGGTTTGAATGTTCTTTCCCAGCAGCCATACTAGATCTCCTTCTTGGTACTTGTTCTTTGGTTCTTCTTCTGGCAGCCTTTGGGTTTCCATTGATGCAATTGCTTCGTCGTGGATTTTACGCCATTTCCCTGTGATGTTGTTTGCTTCGGGAACTGTTGATTCTTCTGCTGAGATGTTCCACAGTGGTTCCCTCCTGTAGACAATTTCGAAAGGGGAACTACCTGTTACGCGGTGCTTCTGTAGATTATAGCTGAACTCCGCAATTGGTAATAAGTCCGCCCAATCATCCTGTCGGTAGTTGACAAACGATCGTAGCCAGCCTTCCATCCACTGGTTGATTCTCTCCGTTATTCCATCTGTTTGGGGGTGATAGGCAGTACTGAAACCTGGGCTAGTTCCAATCTTCTCATAAATGGCTTTCATAAGTTTGGAATTGAAAGTAGTCCCTCGGTCCGAGATCGTGCTTTTTGGAAAACCGTGCAGTTTCCAAACATTTGTAACGAAGAGATTTGCAAGGTCGCTTGCTGTGTGAGATTCTTTGCAGGGTATGAAGTGCGCCATTCTTGAGAATCGGTCCACCACTACTAAGATGCTATCTGATCCCCTGGATTTTGGCAACTTCACTACGAAGTCGAACGCTATGTCTTCCCATGGTCCTTTTGGAATCTCCAGAGGCTTGATCGGGACTATTGACTTTGATCCTTTTGTCTGCTGGCAGGTCTTGCATGATTCCACGTATCTGTTTACGCTTTGCTTCATTCCTGGCCAGAAGTATCTTCTTGATATTAGTTCCAGTGTTCTAGCCTGTCCCTGATGTCCTGCAATTTTTGAGTCGTGATGAACCCGCATGATGGCCAGTCTGGAATCCTTGTCTTCTGGTACGTAGATCCTTCCTTTGAACCATAATAGTCCTTCCTTGAAATCATAATCTTTTGCGCTGTGTTGTAGGGTCTTTGGTAGTGTTTCCCTTGATTTGCAGATTTCTTTGATTCGTGCCAGTCCTTCATCTGTTTCCTGAGCCTCCTTGATAGTTTCTATGATGTTTGTGTCAACTTGTCCCATAAATCCCTTGAACTTTTCGGCAGATATCATGACTTGTTCAGGCGTCGGGATATCTTCATGGTCTGACCATCTTGACAATAGGTCCGGTTTTGATGACAGGATTCCAGGGCGATGAACGATGTCAAAGTTATAAGAAGCAAGCAATTGATGCCATCTTGCGTGCCGACGGTTAAACGTTCTTGCCTCTTTCCAGAATTGTAAGTTCCTATGGTCGGTGTAGATGGTGATAGGGTCCCTTGTTCCTTCAAGGTATAGCCTCCAATGTGTTAAAGATTCTATGATAGCCATTAGTTCTTTATCGTGGACGTCGTAGTTGAGCTGAGCCTCATTGAAAGATTTTGAAAGAAAAGCAATGGGGTGTAGGTAGCCATCATCCTGCCTTTGCGACAGGATTGCTCCCATTGCTACTCCACTTGCATCTGTTTCCAAGAAGAAGGGTTTGTCCGGGTTTGGATGGCGTAGTGTAGGCTCCTTGCTGATTTCCGTCTTTAGGGCTTCAAATGCTTCCTGTTGATCGCTTCCCCATTCCCATTTGTTTTCCTTTCTTGTTAAGGATGTGAGGGGTTTAGCTAATCGGCTGAAATTTGGTACAAATCTTCGGTAGAAATTTGCGAATCCTAGGAATGCTTGGACCTGTTTGACAGTTCTCGGTTCCTTCCACTCCTTTATTGCCTTGACCTTTTCTTCCTCCATTGAGATGCCCGAATCGCTGATTCCAAGTCCAGTATATGTCAATTTGGTGACAAAGAATTCGCATTTCGGAAGCTTTGCGAAAAGGTTTTCCTCCAGTAAGATTTTTAGCACCTTCCTGACGTCCACGGTATGTTGACTTCTTTTTTTAGAGAAGACTAGGATGTCGTCAATATATACTATGACACATACGTCGATGAGATCATGGAAGATGTGGTTCATATATCTTTGGAATATGGCGGGCGCGTTTTTTAGTCCAAAGGGCATGACAACGTATTCGAACAGTCCTTCCTTTGTTCTGAAGGCTGTCTTCCATTCGTCTCCTTCCTTGATTCTGATATTGTTGAAACCCATGCGCAAATCAATCTTGGAGAAAATTTTTGCGTCCTTGATTTTATCCAGGAGATCTTCCATTAGGGGCATTGGGAATCTGTCGTCCTTTGTGATGGCGTTTACTCCTCTAAGATCTTGGACAAGTCGTAATTGGCGGACTGCTCCAGGGTTTTTTGGATCGATTGGTTTCTTGACAAAGAAGCAAGGTGAAGCAATGGGCGATTTGCTTGGTCGGATCTTCCCTGCTGCAATTTCTTCATCCAAGTATTCTCTCAGTGCAATTGACTCTGCTGGAGAGAGTGGAATAGGTCTGGCTGGTTTCGGAAGTTCAGCTCCTTCCTTGAAGTCAATGGCACAGTCGTAAGGGCGATGATCTGGGATCCTCTTGAATTTTTCTTCGCTGAAGACGTCGGCAAATTCCTTGAATTCTTCGGGCAGGTCGTCTATTGAGGCTGTCCTTGCTTGAATGGCTTCTGTTCGCCATGATATGTGCTTTGTTTTCCAGTCGATGACAGGGTTTGATTCCTCTAACCATTCCAATCCTAGGATAAGTTTAGTTTCTCCAGTGGGCATAGCGAAGAAGATTTGCTTGAAGGTTCTTCCCTCTACTTCTAGTTCCAGTTTTGCTTTGAAACGTATTTGGTGAGAGAGTTCTTTCCCCTGGATACCAATTACTCTTCTAGGAGTGGAGAGTTCTATGAGTGGAATGTTGTTGGACCGAGCCCACGAAATGTCCAGAAAGTTTTTTGATGCTCCAGAGTCAATGAGGGTTGGGATAGGTTCTGTGATTCCGGTAACGTTCGCGTAAACAATGGTAGATTCATTTGTCGCTCTAAAGTACATTGTTTCCGTTGCCGGTTTCTTGGTCTCTCCACACACAGTTAGAGGGAGACCCCTTCTTTTCCCGAGTCTTCTACGATTGTTGCTTCCCTTCCTTTAACACTAGGTTCCGTTGTTATCCATTCCTTGGATGGGCATTTGAATGAACGGTGTCCTTCCTGTCCGCACTTCAGGCAGCGGTTGGTTGCTATCCTTGCTTTGTATATTTCGTCAGGCAGCCGTTTTGTAGAGGATTGTCCACTAGCGGTCGGTTGGGCTGCCTTCTTTCCTGTCGAGGTTTTGATTTGTTGCAATTTCTGGTCGATAGAGATTGCGATTGAGATCCACCGGTCAAGGGAAAGTTCTCGTTCTGTCCCATCTTCATTGATCAGGGTCAGTTCAAAGCGAGCTAGTTCAGTCTTGACTTCTGACTTTAATCCTTCCTTGAACTGGTTGATCAGAGCTTCTTGTCCCCAGTTCACGTCTACCAGAAGATATCGGAATTCCGAAGCATAGTTTGCTACAGAGTTGTTTTGTTTGCATTTTCAGATATCTGATTCGGCCTTAGCTTTCTTGTTGGGGTCACTGAACTGTTCCATGAAGTGTGCCTTGAAACTTTCCCATGAGGCAAGGTTCTGGTTATTTTCCCTCTGGTTGAGCGATCGTAAGAGTACTTGTGCCCAGTGAGTGGCGGCTTTGTTCTCGGATTTGAAGTTTGCTAGGGCTTCGCAAATCCTTTCTTCATTGGAAGTGTATTGATCGCCTAGGCGTACGAAGTAGCTCTCCATTTGTGTGATGAACATTTCGGCGCCTTCCCCTTTCTTTCCGTCAAAGGCTTCTGGACGCGTTACTTTTGGGCAACGTGGTCCACTACCGGTGTTTGGGTTTTCGGTCAGCCGTTGGATTCTTAATTCTAATTCGTCGATCCTGGTAGATTCCGCGTCTGGGTGAGGTGGAGAATTTGATCGCCTAGAGGTGACTTCGTGCCGGGCTGTTTCGTCCATTTCTTCTCGCATATTGTTGATAGCTTGCTGAACTTCCGTAATTCTGGTAGTGAAGGAGGTTCCCTCTTGTCGTAAGGTTTCTAGTCCTTGAGTTACTGCCTCATTCCATTCGAGTTGTGCTTGTCTGGTGGTGTTGAGTTCTTCGCGTACGTTATTTACCAGTCCTTGGGTGTTGGTAACTTCATTTCGAAGGCGGGTTACGTCTTGACCAACTAGAAAGGAATTATGTTCACCGTTTCTTGCCGAGTTCAGAATGTCTGTCAAGGTTCCTTGTAGGGTGTTAATGGAGTCGTTGAAGATTTGTTGGTTGTTTGCTAGAACCTGTGTGGCTTGTTCTAGGCCACTAAGCCTTCGATCTACGGTGACCCTCATTCCGTCTATAACCCTAAGGGTAGCGTTGTGTCTTCCTTCTAGAAGGTCATCTAGCTCATCTAAATTGCTGATTACAGTCCTGCCGCTAGAATTGGAACTTGAACTTGAGCTCCCTGGATCTCCGGCGCCTTGTTGTACCGGGCCTGATTGCTCGGAGTAACCCTGTGGAACGTATGGTGGTGCCGGAATCACCGGTGTGACTGGCTGGGAAGCCACTGGAATAGGACCTGCGTTGGTGATGGTTCCCCCAATTTGAGGAACTGTAGGGACATTGGGGACGTGTGGTGTGGGGGGAGGTCTGATGGGAACAAGCGATACACCCCCATGAGCTTTGGGTTGGGGAGAAAAAAACTGTCTTCTGTTCCCCAACGGCCATAAGGGACGTGATGGCCCTGGAGTTGCATTTGGAATACGAATTACCGCCGGAGTAGGGTCATTTGTGAGATCCCCTGGTTCTCTATTTGTGATAGTAGGTTCTTCCTCCTGTACTGTTGTCATGTCAGCAATACCGAAAGCTCCCGGCATTGATGTTTGACTTTGGGGGCGTGATTGGGCAGGACCTCCCGCTTGAGTTTGTGCAATATCTTGTTCGTTTAGTGATCCTGTGGGCCTTGCTGCCCGACTAGGTCCTCTTCTTGTTGATATCGCAGATGAGGGACGTGACCCTCCGTCTTCTTGAATAGACATGTTTGTTTGTTAAGCTTGTTTTGTAATGTTGTAAGCTTCTTCTTGGTGGCTAAGAGACAAGCCGCAGTGGAGAGTGGACGGCACTAAGACCTAAGTGACCTCTTGAACCGCAACACACTTAAGCGTCTGTAGGCTCTTGAGGGTAGGGGTGGTTCTAAGTGTCACTCAAAGGGATGTTTCGACGAGACAAAACAAGCTGGGGTTTCCAGGCTTGTTGGTCCTCTATATATATCAAAGAAGCGGCCGAGTCATACAGAGCGCAGCCACACGAGTCACACAGTCTACCAGTCAGGAGTGTCCATGTGAGTCATGCTGTATGAACAGACATGACTCGTACAAAGCACAGCCGCGTTACACAATGTAACAGGATAACCACAAGAAGGTGGCAACGCGGCAAACAGAAACGGGAACGTAACGCAAAAAGGGAAGACAGGCGGGCGAGACACAGGGCGAGTCCGATGGAGTGAGTTGGCTCACAACATGGACCTGCTTGACTGTTCTTGGTTCCTTCCATTCCTTTATTGCTTTGACCTTTTCTTCGTCCATAGAGATGCCCGAATCGCTGATTCTAAGTCCAGTGTATGTCAATTTGGTGACAAAGAATTCGCATTTTGGAAGCTTCGCGAAAAGATTTTCCTCCAGTAAGATTTTCAGTACTCTTCTGACATCCATGGTATGTTGGCTTCTGTCCTTAGAGAATACTAGGATGTCGTCAATGTATACTATGACACATACGTCGATAAGATCGTGGAAAATGTGATTCATAAATCTCTGGAAGATGGCGGGCGCGTTTTTTAGTCCAAAAGGCATGACAACGTATTCGAACAGTCCTTCTTTTGTTCTGAAAGCTGTTTTCCATTTGTCGCCTTCCCTAATTCTGATATTGTTGAAACCCATACGTAGATCGATTTTGGAGAAAATTTTTGCGTCCTTGATTTTATCCAGGAGATCTTCCATTAGAGGCATTGGGAATCTGTCGTCCTTTGTAATGGCGTTTACTCCTCTGAGGTCTTGAACAAGTCGTAGCTGGCGTACTGCTTCTGGGTTTTTCTGATCAATAGGTTTTTTGACAAAGAAACAAGGTGATGCAATAGGTGACTTGCTTGGTCGAATCTTTCCTGCTGCAATTTCTTCATCCAAGTATTCTCTCAGTGCAACTGACTCTGCTGGAGAGAGTGGGATAGGTCTGGCCGGTTTCGGCAGTTCAGCTCCTTCCCTAAAGTCGATGGCGCAGTTGTATGGACGATGATCTGGGATCCTTTTGAATTTCTCTTCACTAAAGACGTCGGCAAATTCCTTGAATTCCTCAGGTAGGTCGTCTATGGAGGCCGTTTTTCCCTGGATGGGTTCTGGCCGCCACGATATGTGCTTTGTTTTCCAATCAATGACCGGGTTTGCTTCTTCTAACCATTCCAGTCCTAGGATAAGCTTAGTTTCCCCAGTAGGCATAGCAAAGAAGACTTGTTTGAAGGTTCTTCCTTCCAGGTCTAGTTCCAGCTTAGCTTTGAAGCGTATTTGGTGAGAGAGTTCCTTCCCCTGGATACCAATTACTTTTCTCGGAGTGGAAAGTTCTATGAGTGGAATATTGTTGGATTGGGCCCAAGAGATGTCCAAGAAATTCCTAGATGCTCCAGAATCGATGAGAGTTGGGATAAGTTCTGTGATTCCGGCAACGTTTGCATAAACAATGGTTGACTCATTTGTTGCTCTAAAGTACATTGTTTCCGTTGCCGGTTTTTTGGTCTCTCCACACACAGTTAGAGGGAGACCCCTTCTTTTCCTGAGTCTTCTATAATTGTTGCCTCCCTTCCTTTAATGCTAGGTTCCGTTGTTATCCATTCCTTGGACGGGCATTTGAACGAACGGTGTCCTTCTTGTCCGCACTTCAGTGTCGTGAGCTAGCTCACTCCATCGGACTTGCCTGTTGTCTCGCCCGCCTGTTCTCTTCTTGTGTGTTTGTGTTCCGTTTCTGTTTGCCGCGTTGCCACCTTCTTGTGGTTATTCTGTTACATTGTGTAACGCGGCTGTGCTTTGTACGAGTCATGTCTGTTCATACAGCATGACTCACACGGACACTCCTGACTGGTAGACTGTGTGACTCGTGTGGCTGCGCTCTGTATGACTCGGCCGCTTCTTTGATATATATAGAGGACCAACAAGCCTGGAAACCCCAGCTTGTTTTGTCTCGTCGAAACATCCCTTTGAGTGACACTTAGAACCACCCCTACCCTCAAGAGCCTACAGACACTTAAGTGTGTTGCGGTTCAAGAGGTCACTTAGGTCTTAGTGCCGTCCACTCTCCACTGCGGCTTGTCTCTTAGCCACCAAGAAGAAGCTTACAACATTACAAAACAAGCTTAACAAACAAACATGTCTATTCAAGAAGACGGAGGGTCACGTCCCTCATCTGCGATATCAACAAGAAGAGGACCTAGTCGGGCAGCAAGGCCCACAGGATCACTAAACGAACAAGATATTGCACAAACTCAAGCGGGAGGTCCTGCCCGATCACGCCCCCAAAGTCAAACATCAATGCCGGGAGCTTTTGGTATTGCTGACATGACAACAGTACAGGAGGAAGAACCTACTATCACAAATAGAGAACCAGGGGATCTCACAAATGACCCTACTCCGGCGGTAATTCGTATTCCAAATGCAACTCCAGGGCCATCACGTCCCTTATGGCCGTTGGGGAACAGAAGACAGTTTTTTTCTCCCCAACCCAAAGCTCATGGGGGTGTATCGCTTGTTCCCATCAGACCTCCCCCCACACCACACGTCCCCAATGTCCCTACAGTTCCTCAAATTGGGGGAACCATCACCAACGCAGGTCCTATTCCAGTGGCTTCCCAGCCAGTCACACCGGTGATTCCGGCACCACCATACGTTCCACAGGGTTACTCCGAGCAATCAGGCCCGGTACAACAAGGCGCCGGAGATCCAGGGAGCTCAAGTTCAAGTTCCAATTCTAGCGGCAGGACTGTAATCAGCAATTTAGATGAGCTTGATGACCTTCTAGAAGGAAGACACAACGCTACCCTTAGGGTTATAGACGGAATGAGGGTCACCGTAGATCGAAGGCTTAGTGGCCTAGAACAAGCCACACAGGTTCTAGCAAACAACCAACAAATCTTCAACGACTCCATTAACACCCTACAAGGAACCTTGACAGACATTCTGAACTCGGCAAGAAACGGTGAACATAATTCCTTTCTAGTTGGTCAAGACGTAACCCGCCTTCGAAATGAAGTTACCAACACCCAAGGACTGGTAAATAACGTACGCGAAGAACTCAACACCACCAGACAAGCACAACTCGAATGGAATGAGGCAGTAACTCAAGGACTAGAAACCTTACGACAAGAGGGAACCTCCTTCACTACCAGAATTACGGAAGTTCAGCAAGCTATCAACAATATGCGAGAAGAAATGGACGAAACAGCCCGGCACGAAGTCACCTCTAGGCGATCAAATTCTCCACCTCACCCAGACGCGGAATCTACCAGGATCGACGAATTAGAATTAAGAATCCAACGGCTGACCGAAAACCCAAACACCGGTAGTGGACCACGTTGCCCAAAAGTAACGCGTCCAGAAGCCTTTGACGGAAAGAAAGGGGAAGGCGCCGAAATGTTCATCACACAAATGGAGAGCTACTTCGTACGCCTAGGCGATCAATACACTTCCAATGAAGAAAGGATTTGCGAAGCCCTAGCAAACTTCAAATCCGAGAACAAAGCCGCCACTCACTGGGCACAAGTACTCTTACGATCGCTCAACCAGAGGGAAAATAACCAGAACCTTGCCTCATGGGAAAGTTTCAAGGCACACTTCATGGAACAGTTCAGTGACCCCAACAAGAAAGCTAAGGCCGAATCAGATATCTGAAAATGCAAACAAAACAACTCTGTAGCAAACTATGCTTCGGAATTCCGATATCTTCTGGTAGACGTGAACTGGGGACAAGAAGCTCTGATCAACCAGTTCAAGGAAGGATTAAAGTCAGAAGTCAAGACTGAACTAGCTCGCTTTGAACTGACCCTGATCAATGAAGATGGGACAGAACGAGAACTTTCCCTTGACCGGTGGATCTCAATCGCAATCTCTATCGACCAGAAATTGCAACAAATCAAAACCTCGACAGGAAAGAAGGCAGCCCAACCGACCGCTAGTGGACAATCCTCTACAAAACGGCTGCCTGACGAAATATACAAAGCAAGGATAGCAACCAACCGCTGCCTGAAGTGCGGACAGGAAGGACACCGTTCATTCAAATGCCCATCCAAGGAATGGATAACAACGGAACCTAGTGTTAAAGGAAGGGAAGCAACAATCGTAGAAGACTCGGGAAAAGAAGGGGTCTCCCTCTAACTGTGTGTGGAGAGACCAAGAAACCGGCAACGGAAACAATGTACTTTAGAGCGACAAATGAATCTACCATTGTTTACGCGAACGTTACCGGAATCACAGAACCTATCCCAACCCTCATTGACTCTGGAGCATCAAAAAACTTTCTGGACATTTCGTGGGCTCGGTCCAACAACATTCCACTCATAGAACTCTCCACTCCTAGAAGAGTAATTGGTATCCAGGGGAAAGAACTCTCTCACCAAATACGTTTCAAAGCAAAACTGGAACTAGAAGTAGAGGGAAGAACCTTCAAGCAAATCTTCTTCGCTATGCCCACTGGAGAAACTAAACTTATCCTAGGATTGGAATGGTTAGAGGAATCAAACCCTGTCATCGACTGGAAAACAAAGCACATATCATGGCGAACAGAAGCCATTCAAGCAAGGACAGCCTCAATAGACGACCTGCCCGAAGAATTCAAGGAATTTGCCGACGTCTTCAGCGAAGAAAAATTCAAGAGGATCCCAGATCATCGCCCTTACGACTGTGCCATTGACTTCAAGGAAGGAGCTGAACTTCCGAAACCAGCCAGACCTATTCCACTCTCTCCAGCAGAGTCAATTGCACTGAGAGAATACTTGGATGAAGAAATCGCAGCAGGGAAGATCCGACCAAGCAAATCGCCCATTGCTTCACCTTGCTTCTTTGTCAAGAAACCAATCGATCCAAAAAACCCTGGAGCAGTCCGCCAATTACGACTTGTCCAAGATCTTAGAGGAGTAAACGCCATCACAAAGGACGACAGATTCCCAATGCCCCTAATGGAAGATCTCCTGGATAAAATCAAGGACGCAAAAATTTTCTCCAAGATTGATTTGCGCATGGGTTTCAACAATATCAGAATCAAGGAAGGAGACGAATGGAAGACAGCCTTCAGAACAAAGGAAGGACTGTTCGAATACGTTGTCATGCCCTTTGGACTAAAAAACGCGCCCGCCATATTCCAAAGATATATGAACCACATCTTCCATGATCTCATCGACGTATGTGTCATAGTATATATTGACGACATCCTAGTCTTCTCTAAAAAAAGAAGTCAACATACCGTGGACGTCAGGAAGGTGCTAAAAATCTTACTGGAGGAAAACCTTTTCGCAAAGCTTCCGAAATGCGAATTCTTTGTCACCAAATTGACATATACTGGACTTGGAATCAGCGATTCGGGCATCTCAATGGAGGAAGAAAAGGTCAAGGCAATAAAGGAGTGGAAGGAACCGAGAACTGTCAAACAGGTCCAAGCATTCCTAGGATTCGCAAATTTCTACCGAAGATTTGTACCAAATTTCAGCCGATTAGCTAAACCCCTCACATCCTTAACAAGAAAGGAAAACAAATGGGAATGGGGAAGCGATCAACAGGAAGCATTTGAAGCCCTAAAGACGGAAATCAGCAAGGAGCCTACACTACGCCATCCAAACCCGGACAAACCCTTCTTCTTGGAAACAGATGCAAGTGGAGTAGCAATGGGAGCAATCCTGTCGCAAAGGCAGGATGATGGCTACCTACACCCTATTGCTTTTCTTTCAAAATCTTTCAATGAGGCTCAGCTCAACTACGACGTCCACGATAAGGAACTTATGGCGATCATAGAATCTTTAACACATTGGAGGCTTTACCTCGAAGGAACAAAGGAACCTATTACCATCTACACCGATCATAGGAACCTACAGTTCTGGAAGGAAGCAAGAACTTTCAACCGCCGACACGCAAGATGGCACCAATTGCTTGCTTCCTATAACTTTGACATCATATATCGGCCTGGAATCTTGTCATCAAAACCGGATCTTTTGTCAAGACGGTCAGACCATGAAGATATCCCAACACCTGAACAAGTTATGATATCTGCCGAAAGGTTCAAGGGATTTATGGGACAAGTTGACACGAACATCATAGAAACTATCAAAGAGGCTCAGGAAACAGATGAAGGACTGGCACGTATCAAAGAAATCTGCAAGTCAAGGGAAACGTTACCAAAAGCCCTACAACACAGCGCAAAAGACTATGATTTCAAGGAAGGGCTATTATGGTTTAAGGGAAGGATCTACGTGCCGGAGGATAAGGAATCCAGACTGGCCGTCATGCGAGCTCATCATGACTCAAAAATTGCAGGACATCAAGGACAGGCTAGAACACTGGAACTAATATCAAGAAGATACTTCTGGCCAGGAATGAAGCAAAGCATAAACAGATACGTGGAATCATGCGAAACCTGCCAACGGACAAAGGGATCAAAGTCCATAGTCCCAATCAAGGCTCTGGAAATTCCAAAAGGACCGTGGGAAGACATAGCATTCGACTTTGTGGTGAAGTTGCCAAAATCCAGGGGGTCAGATAGCATCTTAGTAGTGGTGGACCGATTCTCAAGAATGGCGCACTTCATACCCTGCAAAGAATCTCACACGGCAAGCGACCTTGCAAATCTCTTCATCACAAATGTTTGGAAGTTGCACGGTTTTCCAAAAAGCACAATCTCAGACTGAGGGACTACGTTCAATTCCAAACTTATGAAAGCCATTTATGAGAAAATTGGAACTAGCCCAGGTTTCAGTACTGCCTACCACCCCCAAACAGATGGAATAACGGAAAGGATCAACCAATGGATGGAAGGATGGCTGCGATCGTTCGTCAACTACCGGCAGGATGATTGGGCGGACTTATTACCAATTGCGGAGTTCAGCTATAATCTACAGAAGCACCGCGTAACAGGTAGTTCCCCTTTCGAAATTGTCTATGGGAGGGAGCCACTGTGGAACATATCTGCAGAAGAATCAACAGTTCCTGAAGCAAACAACATCACAGGAAAATGGCGTAAAATCCACGACGAAGCAATTGCATCAATGGAAACCCAAAGGCTCCCAGAAGAAGAACCAAAGAATGAGTACCAAGAAGGAGATCTAGTGTGGCTGCTGGGAAAGAACATTCAAACAAAAAGACCTTCAAAGAAACTGGACAACAAAAAGCACGGGCCATTTGTTGTGAAGCGACAGATAGGGTCACACGCTTACGAACTTGATTTGCCGGCAACAATGAGGGTGCATCCTGTTTTCCACATCGAGTTGCTCAGCCCTTACAAAGGAGACACTGAATTCAGCCGTAACCAACCCCGACCACCGCCGATCATAACAGAAGAAGGAGAAGAAGAATACGAAGTAGAGAAGATTTTGGACTGGAAAGAGACAAAGGACGGTCTTTTTTACAGGGTCAGATGGAAGGGCTATGGAAGTGAAGAAGACACAGAACAAAGGGCGGAAGATTTTGGTCACCTTTCAAAGATCATCAAGGATCTTCTACGCCGACACCCCAAGGCTCCCACGCCATCTAACTACACTCCAGGGAAGATAAAAGGGAGAGGGGGCGAAACCAGTAGTATCACTTGCAAAACTTGCTACTACTCCAAGCTTCACTCCGCTCTCAACTCACTAAATCTTTTCTGCTCTCCAAGATGCCTGCCGTCTCCCGCTCCACTATCGTCAACAACCTCACCCGCGTCCTGGACGGACCAGCGTTCGCTACGGCGCGAATCCTTGATGCCGGAGCCGCTCTCTACGTCTTCAAAAGGTCCCAGCAAAGCTCAGGGAGAATGCACTTTAGGGCGTCGGACGATGTTCTCCACTCAGACTTGGGTGAATTCCAGTGGGTCGGCAAGAAATGGCCGACAAAAATGCAACTCGCAAGAAAAGACATTTTCGTCTGCCAAGGATGCGCGGCCTTCCAAGTGTCAGAAGCGGTCCTGCTATCCACCCACATGCTCGGAGTCGTCGAATGGGGACAAGAAGGGGCATACTCAAGCGAATGGGTACCAGGGTACGACGGAAGGCAACCAACGTTGCGACCACGGTGGAACGACGCCTGGGACGCCAATTACGAAAGGGACCTGAGCGACTGGAAGCTGGAGAGGGGAAGGTACCAGAAGGAAAAATTCGAATGGGCGCCAAACTGGTGGAAGTGGGAGGAAGTGGACGTGTCAGCATGGAAGGAGACGGAGCCGGACGTGCGACAATGGGACAAGGAGTTTGTGGAGGCTCAGGAAAGGGTTTTGGACTGGTCCAAGGCGGACTGGACAAAGGAGGAGACTTGGGAAGAATGGGAGAAGTTCTCGGACGAACCGGGAAATACCACCTTCAACCCAATCGACCTTACCTTGGAGGACGAGGAGGGGTTGGAAGAATATATGCTGAAGAAGGAAAAGGACTGTGCAGTGCAGTAGGTCCGTTCAGGTCCCCCAAACGGACTCTAAGGGGGGAGTAATGTCGTGAGCCAACTCACTCCATCGGACTCGCCCTGTGTCTCGCCTGCCTGTCTTCCCTTTTTGCGTTACGTTCCCGTTTCTGTTTGCCGCGTTGCCACCTTCTTGTGGTTATCCTGTTACATTGTGTAACGCGGCTGTGCTTTGTACGAGTCATGTCTGTTCATACAGCATGACTCACATGGACACTCCTGACTGGTAGACTGTGTGACTCGTGTGGCTGCGCTCTGTATGACTCAGCCGCTTCTTTGATATATATAGAGGACCAACAAGCCTGGCAACCCCAGCTTGTTTTGTCTCGTCGAAACATCCCTTTGAGTGACACTTAGAACCACCCCTACCCTCCAGAGCCTACAGACACTTAAGTGTGTTGCGGTTCAAGAGGTCACTTAGGTCTTAGTGCCGTCCACTCTCCACCGCGGCTTGTCTCTTAGCCACCAAGAAGAAGCTTACGACAGTCCAAGCATTCCTAGGATTTGTACCAAATTTCAGCCGATTAGCAAAACCCCTGACAAGCCTGACGAGAAAGGAGAACAAATGGGAATGGGGAAACAATCAACAGGAAGCGTTTGAATCCCTAAAAACGGAAATCAGCAAGGAACCAACTCTATGCCATCCGAACCCGGACAAACCCTTCTTCTTGGAAACAGACGCAAGTGGAGTAGCGATGGGAGCGATCCTGTCACAAAGGCAAGATGATGGCTACCTACACCCTATTGCCTTTCTTTCAAAATCTTTCAACGAGGCTCAGCTCAACTACGACGTCCACGATAAAGAACTTATGGCAATTATAGAATCTTTAACACACTGGAGGCTGTACCTTGAAGGAACAAAGGACCCTATCACAATCTACACCAATCATAGGAACCTACAGTTCTGGAAGGAAGCAAGAACATTCAACCGTTGACACGCAAGATGGCACCAATCGCTTGCTTCTTATAACTTTGACAGCATATACCGCCCTGGCATCCTGTCATCTAAACCGGACCTATTGTCAAGACGGTCAGACCATGAAGATACGCCCACACCTGAACAAGTTATGATATCTGTCGAAAGGTTCAAGGGGTTTATGGGACAAGTAGACACAGACATCATAGAAACTATCAAAGAGGCACAGGAAGCAGACGAAGGGTTGACACAAATCAAAGAACTCTGCAAATCAAGAGAAACGTTACCAAAAACCCTGCAACACAGTGCAAAAGAATACAATTTCAAAGAGGGACTTTTGTGGTTCAAGGGAAGGATTTACGTGCCTGAAGATAAAGAAGCCAGGCTGGCCATCATGCGAGTTCACCACAACTCAAGAATCGCGGGTCATCAAGGACAAGCTAGAACGTTGGAACTAATATCGAGAAGATACTTCTGGCCGGGAATGAAGCAAAGCGTAAACAGATACGTGGAATCCTGTGAAACTTGCCAACGGACAAAGGGATCAAAATCGATAGTTCCAGTCAAGCCTCTGGAAATTCCAAAAGGACCGTGGGAGGACATAGCGTTCGACTTCATAGTGAAATTACCAAGATCCAGAGGATCAGATAGCATCTTGGTAGTGGTGGACCGATTCTCAAGAATGGCGCACTTCATACCCTGCAAAGAAGCTCACACGGCAAGCGACCTTGCAAATCTTTTCGTCACAAATGTTTGGAAACTGCACGGTTTTCCAAAAAGCACGATCTCAGACCGAGGGACTACTTTCAATTCCAAACTTATGAAGGCCATTTATGAGAAAATTGGAACTAGCCCAGGGTTCAGTACTGCCTACCACCCCCAAACAGATGGAATAACAGAGCAAATCAATCAATGGATGGAAGGCTGGCTACGATCGTTTGTCAACTACCGACAGGATGATTGGGCAGACTTATTACCAATTGCGGAATTCAGCTATAATCTGCAGAAGCACCATGTAACAGGTAGTTCCCCTTTCAAAATTGTCTACGGGAGGGAACCACTGTGGAACATTTCAGCAGAAGAATCAGCAGTTCTGGAAGCAAACAACATCACGGGAAAATGGCAGAAAATCCACGACGAAGCAATTGCATCAATGGAAACCCAAAGGCTCCCAGAGGAAGAGCCAAAGAGCAAGTACCAAGAAGGAGATCTAGTATGGCTGCTGGGAAAGAACATTCAAACAAAAAGACCTGCAAAGAAACTGGATAACAAAAAGCATGGACCATTTATTGTGAAACAAAAGATAGGGTCACACGCTTATGAGCCCGATTTGCCGGCAACAATGAGGGTGCACCCTGTTTTTCACATCGATTTGCTCAGCCCTTACAAAGAAGACACTGAATTCAGCCGTAACCAACCCCGACCACTGCCGATCATAACGGAAGAAGGAGAAGAGGAATACGAAGTAGAAAAAATCATGGATTGGAAGGAAACAAAGGACGGGCTTTTCTACAGGGTCAGATGGAAGGGTTATGGGGACGAAGAAGACACGGAACAAAGGGCAGAAGATTTTGGCCACTTGTCCAAGATCATCAAGGACTTGCTACGCCGACACCCTGAAGCTCCAACACCATCCAACTATGTCCCAAGAAAGATAAAAGGGAGGAGGGGAACAACCAGTAGCAATATCTGCAAAACTTGCAACTACTCAAATCTTTGCTCCTCGCTCAACTCACTAAATCTTCTCTGTCACCAACGATGCCTGCCGTCTCGCGCTCCACCATTGCCAGCAACCTCACCCGCGTTCTTAACGGACCAGCATTCGCTACGGCAAGAATCCTGGACGCTGGGGCCGCTCTCTACGTCTTCAAAAGGTCCCAACAAAGCTCTGGCAGAATGCACTTTAGGGCGTCGGACGATATTTTGCACTCGGACCTGGGAGAATTCCAGTGGGTCGGAAAGAAATGGCCGACACGCATGCAACTACTACGAAGGGACATCTTCGTTTGTCGAGGGTGCGCAGCGTTCCAAGTGTCGGAGGTCGTCCTCCTTTCCACCCATATGCTTGGAGTCGTGGAATGGGGACAAGAAGGGGCATACTCAAGCGAGTGGGTGCCAGGATATGAGGGTAGACCGCCAACACTCCGACCCAGGTGGAACGACACTTGGGATGCCAACTACGAGAAGGACCTGAGCAACTGGAGGATGGAGAGGGGCAGATACCAGAAGGAGAAGATCGAATGGGAACCTTACTGGTGGAAGAGGGAGGAGACTGACGTGTCGGCATGGAAGGAAGCAGAGCCCAATGTGCGACAATGGGATGAGGAGTTTGTAGAGGTCCAGAAGAGGGTTCTGGACTGGACCAAGGCAGACTGGACAAAGGAGGAGACCTGGGAAGAATGGGAGAAATTCTCGGACGAACCAGGAAACACCGTTTTCAATCCCATCGACCTGACCTTGGAGGACGAGGAGGGGTTGGAAGAGCAGATGCTAAAGAAGGAAAGGGACTGCGCAGTGCAGTAGGTCCGTTCAGGTCCCCCAAACGGACTCTTAGGGGGGAGTAATGTCGTGAGCTAGCTCACTCCATCGGACTCGCCCGTTGTCGCACCCGCCTGTCTTCCCTCTTGTGTTATGTTCCCCGTTTCTGTTTGCCGCATTGCCACCTTCTTGTGGTTATTCTGTTACATTGTGTAACGCGGCTGTGCTTTGTACGAGTCATGTCTGTTCATACAGCATGACTCACATGGACACTCCTGATTGGTAGACTGTTGTGACTCAGGTGGCTACGCTCTGTATGACTTGGCCATTTTGCATATATATATAGAGGACCAACAAGCCTGGTAACCCCAGCTTGTTTTGTCTCGTCAAAACATTCCCTTTGAGTGACACTTAGAACCACCCCTACCCTCAAGAGCCTACAGACGCTTAAGTGTGTTGCGGTTCAAGAGGTCACTTAGGTCTTAGTGCCGTCCACTCTCCATCGCGGCGTGTCTCAGAGCCACCAAGAAGAAGCTTACGACACCTTCAAGAGGGGGATCTTGTAGGTTTTCTTGCTAAGGTAAGTGTTGGTCGATGCCATTGTTGAGCTAGTAGCGTTTACAGCACTAACTGGGTCCTCTTCTGCTTCACTTTTGATGCTACCAGGGCTCATAACCTCTTGCGATTAGCGCAGTGCCGAGCTAGATAGTTTTGTATCTCAGCTCGTGCTACTTGAGAGTAGAGAACTTGCATATATATACCTAGATAGTTTTGTATCTACAGGAAATATAAGCAATAGAAAAGAAAAGTAAAAACTAAACTATACCTCAGCTCGTGCTACTTGAGAGTAGAGAACTGAGGGTAAAACTTCTGCGAAGCGTGCGTCCATGTGGACACAATCACGTGATGCGCATATATCTACGTATAAGACTGTATATATTCAACAGCCAGGACGTTGATTGACCAAGCTCGGACTTCAGCCGGTGTTCCAGATGTTGGTCGGTGCAATGGCGTTCCGCCCTATGGATCGGCTACAGTGTATACCGGAGGCCAACGGCGTGCCTACGGAGGGTAAGCACAGACTTCCCACTTATATAACGTGCTGATAACTGGAAACAATTCCAGACACTTGTGGACTGCCAAGTGGTGGACTCAGTACGAAACTCCAAGCACGGGTGGGACTGGTGTCTGGCAAGGTAACGGTTCCTGCTAAGGAATCTACAGGTGTATGTATGTATACCCTTTACGGTTGAAAATGCGGCATGGCGAATGGCTGTGGATTTGAACACACAAATATAGAGTGTATTGTTCTCATAATAGACTAAAAATGGCCAAGTAACGCCGTTAGTGGATAAGCAGGAGCGCGGATCCAGTTAGCTGACACTCTCAGTGTTGCTCTTTGGACGATCTTGTCGTTCTATTGCCTGGTGGAATCGCCACCAACTCACCACACTCCTTCGCCCATGAGCAGCCAAACTCGGGGCCTTCAACACTGCTACACACGTCGGGTGTAACATACCCAGTGCAAGCGCTGGCTTCAAATATTATTTTCAGAGCTTCGGAATCGTAAAATTTACGACCGCAGTAAAGCATTGAGCTGCGATGATTTCTGGTAATTTTTCCAATAGGGGATATGCAAGCGCTGTTGGGCTGACATGAATTCAAATAAAATCTGCTGACCTGTGCTGAAAGACCTACCAGAAGCTCAAGAATGAAACTTCCGAGACGAATAAAGGGGTTGCACCACTAAGCGTGCCGTAAGAACTAACTCACTATATGCACAAAATTTTAGCGGTTGTATTATCGAAAGCTCGAAGTTCACTAAAAATAGCAATGGGTTCCTGGCGCTGAAAGCATCCGAGTCGATATCATTGTTTGCCAGGTAATCACATTTGAGCTTGGAGTAGTTTTGTTTGCAAGTGCCGCTTCGTGCGTCCCATCTTATATATCCTTGTACTTGGGGTTGGAAGCTTGTGTAGGGGGTTAAACGAAGGCTCGGTTGGCGGCATCGACCTAACAAGTCCAGAAAATCAATTCTAGACAAAATGGCAACAAATGGGACAGAGCGGAACTTGACAATTATCGTGATATGAGGACTTTGTTAGCAGGTATCCTGATCGATTGGGTGGTTGTTCACGAGGACGCATGGTTGAGTGCTTCAAACTGAGATGTAGGGTTTAGCTTGGGGCCAGCGGCTTGCGGCGGCCTGAGAAAACACTGTTAGCTCAGACCTTTCAGTCGACGAGCATCTGGCAACCTTTATTATCTAACCCTTGAGGGCGAACTATCAGCAGCCTATGGTACAGACGTGCCAGTACGACATCCACTCGCTGCAGAAATAACTGTGATTTGTCTGTATCCTCCGCAGGATTCTTACGAGGTGGCAGAGCGTCATCAAGGCGTCAGTCAGCACTTGGGTCCCAAGAGATTTGCTAATCAAGCGCTGACCTCATACATATTTGTCACTGGACACTTCTTTGGGTTGGTCATGTTGGGCGACTTCCCTCATCCTTGATGTGCCTTACATTGATGAATATCGAACGCCCGAGGATCTATCGCCGGGCACTAACCTGGCATATCCCAGCGCTTCACTAAGCTCCCATATGGAGATCTACCGAGCCATCAGCTGGTGCGCTTTAAAACTCGACCACCCAGTCACCCTCATCATCCCCGCCATCTCCGAGTTACTGTCACATCGCTCCTCGTCCAACTGGATAAGAACGTGCTGTGGTGTTGGATCTCAACGTTTCACAGCTCGATCGGCCACGAGGCCCTTGGCGCAAAACACAATTCAATCTACACCCGCACTGCCACCATTCAATGTCTAGTTCCGGTCAACATAAAGAGGGTCAGTGGCCGCTGAGCCCTCTCTCGGCCCCGTACTCTGTCTCGCCAGCCACTCCACACTACAGGACGCCCCAATCTCAGGACGGCCTCTTCCCGGTTTACGATCCTCACGAACAGTACAAGTCTCGTCAAGAGTGGCCCATGCAAAACGGGAACGGGCACGCAAACGGAGTTAAACCTTCAAACTATGGCGGGTTTGATTATGGCACACCGGTAGGGGCTGCTACACGTCGTCCGAAGCCGTGGTGGATGTTGGGATACGAAAAGTGGACCGGCCTCGGGATGTGTACGTCTTAACATTCCCAACCTGTCAACGGCTTGAGCTTATCATCTACTCCAGTCATATTTTTTGGTGGCGCGATACTCGGGTTTTCATTATCGAGGACACCAATGTTGAGTTTCAATGAGTTGCTCAAGCTTACTACTCCAGGTATGCTTAACCTACTACGTCTGAATCCCGTCACTCACAACGCAGCACAGGCGAAGGTTACTGGTATTCAAAGTCACCTGGGAAAGCAAACATCATCATCCATATCTTCACCAGTCTGCGTAAGTTGCCCCACAGCAATACTCAGCATCATGCTTCTTACGCCCGTAACCTAATACTGCTTAGCTGCAAGCTTCTTCTCGGTCTTCTGCTTCCTACCGATCACATACAACGTAAGCATTCATCAGGCACGCTTCGGTCATTGTATTCCGTTCTCATAATTATTAGCGCTGGCCCAGGTTTCATAGCGTGCTTGGCTATATCGTATCGATCTTACTTTTGGTTAGCTTGGTGTGTGGAGCTATCGTTGGAAGGCGAGCCCAGGGAGGAGATCTCAATGTCCAAGCTGGAGTCTACATGCTTGCGTCTGGTTCTGCGTACGCAGTCGTGATGGGAATTCTGGAAGCAAGGCGTGGCGCACTTAACGAACACAGGGAATGGATGCTTCGTAAGCTGGAGCTTTTCGCATATAATCAACTAACTTAGTACGGCCATTCTAGGCGCTTGGTTCTACAATGGGGCGTTCGTTACGACTCGCGTCACTGCACTGCTCTCGGCCCAGGTCATAACTGCCATCAACAGTTATTTTTCGGTAATCACTCTGATTATCTGTCAAGTCTAGGGCTCATATAATCCTACAGCTCTGGCAATGTGCGGAAGTGGGATACGTGCTGTTGACGCAAGAAGCACTTGCTCGAGAATACCCCCAATGCGTAACCCCTGAAGCTCTGTCAAACCCCGCTGGAGTACATGTAGCAGTACACAGTTCGTGGAACGAGGGCAAGTTGGGGCGTGCCTCGGCATCCCGTGCAAGCTTTGGTATGGCGCTTTGGGTGGCAATGTTGTTGCATGGCCTTGGAATTGAGTTTTATGTGAGTTTTCCGCCGCACGGCCTGCGCAGGAGGCTTACTTTATTTCAGCTGCGTGCAACTGCGCGTGAATCAAAGCAACAATTGAAGGAACTGTCCGATCGTCGGGCTGCCGGTCACAACTCAGAACTGCCTCATCGGTCGTCTCGGTATGAGGATCGTTTACAAGTCGAATCGCCTCTTCTAAATTATTCTGACTCAACTAGATGAATTGTGTGTTCAAGTACTGGATTTGTGCTTTACTCGTTGTACCATTGCATAATGAGCTGCTGTCTATGTATATCATGCCTCCGGACATTTAAATATTATCTCCAGAGCCTAGACTCTATCGAAAGCCAAACACCTAATCAGAAAGCTCTGATGGCTCGTGCGATATGAAGGAGCGTTACCACCACTGAATGAGGCGATGCAAGCGCCCGGTAGTGGACCCTGAAAGCACACGGACTTCTCGGGATCGGATCCACATTTCCGCGCGATCCCATAAGCAGTGTCCCAACCTCTGTGATTCTGACCACAATGTCTCTACATTCTTCAAGATACCTGCTCAACGGCCTCGTATTTCTCTGTGTATTGAGTCAAACAGCGTACAGAACGAATGCTCAGCAGGTATGTTTATCACGTGATGAGCCACGGTCGTCTAATTTGACTTTGCTTCCCAGACAAATGCGACGTGCGATAGATCCTTCGACTGGGTTTGTGTAATTCAGTTGACACAGTGTTCGGTCAGGCTAACTCTGCTGTTAACTAGGCGAACAACTCGAAAGGCCAGTCTCCATGCCTTGTTGCCGCCTACCTACAGGGGCAGTGCTATCCTGACAAACGTCAGTTTCAGGATGAGACCGAGGGCCAAGTAACTTACAACTTGGTTTATTTACTTTTAGAATGGAATGTATCCTCGTTACTACCTGGGACTCAGTACCTTGCGCCGACGGGAGATGAGGCTACTGGTTGTGCTTGGTACGCCATTCCGCTACAAACCATCGCTAACCTCATAGTAACGGACCTTGCTAGTGCATCACCAGTATACTCTTTGATAAGTGCATGCGCGGCGTGTCAAGGGGTGTCTTATATGTCCTGGGGCCAATGGACGGCCAACTGTCCCGCCGCTCGAATCAATAATGGGACCTTCCCCTTCCAAGTTCCCACCGATACTGTTATTCCGCAATGGGCCCTTGATAAGATCGGCCCATCTGCATACCTCGATCTCGATGCGGCACATGGGAAAGGATCTGGAGGTGCGTTTTGATACAAGTCTTGGCGATTTATATTTATAGTCGGTGTTAGATGCTAGTCTCTCTGGAGCAACAATATTCCTCATCATACTCTTGCCAATTATCCTCGTAGGGTTGGGAGGATTCGGGCTATGGATGTTATGGAAGCGAAAGCAACGAAGGATCCGTCGAGAAAGTCTTTCAGGGAAGGAGCCATTGCTGAGTCACACCGGCTCGCGTACTACTTTCCTCAGCGTCGACACCACATCCGAGGTCCACATCCACTTGACACAAAACTCACTTGATTCGGGACATGGCTACGGCTACGACAAGCCGTGGCCACAGTCTTCTCCTACTCCTCGCACACCCGAGAGCGCCGGATATTCGCCTCATCCATTACTCTCGCCTGGTGCCCAGTACCCGCCTGGGTATCACCCTCACCAACAATTCCTAGTTCCTCCATCGGCAGGCCCTACTAGCGCCGGATTTACCGCGCCTTATCACCCTTCACCCGGCTTACCACCTGCTCCACCCTCGGCGGCTGTGCGTCCCCTCTCTCAGCCACCTCTCACCGGCGCTACAACGCAAACATTCGCATCCCAACAAAACGAGTTTAGCTCAAACCCAAATCGACAATCGTACCCTGGCCCGACACCCGCGCCCGAGGTCGAGAATGATTCCGGGACGTTTCCTCGAGCTCCTGTCGAGCCTCAACTGCCGTCCCTGCCTATGGGCGACCCGCGTCGTTTAGTGCCGCCGTCAGTTCGTGCTAATGCGCCGAGCACCTAACCGCGCTATGACGTCTAGAATTGATTGATTTGATTGTTATGATTTTGTTTGGTTGTGCTTGAACCTGACCACCACGAACACTGGAGCAATTCTCCCTCTGAATGATAGTTTCTATGGATTATTTACTATAAAAGAACACCTTGCTTAGATTGGGTTTGCTTTGTGACAAGATTTCATCGGAACGACGATACTTTGGACCCCGAGACGCAGCTCCGTTATAATGGTTTATCCCAACTCGGCTGAGGCAGTACCGTAACTGGCCCTGGGACCTTCATGAAGTTCCATTGATCCTTGTCTTGGCCCGGGAGCCTCCTTTCCTTGGGTGATATCATTTCCGCGCCGACGCAATTCGGGTTTTTATCCGTGGTAATATTGTTATGGTTGCTACTTTCATGAGATATTCACCAGACACTACACTGAGAGCAGGAAGGTTTCTCTAAAATCGCACACGGGCGCCTTTATTGCTCGGGCTTCAATAAAGATGTCACTGGTGTTGCCTCGGGCCGACTTGTTCACCCTCCGACCCTGGATACGAGCTAGGTCAATCAATCTTTGAGCACAAGGTGACCTCGGCACTATCAAACTTTGAAGAGCACAATTAGCAAACCGCAGCGGCGAAGAGTGTGGCGCACCAAGGGCCAGGTCGTTCCGGGTATCATGAAAGGCACCGGTGCGCATCGCACACGCTGCTAATCTCTGATGTCTAGGCTGATCATCCGGTTCCATGCGTTGTGATTCCCGTGTTACACTTCGAATGATGTCAAGGATGAAATGTTTTGTTTGGGCACGATCGTGCTTTACGTTTGCGCGAGAATTTTCCTTGCTTGTGATGATTTCTGGGTGGATGGGCACGCCGAGGCATCAGGAGGCAATATCGCGCGGAACGTCTCGGTCTCGGGGCCTATTGTGTCCTAGGTGAACGCATAACTTGGGGGTTATAAAAGATAGCCGGTGAGCCCCGGAGAAAACATTGGCCTTTCGACCCACAATTTTTTTCCATACCCAATCATGCGTCACGCTTTTACCCTTGCTGCCATCGCCTACATTGCGACGTTAGCTCTCGCAAAGCCGGCCACGACTCGGAAATGCACCAAGCCCTACACTCGCAAGGAATGGCGAGAGCTGAGCCCAAGGGAACAGGGCAAGTTTATCGAGGCTGTCAAGGTACGCTTCATTTCTCATCCAGTCTTTAGCACCCTCGATTGATATTTGGGCAAGTGCTTGGGTAACAAGCCGCACTCGGCTGCGCTAAAGCCTACCAACTTCACATCGGGGATAGTAGAGGTCAACCCCAATAGCTCCCTTTACGATGACTTCGTGTATGCTCATATGGACACGAATGTCAAGGACCATTTCACTGGCTGTAAGTATCTGTGTTCCCGGTAATGTGGGCCTACATTAACTCTCTGCTATTAGTGTTCTTACCTTGGTAAATCAGCGCCTATAATTTTTTAGGACAAAAACTGACTTTGACTCAGGCACCGGTGGTATCTTACGGCTTTCGAAACGGCGTTGAGGAAAAAGTGCGAATATGGAGGAGCTTGCCCTACTGGGACTGGTCCCTTGGTAAGAGTTACCTTGGTCTCAACCCGCGCCCTACTGAATACCATGCTCCTACAGACGTCGCGGATGTCCCTGCTTCTCCTGTCTTTTCTTCAGATCCTAAAATTGGGTTCGGCAGATTTGGAACTTCGAGCAACAACTACACAATTACGGACGGCGCATTTTCCAATGTCATTCGTGCCTACCCTGACCCTCATGTTCTCGCTCGCAACTGGTCCCCGCAGGTACGCATGTTGGAAGGTAGTACTCCTTTAATACGCGCTAATAGCCACCCTCCCAGCCTTTCCTAAATAAAATCTTCCCGCTTGACTTTAAAAACTCCACCAAGTTTGCAGTCGAGGCGTTCACTCCTGGTGAAGTGAAGTATATCATCGAACACTTTGTTGGAGATTATGTCGGGTTTGCGTATTACCTGGACGGAGTCCGCGCTCAAGGCATGCACAATGCCGCGCATCTGATGATGCTTCCTGGGTATGTCGCTGCCCTGATGTGTTCGGAAAATATGAGCACTGATTCCTTGTTCATAAAGCGATATTTCCAACCCCTCGTACTCACCCAACGACCCTCTGTTTTACCTACACCACGCTGTGAGTAGCACAGGTATTCTCGTTATATCTCCACTAATTGCGCCACCTTCAGAACCTGGACCGCATTTGGGCTAGTTGGCAGAAGGAGGATACCAGAAACGCCAACGCTTATGGGGGAGGAAGCATACAAAACCTGCCTCACTATGACAACTTTCCGGTCGGTCAACCGCCCTACGTAAACACCTCTTGGACTCTCCCCACCAGCGGCCTGGAAAATTCTGATCCTACGGTTGCCCAAGTAATGTCTACAACGGGTGGATATCTGTGTTTCAATTACTCAAAGTACAAGGTTTAGCCTTTCCTTGGAGTCTTGACTGTCCAATTTTTTATATTCTTGGGTTTGGGTTGCACGATAATGTCTTTCTAGTGTCTAGTTTGGTTATATGTCTGCAATGATTATTCTTGTTGTTTCTATGCGTTTGCTGAGGTCATCGTTGTTGACGATTATTTGATCAGCCTCGGCACGTATCTGGATCCTGCGGCTCCAATTCTGTTGCCGACCACCACGATGCAGTCAGTGATGCACCTCCCCCGAGTTCACTACTCATATCGACCCTATGCGAAAATTTGCTGGCCTAGGTACATGCAAGGATGTTTCGTCGCTTGGCTTTCGACATTGGCAACTTTTCGATTTTAGGCTATTATACGTCCAAGCTCACTAAGCATCCCGTTGCTTATAATTAGGACACTGATCCCGAACATAATTACTTGCTATCGCGTTTATTACCGATCACGTACAGCTCGTTTCCAAATATTTGAAGATCCGGGCTGTCGCTACGAAACAACCGCTTCGAAGCACAACGATCGCCTTCTCTACAATATTACACTCTTGTTTCGATGCAAGCCTATTTCATCGTTCCTAGTAACGTTACGAAAGCTCTGGACCGCTGGCAGTCGGTTTCATCCCGAGTTGCCACGCCCCCTGAAGGGGTATATAGCCCGCTCGCTGCGGCTCAGGCTGAATCAAAATTCTCTTCTGCTTGCAACTCGTCGTGTCTTGGCTGGGCTCCGGTAGCACTCTTTTCGACCGGCGCTCTATTCCATTCTTTTGAACCAACTTGCTGTGCTTGTTTATTCCTCGCACAAGTCGACACCATAAAGTAACACCTAGGCCAAGGATGCGCTTCCTGTTTGTCTCTGCGCTCGCCCTTGTGGCTGGGATCTGCCAGGCACAGTACGTCGGCCATGTCGGCCCAACTGTGCCCGCCACATCCAAGATGTATGAGTGCAATGTCTTGTGAGTGTTTATGGCGATCATGTAAAACTTTCCGGCTGAGAGTGAGCAGGAACTATGGTGCCAAGGCTGACAACGCGACCGATATTGGCCCTGCCATCAAGAGCGCCTTCACCAACTGCATTCTCAAGAACACCAACTCGCGTCTCATTGTTCCTTCGGCAAGTCTCCGTAACCGTGCAACGCCGCAGCTCCGATCTGATTGGGAATTTTCATAGGGAAATTACTTGCTCTCGAGCACGGTTCTCCTCAATGGCGGAAGCAACTGGGCGTTCCAACTCGATGGATTGATCACTGTTGACTACGCTGCCTACGTTTCGGGTGCCGTATCCGGAAACGCGTTGTTCTTCCAGCGCATGAACGAATTTGAGATCTACTCGAGCAACGGCAAAGGTGCCATGTGAGTAGTATGCTACCTATCGCATTTAGCTTACATACTCACGACAATCCAGCCAAGGCCAAGGATACCTCTACCGCATGCGCCCGAACCAGGACGGTCGCTCTGGCTGGCCTCGCCTCTTGCGCGTCCACATCTCGAGCAACTTTTCCGTGCATGATATCAAACTCGTCGACGCTCCTTCATTCCATTTGGTCATCGGTGAGGGGCAAAACGCCGAGATTTCACGCATTACGATCCGAGGTGGAAACCAGGGTGGATTGGACGGAGTTGATATCTCGGGCACGAACTACTGGGTGCACCACGTCGAGGTGACTAACCGGTACGTATTTTGAAAGACATACAATAGATCCTAGTCTAACTCTCGCAATCATTGCAGTGACGAATGCGTTTGCATCAAGAGTCCGTCTAAGCAGGCTACTATCGAGAACATCCGTTGCAACCAGAGCGGAGGCATGACGATGGGATCGCTCAAGGACGGAAGCGTAGTTGAGAACATCCTCATCCAGAACGTCGAGAACTACCAGGTTTGTAGCTATACTTGCATAATCTTGGTCAAGTCATTGACGATCGCATAGGTCACCAACGCCTTCATGCTGAAGACGTACCCCGGGGGCGCTTCGCCTGGATACGTCAAGAATATCGTTTTGAAGAACTTTACCAACATCGATGTTACCTGTAAGTCCAGCTTATTTTCACCAACATTCTATTCTAACTTGATTGAAGACAACGCATACATCACCAATACTGGCAAAACAGCTATGTTGCTGGCGCTTCCAACGTGCAACTCGAGAACATTACTTTCTCCGACTGGCGAGGCAGCGTCAACCACGGCGGCAACCGCGGAGCAGTCGTCATGATCGGTAGTGAGACCAACCCCCCAAAGAACGTGAACGTCAAGAACTTCAGTTTCTGGACCATTAACGGAAACAAGGTCGTTGACAGGTGCTCGGGCACATAGTGAGTTGGCGTCGCTCCTCGAAACGTAATTGAAGTTAACACACGTCCCCAGTGGAAGCGGATCATGTATCAAGTCTCTCCCTGCGAGCGGAACGGCGACCGCGTATGCGACTGTTAGCGCCACTGCGACTGCTGCGCCTTCTGGATGGGTTGCTCCCTCTGCGCCTTGGGGTATTCCCGCGTATGGTGAGTCGCAATGTGGATAGTCTGACATTGGACCGAGCTAATCACGGGTTTGACCCAGACTTGTACGCACCTATCCCCGTCCCATCGACTACTTTCTATTAGGCCTAGTTTGATGGCGCCGAATTAGACAAGTTCTCGGATTAGGTACATGTTCGATAGTGGCGCGCTATCCGGGCACATGTGTTTGCATTTTGGGTCCTTTCCTATTGTCATTCTTTGGAGAATATACTGGCAGTATTGTCGTTTAGTGGCCATGCTGTTTGACTGGAATTATCGCCCCTGCGGTGATGAGGCTGGATCGCAAGTCGATCGTGGCGCGAGTTGGTTATCTTGGCAGCATCCGTGTCTGGCGGACCGAGCTAAAATCGGAGAAATCGTCATTGTATGACGTCGGTCTGCCTCTGAGGCCGATGGCCCACTGGATTTCGTATCATGCTGGTTTGGCTGTCTGTCCGGGGTTGAGCGGGACGGACAAGCCCCCAGGTGTCCACTACTCACGTGATGTGACGCATCTCTCTTTGATCGACGACAGGCCAAGCCGAACATTGTCAAAAACAATGGAAATCCCACACGCGAATCCCGAGCGTGCGATTTTATAGACTCTTTATAGTCTGACCTCTGCCGAGCGTGATCTGACATTCGGCGCAATTGAATTGAGAAAGAGGCTTTGGCCACCCATCTCAATGTAGAATGTTTTGACTTTACGTCAACTAGCACGACGGACTCGGGTTGCTGTGACTAGAAGTTTGGTGGTAGCCGGGTACTTAAAGTTCTTATTCGTGCAGTTCAGACGCCATGCCGCCTTCATCATGCGGTTTACGACTTTCATTTCTCTCGCTTTGACTGCCTGGGGTATCTGCGCCGAAGATGTGGCCTCGACAGCTTCCGTGGCCGGCAGTACATGTCTGAAGCCTACGAAACGAAGAGAATGGCGCGACTTGAGCTCGAAGCAACAAAAAGCTTTTGTCGACGCAATCAAGGTAGTTCGTGGCGCTTCCGCCGGCGTCTTTGGCTGACTCTGAACAGTGCCTGGGAAAACTCCCTCATGATCCTAAGCTGGCACCAACTGGGGACACGCCCAACCTCCCGCCCGTCAACACGTCTTCGTCTTATTATGATGATCTCGTTTACGCACACATGGACTCGAACATCAAAGATCACTTCACCGCTCGTAAGTGACTACCCATTTGAAAAGTACGCGTTGGCTGAAACAACGAGCAATGAAGTATTCTTGCCCTGGCACAGGTGGTACCTTCATACATTCCTCGAGGCTTTGCAAACCAAGTGTAGTTACAGAGGAGAATTGCCTTATTGGGACTGGTCGTTGGGTACGTCCTCTTTTTCCTCCCGGTGAAATTATTGACGATTTGAGTCACTTTTAGACGTGAAAAACATAACCTCCTCGCCCGTATTCAACTCCAACCCGGAGTACGGCCTAGGCACGCTCGGGGCGTCATCCAATAACTACATGATTGCCGATGGTGCATTCGGGGATGTCGTACGGGCATATCCTACTCCGCACGCCATCACTCGAAACTTTACACACTATGTGAGTACATAAGTCTCGTTTCGGGGGAGAATAGTTTCTGACCACATGCTTTTTTCTAATAGCCGTTCCGAACCAAAAACTTCCCGGTTCAATTCACAAATCCCGACATGCCTGCGAGGGACGCATTGACACCCGAGGTTATCGAGGGGATTGTCGACGGCAGTAAAGGAAACTATACCAACTTTGCGTACATGTTGGACGGAATTCGTGCGCAGGGGCCTCATAATGCAGCACACCTGATGGTGGGCGGGGATTTGTCTGATCCTTTAGCCTCGCCGAATGATGTGCTCTTCTGGCTCCATCACGCGGTACGTCTCTGTTTTACCCGCTCTCAAGCCCTTTCTAACGACTGCTCGACAGAACCTTGACTGTATTTGGGCCAAGTGGCAAGCTCGGCGAGAGGAAAACAAGGATGCGTACGGTGGAGGTCTGACACAAGACCTGGGCAATTACGACACATACCCTGTGGGAGCGCCCCCAGCTGCGAATAATCAGGTAGAATTGCCCACCGTTGGATTGACGAGCCCACTCAAGGTGGAGGATGTGATGAGCACGCAAGGAAGATATCTTTGCTACAAGTGCGCTTAGCTGGCGTTGGTGGGTCACAAACAAGTATAGGTCCCGCTGGCTCTTCCATTCCCAGATAGCCCACTTGTAACTACCCCGTCTGAGGCTTTGCGGACAGAATATCGCATGTTCTGATTGGTGGATGTTGTCATGTATATATTATATCCCATGTTTGGAACTCCTCAGAAAAACTGGAAATCCTGCCGAGTGGCCCAGAGCATGGGTTTTACTCAGAAGTGCCGTGTAGGCCCTGGAGCGCGCCGGGAGCGCTGGAGCACACAGGGGCCCACGCAATAGTCTCTTCCACATCCGGTCTTGGAGTCGAACCCTCGACACTTCGTAGATCGGATCTACTCGCGCCTCGCGTCTCCTAGAACGTCTGTTGGGAAATCTTGGAGTACAAGCTGGACTTTGCGAAATTCAGCTTATCCGAGGAAGATTAGACTTTTGATTAGATCAAAATTTAAGCCGAGTGTGCAAAGTTTGTAATTAAGACAAGCCATAAGGATCTGAAGCTGTCCCGTTGCCGCCGCCAACCACAACGTCAATCAATACCTCCTCCTTCTCGACCTCTACACCTGTAGCCTGAGTTTCACTATCGCCTTATACTCTTTGTTATTGTAAATGTAGTATCAACATAACATTACTTACCCTGATGCATGGGGTGTAGCCTCTCGCCAACGGAAGCTGCACGCGGGGTTCGAGCCCCAAATCGGAATTTTTCCCCCCGAAAAAGTGCTGTACTCTCATCATAAACTAATTCGGCTTTTTTGGGTCAAACTAGTGCTCAAATGTTTTGCTGATCCGAGTGTATACGTACTGAATCTTTGCAGACAGTCCTTCTTGGATCAAACCCCTACTCGCGAAAAACGTGCGCATACAAGCACTTTCACTTTCGTGGGTCGTTCAAACACACAATTCCAACTGCAAATCACATAGAAGGGGGTGTATGTACACGAAGAATTTTTTACGAGATGTAGTATACGAGACACACTAACGAGTTCATACAGCGCACCTGCCAAGAAACTTGGTCATCTCTCTCACCAGACACATTCATAGCACAGGTAATCCCCCTTAGTGCTCATCACCTCCGACACCTTCACTGGCCCTGTCAGCCCAACAGTAGGCAGCTCAGAGTCCCTGGACGCAGCTGGAGGCGCTCCAACAGGATACCTGTCGAAGTCGTTCATATCCTGTAGCAGTCCTCCACCAAATGCATTCTTGTTCTCGGGACGCCTGTTTTGCCACTTTGCCCAGATGCAGTCCAGATGCTATGCGAGTCGTTAGTTTAACGAATAAAAAAGATGTGAGCTGGACTTACAGTATGGTGCATCCAGAACAAGATGTCGTTCGGCGAAACCGCGAGGTCGGTCAGCTCTCCTCGCATCATCAAGTGAGCAGCGTTGTGCGGTCCTTGCGCACGGGCACCATCTATCTTGTATGCAAAGTCCGTGAAGTTTCCCTTGCTGCCATCGACGATTCCTTGGATGACCTTGGGAGTCAAGTAGTCCGTCGCAGGAATATCAGGCGCAGTGAACGCGAATGGGAACGTCGGGATACGGAACGGCTATCAATCAAAAGTACGGTTAGAGGAGCTCCCATCAAAAAGAAGCGTTACGAACATAAGGGTCGTAGTGCCGAACAATCACGTGCGGGGTGGGGTATGCGCGCACAGTCCCTCCGAACGCGCCGTCCATGAGTTTATAGTCGTTCGAGGAGACTCCAAATGTGCCTAGGCCATACGTGGGATCGGAGTTGAAAACCGGCGATGCAGTCACGTTCTTTACATCTAAGAACGCTCATGTTTCAGTACTCAGAATGCCAACCAGTTGGCGATCACTTACCACGCGACCAGTTCCAGTACGGCAGCTCGCCCTTGTAGTTGCACTTTGTCTGCAGGGTATCCAAGAACGTGTGTATATACCACCTGTGCCACGGCAAGAACACTTGTCGATAGCAGTTTCAGTCGTCATTCAGTCGGAAATCGGATAGGAATGGCTTACGAGCAGTAAAGTGGTCCTTGAAGTTCGAGTCGATATGCGCATAAACAAAGTCGTCGTAGTGCGAAGCAGTCGTATTGAGAGGCGGAGTGCCGGGCGAGTCGTCGGTAGGTATGATCTTGGTGTCGTGTGGAAGTGTATTAAGACACTATTCGTACCATGATCAGTCAAGGATGGTGAAAGAGGACGCATGCACATACCTTGACGGCGTCGATAAACGCCTTTTGCTCGCTGCGCTTCAAGTCGCGCCATTCACGACGTTTTGTGGGCTTCTGGCAGACACTGTTCGACGCAGAGCCTCTAGGAGCAAGCTCTTCAGCACAGACGCTCCAAGCGGCGACAGCGAGGGAAAGCAGAGTGGTGAAGTGCATGTTAAGAGTGGGTGATGTTGGATTACAGCGACCGAGTGCAGGCTTAAATAGTAACTGCGGCTATATTTTTTCATTATTCGATGGGCCGGCTTGAGTCTATAGAATCGTGTCGGGGCAAGGTAATCATGGAAATCATTCCAATCAACGAACGCTGACCTTCTTCCATTGGCCTTGCCACAGAGCAAATCGCTGCACGTTAAGTGGCGTGCTGACATATACATCGAAGTAGAACCACATAGGAACAAGATGCTGTACGATTATAAGTGTAATTCCGCAGATAGGGTGTTGGCCCCCTCTTTAATTTCAAGGTTGAATCTCCTCAAGTGCCACCGTCGATCAAGAAAAAGTAAACTTTACCCTCGCGTGGTAATATGAAATGGAATTTTCACGTTGTGGATGGGTAGACCTCAGCACGTTATTACAATTTACATGACCTTCATCCGGTGAGTTAGGCAGAGAGATCCAAAGCATGTACATGAGGTAGGGAGCAACAAAGCGTACTCCAAGATTCGAAGCAGACCATAATTTTCCGAGATTGCATTCCAGCCAACTCATGCGCTCGGCAGGCGGGTTAGGCACTACACCAGGATACAAATCAGGCCGGCGCTTCCAGTAGGACATATCACTACCATATCTCACCTTACACCTGGCCACATCCCAACTCAGAAGGCGCCATAAATAACGTGGCGAACGCCGTGCAGATCAAATTGATGATCGACAAGCAATCGAAGCTCGCCACCACAGGTGCATATACGGTCATTCCAGGGACAGGAGTTCATGGCGCACCTCATTTGCCCAAGCGCCGCATATTCCCAAAGAAGCACGACAAACATGGAGCCCCAAACGCAGGTGCATGTGAGCAGTTCCCACGTGCGAGCATCGAGAGCGCATTTCATCCCTCAAGCTGACACTATCTTCGTTCCCACGCGGCTGGATCAGGTTTGAGCAAAGATAGATACTGGACTGAAGGAGAGTTTCTACGAGTCGATATGGGTAACTGTATGACCAGTTCGGTTAAAAGGAAATGACCGACATGACGGCGTCTCGGACACCGATACCCCTGAGTTGAAAAATAATGGCTTTCCCCGACTTGGCGGTGGCAATTCATCGATCACCCATAGTTTCAGGAAGGACCTTGACGCATGACCTACCTTCACCAGCAACGTACGCTCTGCTTACCGACAAGACTCGCCAAGGAACGGCTACGACTCAGCATAGGACGAGAAGTTTCATATCGAACCTTGTTCCCGCATTTCTATTGGTGGCCTAGCAACTAACTTTTGAACAAAGACAAATTTTTGAAATACCCATATCAGCGCAGAACATGAATACGGTCCGATGGACTCTGCCTCGGTCACCGTCCAAATAGTGAGAGAGTCCGGTATTAGATAAGTAGACACTGGGGTCCCCAGCGATGTATACACTTTGTCAGTAGGCTCGGTTCCGGGGTAGAGATGTATGCACTACACGATCACAATCTTCAAAACATCCCACTGGGTAAATTTGCTGCGATTTGGGTGTTTCGGTAGATTACCAAGGTCGAGTCCCGATACGATACGCTGAGGAAGGGGTAACTCCGAGGCGAGGGCGAATGAAGCTTTGTCGATATACTCACAGTAGGCTTGTGGGAAGCCGATTTTAATTCAGCTCTTAGGGTCTTCCGTCATCGAAACAGACGCCGGGTTTGGTGCTGGTGATGTATTGATCGAGGTGCAAACCTAAGCATCGTCAGTTATCAGGAAGCAAATGACTAATGATGCAGTAATCGCGTTACCCAGGTTGGAAGTATCAGTGGAATGCTCTTGTCCGTGGGAATAGCTTTGTACGTTGCGTAACTGTCACCAAGTTAGTGAATACATGTGGGGTAGGGCGTTGATGTAAGCAAGCGCAGATCACCAAGGATTCACTCCTTATACCTTTCATTTATAGTATAAGCAGCGTGTTCACATGCACGGGTCCCAGGAGCAATGGGATAGGAAGCCGGCAAACCAGCACAAACCTACTTGGATCACAAATCTTAACGGTCTGACTGTCAAGCTCCATGCTTTTGCTCCCATGAGCTCCTGGGTATTCGTCAGCAGCCTAGCCCAGATTTGCTCCAGGCATACTCCTAAATTTTCTATGAGCTACCTGTTAAGCTGTAGCCGTACCTCCAAGATTTTAAAAAAATCCCGAAGGAAATTTATTGCACGTGACAAATCATAATCATTATAGCCGTGAGGGAACGCACCAGCCCCTCATAAATAAATGCGCCCAGCGAAGAGTAAATGTCCGACATTCCGGTCCGATACTCACATTAGCTCGCACGCTCATCCTCATACCCTGGGTCGGCTACGAAATCTATGTTCACATTCCGGTCCGATACTCACATTTCAAAATTGTGCTAGTTCGAAAATTAGTTCCAGGGCCGCCAATAGAAATACAGAATAAAGATCTATGCAGGTTTTTTTCCCCCAAACGTTGAGCTGTAGCCGCCCCTTGGCCAGCCGTATTGTTACGCTTAGTGTATGTCGGTGGTGGAGGTAGGTCATGCGTCGAGACTCTTCCTACAACCATGGCTGATGAATTAGTTGCCACTGCCAAGTCGGGAAAACCCCCTCTTTGTCAGCTTGTGGGGTATCTCGACGTTGTCATACCGGCGATTGACTCTTAACCGAGCTGGTCATCCAGCTACCCATATCCAGCCGTTGAAGCTCGCATTCGGTCCAGCATCTATCTTCCTTTAAACTAGATCCTATCTCATCGGACCGAAGTGAGTGTCAGCTTGGGATGGAATGCGCTCTCGATGGTTGCACGTGGGAATCAGTCACATGGACTCGCGTTTGGGGCTCCATACTGACTATGCTTCTCTAGAGAATACGCAGCGCTTGCGCCGAGGATTATGCAAACAAGGTGCGCCATGAACGCCTATCCCTGAGGTGACTACCTGTGGTGGCGAGCTTCGATTGCTTGTCGATCATCAATTTGATCTGCACGGCGTTCGCCACGTTATTTATGGCGCCTTCTGAGTTGGGATGTGGCCAGGTGTAAGGTGAGATATGGTAGTGATATGTCCTACTGGAAGCGCCGGCCTGATTTGTATCCTGGTGTAGTGCCTAACCCGCCTGCCGAGCGCATGAGTTGGCTGGAATGCAATCTCGGAAAATTATGGTCTGCTTCGAATCTTGGAGTACGCTTTGTTGCTCCCTACCTCATGTACATGCTTTGGATCTCTCTGCCTAACTCACCGGATGAAGGTCATGTAAATTGTAATAACGTGCTGAGGTCTACCCATCCACAACGTGAAAATTCCATTTCATATTACCACGCGAGGGTAAAGTTTACTTTTTCTTGATCGACGGTGGCACTTGAGGAGATTCAACCTTGAAATTAAAGAGGGGGCCAACACCCTATCTGCGGAATTACACTTATAATCGTACAGCATCTTGTTCCTATGTGGTTCTACTTCGATGTATATGTCAGCACGCCACTTAACGTGCAGCGATTTGCTCTGTGGCAAGGCCAATGGAAGAAGGTCAGCGTTCGTTGATTGGAATGATTTCCATGATTACCTTGCCCCGACACGATTCTATAGACTCAAGCCGGCCCATCGAATAATGAAAAAATATAGCCGCAGTTACTATTTAAGCCTGCACTCGGTCGCTGTAATCCAACATCACCCACTCTTAACATGCACTTCACCACTCTGCTTTCCCTCGCTGTCGCCGCTTGGAGCGTCTGTGCTGAAGAGCTTGCTCCTAGAGGCTCTGCGTCGAACAGTGTCTGCCAGAAGCCCACAAAACGTCGTGAATGGCGCGACTTGAAGCGCAGCGAGCAAAAGGCGTTTATCGACGCCGTCAAGGTATGTGCATGCGTCCCCTTTCACCATCCTTGACTGATCATGGTACGACTAGTGTCTTAATACACTTCCGCACGACACCAAGATCATACCTACCGACGACTCGCCCGGCACTCCGCCTCTCAATACCACTGCTTCGCACTACGACGACTTTGTTTATGCGCATATCGACTCGAACTTCAAGGATCACTTTACTGCTCGTAAGCCATTCCTATTTGATTTCCGACTGAATGACGACTGAAACTGCTATCGACAAGTGTTCTTGCCGTGGCACAGGTGGTATATACACACGTTCTTGGATACCCTGCAGACAAAGTGCAACTACAAGGGCGAGCTGCCGTACTGGAACTGGTCGCGTGGTAAGTGATCGCCAACTGGTTGGCATTCTGAGTACTGAAACATGAGCGTTCTTAGATGTAAAGAACGTGACTGCATCGCCGGTTTTCAACTCCGATCCCACGTATGGCCTAGGCACATTTGGAGTCTCCTCGAACGACTATAAACTCATGGACGGCGCGTTCGGAGGGACTGTGCGCGCATACCCCACCCCGCACGTGATTGTTCGGCACTACGACCCTTATGTTCGTAACGCTTCTTTTTGATGGGAGCTCCTCTAACCGTACTTTTGATTGATAGCCATTCCGTATCCCGACGTTCCCATTCGCGTTCACTGCGCCTGATATTCCTGCGACGGACTACTTGACTCCCAAGGTCATCCAAGGAATCGTCGATGGCAGCAAGGGAAACTTCACGGACTTTGCATACAAGATAGATGGTGCCCGTGCGCAAGGACCGCACAACGCTGCTCACTTGATGATGCGAGGAGAGCTGACCGACCTCGCGGTTTCGCCGAACGACATCTTGTTCTGGATGCACCATACTGTAAGTCCAGCTCACATCTTTTTTATTCGTTAAACTAACGACTCGCATAGCATCTGGACTGCATCTGGGCAAAGTGGCAAAACAGGCGTCCCGAGAACAAGAATGCATTTGGTGGAGGACTGCTACAGGATATGAACGACTTCGACAGGTATCCTGTTGGAGCGCCTCCAGCTGCGTCCAGGGACTCTGAGCTGCCTACTGTTGGGCTGACAGGGCCAGTGAAGGTGTCGGAGGTGATGAGCACTAAGGGGGATTACCTGTGCTATGAATGTGTCTGGTGAAAAATGGCGGCTGTTCAGTAATTTGCTACATGCTCTTGCGAAGTTACTGTTTACACTGTGTCGTCCAAACTGTCCCCTTATAAATAGATGTGTTTTTTTGGGATTACATTGAAGCGCGAGGGATTATAATTTATCGGGCTCCACGAACTTCAAGCTCGTCTATGCATATAGTTGAAGCCAAATGAGCACTTTATGTGGCCGGCAACTTACGAGGAATGGCATACTTTAGTATCTTCGAGGTGTGCGAGTAATGAATAGCCCGCACGGCTGCTCGACTAGTGACTGGACGATATAGATTGATTTGAACATTTCGTAGTCGACGACCCAATGTCTCCATGATGAGAGGCTTTTCGTAAAATATGCTAAACTTTATCGTACATGATGACTTTTGCATAGGTGGAGTGTGTATGTGCCTCGTCTCCGAGAGCGGGTTTGTTGGCGTGAATGCGCTCAGTCCTTATTCGCTCGTATCAAGCGTCAGGCCCACCTATCAATCAAAGAACCCACCTAGGCTTTCATCAAGTAAATCAGTTTCCTAATTCGTCTTGTTTCATCTTGAGAAAATTGCCCGCCGCTTCTTGATGTACGGAACACACATCTCGAAGCTCTCGGCCCCGAGCAGCCAAGGCGCTTACCTCGTACGTCTAACGAATGCATAGACCGCCGGATGCAAACCGCCCCATAAATACCGACGCGCCCCAATTGCGTCTGTATCCCCCGCTCTTTACCATGTCCAACTGGCCCTCGTCGCTCACTCGCCGTCGCCCCGACTCGTCTGCGTCCATCTGGGCGCCGCGCTTTGACCCGTTCTCCAACGCGGATTGGCCGCGGTCCGATATGCTCTTTCCGGCTAAAAAAGAACCTGTCGCTGTGAGTTTTAACGTTTTACTAGCATACATTCGCTCATTGGATTATAGGAGCAAGACTCGAGTGGTTCGCCTGAACAGATTTCGATGATGCTCCGGAACTTGGGCATCACGCCCTCCCCCAAGCCTCCAGCGAGCATCTCGAGCCCATCGAACTCTCCGCCAATGCTCAGTCCGACGACGCAAATCCTCTCGCTCGGATCGAATTCGACGATTCATACCCCAACTCCGACGCGTGCAGTCGAGCCACTGTTGACACCCGTAGAACCACCTTCGTTTACTCTCACTCCTATCGCCAAGCCCCTATTTTCTCCTGATCTTCCTACCAAGACCCGTCCTGAAGACCCCCACTCGCGTCGCAGTACGGGATCCAGTGCCACTCAACCTCGCATGAACCTCGCTCCTCGTCATGGTGGACCTCAAATCCCAATCAACTCGCACGAACGTGTTGTGAGCTGGATGCAGCGTCAAAATTTACCTCAGTCTCCTATAATTCCCACCGCTCCGGCGTTCATGCCGACTCCGGCGCGTTCGGATTGGTTGCCTGGCTCGTCGATGGGGTTGCCTGCTTGGGATCGTCCCGTGATGCGTCCTCCGGTGGCGGCGTCTATGTGGGCCCCACCAGTTCAGCGACCCGTCCCCGCGGCGTTTGTGCCCGTCACGGTTCAGGAACGTAAACCCGAACCGGCGCTCAACGAGGTCGGTCCACCAGATTTTTTACTTTCAATTTTGGATTTTGACGCTGACGTTGTGTAGCCGATTAACTTTCTCCGTCTGTTGCAACCGACATCCCAGCCCCCATACGACCTATTTGTCTCACGCATCGTCAAGAACTCGGATCAACAAGCGAGTATTTTTCTGCAGCAAAAACTCAAGGCAGCTACCACCGAAGATGCGCGTCGTCCGATTGTGGACGCGATCGTTGAGCAGGGGTTCGAGATGATGGTCAGTTACAGTGTTGGGATTTGGGTGTCGGCCAACATTTTGCGATAGACGAACCGGTTCGGCAATTGGGCGGTCCAGCGTTGTTTGGAGACGCCGTGCAGCCCCAAGGAACGTAAGCGCGTCGCGGATGTCATGGAGTGAGTCGCAACCTCGTTTGGTGGTGGTGGTGGCTGACTAGGCATAGGGGTCGTGTGATCGAGTTGGCCACCAACTGTTATGGGACTCATGTCGTTCAAAAGGCGCTCGACTGCGCCGAGGCCGTTCAGGTGGGTATTCCGGTTAGGTGTCGGCGCGCGCTGACTGGGTGCAGATGATGGTCGTATCCGAGATGCTCCAGGGCGATTTGGCAACGACGTTGATGAATAAGCATGCTAGCCATGTATGGACCAAGATTATGGAGGTGCGTTGGGTGGTTGATTTCTTATGTGAGCTAATTTTGAGTAGCTGTCGTGGTCCGAGCCTGTGCCTCCTATTTTCGACTAGTAAGTTCTTGCCTAATTTTCTCATCCGTATCTAATGACTCGCAGCGTCAACAAGGCCATGCAAGGACGCTGGGCAGACTTGGCTCGCCACGAGACTGGGTAAGTCGCTCCAAGTCGAGTTTTCGCCCGCTGACTGGGCGCAGATCCTTGATTGTCCAACATGCGTTTGAGAATCTCAAGGATTCTGACAAGAGCGATTGTGTGCGCGAGGTTTTGGATAGTGTCGGTCAGCTTGCGACGGACCAGTGGGGTAGTGAGTACGGTTTATCTACCTGGAGCTGAAGTTGACCGTGTATGCGCGGGTTTTAGGCTGGGTCGTTCAGCATTGTGAGTCAAGTCTCCCGAGGGATGGTATGGAACTAACGCCATCTAGTGCTCGAAAATGGCACCGAGACGGATCGAACCCAGGCCGTTGCCGCTCTTGTTGATAATATTTCCACACTCGCTGCCGATCCGCAGGGCGTCAAGGTTATCGAAAAGGCTCTCAAGTCGGGTGGGGCAATGGCGGTCGAAAAGGTTGCGCGTCGGCTGAGCGAGCCTGCCAAGAGGTGGGTCTATCACTATTCATTTGTTGCGAGCTAACGGATGATGTAGTGGCCGTCGCCCTCTGATTGTTGACTTGGCGCTCGGAGCAACTGGAAGTCAGCTGATTAGCTTGTTGTTGCCGATGTTGGCCAAGCCTCAGTGGTCGACTCTGTACGACTCGGTGAGTATCGGGCTCGATGCTTGGACTGGACTAACACATTGTAGGTCAAGGGCCATATTGTCACGCTCAAGGGCTCCAAGTCAGGTTCTCGTATCGTTTGGCTGTTTGAGCGCACAGTGAGTAGTTGTCTGGGCGTCAAATAGGGGTGCTAATGCGGCGAGTAGAAGGCTCAGCATCATTAGAAATAATTTTTCGTATCTCTGGACTGAATCTGTTTCTTTCTTAATTGCGACGCATACTTCATGATCTCACTTATCTGCATCTCGCACGGCTTAATTTACGCATGTCTGTGTTATTATGCATAATTTCGGTTTCGTCTTCGCACCCGCACCCCTTTATTACTCGCATCCTTCCTTTCCATCCTCGCATTCTGTTCTGTAATCGCATCTCTATCCGCATTCATACTTCCGTCTCGCATTCCTCGTACTCCTGTCTTCATATTTGCATCCCCCCCTACGATTTGCATCCTCGTCTCCAATCCCGCATAGACTCACGGACTAATCGGAAACGGTTCTCGCCTCTGGATTTCAGGCCTTCCACTCGTTTGATCTCACTCTCATTTTATAATGTATTTTACCACTGTAGGGTATCTACCGAGCGAAATGTACGTTTGTACTTGCTAGTGGCGGTCGGTTCGGGCTCGGGCGGCACGGACGTTGGGTGCGACGCATTTGATGTTGCCACTGGTCCGTGGGGAGCAAGGGGCATGATGCTGCGTAGGGTCGTCGCTTTGTTGGGAATGACTCGAGCCAATTGGCGCGGGTTGTTTCATCATTCGACGAGTCAGTTTGCTTCGGGGATCTTGGGGATGAATTGATCGGATGCGCGGTCTTGGATTCCTTTTCAGGCTTGGACAACTCTGTATGCGAGCGACATATGGGTAGACAGTGATAATAATTAACCACAGACGAGGGGTGAGTAGTGGGGCTTTAGCCCTATAGTGGTAGAAGGACTCCGGAGCCCAAAAGATTTTTGACGCGTCTCCTGGATACGCGTCGGAGATCTCGGAAAGGTGCGCGCCAAGACATCACGGTCACATGACCTATTGGATGTGGTCCTCAACGCCCGCAAGTCTTGCGGCCAAGTTGTCTATAAAGTCTGCCATTTCTGGTCGCATTCCAAACACGCTTCCTCTCTCCCCTTCCTCAAAGCAACCTCCTTTTTCGCTAGCAGCGATTTCCCAGTCTCCTCGACGTCGTTGGATTTCTCAAGCAAGTTTCTCGAATCCGTGGCTATATCAATATGCCTGTCGATCACGTTGCGTTGGGTCACGTTTCAGACCTCCAAGCCTCCCGAGAGTTTTACGAAAAAGCCCTAGCACCGCTAGGCTATAAAGTCCTCGTAAGTTCTTGACCCCAAGCATTTCATTTCAAATACTTAACCTGTTGTACCAGTACGATATCCCCTCACGAGCAATCGGATTCGGGACCAACGCCTACAAGGCCGATTTCTGGATCGGACGCAGTGAAGATTCGTCCAAGGGTGTGACCACCATGTCGCATGTTGCCTTTACCGGTAGTCGCGCCCAGGTTCATGCTTTCTACGAGGCGGCGCTTCAAGGTGCGAGTGGCGAGCCCGCGACTGATGATCATTGTACTAATGGTGTGCTTTTGGGTAGCCGGGGGGAAGTGTAACGGACCTCCTGGGCCTCGTCCTAATTACCATAACTTCTACTATGGAGCTTTCATAATGGATCAGGATGGAAACAATATTGAGTGAATTTTGCGGTGACCATTGTCACATTCATTTGTACTAACTCGTCGCCAGGGTGGTGAACCATGGATCAACTTGGCAATGGATCTGGTATTTCGCCGGACTGAAACTTGGGTTCATCAAGGATACCAAGAAGGATTATTGACGAGTAGGATGTTTTGTTCAAGCTTTTGAGGTTATTTCGCCACTATGTTTTGGACTGATGTGTGTTGTCTGGCACGATGTTGAGATATCTATAGTACTCAATGTACGCTTTGTATCACCTCAGATGCGCGGCAAGATCCTGTAGGATTTGCTCCTCTGAATAAGCTATGTTGATGCTTTGCTTACGATGGGAATTGGCGCATCTCAACATTTCATCCTATTCAGAGGATCGACTGTAAGCACGGACATATCCCTGTATTCATGCGACACAATTGGGGACGAATCACTGAGGGAAAAAATTCCACAAGCAAACAGCATTCTTCGCGTGATTCTACTAAATTGGAGGTTTGTTTACGGGTGTCTCCCAGAATACACACCCTTCTCAACCTGCCTCGATATCCCGAAGCAAGTGTTTTTCCAACCGGGTAGATACTGCACTATGCGTTAGGTCTTGTAAGCTCGGTAGTGTATGGATCATGCGCTTTCCATATAGGCTAAGTCCCTTGATAGCTCTTGATATGATCGATTGTTACTTACCCCCTTGATTTCATTGCCTTGAAATCCTCGGAGCTTTGGTCGATCAATATGACCCGTGACGCATCCGAGTCATTGATTCGCACGGGGGGCGATTGTGGGCGGCAAATCTAGTAATTCTCTCCGGAAATTAGCACAAATGTTTTATGTTTGTACAAGAACGAAGCATCTCGAATAAGCGCAATATCGACGCCACTATGAACAACACATTTGGACCAGAACTGGGTTTGCACGCTAAATTCGCTCTTCACCCTCCTCGGCGCTTCACTCAGGGTCTCTAACTAACAAACGAGATGCCAAGCACCATAGTAAGGCTGTGCCTGCTCGGTCCGATATTTACACGTTCCACCCCATACCAACGTGCGCGTATCCACCTTTGGTTATGATACTACGCTTTCCAGCTTGCTCCACCCCAAAAGCATACAACCCCGGAGTATAACCAACACGAAGGCAGGGTCGCGTGGTATTTCCATGCCCGCCCTCCCCGAAAGCACCCTATTACAGTCGTGTCTTGAGCAACGCAATATATCTAGGGTGGTTCTAACACCGATGAATTTATATAAAAACAGTAGCTCCTTCTGCCGATTGCAACATTCCCCAACTCTTGCTCGTTGTCCTACGAAAGATGACCTCACTCAAGTCTTATCTTGCTCGTTCGATCGTCGTGGTGTCCTTCCTATGCGCAACGAATGCGGCACCAAATGATAACCGTGAGTGTACCCACCATGCCTGCTGCAGCATTAATAGTTATAAGTCTAGATGTCCGTCAGCCAATCGGCGATGAGCATGGGTTGAGTACGCGTCAGACCAACCAAACCCGTACCACGTGGAAGTTTGGAGTGGTGTTATTCCCAAAGATAATCACGACAGACTTTCAATAAGTGCCTACCATACTCCGAGCAATCAGCCATAATGACCGTATAATTTCACAGGTCCAATGGAGCTCCTTACATTCTTGGCAAAGGGATTCCCATCACAGACATCTCCGACCTGGCCATTCGCTCCGTATGAATTTGAAATCGACTATCTGGCTGAATCCTTGGATCTAATTGCGGCGAATGCTGGTCCACCAGTGGCGCCATCCAAGACTTTCGATCAAGCGAACACTACCCAATACGACATTCTTCTGGTCCCTGGAGGTACGTGGGTGTCGTTTGAGTCTACCAAGGATATTGACATGTGAGTGTATGCGACTAGGCCCAGGTGTACGACCTACTTCGCTCTCTCCAGCTGTACTAGACTTTATCAGAGTTCAGACGCCAGGCCTGCAGTACCTGCTTGGGGTCTGTACTGGTAGTTGGGCCTTGGCTAATGCCGGAGTTCTAGATGGAAAGAACGCGACCACGAACAAGGGGTCGTTCACCCAGATCAAGGTTCGTAATGCTAAACGAGTCGAAATACAACGTGGATTGATTTGGAACTAGAATTCAACCAGTACAAGCATCAACTGGATCCCAAAGGCTCGCTGGGTTGTCGATAATACGACATGGACGAGCTCCGGAGTATTTGCAGGCGTGGACATGGCATACGCCTTCATGCAGCAGTTGGTCGGTCAGGATTTTGCGACGAAGGTTCGTAACACTGTGGAGCTGCGGGCCGCTGCCCAAGACGATGATGAGTTTGCGGAGATCTTCGGTTTGTTAGACTAGTGGGTTATTTTGTGAGCTGAACCTCGCATGGCTGGGGATTCTATGTGTTTAACATCAAATGTACATCTTGGCTCCCGGCATGGGGCCTTGTTCAGGAGGAACTAATCCGTGAACAATTTCATAATTCGCAGCCTAAGGTGCTCCAAGGTCCTATTAGCTACGCTATGTCTCAGTAGCAACTTGAAACTCCGAACGAGATTAACTATTGACATTGCCATATTTCTGCCTACATGCGTAACAATGTGGGCAAACCATTGCATGCAAACTCCCGGATGGAATTCTGCTCCTTAATTCTTTAGGGTCTCAAAGAACCGACGTAGCCCCCCTGCTCCCTCCAATGGGGCAAGGGCTGCGACGTGTCCGTCCGGTCGTACGAGCACTATGCAACCCTCCGGTCCAACTTGGAGAGATTGGTAAGCCCGGCCGCCTCCATACTGTGCAACGAAAGCAACGTCGTCGATGAAGGTACTATCCCAGTGAGGAAGCAGTGAGCTCGGAACATCAAGGTACTCGGCATTCTCTTTCTTGGCGATCCTGTAACAACACTGAGGCTAGATGCTAACTGAATCCAGAGCTGAGCTTACGTGATAGTAAAGAGCTGAAGCATATTTGTGCTGTCATCTAGCAATTGCGAAAAATCGTTGCCAAGGTTTTCAAGCCGTTGGTACTGCACAGGGTTCCTGGGGTCTCCCGCAAATACCAAGAGTTTGTACAAGTTGTTGGACCTGAGTAGGTCGAGCGTCGAGTGTGGTTTAAAGTCAGCGGTGCGGAGGATGACTTGGTGTGGCATACGCTTTGCAGAGTTAGCTTTTTCGCAGACACGTAGCTAGGCACTCACTTCGCCAATTATGATCCCCGGAGCCAGAGCTTGGTTGGTGGTGTCCACAATCGGAGAGGGCGGATAGTTGGTTTCGATCCCACTAAGGGGTCCAGTTATTCATTGCAAAGAATTCAACATGTTGTCAGACTTACGAGACAAACCGGAGTGACTTGGATACTGCTCTGGGGAGTTGTCATCGTGAGTGAGTTTTATATCGGATATACCCATTTCTACATACTCTGATAATGTGTCTTTGACTTTGCCAGAAATAATTTGAGCGATCTTTTCTTGTAGGGCCATGAGCTCTTGCGCAAATCCTCGTCTCTCGGATTCGTACTATATGCCGAATTATTGGACTTGGATTTCTATTGCCCCGAATGCATTACGTACCGTGCTCAATAGACTTGGCCCCGCCCAGCCCCTCAGCACATGTATGAGTTTCCACGACAGATTATGCCCGTCGCTGAGCGCTGCGTTCATACCTTGGCCAGCATGTGGCGAATGTGTATGGCCTATCAAGTAATTGTATGCACCTTTGGAACATGATTCTACAAAACTAGGGATGTGCTTACAGGCGTCTCCTAGAATAAATACCCTTCCCGAGCGGTCCTGATATTTCGAGGCAAGCCGTTGTCCAACCACGTAGATACCGCACCATTCGATTGGTTTGGTAAACTCGATGGTGTATGGACTGTATATCTTTCTCACAAGCTATGGAAAGACTTTTAGCGACTGTCGAGACGGTTCTTTTTGGTCTTACCTCCTTGATCTGATCCTCCCGGAACGTTGTTCGATCAATGCGACCCGTGACGCGGTCCACGGTTGAATCCGAATCGGTAACCTGTACTGCAAAACGAACCATGTCGTTCTCTCTTGGGATCAGCATCGCTTGCTTTTAGAAAATGTCAGTCGCGTCAATACGCAAGTCCGAAACACGTACTCGACCACCGTTTTCAAGAAAGGTCAATGCGCGAATATCGGGAAAGTCGGTCTTGACGTGGGCATCCATAGCACCCCAGACTTGGTCTAACCGCGTGACTTATAAGTAGACACACTAAAGACAGTCTAATAAACGTACCTGTCGTCTCCCCTACCATTTCGAGCCCAATTTGTGATCGTGTCCAAGAATGTGCTCCATCACATCCAAGTAGGTACTTTGCTCTCACTGTCTGTGCCTCCCCGTCTGACCTCGTTAGATTAACCGTGACGGGATATTCCTGGTCGGCGTCCTCCGAGATGCTAAGCTTAGTTGGCCACACGCCTTGCTCGACTTCGACCTTCAATGGAAGGCTGTGAGGCTCTGCCTGGGGCTGAAAAGTCGCACTTGGTATGCGGCTCTCGTCAGACGCCATTGCTTCCCGAAGTGTTTCCTCGACTGAGCTCTGGGAATACAGAGCGACCAGTGGTACGGGACTTTCAATACCTTGAATGTTGCTCTTGCGCGACACTCGGGTGATGGTCCCGACTGTGGTGGGAGAGGATGCGTACGTCGCAACGTGTACGCATCGATGGGTTTCCGCGAGCAGCTTCGACGCCATTCCGAGACTCTAGTTTCACGCTGTGATCTCAAACAAACAATGAGTATGTGGCCGAGGCTTACATCTAGGATTTCGATCCCTCGGATTTGTACAGCGACCCCTTGGCCGTGTTTTACCCTCTCGAGCTTCTTGTCTACGACCCGGACCTTGAACCCAGCTTGAGAAAGATTTAGAGCACACATTAGACCCGCAGGGCCTATTATAAGAAGGCGTGTTATTAGAGGTGGTTCAATGTGGTATTCAAGCGATGCTCACCTGCACCGATAACTAGAACGTCGATGGTGGAGGACATCGTAAAATGGATAAGATGCTATGAGATCAAGTTCTAACTTGGCGAACCGGGTATGTCCATGAGTGGGCTCTTTTATAGCGTTGAATGACTGAAAAGTTTACTCAGCTTTCGGCTGACCGAGAGCCGCCTACTTTTCCAGCGGCAACCGAATCACGGTGGCAGCACTACATTAGCACCAGGTGCCCTAGGGAATCTGGAGCCCGTGTAAGCGCCCGAGTCATTGGAGTGACGCATTCGCTCGTTCCTTATCTTCTATCGTCTTATTAGGCCAAGCCCAGCTCATTTTGATACCGAATCTCAGCCTCAAACCCTGAATTAGATTGAGGAATATGCATATGACCACTGAATACATGACTAATGCCTCCAGCTCACATCACGAAACCGGGTACAGGCTGACGGTGGTCTATAAGTGCGAATCAGTGCATATAATGGGCACCTGCGCAGATTGTTCGCATATCCATGATGCTTGCGTATCAGACACTGCCCGATTCGCATGGATGGCGGAATTTTGCCAGGCTTGGCCAGCGCATATGAATTCCTAATCATGTTCTGATACGCCCGTATAATTGATTTACGCATCTTGATCGCACTGATATATTCTATCGCACATGTAATATAAGGTCTGTCTGAGCCCAATTAGGTGATGCAGATGTCTAAGCGCTCACCTACGCTCGAGGTCCTCTAGGTCTTGCGTACAGCTGGCACTCCTTGCTCACCGCCAACCGGAATTATTGAGTCTATATTGCATGGTGACCATGATCCAGTTTATCGATCAACCAAATTCTACACACTGCATTCGGGTATTAACTCGGTCATTTTCAACGCGTATCGGTTTCTGGTATTACAATGCGGTGGAGCTGGCCTGGTACGTTCAGACATCATCCAAATTTGGACCCCATGATCGTTGACATCATTCCGATGTTTCTTATCTGTCAGGGAAGGGAGCGCTCTCTACCTGATACCTCATCCAAATTTCGGGTCCGACCCCATACCAAGTCCGTCGCATACAATTGGCCTTTTCACGTGACTAGCACGCTAGACCACTTCTACACGGCCGATGCCAGACCTAACGCAATTCTGGATACAGCACCATCCAGCCACCAAGATAAATAAGGAACTGAAGCCATTCTGCACAGGGTCTGGTTAGCCTATGTACAACTAGGTTAGTCAGCAAAGATGAAGGGTCAAGACGCACGCACACCATCAATACAACAGGACATTCCTGCGATTTTGAGCCTGCCACTATCCATGTGCCATACTACTTCGTCATGCGAAGTTTCCGCATCATTTTAGTCTGTCCCCTATGACCCAATCACGGGTCGCAGACCATGTGCAATAACGTCGTTACGGTCTATCGATCTGGATGGCGCTGTAAGGATGCCTGCCAGGAACCCGGCTAGGGTCCACCTACGAATTGGACTGGATGGCTGATGTCAAGCCCGTCCCAAAGTCCGAGCAAGGTCGGCCACCAGTCGAAATTGACACTCCAAAACGCCACTAGAGAAACGTTCCACAGATTCCATGGATGTGGCAGTTCCGAGAGCTCTGAAATAGGGCTCCGTAAGGTATTCTCATCAAGAGATCACGTCGCAGTCACACTGCGCAAGGCATTTTCCATAGCGTTGACAGTTTTGACGATGAAAATGGGATATTAGCCTCTATTTCAAACTAAAAGATGACCGTAATAGACAGGAAGACATGACATTTGCGACACTTCAGGGCTCTGTCTAGCTTGGATCATACAAGTGGCCGACCTTGGACCATGCTCGCAATTCGCTTCCTGGGCCCTAGCCAGGCGTTCAGACACTGGATCCAACCAGTTACCCATCCGGTTCATAGTGGGATTTTCCCGAGCTCGTACCCGGCTGAAGGTGTCATATCTCTGTAGTACCTCCAGAGTTGTCAGAGGCTTAAACCCTCATGGAGGGGGGGTGGGGGGGGGGGGGGGGGGGGGGGTACGCCACAACCTCAGCGCTCAACGCGTCGCCCCCGGGAAGCGGCGACTCGCGCCGCCAAAGCTTGTAAGTCGTCAAATCATTCATCGTCGACATCAACTAACATCCCCTCCCGCAGCACCTGTGGAATCTCCCGAGGCCTCCGCCATACGTTTGGCCATAGATGTGACAGCGGCCGGCTGGGCGACTGGGCCTATGCCCGGCCTGCACCGACAAAACTGGTGAACGCATTATTAGGTTTAGTAGTGTATTATTTGCTGACGAGCCTCCCTATAGCACCATTGACCTCCCTATGGGGTATTGAAGCGTTTGATGCGCGAGCTTCCTTTTGCATTCACCCTATTTTTGGTTGCATCGACAAAATTCCTCCTGGACCGGGCGGGACAGACCGATCCTCTAGCAAACGATATTACATCGTCACTTTGCGACTATAAAGTGTCATTGTTAAGGTCCCAGCTGAAGTGTTGGCAAGTTGTAAATGTAACAGCGCAGTAGTAGTGGCCTCGCTTGCCGCTTGGGTAGCAATAAACAAATGAATTGATTCGATAGGAAAAGGCCTACACCCTTTAGTTCTTTGGGGGGATGAAGACCTTCTTCAGTACTTCTACTCCTTCCAAAGGCGCGAGAGCAGCAACATGTCCGTCAGGCCCAACGAGGACCACGCAACCTTCGGGCCCCACTTTGAAACATTGGTAGAGCCTCCCTCCCCCTTCTTCTGGGTTGAACGCTACGTCGTCCACAAACGCTGTATCCCAATAGGGGCATAGCGTAGCTGGAATATCGGTATAATCTGCGCTCTCCTTTTTCGCAAGCCTGTAAGACTGCTTCAGTACTGACGTTCGTTCGGTTGTTAACAACCACCTACGCAACAGTAAATAATTGAATCATATTCGAGTCTCCCGGGAAGAGCCGCACTATGTCGTTGCCTAGTTTTTCAAGACGGCTGTATTGCGCTTGATCCTTCACGTCTCCTGTCAGTACCACAATTTTGTACAGGTTGTCAGATTTGAGCAGGTCGAGCGTTGAATACGACCGGAAATCAGCGGTCCGCAGGATCACTTGATGGGGTAAGCGCTACTCGGGGTTAACCAAGCGGCGCAGGACTAGAACTAGCAGTCACCTACTTGACCAATCACAATGCCTGGAGCGAGCAGCTGGTTCGTGATATCGATAATTGGCGAAGGGGTGTATTTGGTTCCGATACCACTGAAGAATTAACGTTAGGCGCCGCGCAGGGTAAATTCCGTGAAACTCACGAAACAAAACCGAGTGACTTTGTCATTAGACTAGAGGTAGCAGGTTTCAGCCATATGCTCGAACGAAGTGTATCCCACGTACTCTGAAGATGTCCCTTTGACTTTGCCGGACATAACCTGGGCAATCTTTTCATGTAGGTCGATTAGTTCCATAGCAAACCCTCGCCTTTCAGACTCATACTACAAGGAGGAAGTGTTAATATCAGTATTGGTGTAGCTCCGCGTAAAATAGAGACTGACAGTATGTAGAAGCTCTGGCCCCGCCCAACCCCTAAGGACATGCACAAGCTTCCACGAGAGGTTGTGTGCGTCACTCATCGCCGCATTCATCCCCTGGCCAGCATGGGGTGAATGCGTGTGACCTGTGCATTTACATGTATGCGTTAGGCAGGCGTGCATAATAATGGTATGTGCTGCACGTACAAGCATCTCCCAAGATGAAAACTCTTCCCGATTTATCTTGATACCCAGATGCAAGCCGTTGTCCAATCACATAGACGCCCCACCAATCTAGCGGCTTGGTAAACTCAATGGTGTATGGATTGAACACTTCCCGGACAAGCTGATTGCTATCCGTTAGTAACTGCGGATAGACTAAGCCATTGCCTCACTCACCTGCTTGATTTTATCCTCCTTGACTGATGTTCGATCGATGCGACCCGTTACAGGGTCGGTGCATACATCTGAATCGGTAATTTGCACGGTGTAGCGAACCATATCATTTTCTCGCGGAATAAGTACCGCTCGCTTTGATTTGATTCGTTAATATGAACCGAAAGAAGTGCTCAAAACACCCACCCTGCCATTGTTCTCCAGAACTGTCAATGCACGAACATCGGGAAAATTTGTCGAGACAAATGCATCCATAATCCCCCATACTTGATCTGGTTAAGTGTGGCGATATATGAATTTAGATGTGAATGGACAGTCGTATTTAGGCTCACCCGAAGTCTCTCCAACCATGTCGATTCCAATCTGCGCACGTGTCCAAGAGTGTGCTCCGTCGCATCCGAGTAGATACTTTGCTCGCACGGTCTCCGCTCGTCCGTCCGACCAGGTTAAGTCCACGGTAACGGGGTATTCCTCCGTCGCTTCATCTGAGATGTTAAGTTTGGTTGGCCATACGCCTTGCTCGACTTCGACCTTGCGCACCGGGCCGTACGGTTTCGACTGCGGCCGGAAGGTTATGCTAGGAATTTGATTCTCGCCGGTTGCTATCGCATCGCGGAAGATTCCCTCGAGAGCACTCTGGGCAAATAGAGCCATGAGAGGCCTTGGACTTTCAAGGTCTTGGATAGTACTTTTGCGGGAAACGCGCGAGATCTTTCCTTCACTCGACGGGGAGGATGCGTATGTCGCGACGTGGACACATTGTTGAGCCACCTCGAGCAATTTCGATGCTAGCCCAAGACTCTATGGTTGGGTGGTTAGTAGAATGTAAGATAAGAGGTGAAAACACTTGCCTCCAAAATTTCCAGTCCCCGAGTCTGAGTGACATCTCCTTGACCTTTTTGCAATCTCTCAAGCTTTTTGTCCACAATGCGGACATTTAAACCGGCCTGGGAGAGGTTGTAGGCGCACATAAGGCCGGCGGGACCTGTAGGTAGAGGTATTTAAGTGTTAATGAGAGCGCCAAGGCCTTAGTTGAGATTTTACCTGCACCAACGATGAGAACGTCGACTGTAGAAGACATTGAGAAGTAGTTTTCGATATAATAAGCTATGGTTTTGGTGACTGCTAGCAAGCCGGCAGCAAATGCTTATATAGAGCACGGTCCTCAGGAACCGGAGTATGACCTCGGGAGGCCGAGAGGACTCCCGCAGTACTACCGGAGTATAATGACATCGAAGATCTGCATAGTTCTAAGATTCTTAGGGATCTCGTATCCCGTGTAAGCGAAGGAGTTAACAGAAGTTGCCGAATAAGGACCGGGACAAAGCCAAAATCAAGCCGAAGGGAAACTCAAGCGCTTAAATTGGTATCCTGATCATTTACGTGACATACCGTCTTGCTCTTTGTCTGGGCTGCGATTCTTGTTTGTATCCTCCTATCTTGCTGATATGAGCGAGAACCAGCAAGGCTATCCAACTGTAACACTACTTGCTCGTATACCTGCGTATCACTCCTACCACACTGATTGATGTTTCGGCGCCCGGCCCCTACCCCATAAGTTCTCTGGCCGAGACTCACGCACACCTCCCATGGACTTGCCGTATTATATGGCATTACATAGTCTGACCCTGAACATGAAGAGGCGAGAAACTGTTTCGTTTCCGGTTCATCCATCTTTCCTTCTTTCACAGTAAAAGGCTCGGTAACTGCAAAGAACCGGCTGTAGCGTTCCGTCTGGAGCATCAATGTCTTTGTTATGGAAGAAGACAACTTTGGCGAAGCGCGTTGCAAATGATTGATGGGCAATTTCAACCGTTAGGTAGTACTGGGTGTTTGTGTTTATATTACACTGATTTGTGGGAATGGGATGACTGGATAGTTGCCTCTTCCCATGCTCTTACACCCAAATGCACATATGATTATTATTTTTCCTACAGGAAAACCAACATTGACACAGAAAGCAAGCAAATACCGCATCGGGGAATCGACAGGTGCACTGCTTCGGCCATTCACCCTGAGCGATGATCGACATGTCAAGTTGTCCATTTGTGTCTGGCCCCGGCTGTGCTGTCTACACATAATAAATGGGCTGTGAGTGGACTGTTATAGTATGTTATATGCACGAGCGCATTATCAGGGTTTGACTTTCCGATGTCGGCAGCGGCCACACGTGGATTGGAAATTGATAATCGAGCCCGCAAGGACGACGGAGATGGAGCGACGTTGCTCAAAAGTTGCGGGTTTGGATACCCTCAGCGCTGTCATCTACTAGAGGAAAAATCAAAAAGCCCAATGCTTATTCACAGTTGGTTTTTCCGATGTGACAGTTCTGGACTACTGCCATGCACCTTCCTGTGGTCGAGTACGTAGCTTGAGTATAACCCCCACTGATGTCAAACAACCATCTGAATTCGTCCTGAGTGCGCGATTTCGTTACCTCGAGCTTGTGTCGACCTGACTGCATGACCGGGAGTGCCGGGCATGCACGTGACGATATGCTTGTTTGAGTCAGCTGTTCCACATGGTCGACATCACTGTAACCACTGCGGGATGAGCTTCTTAGACACCGTGCCATGGAACCTGGCCTACTTATAGTGAGCCTCCAACTGGCTTCTTGGTTCATTTGTTGTCTTCGGATAGCTTGTCCAAGATGAAGGCGGCGTTCTCAATTTTGTTATTGGGCCTTGTAACCGGATGCCGCTCGCTGAGGTTTGGGTCAGAGGGACTCCTCGTGCAGAATGAGGCCAGAAAGAGCTAATTTTCAACGGCGCCGAGGACGCGCAGTGTAGGTCTGTCCTTGTGTTCAACATTCCCAAGTCTAACTTTGTTTGCAGTCGAGCACTTTGCTCATTCGACGGTTCCCGACTACCAGCTCCGCCTCAAGTCTCCGAAGCTCTGTGACCCAAAAGTGAAGCAGTACAGTGGTTACCTGGACGTATCCAAGGACAAGCACTTGTTTTTCTGGTTAGTACCATCCTTCTTTATTGCCCGACCGGACCGACATTTTTCGGACGATAGGTTCTTCGAAGCGCGCAACAACCCTTCGACGGCACCCATAGTAATCTGGCTCAACGGCGGCCCAGGGTGCTCGAGTACTACCGGGCTATTCTTCGCGTTGGGACCCTGCTCTATCGGGGAAGACGGCAAAAACACGACGGTGAACGAATGGTCGTGGAACACCAACGCGAATCTGTTGTTTATTGATCGTAAGTCTACTAGTAATTCAGTCTTTCCTGTTCTAACTGGACCTCTGGTAGAACCTGCCGGGGTGGGATACTCGTACAACACTGGTTCAACTGTCGATAACTCGTTCGTCGCGGCTGACGACATGTGGGCGTTCATGCAGCTGTTTTACAAACGCTTCGGACACTACTCCAGGGAGCTTCATGTGGCCGGTGAGTCGTACGCGGGCACATATGTCCCTCATATCGCCAAGGCGGTGTGGGAGAAGAGTAAGCGTGCCAAGAAGGAAGACGGACTGGAGAAAATCGAGCTAGCCAGTATCTTGATCGGGAATGGTGGGTGATATAGTTCGGTTGTACCGGTGTGATTTATTAATCGGCGTGTGGGTAGGGCTGACGCATCCACATTATCAACTCGGCGTTATGCACGAGTGGTTGTGTGACGGCAAGTGGGATGTTTTCCCCAAGGGCAGTCCCGCGTGTCAAAAACTGCTGCGGGATGTAGCCACTTGCCAGCGCCTCGTAAAGGTATGTCTACATTGGTGGGAGTTGAGTTCGTGGACTAATCGGGCGAGAATCTAGTCGTGCGACGATTACGACACCGACTTGGTCTGCGGAACGGCTGCAAGCTTTTGTTTTGAGAACATACTTGGTGCTCCTAGTGTATGTAATGTGCCTCGTATCTGGTCTCAATAACTGACTTCTGGCTGTTGACAGAGATCTGGGCTAAATCCGTACGATGCCCGAATGAAGTGCAGTGAGGGGGAATCGAGCGTGGGTTGCTACCCATCGAGTGGATGGATAAAAAGCTACCTTAATCGCCCGGACATTAAGCATGAGCTCGGGGGCGCTGCAAACGTGCTATTTGACAGTATGCGGGCATTTGCTTTTATCTTTTCTTCAATAACTAACGATGATCACAGATTGCAATGAAAACGTTCATCAAAGTTTTGTTAGGTCTGGCGACGCTGCTCGCAACTCTGCTGTGCTGCTGCCTGAAATGATTGAGGATGGCGTTCGAATGCTTATTTACGTTGGTGACGCTGGTGAGTATATCCTCTTTATTTCATACCATGATATTGATTAATGTCGTCATTAGATCTTCTCTGTCCCGGAACTGTGAGAATACATACCCGAGAATCATCCCGGATTTGCTAATGCAGCTTAACAGGGTCAAATTCCATGGCTTGAGCATCTCAACACAACCCTGCGCGACTCATTTAGGTCCTCGCCTCGCACCGACTTTCGAACGCACAACCGGACTGCCGGGTTCGTCAGAGATACGGGTGCAGAGAAGAACGCCAAGAGGATTACCTATGTGGAGATCTTTGAAGCAGGCCACATGGCGCCACACGACCAGCCGGACGCGGCGCTGGACATGTTCAATCGGTTAGTTGGTCTCGCCGATTCTCGTAATAGCCCAAAAGACTGATCCCAATCTGAATGTGGCTAGTTGGATCTGGAACAAACCCATGGCTCATGGGAAGTAAATGGTGGTTGAGATAGCTGCAATAGAAACCAAGCAAACAATGCTATTTGTGTTGGTAGTCACGTGAAATTCATTCATTTGCAGCCTACCATCACAAGTCAAGCATATAATTGTTTCATCCCTTTCTCGCTGCTTTAGTGGAGACGTAAACTCTGTTCTACCGCCAAGCGATTGACGCGTTGGCCGATTGGGGTTGGCTGACGTAAACTCACAAAACACGGCTGCGTTCTGGCTCAGCATTCTGGGTCTACTTTTGCTACACTAGAATCGCTCAAGCCGCCCGAAAGCCTGCTGTAGGTATGATGCTGTCATCTCCGTCACGTCCGGCCTCGATTGCGGCCTCTTCTCGTGCCTATACCCCAGGCCCAATCTCCCCCGGCCCTGCAGCACTAGCGAGCATTGGAAACGTCCGTATTACCTACACCCTCGCCCAAACGCTTCAATCCTCTCCGCATTTTGCTGTACTTTTAGACTCTCTTCGATCCCGTGTCCAGCCGCTTCGAAACTTGCATTGGCGACCTAGCGCCGGAACTCTTCCCAGCTCGTCGATTCGTACGATCCAGTATCTCGACGCCGAACTTGCACCTCTCGACCTAGGTACATCAAGCGCGCGTTTGAGTACAGTAGATGGCCTCACCGGTGGAGGCGTTGGAGAAGGACGAAGTCAGATTCCAGGCACGGTGCTCGCTAAACCCTTTATCAACTTATGGCTCGGGATGTGTGAGGTACTTGAACGGTTTCATTTATTTGGTATCTGGACATGACCTTCTCAATTTGGCTCCCAGGATGCAGACGCGTACAAAAATGTTGTTCGTCGACAGTTGAAGGAGTGGGTCGCGTCGGTGACTACGCAGTCTAGACGGGACCAAGAATGGTTGATCGTCCTAGTGAATATCTCCACTCCTGGGCAGGACGCGGCTGGTTCGGGTGGCAAAAGGTTATTCCAGATGAAGGGAAGTGTCATCGATCGTATGAGGGCAGATTTTACACTCGCAAAACGAGATAGGTAAGTTAACGATCGTACTATATCTCCACAGTATCTGATCAAAGGAATGTAGATGCGTGCAACTCAACTATATAGCAGGAGGACAGGACGACCCTGCTGCTTGGACGGAATTGATCGCAAAGATTAAGGATTCAATAGTTACGACTCTAGATGAACGAATCGCTGAGCGCATCGATGATGTTCGACGAATGGAAGCACAGCGCGCCGTTCCCGGTTGGAATTTTTGCACATTTTTTGTTCTGAAGGTATGGTTACCCCTCTCTTTTTTTTTTGAACTGTCTTAATTCTTCAGTTAGGAAACTATAGCCGAGTCGTTTGAAGGAATGACCCTACTTGATGCCGCGTTACTTCAATATTCGGAATTGGAAGCTTCATTCTACCAAGTCCTCAAAGGTACGATGGCCGTTCACCGCTATTCCTGGAAAGCTAGACGAGTATATAGAGAAGAACCTCTCCTGGTTTGGAAAGCTTGGTGGAACCACCCCAGGAGATGACGCTGCTCCCCTCCTCTCCGTCACCAAGAAGCCATACCGCGATTTGATATTGTCTAATACAATCAGCGTATTTGACTTTCGGTAAGTACTGCCGGCATTGCAGCTGGTTGGGTCGGTGGCTTAAGATGTCACAGATGCTACCTACTGGCTCGACAATGTCTTTTGCTTGCCCGGATGGGTGCCATTGCCGATGCAGCATACAAAGCAACTGACTTTGTCACTACTTTTGCCCGAACTCTACGGGAAAACGAGGTACGTCGCACACAGAGAGGCCTGGCGGTATATTGCGACACTGATGCTTTACAGAATTCGCTCAGCGAGCCATTTTTGGAGTCATGGATGTACTCTTGTGCCCTTAATGTCGTGGACGAATGCGATGGCTGGGTGGCAGGAGCCAGCGGCCAAGAGTCAATATCGGACGCGAAAGGGTCAGGCTATAGTGCCGCCAAATGTGAGCTGTCGGAGTTAGCACGGGCTCAGGTATGGTGCTATTCCGTATCGTGGTTTATTCCCAGGTTGACGAGTGCATGCAGTTGGATAAGATTGGGATCCGAGCTGGACACCTACCCGGATTTCACCATTCTCCACATCACTCCCCGAACAGCCCCCCAAGAGTCGACCTTCGTCGTCCACATATGAACCTTACTTGGCCGTAGCAGGCACCAATGCGGAGGATCATCGTCGACTGTCCCGACTTGGAGTCTCAAACCCAGATATCCTAGAAGCAATTGACGATCCCACTTCATTCGATAATCTTTATAAGCGAATCGTCATGCGTACGATTGATACTTGTCGATCCTCTGGGAGGACAAGGACAGAAACTAAATTGCGAGGTGTACTCGCAGCTCTTCATTTGTTGAGTTATTTTCTCATTAAAACAAGGCGAGTCGCTCACCAACACCCCGTTCAGACATCGAGGCCAGCTTCCCGATGCCCATACAATTTACGCGGATTTGCCTCCCATCTATGCTGAACAGCACTGGACAATACTTGAATCCTATATGCGGACACAATCCTTGGCCACAAGCGAAGCTCTGGAAGAAGTTCACAATGAACGCTGGGTACATCGCGCCCTGGCTCTTGTCAAAGCCGACCTGGCTTTACCAATCCAGGCGAGACCGGAAAGCGTCACAAGTCGGATCCAGCAGACCTTGAATGATATACTGCTAGCTGCAGATAAACTTCCAAAAGGTTAGCATATTCTATTCTAGGATATAATACCGCACTAACCAGGTATATTGAAAGACCTCTTGATCGATAACTTTTCGCCATTGGATATCAGGCCGGCAAGTAATGTTGCTCGCCTAGACGACACTCAGGACGGGTCGTTTTTCGATGTGGTGGCCAATAACACACTCCCTGTGGTTAGCATTGCGTTTGAGATTATACCTGGGCTAACACCCGAGATAGACCATCGATGCCAAATTTATCAGAATTAAATTGAGAGGACAAGACGGGTAGATGCTATATTTGCGCATTCTGAGACACAACTTCCCCCAGGAGAATCGGCCTTGTCATTGTTTTGTCCTGTTAGTCTAGACCTTTCCTTCTTGTACGCAACTCATGCTGATGCTCGAATATCAGGATCCGATATCAGGGCTATTTACTACATCAACGTTTGAATACCAACTCTCGAACCTACTTTTCCAAAGTTCGCCACCGGAATCGTCGTCTCCAACGTCCACCACTAAAGGATCTCTATCGGAGACTAGGGCTACCTTGCGCGTACCTCAGGACACCCAGGCCGCGCAAGTCCTTATGCAAATGCCTCGACATGGTGGGTCAAAACCTAGGCATATACACGCGCATATATTGACCCTTTCAAACTAGTGGTACTAGGAGACCAACGAGTACTCTTCAAAATACTTACGAGGCGAAACACGCTCAGGTCTGGGGAGCTGTCCGTTACGTCACAAGGAAGCCAAGTGGGCTATGCCCTCGAGTCCGCTAAAGTCCTAAGCGGTACGTACACAAATAGGCCATCTGTGCGTGGATACTTACTTTGCGCCAACAGAGGATTGTGGATCTGTCCGATGTACGAAGGACCACATAATTCTGGAAGATCTTCCCGGGAATCACGAGCTGGTACTTTCTCTGCCATTCTCAGGCTCCCCAAGGAATGATGAACTTGAGGTGCGTCAGGTTGGCAAATTTTCGTACACCTAGACTAACAAGCTTGAGGATAGGCCACAATAAGCTAGCATATACGACTATTTCGCAGCCTGAAGTTACTCGTAATGTAAAATTGCGTTGGAAGGAGTATGTTGGACTACCTTTAATAGTCAATATCAACGACAAATTCCGCGGCCAGCGGTATGTACAATCTGGTCTAGCACTGCAATCACTTTCTCAACAGCTTGCAGTCTATTTACCAACGTCGTCATACATTCGGCGAACCAAGAACTCCTCCGGATTGCAAAGGTTACGTTGTCCAGCGGTCCAGCCCAGTCCAAACTCGCTATAAAGTCGTGCCGCCGGTCCCCTGAATCTGTCGTAAGTGATAATAAGAGGAAAATTTATCGAGTATTCCAATCGATTTTCAGACTGTACGCCCAGCAAGGCCGGCGCCATTCCTATTCCAAATCCAAGCGAGCAATGCCGATGAGCCACCAAGTGGGTTATTCTCTTCAGAAACTGTGTCTTCATATCTAAACGGAGAAACAGCTGGGGAGACGCTTCAGTTGAAAATAACCTATCGGAGCCTCTATGAAGGTGTGTGACTAATATGCAAATAAAACTCAAAGCTCAAAGAATTTTGATAGATCTTCGCACCGTTATTGATAGGGCGGTTGAGCTCGCTGGGGATCATCCCACAAGCCAGCGCAAACGCAAAGAAGCGAGGGAGACGGCCAAGGAAGCTTTGCTCAACGACAGCAGCTGGGTTGATATGCTCGAACTCATCTACCGATCCTCTGAAAAAACGGATAATTTAACTTGGGCAAAACAGCTTGTTGATCATGCACCCATCAAGTTGGACCTGGACTCTATCAGTGACGCCATAAAGGTACTTGATCTATGACCTTACTTAGGGCCTTCTCACTGTTATTTTAGGAGATGAAAGACACTGATCACAACTCCCAACTTGAAACCTTTGACGAACAGTCCAAGTGGAGGACTGTTACTATGCCCTTCGACGTTCCTTTGGTGAACGTAAGTTTCCGAACATGAATATCCTTTTCAACGTATTAAAATGACCCTACTCCTCAGATAATTAATCGAGCACGAATCACTCCTCAGATATCCCCGGATGCCCTCGTATATGCCGGTCAGCCATTGGATGTTGCCGTAACGATCGAATCATGCTTCCATTGGAGTGGTTCAAGAGAGGATTCAGGGGCCAAGTACCTAATGCGTTACGATGTGTTGTCAGATATGGATTCAGGTTGGCTTATCAGCGGACCCAAACGTGGGGAATATTTAGCCCAAGTATGTGCGTCACATGGTCCGGGGAACTGTTCTAACGACAATGTTCAGGATCAGGGAATGCATACTCTGAACATCACTTTACTCCCACTGCGACACGGCGTGTTGTCACTACCGATTGTGACGGCGGAACCAGCCGACGACTCGGGAGGTCGACGCCCATCTTTCGAGACATGGCAATCTGACGGTGCCCAAAAAATCACCGTTTACCACGTACCTCCCGATCAACCTATACCATCGTGATGCCTATCCCAGTGATGTAGCCGCATATAACTACACATTTTTTTAGATTAATTAATTCATAAAATTTACTTGCGAATAATCCCCGTGCGGGATGCGTTGGGAAGGATATAGGGATTGTGTGCAAGGCAATTGAAGCCAAAGTGAAGGCAGGGCGGTGTGAGTGTTCATGAAGACGCAGATTAGAGTAACAGTTCTTGGCCTTGGAAAAGGGAACGAAATCTTAATCATGTCCTTCGTTGGAAGGGTATAGTGCACCAGCACCCCCACGCCTAAAGCAATAAGACCGGGCCCACCTGATTCAATGCACGCCATCGAAACGGACCACAAATTTGGCCTCATACAATATAAAAAGGACGCATTAATTTCCCTCAATTGGCACTATTTGAAAGGAAAATCCGCGGTAGACGGAAACTCAAGCAGTACATCTCCTTGTTGGGCGCCACTTTTCTGACATGATGCAATAGAATGTCTTCCGTTGGGGCACACCCAAGAGCCGTCTCTGCCCTCTGGGAATCCAAAAAGTGAGCGTTCAAAACCGGAAGTCAGCACGAAAGCCATCCGTACCTGCAATATATCTCTTCTTGCGTTATCCTCCTCGAGTTCTCTCGTAAAACAGTGTACATGTACCATCGGCATGACGGCATATACTGTTTCCACCTCCTGTCCATGTTTTTCTCGAAGTGCGGTAAAGGCGGGTCGGAAAGCGTCAAGAAACTCGAGAGCCGTTCCAGGAAGGTTCATGACAAAATGATCAATATGCCGAGAGTTGGGGCTTGCGGGCAGTTCGGTAGTAGTAGGTTGTGCATCGTTCGTTTCGGTGCCCAATGCCGCAGCATTCCGTTTTGCCCGGCGTTCTCGAACGGAAAGCGGTTTCATATATGCTTCGGGTGGAAATGGTGATGTCCACGCCGTTTGGACGACATCGTGAATGAATTGCCTTCCGTCTAGAGTAGATATTCGAACACGTGAAGCGACCTAGAACAAGACAGCGATGTAGAGCGTTGAGCAGTTCAGACTACAAGTATATAGCCAAGCACCTTGTTATTGTTCACGTTGACTTCCATCCATTTCGTGCTTTCTTGGTTCAAATCATTGGCATAAACTACTGCGCCTCGCTTTGCTGCGGGAACGGCGAACGGGCCAACACCCGCAAATACATCAGCGATGAGCGGTGTGCTTGACGCATTTCTCGATGCTTGGGAATCCAAGCTAGAGTTCTGGCGGGTAAATAAATCGACCAGCCGCTCGTGTTCGTGCGCAAGGCGCGAGTTCCAATACACCGTCGAGAAATCGAGGGTAAATGTGCAATTTGACTCGTTCTTAATTGATGAAGGTGACGATCGGGGTGAATACCGAGTCGCTATAGCTATCGGACCGACTTACATGTTTAATGATGAAATCTGGTTCACCAGCTAGTACTTCCATTTTGAAAAATCGGAACTCGGTATCGATCACATCAAGTTTGTTGACTACAGTTCGAATCGTCTTGTTCTTCTACTGGCATTTGTCATTAGATTCCTTTGGTAAAGATTGGAACATCACATGTATACACACATCTAGAATAACCTGGCCAATCAGGTGCCTATAGGGAAGGTATTCGTCCCGCAAGTTCATATGAGCTTTCAAATGTAATGGTCAGTCGAATTGAACTGGTCAGGTTATGGAAGGCAAAATAGACATACCGATGTGACCATTGATAGAGAAAGCAGTTGGAGAGCCTTCGCCCAGGTCTGCAGGAAGAACGGCTCGCAGAATTTGGTCTGCGGACCAGTAGTCATAGTCAAGCTCAATGGAATGAGGTACTATATTAGCACCCTGTGCATTGAGGAAATCTTTGGTCTCGGCGGGGAGTTGGTCTGGTCCCATCAAATCGCGCACGAGATCAACAAAAGATTGACCACACCTGTGTCTGAAGCATTGAGCAACAACAACCGCTTGCTCTCATCACCATCCTCGGTCCTGATTACATTGGTAATTTTTGGTAGATCTAGGATGTTTTGTCGAAGTACAGGGGCCCTAAGCAGCTCTCCAGTTTTTCGAGCATCGATCAATGCGGCAAGGACAGGTATGGTTTTCTTGAAGAAAGACCTCTCGAGATCCCGCATAGATCTGTTGACTGGCGGACTCAACTCCATAGGGGATTTCGCAAGTTGGGGAAAGAGTCGTCGAAGAAGGAACATCAATCAAGACTCAAAAAACCTTACTTGACTCGCCTGACTTGATTCCTTATCTTATCTCATCACGTAAGCTGTACCACGAGCAAGGACAACCTAGTCCGCTTGTTTGGACCGGCTACCTACCATAAATTTACATTCATTTTTTAACCGATAGTAGGAGATGATCTAAAGCTGCTCATGTCTCATTTACTATCACGAACTACTTTGCGCCTAACCTACCTGGGAGGCGTTTGATCGCCTGCATATTGATATCAACACGTCATCTCAGTGTGAAGGCTAACAATTTTTTTTGGGAACAACGTTGTTTTCACCGCCTAGAAATCCATGTATGACTCTACTCGCTAAATTGATAAATTACCTGGGGCAACAGAATTCTGACGTGAGTTTTGGTACTCTACATTACCACGGCGTGGGAAGAGTATCAGGGTTCAAGACACGTGTTAGCCACTTGAACCCAGCCACATCTTCACATCCGTGTACTGTCTGCAACTTATCTAGAACCATACACTGTAGCGTAACCATATGTCTCAATCACTCCTCGATTCGTCAGGTAGTCGCAGCCGGCTTCAACCGCGTCCTCGCCCCAAGCGTCCTACTCGGATACAACACCATCGCCATCAGGTGGCAACATATCCCCATCGTTCAATCCACATGATCTTACGAGCAAACTGGCATTCCTCGAGGCCTCAGAATCGCTCGCACAAGTTGCGGAAACCCTTTCCCTTGCCGCTAAGGCCATGTCAAAAGCTGCAGCTTCTTTTGCGGTGGCGAGCGGATACAAAGACCGGACATATAATAAAACTTCCCACCATTACGAAGGGAGGTCCATGGGCAGACAAGCCTCCCCTGGGGGGACAGAATCTCCTGAATGGCAACAGAACTCATACGCGCTCCCGTCCCTCGTGCACATGAGCGGTATGGTGAATTCATTTCAGTGGAGACAAGTACTAACTGAACATTAAAAAATAGAAAACGGAAATCTTAGCGACACTTGTCCACAGCACAACGCAGTTCACGAGCATACAAGCGCTGATTTCCTGGACTCATTCGAATCAACGTAAGTTATCTTATTCAAGTGCAAACATCAATGCACCAGTCTAAACCTGCAAAGATCTAGTACCATTACATCGAGAGCCAATGCCACTGCTCCTTGTGGAGCCCCATTGTCTACAGAACACTATGAACTCGAGCCCGTGGAGTGTCCGACTCCCACTACCAACCCTGAGCGCCAACCGACCAATGGTTTCATCCCTGGAAACAATGGAGATATATCTTGTCCAACGGCCACTTGTTTACCCAGTAATGCCGCCAGTGAAAATTCGCTGGGTGGACAACAAGCACACGAGTGAGTAGCTTCCGTGAGAGGCTAAAGAGTAGATCAATTTGACAGGTGTCATTTAAGACATCCGGCGGGACGCCTCAGGGGTTCTGATATAATACCTACCAATCCGTCGAGAATTCCGTTGGAGCCTGCAAACGAAGTTGCGCCTCTGATATCGTGAGTGTCGTATATGATATTGTCAGTAACCAGGCGACTTCAAATGCTAAAAGGTTTCTAGCATGTCCGAGCCTCAATCCAGTGCCGGGCCTCCTCAGCGGCTCTCTCAACGGATTGTCCTCGATAGCGGATTTGACCAGTTACCGGTGATATGCGCTCTTGCGAAACAGAACCCAAAGATGATTTGCTTGTTCAAGTACTGGGGAGTTGCGCCATCGGTCATTAGCGCTATAGTAAGTCGAACGAAGGAAGGTACAATACTCACCTTCGTCTAACGCATTTCTTAGCTTAAGAAGTCTGTATCCCAAGCAGTTATTTACCCCACAGCAACCAAGGCTGCAGCCCTACAAACAACTCTCCAAGAGTTTGCATCGCTTTCCACAGGTATTCTAATCTGGCCTGCTCTGAAATCACTACCGGGCGGCCCGAGCTCGACGATACTTCGTGAAGTCCATTGCTTCACCTCGGAGAGCCTTCCAAAGAAACAAAAGGTAGAATGCCCCCAAATCTTCACATAATTTATTGAATGCACTAACGTCTTATTAGATTGCAGCGGATCCAGTGTGACTGTTGTTACCACCCCGAAGGAGCTTAGCGAGATGACTGCCAGCGCTCGTGATAAACTCATCCAGGAGTATCCGCTGGACCACGACAACGAAGCTTATAACCAACAAGGCTCCGAATCGTTGCTTCATCTTGCACGTGCATACGCGCGCGTCCGTTTGTGTAAAAACCCTTCGGCTCGAGGAATTTACTTGGTAAGGCTCAGAATAAACAATACGCCATGAATGCTGAAACCTCATCAAACGAAGCCCTGGTTAGGATTCCAACGTAAGAACCATCCTGAGTGGACAGCAGAAGAACTCGCAAAGCGAGCAAACGATTACGCTGAAGAATTCCTATTACGAGGCGAGCCCAAGACTGATAGGCTTATTGGAGGTAGAATTCCCCTTACACCCTCCGAAATCAAGTCGATGAGTCTTCAGTCAGCGGTCGATGCTGGGATCTTGGTGGTCGCTTAAGTAATTGCTCACTGTCCCCCCTCTTGGTTTCGTGTAATAGCATCCCTAATCAGACTAAAGCTCCACTTTATCATATATCCGTTTGTATACTAGAAAAAAATCAATCAGGTACCAATATACTTCAACTGAGCAGTTGGTACTCAATGTGACCGAAGGCTGCATCTGGCATCCTACTACTAGCAACTTCGCGGTAGCGACCTCGACTCCTCCCCTTGCACCGGTACCCCGAATCACCGATTCGGCAACCAGGAGTGTGTTTCGAGCAGGAAGTGCCGGTGTGCGACTCAGAATACTCGCGGCGTGGTACTATATATCACCAACGACTCAGCCAAAAGTTGAACTTCTCCGGTAGCGCGCCCCGGAGGGCAAACTAGACACCAGGGTCTATATATCCTCCCAAGTCTCCCAGGGGCACAGCGTCCCACAATCCTCCTGGAGGCTACATATCTATCCAGAATATGGGGAGCGTCTGGAGCGCCTTGGGTCGGAAATGCAATTTCCCTACGAGGCGATGAAATTGAATTTCAACGAGGTTCAACACGTGTTAGCCACTTGTGTCTTAGTCACATTGGTTTCCCCTTCCCACATCTTTCCATCATCTTCAAGATTTATATCAAAGTGTTTTATTATGTCTAGCTCGCATACAGTTTCCTCCAGAAGTCACAGCCCTGGCTCATCGCGGTCTTCAGGCCAGGATTCACGCTCCGACACGACGCCATCGCCGTCGGGTGGCAACCGACCTGATTTCAATCCTCATAGACTCACAAGCAAACTCGCTTTCGTCGACGCCTCAGAGTCACTTGCTTACGCTGCCAAAACCCTCGCTATAGCAGCCCAGGCAATGTCGAAAGCTGCTTCTTCGCTGGCGGTGGCAAGTCGGTGCCAGTACGATGATTACGATTCCGGCATCGAAGACGATGGATTCGGCAGGACTTATGAATTTGGCGACCAGGAGGCATCTTTAGAGTGGCAAGCCCAATCTTATACACTTCCATCGTTCCGGAAGACCGATGGTAAGAGTCAGTTTAATATCGTAGAATTAACCTTAAGTTCCGTTATCCTCGCAGACGACGAGCTTTCTGAACCCGATGAGGGCTATATGCTTCACACTAGGCCTGTCGCTGAGAACTTGGGAGTACACCCGGCCGCCTTGCAGATGGCCGCCACGATGTGAGTCACCGGCCATGAGAGGTAACTGGGTCAGGAGGCTTGACCAGACAATTTCGACACCTGCAGGCCGCAAGGACTGACAGAGATAGAAGATTCCAACGGTAACAGCAACATGCCCATGAGGGATCAGGCAGACGAGAATCCTTCCCACCAAGTTATAACCGTTGATTCGCCTGCTAAACAAGAAATGCCCATGACCACAGCCAATAGCGAAACGCGGTCTCAATCAACTGGATTGACTCAGCCGGTGGCGCCGACACAACCGGTAGCGCCAGTACACCCAAACCCTCCACGCGGGTAAGTGCAATACCTGGAGTTGATGCAAGCTTGGAGATATAAGTAAAGCCACTTGGCAGCAATACTTCTTCTCAAGTAAATGCAATGACGCCACTTTCGCAAACTACATCAAAGCTTGCTTCAGCCCCCACCGGCCGAGTCCCGGCCATTAAACCGTACGTCCTCAGAGATTTCTTCACAGATTACTGAGATGGAGGTTATTTGCGGTGTTCCAAACATAGGAATCCAAGCCAGGTGCCGTCAGGTAACAACCCTGGCTCTGGTGCTCCCTCGCAAGTCCCGGGTCAGAATAGAATTGTCCTTGACCAAGGATTCGATTTACTTCCTGCCGCCTGTGAAGTCTCGAAACGCTGTGCAAAGACGATTTACTTTTACCCTATTAGCGGTGGCTCATGTATCCATAATGCTGCATCTGTGGTAAGCCAAAGTGATCTAGTCAAAATATATTCACTGGCGGCTGACGGTAATACAAGCTAAAACATAACATTAGCCAAGCAGTCACAGTCCCGAGCTCACTAAAGCCAGATAAACTCCTCGCTGCGGCAAAAACATTCTCATCGGCACCTTCCGGTGTGCTGGTATGGCCTGGCGATATTGCACTCCAAGGGATCTATGGTCTAGGATCGTCGAACCATGTTCAAATCGTTTATTTAGGGGAACCACTCAAGAAGAATGCCAGTACGTAGTCTATTATTTTGCTTTGGCTGGGCGATGTAACTGTTGTTTCATGGTCATTAGACTTAATCTGTCCGAGAGCTACAATTATCCTTACTAAGACCGAACAATCGAACCTACAACCCGCGGCATTGCAATCTATGACCAAGAAGTTCAAATTGGATGCAGCGAATGATCGATATAATATACAAGGCGCAGGTTCAATTCTACATAAATCACGTACTTGGTTGCGTAGCCGTCTCACGGATATGTCGTTTGCTCGGGGTTTCTACTGGGTGAGTGTTAGCATATCGAAGCTACAAGACCAATAGCCAGACTGAATGCATCCACTAACAGGGCTACATCTTGCATTATCGCAAGCACCAACCGACGTGGACCGCTCTTCAGCTCATCCAAAACGCTAATAAGTATGCGGCGGAGTATTTACTACGGGGAGCTAGTAGGGAATTTGGGGAGCCAATTGGCCCACAAATAACTATCTCCCGGCAGGACGCAAAGGGTCAAAAATTGGAGCCTGCGGTACAGGCCAAAATTCTTTCTGTCTACTAGCCCGAAAGTGCGTTGGGATAAATACGTCAAACGGACGTTTAATTTTATTAAAACATGAATCTCATCCTCCTGGCTTCGCAATGTGTCCCTTGAAGCCCGAACTAACCCGTTTAGTGATTTTATCACCATTATACCTAAGCTAAAGGCAATTGCTATATCAACGTAGCCACACAGCTCGAGAACTCCGCGAAGGGGCAGGACGGCTGATAAATCGGTACTATACATGACCAACCGACCAAACTCACAAACTGCGGTTCAGCCACGTGATCATCAGTGATAGCCACCAAACTTTGATCCTACGGCGCCACGTACCCGCTGCTTCCCATACCTGTAACGTCGATACCATATCAGTTCAATATGTCCAAATCTAGTACTCCCTCGACTAGCAGTCATCCCTCTACACCATCGCAACCCTCGAGCAGAGGATCACACTCCGATACGACGCCTTCACCTGGTAGTACCAAATCGGCGCGCTTCGACCCTTATGCACTTTCGAGCAGACTGGCCTTTCTTGAGGCCTCCGAGTCCCTTTCTCAGGCCGCCGAAACACTTGCTATTGCCTCCAAAGCCATGACTAAGGCCGCCGCCTCTCTCGCCATGGCTACAAGTGGATATTATAGCTACGAGTCCGATGATAGTACGATCAGAGCACCAGATCGGCAACCCTCTCCTGGTTGGGTAGATCCCTCTGATTGGAAAAATCCTATATTTGCACTCCCAGCATCACTTGTCCTACCTGGTGCGACGTGATAACTCTTTCTTTTTTCAGCACAGAGAGGTTTTAACGCGTTCCAGACAAAACAACCGAACAACCTGCCGAAACCGGAGAACGCTCAAGCACCCCCACGAAGGACGAGGTAGCTGTTCTTGGCGACGCACCCACGTACGCAATATCGCTATAGTATTTCTTCTTGGGCGTCGGGATTAACATATACGATATAACACCAAACTTTATTAGGGTACCACAACTTGCTGACATAAGTGAAGGTCAAAACAATTTGGCACTCCCACAAATCAGCGCCGAACCGCATCCCACCATCTCCCCCGAACCAGAGACCACAGCATATGTTGCACCAGTATCCACGGTTACTGACCCGACAAACCTCGAGCCTGTAGAAACCCAGGTGCCCGAGTAAGCCAAGATTGGGTTGATATACGAGGAGCATCATGTTGACCAATGACAACAGGTCGTCTACAGAGGAATCAGACATCACCAGCGATAGTTCTGAAGATATTGGTGACGACACCGCCTCTGAAGAACCTGACAGCGAGGAAGTCGAGGACGAATTGGATGAGGGCGATGACTCCGAAGCATCCGAGGAGGAAACGAGTTCGGAAGATGACGAACAAGATCCCTATGAACTCCCGTAAGCTCCCCTTGCTCCACTGAAGGTATTTAGACTTATCCACTGGTTGGCTTTAGCTCCCAGAGTCCAGGCTTTAATCCACCCTCGGCTTCCGACAAACCATTTACGATGATTGTCCTTGATCGCGGGTTTGACGAAGTACCCGCCATTGCCCAATACGCATCACGATATGCCAAGACAATATGCTTCTGGAAGTACTGGAGTTCGGCTATGAGCCTCGGAAGCGTGGTACGCAAGACTCTATTGATAAATACTTCACGGTCTGATCGCGTGCATCTCTCAGCTTCGCAACATCACTTCCAAGACCACAATAATTCCAGACTCGCTGAAGCCAAATAAACTCAAAGAGGCCGCCAATCAGTTCACTTCTCCCTCATACAAAGGGATTTTGATTTGGCCTGCCCACTTTTCATTCTGGGACGCTGCAGATTGGAACCACTCTCCAAAAACTCTGCTGATTCACGCTGGATATCCGCTCGAAAACATCAGTGCGTTCGCTACTCCTTTATATAACATGTACGCTAACGAACCAAAACGATAGATCTCGAAACCAACAGAAGAATAGTTATTATGGCCCAGAGCGAGTGGAAGGATCTAGATTCGAGCCAGACAAGATACATTCGGAGAAATTGCTATTTGGACCCAATGAACAGCACTTACAACCAGAAAGGCGCCGACACTGCCCTCGATTCGGGCCGCGAGCTGATGCGGTCCCATTTCGGAAAGGTGTCCCCCGCACGAGCATTTTATGTAGTACGTGTTGCATAGTCTCAGACGATGAGCCAATCCGTAGTAACCACATTTATAGGCCCGGATTATATATCAACGCGATGAAAACCCGGATTGGTCAACCAAACACCTTATCACTCAAGCCAATCGTTACGCCAGAGAGTACCTACTACGGGGCGGAAATGGCGGGAAGAAATGGGTTGGTGAACCCGTGTCACTTTCGATGGGCCAGATACAAGCAATGAATTTGGGACCCGCAGTTGAAGCAGGGATTTTGCCCGTCGCTTAACTTTTGTAGTTTGTCAGAAAACTATCGGGTACTGACCCAAGTTTAATTCATTGTCTCCGACCGGGGGGTCAGTATGCTCCGTTGGCAATGATCCATCAAGTTCGAATTCAGAGCCACGATGCTCAGACTGTCATCGAGGGTGGCGGGAATCGAAACTCCGGTGGCCATACATGGCAGTACCAGATTATGCATGCATGTGTCAGCATAGACCCGGAGTGGCGATGCACCCAATGCGGGGCCAAACTTCGAACTCCACCTCACCACCTCCACTCTGCATCTTCGCAGTCGCAACCGAACATTATCGAACAATTCTCGCTTTTAACGTTACTGAGAGATATGAACAAAAAACCCTCCTTAGTCAGGCCACCTTTGTTACAACTCACAACCCGAAGAAACAGCGCCCTCATCGATGCAAACAGGTTCGACGAATCGCCCAGCCACAAAATCCCAATCGGGTGTGTCAAGACATGCGAAATAATAGCTTTCGCAATAGGCGAGCCTTATTGGCTGCTGCATCAGGAAAATATTGACATGTGGCTAGGTCTCCAGCGCTAATCTCGCTCAAAACGGCGATGAGGAATGGAATGCGATGCCCGACAAGTACATGGCTGTAACCCCCGCGGATATCGGAATCCTTTCATGGCTATCTTTTGGTGGCTGATCGAACCTGGTCATACGGTTCGGGCTTAAACAAGTGGGGCTGGGTGTTCTCCACCTGAGCCCGTTGCCAAGCTGTGTGCGAGTGGGCGGTTAACTGTAGAGTCTATATATAAAGTCAGTCCCACACTCCCATTTCCTCACAACTGTTCTCTTCTCACTTCTCTCATCGACTCGGACTTAGATTTCTTTCTCGCCCCTATTAGACATGTCTTTCTCCATTGTTCGCATCGCAACTCTCGCTGCCGCCCTCTTCGGCGCTACCTCGGCCGTTCCCACTCGTCGTGCGCCCGCCGCCGTTGTGACCAAGTGCTCTGTTCCCAACACCGTTGCCATCACGTACGTTGACTAACAGCGAAGATCCTTACTCGTGGTACTGACGATATGACTTTAGATTCGACGACGGCCCTTACACCTGGACCAGGGAGTTGGTTGACTACCTTGATGCCAACGATGCCAAGGGGTATGTGTGAATTTGTTCTTTTTTATATCTGACTCACAATCATCTCGCCCTTCAGAACCTTCTTCTTCAACGGTAACAACTGTAAGTATATCCCTATCTGCCTGTACGCCCTCGCTAACCTATATCACAGTCGGATGCATTTACGACGAGACCAATGTCGAACGCACCAAATACGTCTACGACAAGGGCCACCAGGTCGCCTCCCATACCTGGAACCACGCCAACTTGTCCACACTTGCAGGTGACGAGCTTCTCGCCGAGTTTACCAAGTACGTTATTTTTACGGCTTTGCCGCCCCTCTCCTAACATAGCTTTCACTAAAGGGTCGATGACGCGATCAAGAGGATCACTGGCGCTGTCCCTGCTTTCATGCGGTTAGTAATTCGATTTGTCGACCCGCCCGCATCTACTCACCTATACCTACGTATTAGCCCACCCTTTGGTGCCTACGACGACGATGTCTTGGAGGCCGCTGCAGCTGTAGGCCAAACCGTTGCGATTTGGGACTTGGACTCTGGTGACGCCGCCGGTGTTAATGTAAGTCCTTACTTGAGCTTGATATAACGCGTATAATTAACACTCATGTTCTAGCCCTCCGAGTCCAAGAACCGCTATAGCGAACTTATCATGTCTAGCCCCGATACTATTTTGACCCTCAACCACGAGACTCACCAGACCACCATGTCCGTACCCCCTACTGATACGATCTGTGTACCCTGAGCTAACGCTACTATTAGTGACGACGTCATCCCGTACGCAGTTCAGCAGTTCAAGGCCAAGGGCTACAAGATGGTCACCGTCGCTGAGTGCCTTGGCGCATCGCCCTATCAGTCCACTGGCACACCCGCCACCCGCGACGTAAGTTTGAGCTCCATCATCTCGATGTGTAGAAACTGATATCTGTTTCATGATCAGTCGAGCTGGACTTGCTGAGCGATCTGCGCACATTACGAATAGCTATGACGTCAGGCCCTTTTCTCCCCACACTTTCTCTTTTTGGTTTAATTACCATGGACCTAGCTTCGGCTTTCTCCTTCTTTCATTATCGGACCTCACTTGGACATCTTGTACCGTAGCAACTATACGTGTAATAGCACTCTTTACAATCATAACCGACTTGCTGATTCATACGGAGGGTGTTTGTACCAGAATAGTACCAAAATAGTATCAATCTCGCACGTTCGGGTAGCAACTGCCGGTTTCCCGAGTTTGCCCGAATCGAGGAGTGAAACCAACGCTGAGTAATTTGAAACTCCGGCGGAAAGCGAGAACGCGACGGGATGACGAAGCGTGTGCCGATCATTGCCTCGCGTGGCTGTGCTGACTAACCTTAACTCGCTACTGTACTTGGCTCCGGGCTTGACCTCCACCCGGTCTACTGCGCTGACTCCCAGCTCTTACATTCCCGTGTCCGCTGGAAGATTCTTTGGAGCATGGTATATATATGCCCCCCCGCCACTCCAACTTCCGAAAAACTCCCTCTCGTCCTCTACCCTGCAGTCTATGTATCGCTGTTTGCCAAATTGCCCATGCAGGTATACAAGCGCCGGCCAGCCTTCGGCTCCGACCTTCATTACTCGACCGTACCAATTTGATCGGTTGTTGCACGAAGTAAATACATTTTACACCCTTACCCCACGCATAAATCTGACAGAGAATTTCAGCTCGACCCTCAATCCTACCCTCCCCCACCTCCTAAACCCCGCCACAACCTTACCTTCGAAGAGAAACTCCAAGTCGTCGAGTTTTACCACCTCCACAAGCATCGCATGTCGATGGAGGCCATGATTCCTCCCCTCCGAGAAATGGGATTCTATACCATTACCCAATCAACCATATCCCGTATCCTTAAAGCGGAGGACCGAATACGAGAATACGTCTCTGCCGGCGGACCCACTGCGAGCGGTGCGAAACGCGAAGCGCTGGTCACCCTTCCTGAAGTAGAAGTCGAGCTCGTCAGGTGGATCGAGGAGCGCGGTGGTATTCGAAACGTAAAGGGCGACGATATCGTTGCCAAGGGCCGGGAGTTGTGCCAAACCATGGGCATCGAGGAGGACAAGCGTATCAAGTTTTCCAATGGATGGCTAATGTCGTTCAAGCGACGGAATGGACTTGTTCAGCATCGTCGCACTGCATCCGCTACCGCCAGCGAAGAGCGGAGTATATCCCCCAGAATGTGGACACCGTATTAGACTTAGAACTTTGGTTTCGCTTTCGTTCAACTCATGTTATCCATTTATGCGCGCATTGTAGTGTATCCTTACCCACATTGAACTTTCGTAGATAGTAGCTTTGTTTACCTTACTTGTATCTGTATAATTCCACCTAATTGTATACCCTAGTGACTGAAAACCGTTGCCATTGTGGCTTCCTTAGAAATATGTCTCGGGGACACAGCGGATGTTGTATACCGTCACTCGCTACTGTTGGAGCCACCATTCTCGGGTGGACGCCATCGACTAACGTACATTAACATTCGGCTAGTGTCTTTGTGGCGCAAAATAGAACGTTGATAAAATAGGGTGACCTAATTACAGCCCAAATGAAGGCTTGGGTTGCCGTGTGCCGCCGCAGAGATACGGTGGTCCTCAACTCCTTGACGTACCGGCGTCCGGGAAGCGTCAATGGAGATAGCATACAAGCCATATTCAAGCTTGGCACGGCAGGAAATTGTACGAGTATACGTTGTGCAGTGTTACCGCGGCGCCCGGTCGGCCGGAAAACGCCCGTGCCGGCGGTGAACCGTGCCCGGCAAACATGGGTATCCTCAATCCAGCTCCATCCCTATTGGGAAGTGGTAAGAATCCCTCGGTGATACCGCCCGAATCTCCGAGAGCTTGGCCGTCGCCGCCAACGCCTCACCTTTATCATCGACTTTGCGGCATCCCCAAACCCGATCGTCGTTGGGGCAAGGCTTGATAATGTTCCGGAACGTCCCTACGGCGTCAGAGACCCTTTACACGTTTCATGCTGGAGCCGGTTTTCAGGTAGCGCCAGCATCGGTCAATTGATCAGCATAGACCCTATGGCTGTTCATGCTGTGCCTTGGCCTTCACTGCCCAGTGTCCGCCACGAGTTTCACCTCCCTCATGACGACGCGGAGCTTGGCCTTCTAGATTTACGACCTGGTCAAACCAAATTAGTATACATACGATCCGAGAGGGACATTTGAGCTCGACACATGGCAATTGTCTTGGTCTACTGGTCGGTTGGAGTAAGGCGCTCATCTCGGATCGACTACCCAGCCACTGCGGCTCAATCAGGCTGCCAAGCCACGAAGGGCTGTGCCAACCAGGGGTATGTGAGTATTTTTAGTAGCTTTGCATGGGAAAATCGACCGGGCGGCTAGATTGTTAGCGCGTGCTCAGCCGTACACGGTGATTATCATCGTACTGTTACTATATACGGCTCAGATACAACGCGGAACCGTTTTGCGGCTGTATCATCCACTACTGTCGAATCCGTCTTTCTCTGGTATTCCACCGCTTTGGGTGCAAATGAGGCTTGGCGTGGCTGGGGCGGACAAAAAAAAATCCGCCTCGGTTGGTCTCATAGTCTACGATGGCTGTGGATGTTGGCTCGAATATAAGGTCAGTCTGATTCTGCTTGGTTCCTTACAACTATATCCTTTCTCAAGCTCTCGTCTCGGACTCAGACTCGGACTTTTCATCTTAATCGTTTATTAGAAATGTCAATTTCCATTGTTCGCATCGCGACTCTCGCTGTCGCCCTCGTTAGCGCCATTCAAGTTTCAGCAGCTCCCGCTCGTGCCCGCGCGCCCGCTGGCGTTGTGACCGAGTGTTCTGTACCTAACACCGTCGCCATAACGTAAGTATACCCATTGTCAAAGGCGTCGACCCAGAATATTAATCGCTTGATATGAAGCTTTGACGATGGTCCGTACACGTGGACCAAAGAGCTGGTCGATTTCTTGGATGCAAACGGCGCCAAGGGGTACGTAAAATGCGCACTTTGGTATGCATACTCGCTGATGCTAATTCTCTTCTCAGGACTTTCTTCTTCAACGGCGATAATTGTAAGTTATTTCCGCTCTTTCAACCTCGAACCCCCCTAACGAAGTTCCCAGACGGCTGCATCTATGACGAAGAAAACGCTGAGCGCGTCAAGTATGTATACGACAAGGGTCACCAGGTTGCTTCCCACACCTGGAACCATGCCAACTTGCCTAAACTCTCGGGAGCGAAACTTCTTGCTGAGTTTACCAAGTAAGTTATCTTGGGTATATTTCCATGTCTTTGGCTTATCTTTCGGTACCGCAGGACTGACGATGCTATCAAGAAGATCACTGGCGCAGTCCCTGCTTTCATGCGGTATGCATATCTCTCACCGATATTTGTGCATGTAACCAACGCTTTGGGTATTAGCCCGCCATATGGTGCATACGATGATGAAGTGTTGAAGGTTGCCAAGTCTCAGGGCCAGACTGGTAAGTCCATCATTACCAACTCGTACGGAGCCGGGCCCTAATTATTGTCCGCCTACTAGTTACAATCTGGGACTTTGACTCGGGTGATTCGTCGGGTGTCTCGGTACGTGGTGTAAGCCCATAATTCAACCTTCATTTTAATCTCTTGCGCAGCCTTCCCAGTCCAAGAACCAATACAACAAGTTGATCATGTCGAGCCCTGACACCGTTTTGACTCTCAACCATGAGACCCATAAGAGCACCTAGTACGTTCACTGTTCTGTAACAGCACATGCATCAACTAATAATCAATTTTCTAGTGATGACGTTATTCCCTACGCTATCCAGCAGTTCAAGGCCAAGGGATACAAGATGGTTACCGTCGCCGAATGTCTTGGTGCATCGCCATATCAGTCCACCGGCACTCCTGTCACCCGCGACGTATGTATTTCCCATTACCACAGTCATCAACAAGAGAGCTGACCATTGATTATAGTCGAGCTGGAAATGCTAAGCATGCTACGTACACCACGAACATTTGAGCCTCCTGTTTTATTCGTTACATAATATTTTTCCGAGTTATACGAACTCAAGCTCACATTTCCTTTTGGACGGACTTCACATGGACAATTATTTGTAGCACACACATGTAATCCCAATCGTTTACAATGAAAATTTGATTCATTTACTATTCGTGTTTCGGGGGTTCTACGTACTAGCGCGCCTTCTCTTATCATATATACCCTCGGTCAGCCGAGGTATTTGAGTATACTTCTTGTCCTCAAGGTGTGTATGCATTATTGACTTGAGCGTATGAGACTCCAGTTGTCTCGTATACATACCAAACTTCTCCCTTCAAATTTTGATTCTAGGATTGCATTGCAGAAGGCATTCTTCGCAAGACGGACAAGACACTAAGGAAACGCCCAACGATCCACGTTCGGAGAAAGAACGACCGATTTGAACAGACACAGCCGTAGAACCACCCGGCAACAACAAAGACCCTGTGGCAAAGCGGGGTTCTCAGCTTCTGGTGACATCAAGGATTCACGCCAAGCACAGCGAAGCAACTGTCTATCTTTAATTAGGACGAATAACCAGGAGTTCAGAATAGTTTGTACAATGTAGCATCGAGGTGGGGGACGTGGAGTATAGCACTAGTCATGCTCTACGAGGCATTGTGACGAGTACAAGGATCGTTAACGCGAGCACCCATACAACTGGAACGCAATGCTAAACCATCTTCAGGCTGTAACACGCCCACGAACATGAAATGGAGCTTCTCCAGCAAGCATGCTCCTTGGGGATGCAAATCATGCTCGGCGCGGCTGACGTGGGACAAAATATCTGCTTCGATGTCAATGACCGTCCATTGGGTATAAAGGGTCAACCATTCTAGATGTTTTACGCTTGTCGTTCACCCATCCACCCCACCTTGCACTCGGACTCGGACTTTGCACCCACTTCGATTAGAAATGTCGTTCTCTATTGCCCGTGCCACCACTCTCGCTACCGCTCTCTTTGGCGCTCTCCAGGCCTCGGCGGCTCCGGCTCGTACCCGTGCACCTCTTGGGGTTATAACCAAGTGTTCTGTACCCGGTACCGTGGCCATCACGTAAGTACATACAGTACCGGTATCACTGTCACGGATGTTGATGGCTTATATAAAGGTTTGACGATGGTCCATACTTATGGACGAAGGGGCTGGTCGACTTCCTGGGTAAAAACGGCGCCAAAGGGTCTGTACGACTTGCTGAGTACCTGTAATATGTATCGACTGACATATTCGCTTTCAGCACGTTCTTTGTCAATGGCAACAACTGTAAGTCGCTTTTTCCTCGTCTCCCTTGAAGCTGTATTCATAGTTTCTACAGATGGCTGTATTTATAGCGAAGACAACGCTGAGCGCGTGAAGTACGTTTACGACCAGGGCCACCAGATCGCTTCCCATACCTGGGGCCACGCGCACCTTCCTGACCTTTCGGGCGATGAACTTCGGGAGCAGTTGACCATGTTTGTTGCGTTGAACGCTTTTTGGGGGCGTCAAGCTTACCACTCGAGCCCACAGGACCAACGACGCTATTGTTCAGATCACTGGCGCCCTTCCTGCCTTCATGCGGTATGTTTGCCTTATGAACGGGAAGAAGGGTTTTACCGAATGACTTAAATTCAATGATAGGCCACCGTACGGCGAGTACAACGACGAAGTGGCGGAGGTTGCCGAGTCCCTTGGCCAGACCAGTAAGCTAATATAATAGCCAGATACACGCAGTTCTGATTACGATCTGCCTCGCTAGTTGTAATCTGGGACTTGGACTCGGGTGACTCGTCTGGCGTCAAGGTGTGTAATACTTGGGCTCCCCTCGGAAGTTGCATTGACGTTACTCGTAGCCCGCGGAGTCCAAGGAACGATACGATGCGATGATTGCGGACCACCCTAGCACCATTTTGACGCTGAATCATGAGACCCACGAGAGCACCTAGTGCGTACATCCGTTTGCCCTAACGAGAAGTTCGATCTGGTACTGATAGATATTACGTTCCTAGCAATGATGTTATCCCCTATGTTGTCCAGAAGTTCAAGGACAACGGTTATAGGATGGTAACTGTGGCTGAATGCCTTGGCGAATCGCCTTACCAATCCGTCGCGGCTCCTGGTACCCGCGACGTAAGTTGAGCTTGTCTTGTTAGTAAACATGGCTAACAGATTCTTGATTGTAGTCGAGCTGGCAATGCTAAGTGAGTCGCATGGCGGCCTGATGGCCTCGACGCCGCTTCACCCGTTGTCGAATCCTGCCTCCATGTTACCGCTACCCCCTGCTCCACTCGGGAGCGTACTTTCCTTATCAATTGGGCTCTGGCAGAGCCGCATATGTTCATGATTATACTCGTTTCCGTAGCACTTAATTCTAATTGCATTTATTCGACTACCACCAGAGACGAACTCTCTGGGAAGAGCACGTTTTCAGGTTGAAAGTCGTCGATAGTCTTGCCTCAAACACTTTGGTCCTGACCGGGAAGAAAAACTACGGGATCTTCCGCAAACCGATAAATAAGACGAATGACATATTCCACCTCACCCCCAATTGAGAACAACCAGGTACCGACAACACGTTCAGGTCTTGTCACTGCTAAATTATTAGTCACAGTTGTAAGCTCTGGCTGCCCACACTCTGTCAGCCTAATGCTGCACATTGGGTCGCATAGGTAAAATTCCAGTGGTTAGACACGCGTTCTGAAATTGGTCAAGTGCCAGGGCCAGAGTGTTGTTTGATTTCGGTTCGCCTGGGAATGGAAGAGAACAAAGGAACTACTATTAGTTGGATAAGAGGAGATCCTATACATATCCCAGGAACCCGCACACTTTACCCTTACGGGTGGGATATTGAGCCGAAAATCTCGAGGTACAAAATATCTAAGACGTTCTAGTGGGCTGCGGGATGTCGGTTAGCGAGTGGTGTAGGGATATAACTAAGGTGCGTCCCCAGTTTACGTGAGGAGAGGAGAATGGGAACTGATGGGGATGGAGGTAGTCGAAAGACCAGATCGTAACTGATGCAAGCACTGGTTGACAGGAGAGGGCGATACACGCCAAACCATCAACTAAATGTGGTATGCTCCGGCGTCGTCTTCGAATAATAAATTTGGAATGGTGCATGGCGTTTCGCTAGAAATATCATCCGCGGGGACTGTATCACGATAATGAATCGGCACAATTCCAGTCTGTGATGGACGCAGGTGGACATGTATGGTGGTAGCCCCGACCTGGGAACCGAGGGAACCGAGTGGGTACGGAAGGCTCACAGTGGATTGGCCACTGAAGCATCGAGTCATTGAGGGCAGGCGTCGCGTGCACGTACAAAAAGAAGCGCTGTGACTGCGGTGGATGCGTAGCTGAACCCCTTCTCCCATCGGAGATGGGCTCATCGAATTCTTCTCCTCAGTCCAAAGTGCACAGCGATCGCGAAAGTAGGGATATGCACAGGTACGTTGGCTCTTCTCGAATAGTTAGGTGGCTGAACCACCGCATGGACAAGCAGTAGAATCTTCGAACCGCCTGCTCCGCTGGTGTCCAGGGCGAATAACACGGCAGGCAGGAAAAGTAGGCATTTCAAACCTTGTATCACATACAAATCATTTCAGACACATAAACTGTTGAAGAATCTAGGAGCTTAGAGGCCAACGACTCGGAACACGAGAAGGAGAAGAGAGGGTTCGAGCAAGCCCCCAATAAATTCCTCGACGAACGGCTGAAGACCGTCCTCACTGAGGGATCGCGAGCGGAAGAAGGTTCGAAGCTTGACAACCTATCAGCCTCACGATATATAGGAGAACATCTGCCGGATATAAGGTTCGTGAGTTTTAATCATGGAGGTCCTACAGCAGTGGGGGTGAGGCTCGAATTTGGCTAACGCAAGCGAAGGGACACTAGATTAACACCCGAAGACCAGAGACAGGTCGAAGAATTGGGGAATTTTGGTCTTACAGCGTGTGCGCGATTCGAGAGCACAGGAAACCTCATGGAGCTCACCAAGGCCATCGAATACTGGGAGATGGCTCTCGCGCTATCATCCAGCTTTCCAAAACACAGATCAGCTTCGCTCAGTAATCTTGGGTGTGCGTATGAGTCCCGCTTCAGTCGTCTGGGCGAACTTTCGGATCTGAACAAAGCGATCGAGCTCCAAACACAGGCCGTTTTACTACTCATTCCTGATGGCAACATGGCCACGCTAGCATCCCTCAGCAACCTCGGAATCACATACCGGCTTCGATTCGAGCGTCTGGGTGAACTTTCGGACCTGAACAAATCAATCGAGCTCCAAGCAGAGGCTGTTTCGCTCACTCCTGATGGCCATCCGTACAAGCGAGCATACCTCAATAACCTCGGAATCTCGTACGAGGCTCGATTCAAATGTCTTGGAGAGCTATCGGACTTGAGCAAAGCGATCGATTCCCAAGCACAGGCCGTTTCACTCACTCCTGACGGTCATGAAGACAGGCCAGGATATCTCAACAACCTCGGAAATTCATACCACACTCGATTCAAGCGTCTGGGAAAGCTTTCGGATCTGAATAAAGCGATTGAGTCACAAGCACAAGCCGTTTCACTCACGCTCGATGGTCATCCGGACAAGCCTGGGAGATTCAGCAACCTCGGAAACTCGTACCAGACTCGATTTGAGCGTCTGGGCGAGGTGTCGGACTTGCACAACGCAATCGAGTCCAAAAAACAGGCCGTTTCACTCACTCCTGATGGCCACCCAAAGAAGCCAGCATGCCTCAATAACCTCGGAGTCTCATATGAGCTTCGATTCGGGCGTCTGGGTGAGCTGTCAGACTTGAACAAAGCGATTAATTCCCAAGCACAAGCTGTTTCACTCACTCCCGATCGCCATCCGGACCAGCCAGGAAGACTCAATAACCTCGGAATCTCGTATGGGGCTCGATTCAGCCGGCTGGGCGAGGTGTCGGACTTGAACAAGGCAATTAAGTTCCAAGCACAGGCCATTTCACTAACTCCCGATGGCCATCCGGGTAAGGCAGGATACCTCAACAGTCTTGGATTATCGTATGAGACCCGATTCGGGCGTCTGAGCAAACTTTTGGACTTGAACAAAGCGATTGAGTCCAAAGCGCAGGCCGTTTCGCTCACTCCCGATGGCCATCCAGACAAGCCCAGCTACCTCTATAACCTCGGAATCTCATATGAAACGCGGTTTGGGCGGCTGAACAAGCTTTTGGATATACAGTTAGCTGTGTCGTCCTTCAGGGGGGCTGCACAATCTCCGACCGGTTCTCCATGGACGCGATTTTATGCATGTCGCGAATGGGCTAGGTTATCGTCATTTGATACTACTTCTTCTCTTCATCCTGCATATAATCATGCGATGCAGCTCCTTCCACAGCTTGTCTGGGTTGGAAGCACTCTAGACAGGCGCTATGAGCTTATAGCAGAAATAGGCGATTTTGCTGCGGAGGCTGCATCGCATGCTATCTCTTTTGCTGCCTATGATCTTGCTCTTGAATGGCTTGAAGGGGGCCGTTCTATTGTCTGGGGCCAAATCGCTCAGCTTCGGACACCATTTGATCGACTTTTCGCTCATGACGCCGAGCTTGCCAACCAGCTTCGACAGATCGGCCGCGAGTTGGAGCGGGCAGGATCACGGTCGTCCCCCCTAGAGGGGCACAGCAATGATCGGGACTTGGTCAACGAAGCAAATAGCCATATTGAACTAGCGCTAAACTGGGACAATCTCCTGGCCAAGGTTCGGTCTATCCCTGGGTTTGAGGATTTCTTGCGCCCTCACAAATCATCTCAACTATTGAGCGCAGCTAAACATGGTCCTATCGCTGTCATCAACACGCATCAGTCCCGCTGTGATGCTCTCATCCTTCATCCCTACAGCAACACCATTTCGCATGTTCGCTTGACAGCGTTCTCCAAAGAAATTGCAACTTCAGCCCGCAAACATCTCGTCTCGCTCGTCGGACAACGAGGATTCAAGAAAGCTGGAAGGAAGCCAGGGTCAATCGTCGACGAAACCAACTCACTCGAAGAGTCGCTCAAAAACCTGTGGTTGGGTGTCGTCAATCCTGTACTTGAGTATCTAGGATTCATAGTACGTACCATCTAAAAGGCAGCGTATTCTAAACGCTCATACCATGTTGACTCAGAATCAATCTCCAAGCGATACACTCCCCCATATCACTTGGTGCACAACCGGCCTACTTTCTTTCCTTCCGCTCCATGCTGCTGGATGCTACAACCAACCCAAGTCTAGCACGTTTGAGCATGTAATATCCTCCTACACGCCAACACTCGGTGCACTGCTTTCAAACCAGTCGCAACCCACCAGCACACCTTGTGGAGTTGTCGCTATTGGACAGACGCATACACCTGGTTTCAATAGTCTACCGTGTGTCAGCGATGAGCTAAAGGTTATCAGGCGACACGCCCATGCAAGTGCGTATCTGCAGCTTGAGAGCAGCGGAGCTACCGTAGATCAGGTGCTAGATGCGATGGATCAATTCAGCTGGGTCCACATGGCGTGCCACGGTACGCAGAATATTGCAGACCCAACACAGAGCGCCTTTCACTTGCACGATGGCCCTCTCACGCTGGCAACGATAACGAAGAAGTCGTTCACTAACAAGGGCCTCGCATTCCTTTCCGCTTGCCAGACCGCTACAGGAGATGAGAACCTGCCGGATGAGGCGGTACACCTAGCCGCGGGGATGCTGATGGCGGGGTATCCAAGTGTGATCGGAACGATGTGGAGTATTGCCGACGAAGACGGTCCAGAGGTGGCCAATCTAGTATACACCGAGCTGCTGAGGGGCGGGAAGATGGACCATACAAAGGCTGCAAGGGCGCTACATCAGGCTGTAGCTACTTTGCGTGCGAAGGTGGGGGAGAAGGACATCGCGCGATGGGCGCCGTTCATACATATTGGGTCCTAGGTCACTTTTGATCTTAAATTTGCTAGATCACTCGGTGCATGCGTCATATTTTAGTGTACGTTGATTTTCTGAATTAGCGTTGCGGAAATACATACATACCGTAGGACCCCCCGTAGTGAAATCCCCCCCAGAAGCGGAACAATCACGATTCCAGCCTTTTCTTTGGAGATTTTTCGGTCCGAGACTAATCTACTTATTGGTAAGATGTCCTTGAGATTTATATCCGAATTCTTAGAGCAATACATATACATTGAGAGTTCGATTAGAGGGGAATTCTCAATCTCGGCCAAACGTAACAACTTAATGATTGTCCGCAAAGCCGTATTCACTCCTCTGAGTCTTCAGAATGGCCGGAATAATAGTCCAGACTCCCCTGAACACTTTGAGCACCTCGGCCACGGCAGCGCGGTTACCACTGTGCTTTAACATAGCCTTTTGCTACAAGGGACTTGACACATGACTGCTCCTCTGCGAGCACCTCGCTAATCTCCGTCTGCGCGTGGACTCGCATACAGCCAAAATTTCCACGCCTTACTATGCCCCCTGCCCTCGCTGGGAATGTGATGTCTAACTAGTTGAGCTTCGGTTCTGCCGAAAGCGCTCGAGCTTCAGTCCCGCCCGCAATGGCCAGTGCATCTGTGAGTGCACGCTGTAATGACATGATGTCAGCATTAGCGTCATCTAGGATGTTGTGACAGTTGTCGAGAACTATTCTCCAAATCTCTCAAGGGTTCTGCAGGGGATCTGGACGGGGATTTGTCTCGGAGTTGAACCCCTGATGCTCCTGAGGCATTTGTACTCAGAACTCCCGCATCGACCTTGTCGGGTAAGTATCCAACGGCTTGATTCGTGTTGTTTCAAATGCAGACATACCCAGCTCAGGCTTATGAGTCCTTCCCAGACCTTATATAAAATTCTGTGAATATATATACTCCTTGTTGCTCGGTGGCCTGTCGGTAACTGAATTTACCGCTTTCAACGACTGCTATGACAAGCTGAAGCGATTCCATGGTGTATTAAGCTGTCTAAGCCACTTCCGGGAGTACTGAAGGTATTTGAAGACAGGATTAGCCTACTTGGTAGCCATTGCGTGCAATCTGCGGGCAAAGGATCACCAAGAGATCATATGTTTCGCTTCTGGGGGTTTGGCGCTAAACCCCCCGAAAAATAATTTCGAGGTATCTCAGTCAAACCAAAACGAGGTGACTTGGATTTTTAAATGTAGATACACGAGCACAAATATTACTTATTGGCGAAAAAAAACTGAGGTTGGAGAGCCGCTTGGGACGGCGTTGTGGGTGCGTTACCAAAGTCCGTTTCACTTCTGGCAGGCGTACGGTACACTGAGTCGAAAAAGAAATGCACACGTGACCTGGGTCAGTGCATATGAGCAGCGACGAGCGATAGAGGGCTCGGGTGGCTTGGTTGCATTATCATAACTTTTAGATAGTCGGTAATAGTCCATGCGCACAAGCTTTCAGAATGTTCCCAGCATTTTCCGACAGTGTAGGACCGAGATACAATCAGAGTGGCTGTGCATTTCTTTTTGGGGTTTGCACTGGTGGGGCATAGACTTGAGATGCACAATGGGAATCTGGTTTTTAGAATAAGAGACATACATATAGCAGCACTTTAATAGTATTTAATACATCGTATGGAATGTAAGCTACACTTATTATAGGCAAAAGCGCAAAAGAAAATAATAAGTTCAATGAGTTCAGTGCCCTACACCTCTGTAGGTATGGACATTGAGCGGCTGGTTCATTAGTAGAGGGAGTGGAATTGACTAACCAAAGTCTGTTTGAACTGCTTGCAAACTTGCACGTTGCCCCATGCTGCTTGAGGGACAGGTATTGTGCTTTTCCCAAAATTGCAGCAGAGCTACAGGACAACACACATCTCCTGAGTGCACTGTCGTGAGCCAGCTCACTCCATAAGGCTTGTCCGGTGTCTCGCCCGTCTGCTGTTGTGTTTGTTGTTCTGTTTGTGTGTTGTTTGTCTGTTCCTGTGCCGCATTGCCACTTTCTTGTGGTTATTCTGTTACATTGTGTAGCGCAGCTGTGCTTTGTACAAGTCATGTCTGTTTATACAGCATGACTCACATGGACACTCCTGACTGGCTGTTTTGTATGACTCGTGTGGCTGCACCTTGTATGACTCAGCCTCTTTGTGAATATATATAGAGAACCAACAAGCCTGGTAACCCCAGCTTGTTTTGTCTCGTCAAACATCCCCTTTGAGTGACACTTTGAACCACCCCTACCCTTAAGAGCCTACAGACACTTAAGTGTGTTGCAGTTCAAGAGGTCATTTAGGTCTTAGTGCCGTCCACTCTCCCTTGCGGCTTGTCTCACAGCCATCAAGAAGTAGCTTATGACATTACAAAACAAGCTTAACAATCATGTCCATTCAGGAGGACGCCGGATTGCGTCTCGCAACACCATTATCAATAAGGAGAGGACCAAGTAGGGCTTCAAGACCTACAAGTTTGCTCAACAAGCAAGATATTGCACAAGCACGAGCCGGAGGACCAGCAAGGTCTCACCCACAAAGCCAAGCCTCTATGCCCGGAACATTCAACACTGAGAACGTTTCAGTCATACAAGAAGAACCCACCATTGTTACTAGAGAACCAGGCAATATTACCAACAACCCCACACTGGTCACAATTTGAATCCTTATCTCAAACGCAACTCCAGGCCCATCACGTCCACTATGGCCTATGGGATCCAGAAGACAGTTTTTTTCCCCTCAGCCTGAAGCTCATGGGGGCGTATCCCTTGTTCCTATCAGACCCCCCCCCACGCTGCACATTTCCCATGCTCCCCAAGTACCCCAGATTGCGGGGACCATCACCAATGCCAGTCTGGTCCCAATAAACTCTCAGGCCGTGACACCAGTTAATCCAGCACTGCCATATGTACCACAAGGGTATTCCCAGCAACCAACAGCAACTGAAGGCCAAGAAGTCCCTGGGATTCCCACCTCAAGTTCTAGTTCCAGCAGTAGGACTGTGATTAGCATTCTTGACAACCTTGACAATCTTCACCTTGGAAGACACAATGCACTCTTAAGGATTATTGATGGAATGAGGATAACAATTGATAGACGACTCAACAGGTTAGAACAATCTACTCAAGTGTTGGCCAACAACCAACAAATCTTCAACAATTCCCTCAACAACCTACAAGGAACCCTGACAGATATCCTTACCACTGCACAAAACAGTGAACATAACAGCTTCCTGGTTGGGCAAGACGTAATTGTCATGAGCTGACTAAGCTCAGACATTTAATTCTGATTTTATATCTTTTTTTCCGAACACTTTCCTTTTTTGGTACAAATGTCCTATGGCGCTTAAATTGTATCACGTGACGTATTTGTCTTTTCATTTGATATTAGTGATGCTTCCGGAACTTCCAGAATGTCGAGTCATATCTCTTATCTCGCTTATCATCGGTTGTACTCGGCTTTCCCACACTGATAAATGATGACGTGGCACTGATCCCTCATGTATATAAACCCAGAGGTCAAGCCGGTTAACAACAAGGCTTGACCTCCTCTCCACTAGGACTTGCCAAATACATCCTCTTACTCATCGCTACTCCTTGGGTTCAAAGACTTGTCTAAGTCGAACCCCTTAACCTTATATATACCTAATTGACCCAAGTCGGGACATTAGGTCAAGCCTTTCTAAGCATTGGCCATAAGCCCCTGCTCTTTCATCAAGTAGATAGAACGTACACGGGAAAACGGGCATAGTACAACGAACAAAGAGCTATACTTGATATAGACCAGTAGTTCCACGTCGCTATACGCTGTCAGTGAACCCAATCGTTATCCTCTTTCGGGTCATAGCGGCTTTAGTCAGCTAAATACACCCTTGTTCTGTTATACACTGTCGCTATCACGCCCGCCCAAGGCTGTTGATAACTGATAAGATCAGAAAAGGAGTATATAAAGCAAAAGCTTAGCGCCCAGCACCCTTCACATCCAAACCAACATCTCAAGGAAGCCAGATCCTCTCAAGCAGAAACTGGAAAGTGGTCGGAGCACCACCCAAGTTAATACTCTCATCCATCAAGAATCCCATCAACTTCTCGTTTCCATCAGTACGCACTAAAAAGGAACTAATTAGTAACTAACTAATTAACCTTAAAAGTGTTCCCCGCATTTTTTAGCCTCTGCAAAGCAGTCTTTAGACTAAAAGACTTCGTACTTGATCTAGACACCAAAGTCGACGAATTAAACAGTCGAATTGAAGTGCTAGAAGAAGATCAAGTTGAACAAGCAGAGGATCTAAGGGTCGAACGTACCAGAAACAACGAAAACCACAATCAACTCAAAGCCAACTATCAATCCCTCCATTCAAGGCTCGAGTTTATCGAAATTAACATTGACAATACAAACAAGCAACAAGCCGATCAAGATCGTGTCCAAAGCATAAATCTAGCGGACACTAACATCGAAGTCGAGCGATTGCAAGAACAAACCCGTGTCTTGATCGAAAACTGCGACCAACTTATAAAAATCCAAGAAAAACACACTCAAAAAGTCGAAAATCTCATCAGCAACAATAAGCGGCAGTGGCGCACTATCGAAACCCTTAAAGATAAAATCAAGGGCAAATACTGTCATCAAGCAGCAGAAGTGCGTATTCCTATCAATCAGGATTACCGCCTTCTAAATCACCTTAATACCATCGCACCCAACCCTTTCCAGTGGGACCAAGACCTCGACTCACACAGGAACAACACAGGGAACAACTTAGACTAGAGTCCCTACAACTCTTTATTGAAGACGTTCATCGTAACTACATATACGAACAGTACGACGAACTAGGAGTAATCAACGCGTTGTTTCTGGAGGACGAAAATCTTGAACTGATTTTTCTGAGGAGTTTGCGCATCATTAAAGACAGAAGGGTTCGGAGAAGAATTTGTAACATTTTGTACGGCCTTGGATCTCAATAAATCTACCTTGTTCCCCGCTCAAATATGTCGAGAGCCCCATCACCTGGCCAAGGGGGATTTACCCAAATTTCAGCAACATCTGGACCCGACGTAGTTGCACAAGCAATCAATGCTTTAATAGACAAAGTGCGAAAAATTAACGGTCACATTAATGCCTTAAATGGCATCACCTCTACCCTAGAATTAGGAATCGACAATAACATTGCAGATATTCATGCAATTCAAAATCAAACCGCACAAATCGCACCCCTTCACCAATTAATGAATGCGGTATCTCAATCACTCGCAAACATGGGTGCAACACCCTCTACCGCCGCGTCAACAACCACCCCAGGATACAAACTCAAGATGCATCCCCCAGAGGAATTCTCTGGAGATGTAGATAAATTCGATGAGTTTAAGTCGCAATGTACTCTGTACATAAACCACACATCCCCACAGGCAACCACAGAACAAAAAATCACCTATATCATGGGTTATTGCAAGGGACCTGCCTATGTATGGATGCAACCTGGAATTGATGTGGACACGGCAAGAAGGGGAGCAACAACTTGGCTACACGACATGGATGAATTCTGGAACAAAATGCAAGCTAGGTTCGGCGATGTCCACAAAATCGACTGATATAGACAATTATACAAAAAACTGGTCCAGAAGAACTCTGTCCAAGATTATCTACGAGACTTTGTCACTTATTCATCAGTACTTGGGTACACCGATCGAGTACTTCGTGATGATTTCTATGACGGTCTTAAGGATGAAATCAAGATGGCCATGGTGTCACAGAACTTTAAACCCCACGAAGCAACAAGGACATTCAACCAAGTTCGCGAAAGAGCCTTGGAAATTGACTCCACAATGAACGCCATCAACGCACCAAAGAAGTCGCAAAGCCCACAAACCAGTATCTCGAAACAAACCATTTCAAAGACAACCCCAAGCACTGCAAACACCTCACTTGGTCAAAGATTCAATGTAAACAATCGAGTCTTTATGTCAAAACCTACAGGGGGGGTGCAATACGGCAAAATCTTGAGCATTAACCGAAACGCCAAGGGCCGTCCAGTTCCACAGATCTCCTGGGATGATGGGACAAAAGGAAATGTCCCTTTTGGAGCAATTCAAAGAGACACCCGAACCAGCAACCTCAACGCTCCCACCATCCAAACACCCAAACCCTCCACTCCTGCTAAAGACCCTAATGCAATGGATCTTGATGGAAAAGGAAAGGGTCCAATGATTTGTTTCACCTGCGGCGGCAAGGGACACTCAGCAAGAGTATGCCCCTCCAAGAACACAGCTTCAGGGTTTGAAGCTCAGATTGAAGAAATCTCTTCAGACATCGAATCGGGAAAAGACGTCACCGAGGCTTATTAAGGAGCCAAGTACTTGGTGATATACTAGCTAGTAATATGGATAAACTAGAAATCATGTCAATATCAAATGAAAACCAATTATACCTTGATTTCACCGCTCATCCACTGGCTACGGCTCCTAGTTCTAGATCAGTTAACAGATCAAAAAGATTCTCTGGACAAGCACTGCTCGACTGCGGCGCAACATCCTGCTTCATCAACCCTTCCCTAGCAAGAGAGGCAAACCTTCCCCTCTTCCAACACGAAAAACCCAAAACTCTGCGAGTTATAGACGGACAAGAAGTCTCGTCTGGAAAAGTCACTCACTATACCAAATTTAAACTTGTCATGGGAACACATTCCAGCGAAATAGAATGTCACGTCACAAACATTGGAAGACACCCTATTGTACTTGGGATGTCATGGCTCAAGAAACATAACCCACAAGTTAATTGGAAAAATAGGACAATTGCATACACAAGCGAATTCTGCTCAAAGAACTGCCTAGAAATCCCATCCACGCTCCAGATCGCAGCAGAAAATACATTACCAGAGGAATACAAGGAATTCGCAGATGTGTTTGACGAATCCAGATTGGAAGAACTCCCACCGCACAGGCCAACTGACATTACACTCGACCTCCTACCAGAAGCTAAACTAAAGCATGGCCCTATTTACAAAACGTCCCCAGCTGAAGACAAAGAAATGAAGAAAGTACTAGAAACCCTTATCCGAAGGGGACACATTCAGATTTCTAAGTCTCCTTTGGCTTCTCCGGTTCTGTTTGTCAAAAAACCACATCCAGAAGATCCAAACAACCCGGAATTACGCTTTTGCGTTGACTACAGATATGTGAACTTGCTGTGCAAATTCAACGCAAGTGGAATACCTCTATTAGATCAATGGTTAAGGGCTCTAGAAGGATTTGTCATTGGTACCACTCTAGACTTGGCACAAGGATTCCATCAAACCCGAATAGCAGCAGGTCACGAATGGAAAACAGCATTCAAAACTCAATACGGCATGTACGAATGGAAAGTCATGCCCTTTGGTCTCAAAAACGCCCCATCAAGCTTCCAGTCCCTAATGAACTCTATATTCAGGGACATTATGGGGGTTTTCGTACTCGTATACATTGATGATATCTTTGTTTTTTCCAAACGAGTCGAAGATCATCCAGGACACGTGAAAGAGGTGCTAAGAAGACTAAGGGAACACAAGCTGATTGCGAAATTGAGGAAATGCAAATTCCACCAAACCAAACTGGACTGGGTAGGATTGGTCATTTCCAATAAAGGAATCGAAACGGATCAGGAAAAGGTCATGGCAGCTATGAATTGGAAAGCTCCAAAAAATGTCAAACAAGTTCAGGAATTCCTAGGATTCGTCAATTTCTATCGGAGATTCATTCAAGACTTTGCTGGCAAAGCCAGACCTCTGTACAACCTACTCAAGAAGGATCAAAAGTGGCAGTGGACAAACAAAGAACAAGAGGCCATGAATGCACTAAAAGAAGCTCTTAAAGTGGCACCCGTAATGATGCAGCCCGACCAGAATAAAGAATTTTTCCTCGAGACAGATGCGTCGGGATTTGCCACAGGAGCAGTTTTATCTCAGAAGGATGAAGAAGGGAAATTACACCCTGTAGCTTTTCTTTCTAAATCACTAAATCCGGCTGAGCGAAACTATGACATATTCAACAAAGAACTATTGGCGATCATTAGAGCCTTCAAAGAATGGCGGCACTTACTCCAAGGCACAGAAAAAGCCATTCAAGTGATAACTGATCACAAAAACTTGGAATACTTCTCATCGTCCAAACAATTGAACCAACGCCAGATCCGCTGGATGAATTTTTTGGTGGATTTCAACTTCCAAATCCTATATAGGCCAGGAAGCAAAACAAAAAAGCAGACATTCTCTCAAGGCGATATGACCTAGAACCTTTGGGGGGGGTAGAGAACCAAGTCCTCCTCAAACCAGACATTTTTATTTTGGCTATTACCCCTGACCAGGAGATTAACGATCTAATCAGAGAAGCAATCCTTGAAGATCCCAGATTAGAGGAAGCCCACAATAAGCTGAGAAACGGAGAAAAAGTCAAAGATTGGGAATACAGAGAAGGACTCCTAATGTTCAAAGGAAAGATCTTTGTCCCCAAGGATGAAACCATCAGAAACCTGATATTGGAATCGCACCATGACAATATTACAGCTGGGCATCCGGGACAAGCAAGAACATTGGAATTAGTTTCCAGAACTTACTACTGGCCAACCATGAAGAAATTTGTTAACTCTTATGTGTCACACTGCGAAACATGCATTCGAGTTAAACCATCAAACCAACTTCCTACAGGATTACTGCGTCCTTTACATATTCCTGAAAGACCTTGGGAAGAGATCTCCTATGACATGATTGTAGGACTCCCAGAATCAGAAGGATATGACGCAATCTTAACAGTAGTAGATCGTTTCTCCAAGATGGCACACTATCTCCCTTGCAAATCAACGGCCACAGCAGTAGACATAGCCAATATTTTTGTTGCAAACATTTGGAAACTTCACGGCACTCCAAAGGCAACAGTCTCGGATAGAGGATCCACTTTCAACTCAAAGTTCATTAGGCATCTGTACAAATGATTAGATGTAAAACCTACCTTCAGCACAGCGTACCATCCAAGGACAGATGGACAGGCAGAACGGGCAAACCAAGTCGTTGAAATCTTCATCAGAACTTTCGTCAACCATAGGCAAAACAATTGGGTGGCCCTGCTCCCTATGGCAGAATTTGCATACAACAATGGAATCCAAGCGTCCACTGGCAAAACCCCTTTCCAAATCTGCCAAGGTTTCAACCCTAGAATGAACATCGGGGAAGATTCAGAATATACTGTTCCTGAAGCTGATGCCCATGCGGAATTCCTGTTGAAAGGATACGACAAAGTCAAAGCTGCCCTCATCCTAGCAAATCAGTCCTACAAACATTACTTTGATAAAGGAGCCAAAGAACCAGAAGAGATAAACCCTGGAGATAAAGTCTGGCTTAATCATCAAAACATATCCACAGACAGACCTTCAGTAAAACTCTCTCACAAAGTTTTAGGCCCTTACAAGGTATTGGAAAAAGTAGTGACTCACGCCTTCAGACTGGAGTTACCAAAATCGTTGAAAGTTCATCCTGTCTTCCATGTCATGCTGCTCAAGAAATTCCACTCTGATCCCCACGGCCGCGAACCTGCTCAACCACCTCCTATTGTCACACAAGATGGAGAAGAAGAATGGGAGGTTGAAGAGATCCTTAATTCCAAGAAAATCCGCCGCCAGCTCCACTATTACGTTAAGTGGAAAGGGTACTCTCATGCAGACAACTCTTGGCAGTCAAAGGAAGATCTCAAGAACGCTCCTGAACTAGTTGATAAATTCCACAAACTCCATCCCACCGCGCCAGGCCCTTAGGAGGGGGCAATGTCATGAGCTGACTAAGCTCAGACATTTAATTCTGATTTTATATCTTTTTTTCCGAACACTTTCCTTTTTTGGTACAAATGTCCTATGGCGCTTAAATTGTATCACGTGACGTATTTGTCTTTTCATTTGATATTAGTGATGCTTCCGGAACTTCCAGAATGTCGAGTCATATCTCTTATCTCGCTTATCATCAGTTGTACTCGGCTTTCCCACACTGATAAATGATGACGTGGCACTGATCCCTCATGTATATAAACCCAGAGGTCAAGCCGGTTAACGACAAGGCTTGACCTCCTCTCCACTAGGACTTGCCAAATACATCCTCTTACTCATCGCTACTCCTTGGGTTCAAAGACTTGTCTAAGTCAAACCCCTTAACCTTATATATACCTAATTGACCCAAGTCAGGACAGTAATCCACCTAAGAAACAAAGTCACAAACACACAAGGACTGGTAAACAATGTACAGGAAGACCTTAACACCACGAGGCAGGCACAGTTAGCCTGGAATGAAGCAATCACCCAAGGACTAGAAGGACTAAGGGGAGACGGAAGGATTGCTATTGGACAAATTAACACCATGCAAGAGACAATCAACAACATGCGCGAGCAGATGGACAAAGCATCCCTACATGCCATATCTCCTCCCCACCCTGAAGCAGAGTCTACCAGACTCAACGAATTGGAACAAAGGCTATGTCAGCTTTCTGAAAACCCTGACAACAGAAGGGAAAACAGGCGTCCAAAAGTAACTAGACCAGAAGCTTTTGACGGGAAGAAAGGAGAGGGAGCAGAAATGTTCATCACCCAAATGGAGAGCTATTTTGTCAGGTTGGGCAACCAATACAGCTCAGGACAAGAACAAATTAGAGAAGCTCTAGCAAATTTCAAATTGGATAACAGATCTGCTACACATTGGGCACAGGTGCTACTCCGATCCATGAACAATGGAGCACCTGATCCAAACCTAGCATCATGGGAAACATTCAAGTTGCACTTCATGGAACAATTTAGTGACCCTAACAAGAGGGCTAAGGCAGAAGCCAATATCCAAAAAAGCAAACAAGTCAACTCAGTAGCAAACTATGCAACGGAATTCCGCTTCCACATGATTGACGTCAACTGGGGGTAAGAAGCTCTTATCAACCAATTCAAGGAGGGACTCAAGCCAGAAATCAAAACAGAACTAGCACGTTTCAAGCTATCCCTTATCAATGAGGACAGAACCAAAAGACACCTTAACCTTAACCAATGGATCACTCTTGCGATCTCCATCGACCAGAAATTGCAACAGATCAAAGCATCCACCAGGAAGAAAACACCCCAAGCAACCACCACTGGGCAAGCCTCTACAAAACGGCTTCCAGACAAAGTATACAAGGCAAGAATAGCATCAAACCAATGCCTGAAGTGCGGTCAAGAAGGTCACCGTTTGCTCAAATGCTCGTCCAAGGAATGGATAACAACTGAACCCAGCATAAAGGGAAGAGAAGCTATGATCATAGAAGACTCGGGAAAAGAAGGGGTCTCCCTCTAACTGTGTGTGGAGAGACCAAAGAACCGGCAATGGAAACAATGTACTTTAGAGCAACAAACAAATCAACCATTGTTTACACAAACATTGCTGGAATCACAGAACCAGTCCCTACTCTCATCAATTCAGGAGCTTCTAAGAACTTTATGGACATCTCTTGGGCCCGCTCCAACAACATTCCTCTCATTGAGCTTCCCTCTCCACAAAAAGTAATTGGCATCCAGGGAAAAGAGCTCTCACACCAAATACGCTTCAAAGCCAAGCTTGTACTAGACGTAGAGGGGAAGACCTTCAAACAAATCTTTTTTGCTATGCCTACTGGAGAATCCAAGCTCATTCTAGGACTTGAATGGTTGGAGGAGGCAAACCCCAATATTAACTGGAAAACAAGGCACATATCATGGTGACCTGAACCCATACAGGCAAGAACAGCCTCAATAGACAACCTACCAGAAGAATTCAAGGAATTTGCCAATGTATTTAGCAAGGAAAAGTTCAAGAGAGTTCCGGACCATCGCCCATACGACTGCGCCATTGACTTCAAAGAAGGGGCTGAACTTCCAAAACCGGCCAGGCCTATCCCACTCTCACCAGCCAAATCAATTGCACTAAGGGAATACCTGGATGAGGAAATTGCCGCTGGGAAGATTCAACCCAGTAAATCCCCCATTGCTTCACCTTGTTTTTTTGTCAAAAAACCCATTGATCCAAAGAACCCAGAAGCAGTGCAACAATTACGGCTTGTTCAAGACCTCAGAGGAGTGAACGCCATTACAAAGGACGACAGGTTCCCAATGCCCTTAATGGAAGATCTTCTAGATAAAATCAAGGATGCAAAAATCTTCTCCAAAATCAATCTGCACATGGGTTTCAACAATATCAGAATTAGGGAAGGGGACGAATGGAAGACAGCCTTCAGAACCAAGGAAGGCCTGTTTGAATACATTGTCATGCCATTTGGACTAAAAAATGCACCTGCCATATTCCAAAGATACATGAACCACATCTTCCATGACCTTATCAACATATGCATTATAGTATACATTGACAACATCCTAGTCTTCTCTAAAAACAGAAGTCAACATACTATAGATGTCAGGAAGGTGCTGAAGATCTTGCTGGATGAAAACCTATTTGCAAAACTCCTGAAATGCGAATTCTTTGTTACCAAACTTACATATACCGGACTTGGAATCAGTGATTCTGGCATCTCTATGGAGGAAGAAAAAGTCAAGGCAATAAAAGAATGGAAGGAACCAAAAACGGTCAAGCAGGTTCAATTGTTCCTAGGATTTGCAAACTTCTACCAAAGATTTGTACCAAATTTTAGCCGTTTAGCAAAACCCTTGACTACCCTTACAAGAAAGGATAATAAATGGAAATGGGAGAAGGATCAGCAGGAGGCTTTTGATGCCCTGAAAGCAGAAATTAGCAAGGAGCCCACACTACGCCATCCTGACCCTGAGAAACCCTTTTTTCTGGAAACGGATGCAAGCAGAGTAGCAATGGGAGCAATTCTTTCTCAAAGGCAAGACAATGGCTACCTACACCCTATAGTGTTCCTGTCAAAATCCTTCAATGAGGCGCAGCTCAACTACAACATCCATGACAAGGAACTTATGGCAATCATAGAGTCACTGACACATTGGAGGCTATACCTTGAGGGAACAAAGGATCCAATCACTATCTACACTGATCACAGGAATCTACAGTTCTGGAAAGAAGCAAGAACGTTCAACCGTCAACACGCAAGATGGCATCAACTACTGGCTTCCTACAACTTCAATATCATATACCATCCTGGAATCCTTTTGTCTAAACCGGACCTGTTGTCAAGACAATCTGACCATGAGGATATTCCCACACCGGAACAAATTATGATATCTGCTGAAAAATTTAAAGGGTTTATGGGACAGATGGACACAGACATTATGGCAACTATCAAGGAAGCACAAGAAACTGATGAAGCACTGGCAAAGATCAAGGAAATCTGCGAATCAAGGGAAATGTTACCAAGAACCCTGCAACATAGCGCAAAAGATTACAACTTCAAGGAAGGTCTATTATGGTACAAAGGGAAGATTTACGTCCTGGAAGATAAGGAAGCCAGACTGTCCATCATGCGGCTACACCACGACTCAAGGATTGCAGGGCATCAGGGACAAGCCAGGATGTTGGAACTTATAGCAAGAAGATACTTCTGGCCAGGGATGAAGCAGAGCGTAAACAGATATGTGGAATCCTGTGAAACCTGCCAATGGACAAAGGGATCAAAGTCAATAGTACCAATCAAACCTCTAGAAATTCCAAAGGGTCCCTGGGAAGACATAGCATTCAACTTTGTAGTAAAACTGCCAAGGTCCAGAGGGTCAGACAGCATCATGGTAGTGGTGGACCGCTTCTCAAGAATGGCACATTTCATACCCTGCAAAGAATCTCACACAGCAAGTGAGTTGGCAAATCTCTTTGTCACAAATGTTTGGAAACTACACGGATTTCCAAAAAGCACGATCTCAGACCAAGGGACTACTTTCAATTCTAAACTTATAAAGGCCATTTACAAGAGAATTGGAACTAGCCCAAGTTTCAGCACTGCCTACCACCCCCAGACAGATGGAGTAACAGAAAGAATCAACCAATGGATGGAAGGCTGGCTGCAATCCTTTGTCAACTACCGGCAAGATGATTGGGCGGACTTGTTACCAATTGCAGAATTCAGCTATAATCTGCAGAAGCACCATGTAATGGGTAGTTCCCCTTTTGCAATAGTCTACGGCAGGGAACCATTGTGGAACATCTCATCAGAAGAAACAACGGTTCCTGAAGCAAACACCATTACCAAAAAGTGGCGTAGCATCCACGACAAAGCTATTGCATCAATGGAAAACCAAAGGCTCCTGGAGGAAGAACCAAAAAACGAGTACCAGGAAGGAGATCTAGTATGGCTGTTGGGAAGAAACATCCAAACAAAAAGACCCTCAAAGAAACTGGATAACAAGAAGCACGGACCATTTGTTGTGAAACGGAAGATAGGATCACATGCTTATGAGCTCAGTCTACCAGCAACAATGCAGGTGCACCCTGTTTTCCACACCAACTTGCTCAGCCCTTACATAGAAGACACAGAGTTCAAACGGAACCAACCCTGACCACCGCCGATAATTACTGAAGAAGGAGAAGAAGAATATGAAGTAGAGAAGATTTTGGATTGGAAGGAGACAAAGGATGGTCTTTTTTACAGGGTCAGATGGAAGGGTTATGGAAGTGAAGAAGACACAAAACAAAGGGTGGAAGATTTTGGTCACCTTTTGAAGATCATCAAGGACCTTCTATGCCAACACCCCAAAGCTCCCACGCCATCTAACTATGTTCCAGGAAAGATAAAAGGCAGAGGGGGCGCAACGGGTAGTGACACTTGCAAAACTTGCTACTACTCCAAGAAACACTCCCAACTCTACACTCTAAATCTTTCTTGCGCTCTACAATGCCTGCTGTCACCCGCTCCACCATTGCCAACAACCTCACCCGTGTCCTTGACGGACCAGCATTTGCTATGGCAAGAATCCTTGACACTGGGGCCGCACTCTACGTCTTCAGAAGGTCCCAGCAAAGCTCGGGAAGAATGCACTTCAGGGCATCGGACAACATCCTACACTCAGACTTGGGAGAATTCCAGTGGGTTGGGAAAAAATGGCCGACACACATGCAACTCCTGCGAAAGGACATCTTTGTCTGTCGAGGATGCGCCGCGTTCCAGGTCTTGGAGGTTGTCCTCCTTTCCACCCACATGCTCGGAGTTGTTGAGTGGGGGCAAGAGGGGGCATACTCAAGTGAATGGGAACCAGGGTACAAAGGGAGACCACCAACACTCCGACCCAGGTGGAACAATGCTTGGGACGCCAACTACGAGAAGGACCTGAGCGACTGGAGGATGGAGAGGGGCCATTACCAGAAGGAAAAAATTGAATGGGAGCCTTACTGGTGGAGGAAGGAGGAGACCGATGTATTGGCATGGAAGGAGGCAGAGGCTGACGTGCGACAATGGGATGAGGAGTTTGTGGAAGCCCAGAAGCGGGTTTTGGACTGGTCCAAGGCGGATTGGACAAAGGAGGAAACTTGGGAGGAGTGGGAAAAGTTCTCAGACAAACCGGGTAATACCGTGTTCAATCCCATCAACCTAACCTTGGAGGAGGAAGGGTTTGAGGAGTACATTGTCATGAGCTGACTAAGCTCAGACATTTTATTCTGATTTTATATCCTTTTTTCCGAACACTTTCCTTTTTTGGTACAATTGTCCTCTGGCGCTTAACTTGTATCATGTGACGTATTTGTCTTTTCATTTGATATTAGTGATACTTCCGGAACTTCCAGAATGTCGAGTCATACCTCTTATCTCGCTTATCATCGGTTGTACTCGGTTTTCCCACACTGATAGATGATGACGTGGCCTTGATCTCACATGTATATAAACCCAGAGGTCAAGCCGGTTAACGACAAGGCTTGACCTCCTCTCCACTAGGACTTGCCTAATTCAAATCCTCTTACTATCACCACTCCTTGGGTTCAAAGACTTGTTTAAGTCGAACCCCTTAACTCTTACATACCTAATTGACCCAAGTCGGGACATTAGGTCAAGCCTATCCTAGCATTGGCTTTAAGCCCCTGCTCTTCCACCAAGTAGATAGAACGTACACGGGAAAACGGGCATAGTACAACGGACAAAGAGCTATACTTGATATAGACCAGTAGTCCCACGTCGCTATACGCTGTCAGTGAACCCAATCGTTATCCTCTTTCGGGTCATAGCGGCTTTAGTCAGCTAAATACACCCTTACTCTGTTATACACTGTCGCTATCACGCCCGCCCAAGGCTGTTGATAACTGATAAGATCAGATAAGGAGTATATAAAGCAAAAGCTTAGCGCCTAGCACCCTTCACATCCAAATCAACATCTCGAGGAAGCCAGATCCTCTCAAGCAAAACTGGAAAGTGGTCGGAGCACCACCCAAGTTAACACTCTCATCCATCAAGAACCCCATCAAACCGTCGTTTCCACCAGTACGCACTAAAAAGGAACTAATTAGTAACTAACTAATTAACCTTAAAAGTGTTCCCCGCATTTTTTAGCCTCTGCGAAGCAGTCTTTAGATTAAAGGACTTTGTACTTGATCTAGACACTAAAGTCGACGAATTAAACAGTCGAATTGAAGTGTTAGAAGAAGATCAAGTTGAACAAGCAGAGGACCTAAGAGTCGAACGTACCAGAAACGACGAAAACCACAATCAACTCGAAGCCGATTATCAATCCCTCCATTCAAGGCTCGAGTTCATCGAAATTGACCTCGACAATACAAACAAGCAACAAGCCGATCAAGATCGTGTCCAAAGCATAAATCTAGCGGACACCAATATCGAAGTCGAACGATTGCAAGAACAAACCCGCGTCTTGATTGAAAACTGCGACCAACTTATTAAAATCCAAGAAAAACACACTCGAAAGGTCGAAACCCTCATCAACAACAATAAACGACAGTGGCGCACTATTGAAACCCTTAAAGACAAAATCAAGGGAAAATACTGTCATCTTGCAGCAGAAGTGCGTATTCCTATCAACCAGGATTATTGCCTTCTAAATCACCTTAATTCTATTGCACCCAATCCTTTTCAGTGGGACCAAGACCTCGACTCACACAGGAACAACACAGGGAACAGCTTAGACTAGAGTCCCTAACACTCTTTATTGAAGACGTTCATCGTAACTACATATACGAACAGTACGACGAACTAGGAGTAATCAACGCGTTGTTTCTGGAGGACGAAAACCTTGAACTGATATTTTTGAGGAGTTTGCGCATTATTAAAGATAGAAGGGTTCGGAGAAGAATTCGTAACATTTTGTACGGCCTTGGATCTCAATAAATCTACCTTTCTCCCCGCTCCAATATGTCGAGAGCCCCATCACCTGGTCAAGGGGGATTTACCCAAATTTCAGCAACATCTGGACCCGATGTAGTTGCACAGGCAATCAATGCCTTAATAGACGAAGTGCGAAAAATTAACGGTCACATTAATGCCTTAAATGGCATCACCTCTACCCTAGAATTGGGAATCGACAATAACATTGCAGATATTCATGCAATTCAAAATCAAACCGCACAAATCGCACCCCTTCACCAATTAATGAATGCGGTATCGCAATCACTTGCAAACATAGGTGCAACACCCTCTACCACCGCGTCAACAACCACCCCAGGATACAAACTCAAGATGCATCCCCCAGAGGAATTCTCTGGAGATGTAGATAAGTTCAATGAGTTTAAGTCGCAATGTACTCTGTACATAAACCACACATCCCCACAAGCAACCACAGAACAAAAAATCACTTATATCATGGGCTATTGCAAGGGGCCTGCCTATGTATGGATGCAACCTGGAATTGATGTGGACACGGCAAGGAGGGGAGCAACAACTTGGCTACATGACATGGATGAATTCTGGAACGAAATGCAAGCTAGGTTCGGCGATGTTCACAAAATCGACCGATATAGACAATTATACAAGAAGTTGATCCAGAAGAACTCTGTCCAAGATTATCTACAAGACTTTGTCACTTATTCATCGGTACTCGGATACACTGATCGAGTACTTCGTGATGATTTCTATGACGGTCTTAAGGATGAAATCAAAATGGCCATGGTGTCACAGAACTTTAAACCCCACGAAGCAACAAGAACATTCAACCAAGTTCGCGAAAGAGCCCTGGAAATTGACTCTACAATGAATGCCATTAATGCACCAAAGAAGTCGCAAGGCCCACAAACCAGTACCTCCAAACAAACCACTGCCAAGACAACCCCAAGCGCTGCAAATACCTCACTAGGTCAAAGATTCAACGTAAACGACCGTGTCTTTATGTCAAAGCCTACAGGGGGAGTGCAATACGGCAAAATCTCAAACATTACCAGAAACGCCAAGGGCCGCCCAGTACCACAGATCTCCTGGGACGATGGGACAAAAGGGAATGTTCCTTTTGGAGCAATTCAAAAAGACACTCGAACCAGTACCTTCAACGCTCCAATTATTCAAACACCCAAATCATCCACTCCTGCTAAAGACCCCAACGCAATGGATCTTGATGGGAAAGGAAAAGGACCAATGATTTGCTTCACCTGCGGTGGCAAGGGACACTCAGCAAGAGTCTGTCCTTCCAAGAACACAGCCTCAGGGTTTGAAGCTCAGATTGAAGAAATCTCTTCAGACATCGAATCGGGAAAAGACGTCACCGAGGCTTATTAAGGAGCCAAGTACTCGGTGATATATTAGCTAGTAATATGGATGAACTAGAAATCATGTCAATATCAAATGAAAACCAATTATACCTTGATTTCACCGCTCATCCACTAGCTACGGCTCCTGATTCTAAGTCAGTTAACAGATCAAAAAGATTCTCTGGACAAGCACTCCTTGACTGCGGCGCAACCTCCTGTTTCATCAACCCTTCCCTAGCAAGAGAGGCAAACCTTCCCCTTTTTCAACACAAAAAACCAAAGACTCTGCGAGTTATAGACGGACGAGAAGTCTCGTCTGGAAAAGTCACCCACTATACAAAATTTAGACTTGTCATGGGAACACATTCCAGCGAAATAGAATGTCATGTCACAAACATTGGAAGACACCCTATTGTACTCGGGATGTCATGGCTCAAGAAACATAACCCACAAATTAATTGGAAAAACAGGACAATTGCATACACAAGCAACTTCTGCTCAGAAAACTGCCTAGAAGTCCCGTCTACACTCCAAATTGCAGCCGAAACCACATTACCAGAGGAATACAAAGAGTTTGCAGATGTATTCGACGAATCCAGGTTAGAAGAACTCCCACCTCACAGGCCAACGGACATCACGCTCGACCTCCTACCAGAAGCTAAACTAAAGCACGGCCCTATCTACAAAACGTCCCCAGCTGAAGACAAGGAAATGAAGAAAGTACTTGAAACCCTGATCCGAAGGGGACACATTCAGATTTCTAAGTCTCCTTTGGCCTCCCCGGTTCTGTTTGTCAAAAAACCACATCCAGAAGATCCAAGCAACCCAGAATTACGCTTTTGCGTTGACTACAGATATGTGAATTCGCTATGCAAATTCAACGCGAGTGGAATACCTCTATTGGACCAATGGTTAAGGGCCCTGGAAGGATTTGTCATTGGCACCACTCTAGACTTGGCACAAGGATTCCATCAAACCCGAATAGCAGCAGGCCATGAATGGAAAACAGCATTCAAAACTCAATACGGCATGTACGAATGGAAAGTCATGCCCTTCGGTCTCAAAAACGCCCCATCAAGCTTCCAGTCCCTAATGAACTCCATATTCAGGGACATTATGGGGGTTTTCGTACTCGTATACATTGATGATATCTTTGTTTTTTCCAAACGAGTTGAAGATCATCCAGGACACGTGAAAGAGGTGCTAAGAAGACTAAGGGAACACAAGCTAATCGCGAAATTGAGGAAATGCAAATTCCACCAAACCAAACTGGACTGGGTAGGATTGGTCATTTCCAATAAAGGAATCGAAACGGATCAGGAAAAGGTCACGGCGGCTATGAACTGGAAAGCTCCCAAAAACGTCAAACAAGTTCAAGAATTCCTAGGATTCGTCAATTTCTATCGAAGATTCATTCAAGACTTTGCTGGCAAAGCCAGACCTCTGTACAACCTACTTAAGAAGGATCAAAAGTGGCAGTGGACAAGCAAAGAACAAGAGGCCATGAATGCGCTAAAAGAAGCTCTTAAAGTGGCACCTGTGATGATGCAGCCCGATCAGAATAAGGAATTTTTCCTCGAAACAGATGCGTCGGGATTTGCTACAGGAGCAGTTCTATCTCAGAAGGATGAAGAAGGGAAACTACACCCTGTAGCTTTTCTTTCTAAATCACTAAATCCGGCTGAGCGAAACTATGACATTTTCGACAAAGAACTGTTGGCAATAATTAGAGCTTTCAAAGAATGGCGGCACCTACTTCAAGGCACAGAAAAAGCTGTTCAAGTAATAACAGATCACAAAAATTTGGAATACTTCTCATCATCCAAGCAATTGAATCAACGCCAAATCCGCTGGATGAATTTCTTGGTAGACTTCAACTTCCAAATCTTGTACAGACCAGGAAGCCAAAACAAGAAAGCAGACATTCTCTCAAGGCGATACGACCTAGAACCTTTGGGGGGGGTAGAGAACCAAGTTCTCCTCAAACCAGACATTTTTATTTCGGCTATCACCCCTGATCAGGAAATTAACAATCTAATCAGAGAAGCAATCCTCGAAGATCCCAGATTAGAGGAAGCCCACAATAGGCTGAGAAACGGAGAAAAAGTCAAAGATTGGGAATACAGAGAAGGACTCCTAATGTTCAAAGGAAAGATCTTTGTCCCTAAGGATGAAACTGTCAGAAACCTGATATTGGAATCGCGCCATGACAATATTACAGCTGGGCATCCTGGACAAGCAAGAACATTGGAATTGGTTTCCAGAACTTACTACTGGCCAACTATGAAGAAATTTGTCAACTCTTATGTGTCACACTGCGAAACATGCATTCGAGTTAAACCATCGAACCAACTCCCCACAGGATTACTGCGTCCTCTACATATTCCTGAGAGACCTTGGGAAGAGATCTCCTATGACATGATTGTAGGGCTCCCAGAATCAGAAGGATATGACGCAATCTTAACAGTAGTAGATCGGTTCTCCAAGATGGCACACTATCTCCCTTGCAAATCAACGGCCACAGCAGTAGACATAGCCAATATTTTTGTCGCAAACATTTGGAAACTTCACGGCACTCCAAAGGCAACAGTCTCAGATAGAGGATCCACTTTCAACTCAAAGTTCATTAGGCATCTGTACAAACGGTTAGATGTAAAACCTACCTTCAGCACAGCGTACCATCCAAGGACAGACGGACAGTCAGAACGGGCAAACCAAGTGGTTGAAATCTTTATCAGAGCTTTTGTCAACCATAGGCAAAACAACTGGGTGGCCCTGCTCCCTATGGCAGAATTTGCATACAACAATGGAATCCAAGCATCCACTGGCAAAACCCCTTTTCAAATCTGTCAAGGTTTTAACCCTAGGATGAACATCGGGGAAGAATCAGACTATACCGTTCCTGAGGCTGATGCCCATGCGGAATTCCTGCTGAAAGGATACGACGAAGTCAAAGCCGCCCTCATCCTAGCAAATAAGTCCTACAAACACTACTTTGATAAAGGAGCCAAAGAACCAGAAGAGATAAACCCTGGAGATAAAGTCTGGCTTAATCATCAGAACATATCCACAGACAGACCTTCAGTAAAACTCTCTCACAAAGTTTTAGGCCCTTACAAGGTGCTGGAAAAAGTAGGGACTCACGCCTTTAGACTGGAGTTACCAAAATCGATGAAAATTCATCCTGTCTTCCATGTCATGCTGCTCAAAAAATTCCACTCTGATCCCCACGGCCGCGAACCCGCTCAACCACCCCCTATTGTCACACAAGATGGAGAAGAAGAATGGGAGGTTGAAGAGATCCTTAATTCCAAGAAAATCCGTCGCCAACTCCACTATTACGTCAAGTGGAAAGGGTACTCTCATGCAGACAACTCTTGGCAGTCAAAAGAAGATCTCAAGAACGCTCCTGAACTAGTTGATAAATTTCACAAACTTCATCCCACCGCGCCAGGCCCTTAGGAGGGGGTAATGTCATGAGCTGACTAAGCTCAGACATTTTATTCTGATTTTATATCCTTTTTTCCGAACACTTTCCTTTTTTGGTACAATTGTCCTCTGGCGCTTAACTTGTATCATGTGACGTATTTGTCTTTTCATTTGATATTAGTGATACTTCCGGAACTTCCAGAATGTCGAGTCATACCTCTTATCTCGCTTATCATTGGTTGTACTCGGTTTTCCCACACTGATAGATGATGACGTGGCCTTGATCTCACATGTATATAAACCCAGAGGTCAAGCCGGTTAACGACAAGGCTTGACCTCCTCTCCACTAGGACTTGCCTAATTCAAATCCTCTTACTATCACCACTCCTTGGGTTCAAAGACTTGTTTAAGTCGAACCCCTTAACTCTTACATACCTAATTGACCCAAGTCGGGACATACATGGGGCGGAAGGAAAAGGACCACACATTACAGTGAGTCCATTTGAGGTCCCCCAAATGGACTCTTAAGGGGGAGTAATGTTGTGAGCCAGCTCACTCCATAAGGCTCGTCCAGTGTCTCGCCCGTCTGCTGTCGTGTTTGTTGTTCTGTTTGTCTGTTGTTTGTCTGTTCCTGTGCCGCGTTGCCACTTTCTTGTGGTTATTCTGTTACATTGCATAACGCAGCTGTGCTTTGTACAAGTCATGTCTGCTTATACAGCATGACTCACATGGACACTCCTGACTGGCTGTTTTGTATGACTTGTGTGGCTGTGCCTTGTATGACTTGGCCTCTTTGTGAATATATATAGAGAACCAACAAGCCTGGTAACCCCAGCTTGTTTTGTCTTGTCAAACATCCCCTTTGAGTGACACTTTGAACCACCCCTACCCTTAAGAGCCTACAGACACTTAAGTGTGTTGCAGTTCAAGAGGTCATTTAGGTCTTAGTGCCGTCCACTCTCCCTCGTGGCTTGTCTCACAGCCATCAAGAAGTAGCTTACAACACGCACCAATCTTGGCACCCATATGCGCATGCACTGATAGCTTATACGTGCTAGATTCCAGCGGCAAAATCCTTCTAGGGCAGGAGTTACATAGTAATTATTTTCAAGTTGGCGCTTTCTATTACAATATACTACAGTACCTCACAATATTATACAGATGCTGGGCGCTTTCTCAGCATTTTGGATTGAACCTCAGCCCAAGTCTCCCAGTAATTAAAAGTAAAATATAGGGGTGTTACAAAACATGTAAGATACCCACACCATTTTGATTCGTTCAATTTGGTCGAAAAATGGCGGAGTAAAAATTCGGACAATGCCTGAGACATGTGTGTACAATTTGGTAACATGTTTCACAGACTACAGGAGTATTGCCTGCATACACTTGAACTTGTTTCAAGATGGTTGGAGCATGCATATAAGTACTGTACAATGTCATTCATAGTAGAACACCAATTGTTTACAGACTTTTTCTATGCCTAAGGCCATCTCCAAGCTTAAACTTCATCCAATCCTCTCTGCACTCGATTCTGGCCACTCTGTCACCTGGATTGTGTCGGATTGCCATGTTGCATGTGGTATGGTCACTGCTGTACAGGCTGAACACTGCCCCAATCTCATTCCCCCCCTTGGCAGGCGGCCATGCAAACTTTCCCCAACGGCTGTCTGCCATGCTGTTTGCATTGTCACCCATGGAAATTTGGTTTCCACCATACCAGCCACACAACTACTTTCAAATCTTACAGGAGTCACTATGCATCCTCAAACTGTCCATTGTGCCCTCAAAAGTGCAGGTCTGAAGGCTGTGAAGAAGGTCAAAAAACCAAAGCTCTCACAAGAAGCCAAAGAGGCATGACTTGCCTTTGCAATAGCACACCAACACTGGACAATTGATGATTGGAAACAAGTGCTGTGGTCAGACAAGACAAAAATCAATCGCCTGGGGTCGGATGGCATCAAATGGGGCTGGGTACGTGGAGTTAAGAGGCTGTCTAGCCACCTGATCATCCCAACGGGAAATTTTGGCGGCAGCTCCTTGATGTTGTGGGGCTGCATGGGTTATAATGGGACCGGGCTGGGATGCAAAATAGAAGGAGCACTCAACAAGGTATTATATCAAGAGATTTTACGGGATGAAATGAGCAGGAGTCTCAAGCAATTGGGGTTGGAGCAGGGGACAGTGATTTTCCAACAGGACAATGCAAGCTCCCACAAAGCCCAAGACTCTCTCAAATGGTTAGAAGATCATGGTATCGAGTTGCTCAAGTGGCCAGCATACTCCCCGGACCTCAACCCCATTGAAAATCTGTGGGCTGAGCTCAAAAGACGACTGGGGACCTATGAGAACCCACCCAGCGGAATCCTTGAGCTCTGGGAGCGAGTGCAGACTGAATGGGAGGCAATCAAGCCTGAATATTGTCAGAAACTGGTTGAAAGCATGCCAAAGAGGATGGCAATGGTTTTAAAGGAGAAAGGAGGTGTTATTTTCTACTAATCAGTTTTGACATTTTTTCCGCCACACAATCATACAGTCAACCCCCATGTTTATTTCACTCATAACTTAGCCGTTTCTCGGTCAAATCATGTATTCTTTTTTTCATCATGTACCTCTTATGTCGTTCTATGCTTCCGCTAATTTTATATATTTATTGGGAGGCTGGATCCTCCGCTATCGTTTACATATGCAATAAACACTGTCTGTTTGTATAATATTGTGAGGTACTGTATAAAATAGGCCAAAAGAGGATTGTTTGATGAGTAATTGCTCTATTACTCCTGCCCTAGAAGGATTTTGCCGCTGGAATCTAGCAGGTATAAGCTATCAGTGCATGCGCATATGGGTGCCAAGATTGGTGCGCTCAGGAGACGTGTGTTGTCCTGTAGCTCTGCTGCGATTTTGGGAAAAGCACAATACCTGTCCCTCAAGCAGCATGGGGCAACGTGCAAGTTTGCAAGCAGTTCAAACAGACTTTGGTTAGTCAATTCCACTCCCTCTACTAATGAACCAGCCGCTCAACGTCCATACCTACAGAGGTGTAGGGCACTGAACTCATTGAACTTATTATTTTCTTTTGCGCTTTTGCCTATAATAAGTGTAGCTTACATTCCATACGATGTATTAAATACTATTAAAGTGCTGCTATATGTATGTCTCTTATTCTAAAAACCAGATTCCCGTTGTGAATCTCAAGTCTATGCCCCACCAGTGCAAACCCCAAAAAGAAATGCACAGCCACTCTGATTGTATCTCGGTCCTACACTGTCGGAAAATGCTGGGAACATTCTGAAAGCTTGTGCGCATGGACTATTACCGACTATCTAAAAGTTATGATAATGCAACCAAGCCACCCGAGCCCTCTATCGCTCGTCGCTGCTCATATGCACTGACCCAGGTCACGTGTGCATTTCTTTTTCGACTCAGTCTACGTGTGTAGTATACTCCGCTGGACACGAATCTCAATGTGACCTACTTTGTTATGTTATCACCCTACCTTATTACTGCGATATAGATGTCTCGTGTCTATAACGAGTTACGTAAAGTGTTTTTCACGGTCTAATCGTACAGTCGTGACTGCGAGCCACTCTGAGGCAACATCTTCTAGGTTCTGCTCTGGATATATGCGCTGGTACGATGTCGGTTCCATTCCAGGCGTCCACGGCCACACATAGACTAACTCTAGCAGGACATATGGAGATTGGGACGATTAATATGAAACCCTCCTTTACTCGGTGATGATCAAGAATCTAAGGGGTAAGAGGGGCCCCTAGTCGGAGGTCCTCTTCTGAAGGGAGTAGATACATATGGAATTATACGAGGGTTAGTTAGGAGCGCCAATCAAAGTATGAGGGGACCAGGGAACAGGTTAGTGGATCCATGAGTAAGTAGCGTGTACCATACGTTCCGCGAGGACCACAAACCATACTTTGGAGATAGGGTAGTTGGCAGAGCGAAGCCACGACGTAAACTGAGTAAACGTGATACAAACGAGGGCATACCGTAACTCGGACCCCGTGTTCTAGGCCACAGCTACAATCAGAATCCGGCTGGGTACACTCCGGCTGCGGGTAGCTACCTGTTCAAGTTGAACGTTTAGGGGGATTTTCAATTCAAAATATAGGCTTATTAACAGTATTTCTGCCACATGACATGCGACTCAAATCATACAGCCCGTATCACGCTCTTGGCGACACTTACCGCTGAACTCGCCACTGCAAGAGTCCTGATTCATCGCTCTCTATTGTTCTTCTTCTCCGGCCGTTCCTGCTCCGAGGCTTGCCTCATTGTAAGAATAATGCATATATACCTACAATTGCGAATCAACCCACTGCACGCGAAAAAGCGATAAAATTAAACACCTTTCGTTGCCTTACGTCTCAAAAGCATTCCTTAAGAACGACCAAATGTATATTTTTATTTTGCACACGCAGATTATTGAGGTGCAGCGGTGTCTTCTGACCCCCGAGTCAACTTTACAGGTTCCACAGTGAGTTCTAGCGGCGATCCTTATAGCAGAGTTACCGTTCGAGAACCTCGAATTGGTGGTTATTATTGGCTCGGACATAGCCAGGTCCGCTCTAACTTTGACATTTCTGTGTGCACGCTCCTCTAGTAAGTGACCGCTCATTCGGCTAACAACTTAAATGAGTCAGGAGATTGTTGAAATGTTTTGGAGCCGTCTAAAGCTCGGTGCGAAACGGAAGCCATATATAGTAATCCCTCGCATCCCTATCGCAAGACCTCGCCACTCATCAAACAAGCCGAGATCATCTACGAGTGAGATGATGAGCTGGCTATCATCCCGGTATTAGCATCGCTTATACTCCGAGGCATTTGGATATGCAGATCTAAAGGACCTGGCGGCCTTGCCAGGTGTATGTGCCGGCGGCAAGTCGTTCATTCCCATTTGTCAAGCGTTTTCGTAGGCCCTGGCACCGCGACTGTGCTTACTCAGTCACACCAATCTCGAGCAAAACCTCGTCACCATTAGTCGGCTACCGATTTGGCTGGGTACGTGCTAGAATATTTTATTCTTGGCACGTCTGAGTATAAAAGTAAGGCCTTTTAGACCGAAAAAACCAGCATCTGCTATCCTATGGATTTGTGCGCTGAAGACTGTCCGTGTAGATATACTGCCGCCGTTGCTAGCACTAGCACTGTTACCACCAGCCAGTCTGGTCACTCTGACTCTGTTCAGTATCACGTCAGTTTAGAGCCTTAATTCAGGATTGAGTGCGATGCTGACACGATTGAAAAGCCGTACCAAGCTCCCTCAGAGCCCAAAGCGCGACAAAATCTAAACTTTGAACAAAAACTCCAAGTCCTCGAGTTTTACCACCTCCACAGACACAAGCTCTCGATGGATTCCATGGTCTCTCCACTGCGCCAGCTTGGGTTCCAAAACATCACCCAATCAAGCATCTCGCGCATCCTCAAAGCCGAAGACAAAATTCGGGCATACGTCGCCAGCGGTGGCGGAGATGCCAAACGTGGGACCCTAGTCACGTTGCCTGAAGTCGAGACTGAGTTGGTCAGGTGGATTGACGAAGAGGGCGGACTTTCAAGTGTGCGAGGCGAGGATATCACTACCAAGGCTCGGGAGCTGTGCGATACGCTGGGCATCGCTGAAGACCGAAGAATTAAGTTTTCCAAGGGTTGGCTGACAGGCTTCAAGAAACGCCACGGGCTGGTGTGGAGCCCTGCAGCTGAGCATAGTCCGTCGCCTGATATTTCGGGGCTGTTCCCCAACTAAAGCTACTGTCTACCTCGAGTTAACCCAAGTGTTGTGCATGTATGCGTGTGAAATGTGTTTTGTGTGTTTTGTGCGCTTTGTAGATGTGCTGGACATGTCTGTTGAATTGAAGTTGTGATGCATTCTGAAAAAAATCTACATTACTGGTTTTTTTTTCCCCACTCCAATAAATCGTACGCGTATTATTCTTGGAAAGTCCGGGATTACCCGATTCTGCGGGGCCGAGCGGATGTCGCAATACGGCAAGAGTATATACATAAAAAGACCGCTATGACTATTTCCGTCCTATTTTAAGAGGTTCTGATTGTCGTACGATACGGCCACCGACTCGTGCAGGTTAATTGTGACAACACGTCTGTTGTGGCGCAGCGGTTGATCGACGGGATAGCCGATCAAGTGGCGGTGTTTCCCGATAGCCGAGTTCCCCACGGTCTAGCAACGAGTTATTACGGGATGCGCAGGTCAGCAAGCTCGGGTTCAATGACCATTAGCACGAGTTCAGATCCGGCAAAGGTGGAGGTACATTGGTTCGAGCTCAATCCGCGTGTCAAATTCCCAACTTGGGTAATGGCGGCCAAACGTAAAGCACAACCCAACTGACCCTGCAACTTTCGATTCTAATAGTCGCCTTTACGTTCTACACATGCCCACGAGACTCGTATCAAGCGGTGTAGAAATCATCAATATCAATCAAACAAGTACGAATACATCATTTTGGTTCACATCGTACATCTCAAAACATTCGAGTCCGAATCGTGGAAACATAATCATCGTAAAGAAAAGAAGAATAAACACGCTCCACACCACGCGTCAACCCCAAAACCACACGGAATTCACGCTCGGCTGCCAAGCCCAGCCGCTCAGGCCTTGTGACCGAACGAGTGCGGTGCTTGAGCATAAGGATAGTCGTTGGGCTTGCCCTCCTTGCTGAGGAGCTCGGTACCCGAATGAAGGGGCTCGTGGGGATAGTAGCCGGAGGTTCGGCCAGCGTTGGCTTCGACGTGCGAGCCACGGTTAACGGCACGGAAAGATTGCTCGTCGGTGAGCTGGGAGACGTAGCGCGAGACGATGAAGCAGCAGTCTATACACATGGTTAGACCAGAACAAATTAAATCTCAAGAGAAACTTACAGAGCTCGATGAGGAGGATGACGACGAGGGAGATGATAGCGCCGGTCCTACCCCACTTGGTGAACAACTGGCAGGCGTCATCGGGGTTGAGGGTCTGCACGTTGGAGTTGGCAGCCTGGTTGGCCTTGTTGATTTGGTTGACCTGCCCGACTGTTAATCTAAGCGCCTATTGTAATATCGGGCTTACTCACCTGCTCCTTGCATTGGTTTACGAGTTCACCGCTGTTCTGGAACAACGCGTAGATGAAGAACGCGCCAACAGCAACTTGAGCCGCAAGGTGAAACCACATAAATGTACTGTATGTTGCAACCAATCCGCGTTTACGTCCAATAGCACCGATGAGACCCATCAGGGCGGCGAGAGCAAGAATCGTATAGACAACGCCGGTGACAATGAACGCGATCTTTTGCGTAGTCGTAAGAGAGAGAGCCTCATCCTTTTGCGAGTCTGGTGAAGGAGAAGATTAGCTAGGGCAAAGGGATAATAAATTGCACTTACGGTAGAAGCCATACCACACCGCCGCCGCGTAAATCCCACCTCCCACTAGCGAAAGGAAAGACAGAACAAATACACCGAGACGCACAGGAAGGCAGCAGCAGAAATGGCGGGTGAGAGACATGTTGAGAGAGGTGGAGTGATGAGGGAGATCTGGAGCGCGTGTCGGATATTATATTGCAACGGGGCACAGCCAAGAATGAGGCAGTTGCCCGATCGAGCGCTGACTAAGCAACACAGCCCGCAGCTTGGGCGCTTCGATGACCGATTATGGCAGTGTGTAGTGCCTGGTCTGCGATGCGAGCCAAGATAGTAGAGACGGCGAAGTTCAATTTGTCGAGTGAGTAAACTCGTGTCGTAAAGGTTACTGCGGGCTATCATTATTTCAAGTTTTTTGACTTCCCTTCGTCGACTCGTCTGGTCTGATTGCTGTGTCGTACGCAACGGGTAATATATCGAAGCCGTATAGAGTTGATCGAAGACTCCTATCTTGGACTAACCGCTGGATGTAGAGGCAGGTGTCAGGTTGATGCCCGCGAAATGAGACATATATGACTAGAGTCTATTGACTCTCCTCAAACGATCAATCGTACCCTCGAGAACCCCACATCTCCGAAATGGCGTGCGAAACACGGGGTGCTGTGAGCTTTCGCAATGTCGTTGGGCGTGCCAAGCCGTAAACGCCCACCGCACAGGCACTAGCCCGGGGTTCTCTGCTGCGCTCGGCTATACTTGCACTCTTATATTTCCAGGCTGTGGAAGGCGTCTCGACATTGATATGTCTTCCTCGACACGGTCGAAACCGAACCAACACATTTACACATAATTTACACCCATATTTACAGCAGCAACCTTCCAGCGCTCAGAAGAAACCAGCATGCTGTTATTCCCCGGCCAACGAATCGCCGGAATTTTGAATGATCATTCCGACGCGGGGTCGGCAAGGTGGCGCAACAATACCCGAGCCAGTACGACCAGCGCTTAGTTGAGCGCCCAACTGTGGTGGGTTGTTTGGACAGCGGCGCGGTTTGTTGTGACTACGTTTTCGGGACCGAGATGTGTAATTTGCCGGCGTATGTGTGTCTTTGTGAACTTCCGAGGTGTATGTGAGGTTCTAGTCCTGGGGATAATTGCCAGATTCGGCGTGTGTCCACATCGGTTACATATAATTAACCCCACAGTCTGATGCGAGGTATCACATGGTGCAACCTCCCAGGCACAGATGTACCCAAGGTATCCGCCTCGCCATACAGCAATACCTCCATTGGCTGAGGCGACTCCGAGGTCCCGACGAGGTGCGGCGTACAGCACAGCCACCGGCCCAAATTGGTAATCGCCGCGGATGCCGGCGGCAGGTGATGAGCTCGACCTGATACGATCGGCGACGGCGCAGACAACCGGCCAGTCAAAACCCGAAAAAAATCAACACTCAACTTGCTCTCCGCAACCACCACCACCATGTCTGCTATGCGCTCCCGCGTCTCTGAGTTTATTCACACTCTCCAAAATGATATTGTCAGTGCCCTCGAGTCTCTCGACCCCAACGGCCCTAAATTTGTTCGCGACTCGTGGTCCCGACCAGAGGGTGGTCAAGGCATCTCTTGCGTTATTCAGGGCACAGACAAACCTCGCGACCCGAGTGTAATGCCCCCATTTGCGCCCCTTGAGAAAGCTGGTGTGAATATCTCCGTCATCAATGGTCGTCTCCCGGCTGCTGCCGTTGCACATATGCGCGCGGACCATGCAGGTCTCCCAGTCGATACGAAACATATCCCGCCCACCGGACTACCATTCTTTGTCGCTGGGTTGAGCTTGGTTATCCACCCGAGAAGCCCGCATGCGCCAACCGTACACGCGAATTGGCGGTACTTTGAGGTAGACGACTCGGATGTGGATCCGATGGACGAGACGACGGGTAAGTGGATCGAGATAATTTTCGAATTGAAATTGATAGTCGGCAGATCGGAAACCGTTGGCATGGTGGTTTGGAGGCGGGTCCGATCTCACACCATCGTACTTGTACGAGGAGGATTGCATACACTTCCACAAATCGATCCAGGATGCCTGTGCAATCCACGGGAGAGACTTGTACCATGCGATGAAGGACTGGTGCGACGAGTACTTTTATCTTCCGCACCGTAAGGTAAGCCAGCTCATCACCCATCCCACGGGATTACTCGCTCACTTTTAATGTAGGAGGCACGAGGAGTTGGAGGAATATTTTTCGACGACCTCTCTATGCATAGACACTCCCGCCTAGACACACACTACGACCCGGCAGCACGACCTCAGACCCAAGACGAATGTTTCGCCTTTGTCCAGTCAATTGCAAATTCATTTATCCCATCGTATTTACCCATTCTGCAACGCCGGGCTCATTTACTATGGACCGAGGAGGAACGCAAATGGCAACTGATACGGAGAGGTAGATACGTCGAGTTCAACCTTGTCGTCGATCGGTGAGTTCCCGATCGTCAATCAGAGGGAGTCGGCGTATTAATGGGAAATCAGAGGGACAAAATTCGGATTGCAAACACCTAGCGCGCGGATCGAGTCCATTTTGATGACTCTGCCAGAGACGGCGCGATGGGAGTACATGTCCGAGGTTGGGACACAGAGTGGGTCGAGAGAGGCGGCGTTGATGGAGGTATTGAGGACGCCGAGGATGTGGGTTCGGTAGATTTTCTTGTTTTCGGATGAAAAGTTTGGTTGGAAGTGTTTTACCTTAGGGTCGGGTGATAAATGTCACACTTTCGTTTCTCAAACGTGTCTCTGTTCAAAACGGTACAAACTGACATCGGGCAGATGCCCGAGAATTTCAAAAATCAAAAGGGAAGCATTGAACAAAGTTATTCTTTCATTTATCCATCATTGTTGATCGGGTCGCTCGCTCTACTTGAGCATTGACGAGCGGCGACCGCGAAGCCGTTTACCGGTACCCTATTGCCAGAAGCATTGTGAGGTAGTTGCGCGGAATAACGAGGCGAGAGTCACTTACACCAGGTGATGCCGAAACGTCCGGTATCAAGGCCAGTAAATTGCTGGAACAGCGCTGGGGCGAGGTCCAACGAGCCGTAAGCACATCCAGGGCACTGCATGTCATTGGTGAGCATATGAAGTTGATCACCTAACAATATGCTTACCAGATCAACGATAGCGGCGTTCACCTGCTTTCCGTAGGCTTGAATAGTAATGCCGCGCCAGCAATTAGCACCGCCGTTCCAGAGCTGCCAGGTAGTTCAGTCACCCTATATGCGTGAATCTATGGAGATACCGAGCACTCACAGGCTGGTCGAGAGCTACGACATACTCCCACTCGTAGTTGAACCCACCGCAACTATTTCGTCGTTAATGTGATTGAAACAACAAGTCAAGGAGATCAAACTTACGCTCCAAGGCCTGGATAGAACCATGTTGCGTCCCCAGAGTAAGCTTGCCTCTTGGCCATGTCCCGCCGGGTCAGCGGTCCATGCGCGTTCTTGTCATATGGAAGCCCATGGGTCGCATTGTACCCAGCGGTCGCGTTGTAGACGGTCACGCCTGGAGGAGGAGCATGATAGGGAGCGACACCGAGGGGCAGTCCAGCGGTGCTGTTGCTCGCAGGAGCGACAGCAGCGTTGGGAGCAGTAGCGGGCGCAGCAAATGCGAAGAGAGAAGTGGACAGAAGAGTAAGAGCACCAGAGACGATGGAGAACCTCATGGTGAGTAGGATGTGAGTGAGAGCTGTGGAGTAGAGTGGGTACCAGTTGCTGGATGGTGAGATAGGGCAATGCAAGCCTATCTTTTATAGCATACTGAGATCTCGTCAAGTAACTAGGCTGTGTCAAGCGTTGGAATAGTTCTGCCTTCAACAAGATTCCTAGACATCCGCGTACTACCTAAACCCGTATACCGACGCAATGTAGACAAAAGCGCCCAATGTAACACATGGTTCGCGCTTGTTCGAGCCGCTCAAGAACCGGAACACCATTGTGATCAAATACCAAGCGATCGCTTTTCTATCAGAGGTATTCCAGCAATCCGAGCAAATCAGCTGGCGTTCACATACAAAGACTGTCGAAAATAATTCCCGCATTTTTTAAAATAGGCAAAATCATGACGGTTTAGGACTACCCACTATTTTTAGAGTTCACTATTGGTTCGAGTTGCGTCCCGGTCTGGACATATTTGGCACCTTACCTTTGCATGTGCCTCAGTTCAATAGTATTGCTGATCGGGCAGAATTGCGAAATCTAGAAGCTACAGAGGTTAGACGCATATGCCGTTGACAATAGTCTGGATAACATGCTGACCAAGTGTGTTCGTTGGCGGAAGTCGCTTGAGTGGGCAAGACCGACAAACTGTAGCCTTTGGGCGCCTCTGTTAGCAAGTCGTCCTTCGACCAGCATATCAATTGATGTGCACAAACAGGGTTATCAACTCGATTGTGTACCTCGACAATCAAATTCTTAATCATGGGTCCGTATGATTGGCTGCGCAAATCACCAAACTAGGAACAAGGGTCAGCCTCGGCAGATATGTACGGGCCGTTTACACCGGAGAAGTAGTGACAACGGCTGTTTCTCGGACCAAGGTCTGGCTACTCAACTTTGGTTTGTAGCCTGTGGAAGACTTGCGGTAGTGCGGCTTGCGCTTTCAATATGTTTCGCTCATTATAGTTGGAATAGACGAGCCTAAACAATCAAACTTCGGGTCTCTTGGTTGAGATATTGGCTTAGTTTAGGTCAAAACGCTTCCTTTAAATTAGAGCATTCTCCCTTTGTCCAATCTTGTTTGGTTGCAGAGAGGTGTTCAATCAGCGGCTTATACATCGTCGTTTACTGGAGACCGCGTGCAACCACTTACGAGGACTGAGGGTGGGTGGCAACAAGGTTTGAACTTTAGCGCAGTTTCCCAATGCTGCTTGGATGGATGCACATTCTTCACTCAGGACTGTAATTACCTAAGTACTGTTCACTATCCAATTCCTCTTGGACCATTTGTACCCTCCTGCCGGATAGGGGCGCATACACTCGTATACTTTGATACCTCACGTCCATATACAAAAGGTTGATCCGGCTAAGGCAAGTAAGGCGTCGGTTTAAGCGGCGGTGAGAAACTCCCGCTCGAAGAAACGGCTGCCAGAAGTCATATACGAGATAAGCGGATAGACCCGGGTCCCACAAGCGACCGCGGCGCTATCTGTTCGGCGTAGATTGCCCGCGCCCGCTTGTTGGGTCGGGCCGCTTGTTCCTGGTCTGGTCATTTGCGCAGCCAATAAAGGGCATTGATAATTGGGGATTTGATTGTTCAGATAATTGATAACCCCGATAAGTTTGTGTCCGCCTGTCGATTGACACGATTGTTGAGGAAGTTTTTGATAGAGACGCTCAGGGTTCGTTTCTTCCCAGTTTTGCTCATACGCAGGCATTTCCGCTGGACAACAAGCATTCTTAATACTTTGCCGAGCACCTCGTGAGCTCCCGACCGGCCATAGTCAACACAGAAAATCCGTTGAGATAAGCTGATGCTCGCCTTCTATCCGACAAACTTCCATTACTAGTCAATCAGGAATATTGACAGTTTGAGGCATGTCGAACGGTTCGCTTGGTATCTCGAGGCGAGGGCCGAAATGACTGGGACAACCAGCTGGGATTTCCAAAAACGGTAGGTGCCACAGTTGTTTGAGTGAGGATTGTAATGCCTTACTTGGAAAATGCTGGACGTACCTTCGATAACTGGGAGCGAGCCAATGTCGGACTATCAACTCCGTCCGTCGGAATCTCATCGATGGAACATACGGTGGCTTCGCATTTGGGCCACAAGTGTGGGTTCTTAGGCGGGTTACGCGAACGTACACCATGTGTGACAGTGGCCACTTCAAAATCTACTTTGGAGGCGTCTCAGTGTTTGTGGGAAGATGGTTTGTGTAAGAGACGATTTTTTTCCAGGAAGACTATCAGATTGCTTGATGCTCGCTTGGTTACTCGACGAGATCGCTGTGCGCTATAAAAGACAGACCCACATTGCTTGAGCTCACCATCCAGCGACTGGTGCCCACTTTTCTCTCAATTTCTCACTTGCATCACACTCACCATGAGGTTCTCCGTTGTCTCTGCTGCTCTCTCTCTTCTTTCCACCTCACTGTTCGCGTTCGCCGCTCCCGCTCCCGCTGTCGCTCCTGCGAGCAACAGCACCGCTGGACTGCCCCTCGGTGTCGTTCCCTATCATGATCCTCCTCCAGGCGTGACCGTCTACAACGCGACCGCTGGGTACAATGCGACCCATGGGCTTCCGTATGACAAGAACGCGCATGGACCGCTGACCCAGCGGGACATGGCCAAGAGGCAGGCGTACTCTGGTCAGGCGACGTGGTTCCACACCGGCCTTGGGGCGTACGTCTGGGGGATGTGTTTTCATACTGGAGCATGCTGACCATGCTTACAGCTGCGGTGGGTTCAACTATGACAATGAGTATGTTGTCGCTCTTGACCAGCCTGTGAGGTTTCGGCATCGCCATAGACCTACGCATATAGACTGACTGAATTACTCGGCAGCTCTGGAACGGTGGTGCCAACTGCTGGCGTGGCATCACCATCCAAGCCTACGGAAAGCAGGTGAACGCTGCTATTGTCGATCTGGCAAGTGTGATGAGAACCCATTCTGGACCATCTACTAATTGAGGATCAACAGTGCCCTGGGTGCGCCTATGGCTCGCTCGACCTCACTCCTGGGCTGTTTCAGGCGTTCACTGGCCTCGATGTTGGCGTCTTTGGAATAACCTGGTGTGAGTATACTTCTTCTCTTGCCTTTATGTCCCCTTTTTATTACGTTATGACAACAGGGTATCGGTAAGCGGACATCTGATACTCGTCGATGCTGCGCGAGTCTTGTTGGCGGTTGGGGTAGCGCCTGAAATAAACCGGATAGATAATCCTGTGCCACGTTTTTGGGATTGTACACTCTTTGAATTCTTTTGCAAAAATCTATATCGATTTGATGAATATCTAGCAGTTGTAAACGAAATCAATTGAACACAAAACCGTGCTGTTGACAACGTCACTGTGGGGTCTCAGGTTACTGAATAACATCTGCAAGTGCACTGAACCGAAAATGGCCGCTCTCAGTGATGGATTACATCTTTTTTCAGTCACCTTGCGCATGGTTCGCGGCCATCAGTACCACAAAGGGGACATTTAATTAGGTTGTGGGGATAATTTGCCCCCCAGTCACCCCCGAAGATAATCTTCAGCGCATTGCTCACTGAAAGCGGACACGTCTAGTAATGTAAGCCATGAGCTCTGGTATAACCTTATATACTGAAATTTTCGGCAGAGTTGACCTTTTTTTAGGTTTTGGTAAAATTTATACCAGTTGTCCGTTTTTGGTACTCGCCAAAAATCAGCATAAATTATACCCAAGATTTGAGAGTTGATCATAATATCAATCTTTGGTATATAATTCATGCCACAAGTTGGCATTGACACTTTGACATATTTAACTTGTCACATTAGGCCCAAGTTCCACTCTAATACACTATCTACACAATGCGATAGGCGAATTGACCAAAGATGAAACAAGGGTGGCAGTCGCTTCAGCAACCACCTGAGGAGCAATTAAGGACTATACAGTGCTATATACAGCCGAATCCCTCGTTAACGATCGTGATGGTCACATTTCATATGTAAGTTTATCGTTGAGGAGGGGTTTCTCAACACACGAGCAAGCAGCTTTGTCAGCTCTGCTTTTGGATCGGGTTTCTGACGTAACTCCCCTTTTGGGGGTATAAATATGTACATAGCTTGTAACCAGACAAAGACTACATGTACAAAGCGAAATGAAAGTGAGGGATAGATGACAGAAAGTCCTACAGAGGATGTCAATCATTGAGTGTAAGTTGGCTGGTGATTCTCTCAGCGATCTCTTCCTCGGTCTCCTCACGCTCGGTTGGTTGATCCGTGTCCACTCTACAAAAATTCAAAACTCTCGTCGGGCTCGTAACGCTTCGGGATTCAGAGACCTTTCTCGTTGGTCTCCCGAGTTCTCGTGACGTCTCGTGAGCGCCCGAGAGATAAACGAGCATTTTTCTCGTGAGTGTTCGTAACCGCTTGTGAGCGCTCACCAGCTGCCATGAGCTCGACGAGGAAGGCCCCTTAGTCCTGAGACCATCCGAGATCCCAGTTTTTTACTGACGGACATCGCATCTTGCTCACATTATCAGCCCGACCTCGGTCAGAGTCGGGTCTGACGCTCGTCTGCCCGGAATGCAGCCAGAATCGAGTCAAAATTAGCCAGACGAATTTTGGGTGATCTCCGGTGTGCAACGTATAATCTGCGAATTAGTTAACATCTACCACAGGAAATACAGGGCGCACGAATATTTTGTAACTCTATGCTACCTGCGAAGCCGCTCTACGTAGCGCTCTCGGGTCGTACGTAGGTTGTGTATACGTAGCAATTGCAGGATCCATAGTCCTCCCAAAAGAATTGATATTCCTGATGACCCGAGTGCAAACTTTGTGAGTTGAACCCCGCAGCGACTTACTCCTTCAAGGCGATGCAAATTGATTCATTATTCACTTCAGTTGTTACAAATTACAAGTAAGCCGAAGGATCAACCTGACCCGGCTGGTCCGTCTCATGAACATTGAGGCCGGTTAAGAGCGCGGGAGATCACGCTGCCTCTCGATCAGAATCTCGAGCTGATCGGGTGACGTCTCGTATTTCTCGCGCGCAACGAAGCCAAGCTTATTCCACTTCCGGACCATGTCCGAATTCGTGTTAAGGCCTTTAGACAAAGTCAGTTATGTTAGAATGGCTGGGAAGCCAGGTACTCCTGATTACCTTGATCCCATGGGAAGCGCTTTTTCAAACTGCTAGCCAACTGGTCTGGCAGACTGGTCGATTTCACCTGCTGGAAGTACTCCTCGGTCACAACAACATCCGGCCGAACCTATAATTCTTAGTCAACAGCGCGTCCAATTAGTGACGCAGAGGAAATAGATACCGATGGCCACCTAGTCCAAGAGTCAATGTCAGTTTGTGTTTGCATCTTTCCGAAAACAACTCTCACCAATGTGTATTGCACATGTTAAAGTCAGACTGCCACGGGAGAGACAGACCCTTGCCGAGGTCGCCAGGTGTTACGATATCGGAAAACCGAAACTTCTCCCTTAGGTTATACATCTTCGACGCCTGCGCAATCCAGAAGCATTCGATACCGGGATACAGAGGGGCTCCAATCGACCACTCGATTGCCGAACGAGTCAGAGCGTCTGGCTGCTGTGCGAGTGGGATTTTATCAAAGGACTCGTATGGAACCTCCGGCTGCCCTGTGGTGAAGTTCCCCTCCGACCACTTCTGCATTCGCTCATACTGAAGTCGCGTCAAGGAAGCCCAGCGATCGCGAACGCCAGGTTGGCAGTCCCCTAGGATGGCTCAGGTCAGTAGACCACATCAGTATGTGTAAGTGGGATTTCTCGTCTTACCATCATCTCCAGCAAGACGAGGCATAAACTTATCGTTAGCTTGCCCATCCCGGATCCTCTCGTTGTCCGCATCTCCATCAACGACGTAAAGTCGCATTTTTTGGAAAATTCTGCGACGCGCCTTGTTGTTCGCTTGAGGATCAGATAAATCGGGGTTATCGAAATAGTCCATATTGGAGGCCCCTTTTGGAGGGTTTGTGAGTGAGGGTACAACGCAGGCTACTGATGTTCGTACCGTGACCGTCAAAAGCAAACTGATTGGTCCAAGATAGTAGATATATCCTCCTGAATAGTGGGTAGATGTCGCGGTAGTAAACTACTTCCCCAACATCATACCCCTTGCCGCGGCGGGATTGTTCATATATATCCTCGATCAATTCATATAACGTTGTCGGAATGTGTGTTCCGGAAGCGAACCTCGGGGGTGCCGTTAGGATCGTCGCCCTATTCTTGACAGTGATCTTCAACCTACGTGAGCACAAGTTAGTATAGCGGCATGAGAGAACCCACGGGTCGCTTACTCGGGCTGGGACTTGGACTTGACTGTAACGCGAACGCTTCCATCGCACATCTTGTCCACCTAAGGTGTTGCTTCAGTCATTGTAGACACATTTGAAAACTTAAGAGGTAAACTGACCCAACCATCGTTATCGAAGCCAGAGTGAAGGTCTTGATGAGCCGGAGGAATGGCAGAGAACGAGTCCCCGTCGCTGGCCAGAACAAGCAAGCGGCCATGCTCATCGGTACGGAGTTCGCCTAGCTGCACCGGAATCGCTTTGTCGAGACTTCCCTGAAACTCTCCCTGGAGAGCAACAGACTGAGCGTTTTCTCCTTCGATCGTTTGCTCCCCAGAGTCAATAATCAGCTTAGTTCGGGTGTTTGTGTAATCGTAGTTTGGCGGCTGTCCTTCTGGCTATTCAGCATATATGTAAGCATATCATCTAACATAAAACGCATCTCAACCCACCCATCCCTGAACGGTTTTATTGCGTAGCTGCCACGTCTCTTTCCTGTACTTGCCCCGGAAGATGACCCAGGCCGCTTTTTTGTTAGCGACATGGCAGGTCCATGTCAATAGGTAGTCTTTGCTGGTGACTTCTCCAAGTGGCTTCGAGTCTTTGTCAAACGCGTACACCCGGAAACGGGCAGCCTATGTTGACGACGATACCGCTCAGCGACTGTATGCGTTAGATATAAGACATAATTACCTGCTTCTTGATTTTCTGGTCCTTGTCTTTGAACCCGCCTTCAGGAACAGTCTCAACCCCGGGAATCTCTGTACCGATGAAGTACTCGCTCGAGTCTTTACATATCGATCAGTCGTTAGTCTCGTCAAAGATAGTCTTAACACTTACCTCCTACTCGAGCGATGTTGATAGGTGGATAGATGTCAACGTATGCAACCTGATCTGGTGTGAAAGACATGATGATACGAGAGTGCTCCCTGGAGAATGCATCCAACGGCTCTTCTTGTCAGGTTATATACTCCGACGAGACTGGTCATCAAAGCTGCTATGGAGCAGGAGGACCCAACCTACTCCTAAGGAAGACCAAAAATTCGGTAAGCTCAGGGAATAGGCCCGAGCGCCCCCATGTAAACTACTCGGTAGGTACCGATATCCACGCCGCCTCATGATATATCTAGCGACCCAAGTAGGTTCGCCGATGTACAAACGCGTCGATATCCTCGAGACTTCATTTTTTTTATTGGCTTTATTCTAGGGGTGCGCAAAAGATAGAGAAGGTTTTAGGAGAGGGGCACTCAAACGCCTCACCCCACCTCAAGTAATAGAAAGGACACCGAACCGGAATTGCGGCAAATGTCGAACATGGCCGGTTCTTCGGGGTTCTTGATATTTCTTCATACCTAACCGTGATTAGCATCAGCAGCTCTTGTGGTCCAATACCTTGCTTAATCTGAACCGGTGAAATGTGTCCGCGAGATCTGGTCGAGATCTCGTCACCAAAAATAGCGCTTTCCGTAGACTCAAGGTTAGAGCCAACACTGATAATGCCACTGGCTAACTGGACATGTGGCTCGCTCTCTTCTAATACAATCCTTGGTTGGCTCATACATGCATTACTGAGTACAGCCTATGTAGTCACCGTGTTTCGATGTATGCCCGATGCTCATTGGTTGCATGCTAGCTTTCTCTTGAGCGCCCAGGTGCGTTTAACTTCGCATAAATGATGAATTGAGACTTGCGGTGAACTAGAACAAAGTGCGCATGGATGGAAATCCTCGAGCCGTGATTGGCCAGCGCAGGAGAATTGATTGGCGCCACACGGTAGCCGCGCAGGACAAACGGGAGTCATCGTCGAAGAAGGGGCTTGATACCGCTACCTGGGGTTCAAAGACTCCCGATGGTAGACGCTGAAAATCAGAGAAGACTTCAAGAAGCGCGGAGAGTTGTGTGCAAATTTTGATCACACAATCTGGCGTAGGGAACGTGAACCTTCGACATCACCGAGGAGCATAACTCACTACAACGAGTCGTGGACAGCTTTTAGATCGAGGGACAGCCGAATTTGGCGTGTAGGTGATTGTCAGTACGTGGATCTACCCCCTTCAGCCACTGTTCGGCCCGGCAAGGCGTGCGATCATCAAGATCGCATTGAGCGCATGACTAGTTCAACAATCCCACAGGGCCCGAGAGCAAGCATCACCAAATCCGAAAAGTTCCGCTCACGATACCGCAAAGTCGACATCTTATTTTGGTAGCCCAATCACGATATGCTCATTACTTTGATTACTCGCCCGTGGAGCCTCGTAGCTGGTGTTATAATAGAGACAGCTTGGGACATGATGGCCGGCACACATCCTGCTAGGCTCTATTTTTCGCGATGCCCGACTCGTCATCTCTTCCGAAGCCTGCCTTCCCAGCACCTCGCGGCTGGCCTACCCAGTGGAATCTAGATGAGCTGAAGAAGCATTGTCAAACGGCAGTGCTCTTGGAGCTTCATACTATTCCGATGTATCTGTTCTCGATGTATTGTGTGGACGTTGATAAGGATGAGAGTGATGCGTCCGACAAAATAAGAGGTGGGCTCGTCAGTCGGATGTGCTCATTTCAGTGCTAAACTTCCCCTCAGGTATCGTGATCCAGGAAATGCTCCACCTTTGCCTGGCGGGAAACCTAATGCGCGCATGCAAATTTGAACCGGTTCTCTGGGGTGAAGAACACACACCAAAGTATCCCTGTGAAATATTCTACGATCCTCTGGAGCTGCATCTCGCACCGCCACATAAAGATACTATTGATATGTTCGTCAAAGTAAGCACATTTCGGCGTTTGACGTTTTTATTGCGTTAATTCCTTTCGGTTAGGTCGAAGAGCCCTTTGAGCCCATTACCCTGCCCAGGGGAAACATTATGCCGGGCTACGGTAGCATCGGTGAATTCTATGAAAGCTTTGGCTTAGGTAAGAATCATAGATGTCTGAGGTGCTCGAGCAATTCTGGGACGTTGGATACCAGGACTAAAGATTCTTAACGACAAGACACCCGGTCTCTTCGATCCGAGCACAACGGACAAGCAATTTGTCCCGGCAGACCGCATATACCACGACGAGGGGTTGCACGCTATCACAAACCTTGCCGAAGCGTTGGCGGCCTTAAAACTCATCGTCGAACAAGGCGAAGGAAGCACCGGAACGGATAATCTAGTCACGCCCTCTCACTATGAAATATTTAAAGAGCTGGCAGGGCAAGATATCCCTTACATTCCTACCGTCGAAGATCCCATCACGTCGCAGTTCAAAGGGAACATACAAACAGTAAGTGAAGCCCCAATATATGCGTCCATTTTTGCTCACATTCTAGCTAGGTTATGCTGGCATCAGATGCAGCGGTATGGTTACGACTCGTTAAGTTTGGTACTTGACTGATACTCCTCCTTACAGTACTGCTATCTTTTGTTGTCAATCGAAAAATGCTGGACTGCGAGTAATCATCGACAGGATCTCATTGGCAATATTATGCCACTCATGAAGTTTATCATGAAGTATTGTGCCGAGTTCCTTGTCACTCAGAAACTTGACGGAGGCGAGAAGTATGCGGCACCCCCTTTTAATTATTACCCTTTCAGCTCTGTGGCGTCAGCTCATCGCGAGCTTGTGGAAGCCCTCCAGACGGCATCAGACAATTATCCGACGAATAAAAAACTTCAAACTGCGCTAAGCAGGGCAAGAGGCCTGTTCGACCTTTCCCAACTCGACTCTTAGACTGCGTTGATTTGGATGGCATTATATGTGATGAATCAATGAAATTGAATGTGGTGTCAACAGTGTTCGTTCCAGCTGTAAAAACGAAAGACTGTCTAATTAAATCTCTGCCTTCAAACCAAGCCGCACAAGGAGTCCGACCACCACACAACCAAAAGCATCTGGGTTGGGAGCGCTGGGGAGCGCCATAGTGCGCGGTTAGACTCCCGGAGGCTGCGGAGCGCCACACGGCTGTCAGTCAACCCACTTGTCCTAGTCTAGTAGCCTAAACGTGTGATACGCACAAAGAATGACATATAAGTCAGTCGAATCATGTCAGCATGGCGCTCCGGAGCCTCCGTGAGTCTGGCCGTCACACTATGGCGCTCCCCAGCACTCCTGGACCCAGATATTTTGGTAGAGCAATCGTTCTACGAGAGCTTGGGGCATTTGATACTGGTACAGAGCGGGCGGCCTGATTTCGCACGAGGACTTCGGTGACTGCACCTCGACCATTGCAAGCTTGAGCACTATGGATCTATTATCAAACACTAGTACGGTACCCTCTTAGACTATCAATCCTCTTTCATTCGATCAGGTCATGCTGAGGTTCGATATTAGGGTAAGTTGCGGTAAAATGAATATATAAGGCGAGGGTGTGTGTATGCATGGAATAATTATAAATACAACTGTAATGCGCCAATAGATCAATGGGGTAGATTAGGGCGGGTGCTGCGTGCGTCAGGGATCAGGTATTATACTAAATCGTCCATTCTGCGATCCATGTCGATCGCCATGCATCGGTGTTAGGAATCAAGTCACAAGTCGGATCTCACGTATTTCCGTAGTGTGTGCGGCGCTCGTGTCTCATGTATCCACATATGAGTCGAGTGTTGAGCGTCGCGATCATTAGGTGTGTCTGGTGTGTTGTGAATGGTAACGGCGCTCCCGGTTCTGACACGGCGCGTGTCAATGGCGCGAAAATTTCTGGTACAGCCTTGGCGGCTACCACGTGGCAGAAATGGAATATTGGTCGAGTGGAAGCATGTTAAGTCAAGGCGATGGATGTCTGAATTGTTAGTCCACGATAAAAAAAATGATAAAATTGCGCTTGTGTCGCGTGCAACAGCGGTCGCTGCCAGTACGCTCGACAGCACTCTCAGAAAAAACCGCACGTGCTAGTTTGGGCTCGTTTACGCTAACGAGCCCTCCCGAGCCTAAATTAGCACTGCTCAGCAAAAAGTGAAAATGCTCCGGAGCGTGTGAGTGTTCCGAAGTGCTCCTTAGACTCCTGGAGCGCTCAGGAGCACGTGATTGCGACGCTCCCAGCACGCTCCGGAGCTGACAGAGCGCTCCTGAGCAAAACCCCAGCTCCGGAGCGCATCGGAGCACTTTCAATTTTTGCTGAGTGCAGCTTTCGCTGAGCTAGGTGCGATGAGGCACCGTCTTATGTAAGAGCTGTGCCATTGACGTCAGCAGCTGCACATTGCGAGTGCACACGAAAGCGCACATTTTGTGCGCCAGAGGGTGGCTGCGTTGGGAATGGGGCGCGAGAGCTAAGTGGTAGTGGGGTAACCACGCAGGCGAACAAGCCAAATACAAGCGCTCATCGGCATGCCATTGCTATGCCCACCCTCGTTCGCCAGGAAAAGAGCAATCCGATCATCAAGCAACCTGGTGGTTTGGCACTGAGACCAGAGACAGAAGCCACCATAGTAATCCCGGTGCTTTCATTTGCGCTTCGGCTTTTGCCGACAAACGCATCACTGGCGGATCAACCCTCAAACCGGCGTGGTCCTCAATTCTTCCAAAGACCTGGTTCTATACTGTTCTGCCAGATCTGAGATCCCAACTTGAATGGTCAGCAGACTCGCCCACATGAGGAGATACCAAGCGTATGGGAAAGACCCGGATTATGAATGCTCGTGAAGGGCGGGACAAATTCATAAGGGGCAACGTGAGCTTACGTCTCTCTAGTCCCACCTAGCCTGCAATGAACTCATTCGACGGTAAGCCTAGAAGTTTTACATACTGCCATGCGTCCACAATTTTTCATTTGTTGTTAGTGGTCATTGTCGGCGGCGGACCGGCTGGTTGTGCTACTGCCGTGTCGCTGGTACACAACGCGCCCCAGGCCTCATTTCTGCTTGTGGACAACTCCAATCCTACGCAGTTCAAGGTACGCACATCCCAGGCTGTGGCTTAGCACAATCCTGAGTTATCTGGGTAGATCGGAGAGTCTTTGCCGCCACGGGCCAACCAGGTCCTTTACCAGCTATCTCCTTCGCTATTCGAACGACTTTCACAGGACACCGCCCAAGGACTGCATACACGCTGCGCAGGAAATGCCTCTGTTTGGCAGTCTCCTGATCTACAAGAAACGTTCTCCATTATGAGCCCATACGGCGCCGGTTGGCATCTCGATCGCCCTGTATTCGACGAGTCTTTGAGGGAACATGTCCGTTCATTCTGTACCAATCGAGAAGCCAAGGACTGTGCACTTGTCAAAGGCACTTTTAGCTCTGCGGAGAAAGCCGATGACGGAACGTGGACTGTGGTCGTGACTTCGGAAGGTGCGGAAATGCAACAGTATCGCGCACAATGGCTGGTGGATGCTTCAGGGAGGCAGTCATCCGTCGCTCGAAAGGTACGCCGTACCTCACCCGTTCAGTAGCTCCAAAAATCTTAGATGTATACCAGCTCGGAGCCAAAATGGTTAAACTCGATAGCTTGCTCGCATTTTATGCGGTGTTTGCCACAACCAACTTGGACCGAGACAGTCGAACTCTCATCGAGGCGGCAGAAACCGGCTGGTGGTACAGTGCCCGACTGCCTGATCAGAGACGCCTTGTTGCGTTTCACACCGACGACTGCGACGCAGCGGCAAAGTCTGCTCGGAACAAAGAGGTTTTCTTGGATATGCTCCATCAAGACACAACGCATATATCGCAGACTATTCTCAGCAACGATTACCGCCCGATGTCTGGTACAAAAACAAATTATCCACGATGTACCAGTGCTGGAACATCGTTTCTTGCGCCGTTTGGGAGCCAGGAGGACCACTGGTGCGCTGTCGGAGATGCAGCGATGGCGTTTGACCCATTGTCATCCCAGGGCATGATAACCGCCTTACGCGGAGGTTTGTCAGTTGGCGCTATGTTGGCTAACCAGACCGTAGGCTGCGGTACTCCAGCTGAGCCGGAAGATATCGCGTCAGTCACGAAGGTATTTGAGGAGGTTAGAAAAGACTATGAGCAGCATAAAGACTATTACTATACTCAGTCAATGTTTCGTGGCGCGTTTTGGGCTCGGCGTTCCAAGTAACAAAGCTGGTGTGTACTCGCGACGTGCCTATTGGATTTAATGCATAGTTTTCTATCGGACTCAACCCAATACAACGAGCGTATTTTTTAGTCATGGTTATTCCTTTTCCAGCCCAGAGTGGGTCAGCCGGATTGGTTGGGCTCCCACGAGGGCAGGATAGCAGCATACGCCGGCTCATCGCCCTAAACGAGGAAAGAGGCCAGGTCTCGCTTGATGATCTGGAAACAAGCTCACGCCGAACCGTTCTGATTCTCGGGACTTTACACATTGATTTATGATTTACTGCAGCTATTGCAAACTACATGCAGACCAAATAATCAACCTGATTTGGCTATTCTATCTCATACGTACCTAGGCTGGCTAGGCATGCGGGAAGTCAAGCCGCCTTTCGACGAGCATCTTGAGCAGATCCGGCGCCGTTCCATATCTCTGGCGCACAACGAAGCCATGTTTATCCTACTTCCGGACCATGTCTGATTTTGCGGCAAGGCTCTAGCTTTAATATACCGCATTTAGTGCCTGTACAAGAATAAAACCGGGCCGATTTATCAGTAAAAAGTGCCGTGTTGAATTAGCTCGGCAAACGAATCTTGGCTAATTCACAGAGTACTGTCCCAAGAAGGTCCTAAATTAGTGTCGAGTTCGTATCTACTGATGTAATCAGATCGGCATGGCGCTCGTCGCGTTAGCCGTGTAACCCCCAGAGCAGATCAGACAAAGTTACCACGCGTAGGCATTGAACTAGCCCAGATTTGCGAGTGAGCTCTCTCACTTGCACGGTTTGGCACGGCGATGGCAAATCACCCGGGGTTATTGCCGTGTTGCTGGTGACACCGCTCTGGAATGAACCCCTATCCGGTGTGAAGGTGAACATTGAAGTTGGAACAGTTCTGTGCAGTTGTTCTATCACTGCAACCCGACAGATTCTTGGCTCGTAACCAGCCGTCTCACAAGCTCGACCAAGCAGCGACTAAACAACGACTAATCTAATGACCACATGACGCGGACGATGCGCCAGCGCTTAGGACCTCAACATACCATAGCTGCGGTAGGACCTCGACAAACGCGGCAGCAATGGAGGCGGCCGGTTTCGAGCCTACCCTTCTACAGCTTTGCGCTCCCCTCTTTGTTTAGTTCTCCGTCCCTGACCCATCTGCGGTGCGGCGCAAAGCTCAGAACGGCTGGGCGCGAGCCTAGACAGATACGAGCCACGTTGCTGGGTGGCTGTGATGATTTGGCTGTGGTGTATTTGGATCCGTTGAGGCTGATGACTAGACCTCGCGGAATCATGCTCCCGTGAGAGGGCAACCAAGTTTCGAATAGCGCCCAGTCCGTCCGGAGCGGTAAACCCGGTGGCGGCTACCCACCTCCACAAGGATGCCTACGATCCAGTCCACTTCTGTTAGCTGAGGTGGCTCCAAATTGAAGATGCGTGAGATAAAGCATCAGTATGTCTCGTTCCGAGATGTTTAGCCGTGACTCATGTGGTTGATCCGTCTTCCAGAAGAACTACTGACCCCCGATGTGCATGAAGTATAGAACAGCAATATGACAGGTCCAAGAGACCCTCCACCAAAAACTGGAAACATCGTTTAGCTCATGGAGGTCTCGTGATGCCTGGACCTTTCTCGGCGGTGTCTGGAGCGCTCGGGATTGCTCAAAAGCGCTCATGAGACGAACGAGCAAAAGGCTTGTTCTTGTTCATAACGTTTTGTAAGCACTCATGAGCTGTCACGAGCTCGACGAGAAAGAACCCTCCATCACAGGATCTCTCGAGCCAAATGAGATTTTTGGCATTTGGTAGAGCCATACCCTTTTAGGGTACGAGTAGGCATATTTTGTGGGTGCAGTTGTTGGGATGATGTACCAGATCGAAGAGTCGGCGCCCACCGAATACAGTCAGACGTGAGCTTTCGGATACATGCAGTCAGTTTAAAATAGGACAACAAGGCCGATTATCGTCTCCGCCACAACAAGCATAAACATTCGATCATGTAGCTCTCGGAGATTTGGTCCCCTAAAATAATGATACACTTACAGCTAGCTCCTGAAAATGTGCGAAATCCAACGGAGACATACTGTAATGAACTGGCTGGTCCGAGTCAACGGTTTCAAACCCCATGGGCTCCATACGTAGGTACAGCATCAACAAAAGCGCGCAGGGATATCGGGCGCTATGGGCGCTATATGCAGCCGCTTCATGCTGTGTATGGCGCCCATAGCCTTCGATAGCCTCGCAGTTCTTGCTGATGATTCAGAAGGGGGCCTCTTTTTCTCAAACGAGAGATAGCTTTCGCGAGGCATACGAGTAACAGGCTCCTACCTCAGGCAACGTGCATGCCAAGATCCGGTGGCAATAGCCCTCCGCACTCTCGGCTCATGATATATCGGGCGCGGCAAGGCACCCATCATCGAGTAGATTATGCCCCACCTAACTGATATATTTGTTATGGTCCGATGACCTTCAGGCGTTGTTCGGTCGTCTTGGATGTCAAGTTTTGAAGTATAGCACCCAGACCGCGCAAGCACAGAACGGCTGTAAGTCGCCGCCTCAGGGAACTCAATGTACTTCCCGTCAAAAAGGCTTGCAAATGCCTTCCAACGTGGACCTGACTTCCCGCAGCGGTTGCAACAGTCCCCCACCCTCCCACCACCCTTAATTTACTCACGCCACTTATTTCTTTTCTCCCAAAATGTTTCGCTCTCCGCTAGGACAGTATCCTCATTTTGGCTACGTCCGTCCACTGGCGCAGGGAGCTCCTCGATATTTGACTCTTTCTACTGCCATGACGTACTATCCCATTGCTAAACTCAGTTATAATACAACCCAAAGCAGAGGCATATTCCCCGAGAAAAAACAAATGGAAGATGCGAGTCCGGAAGATAAATGGGAACTGGAGTTCGCAATCCTGCAAGGCGATCGTATTGCAGATACAACCAGGAGCATCCGATCCTCAGCTCTGCGTCGAGCTTTGATTGTACGCCAGTCCAATAAGTTCTACCTATGCATGAATTGATGTAGTAATTATGATAATTAGGTCGCTCCGGTCTACGGCGATCACGAGGCCGTGCAAACACCTGGCATTAGATGGATGCCGTCAACCATCCGAGATGCGGTACTTATGCATAAGACTCTGAGTACCTAGCCTATCTCGACCCCAATCATGAGATGGTTACTGACTGCGACGCTAGAGGATCGTGGGTACGACCCTGCCAATATCCGTATACTTGCCGATGGATTTCGGTTCAATGGTGCCAGCGACCCAACTCGGGAGAATATTGTAGGTCTTCCATCCAGCCATGCCTCCTGGCACGACCTTACTTTGCTACAGATGGACAGTCTTAGGTGGTTGGTCAACGGCACAACCCCGGGGGACTATCGTTTCTTTCACTGTCAGTCTCCTATTATTTGATATCTTCGTTGCCAGCTAACAATGTTTCCGCATATAGTCTCCGGTCATGGAGTACGCACGGACAGTGAAAAAGGGAAAGGCAAGGAAACGCGCAGGGTTTACGAGGGCGGCAAGCCTGGCAGTGGGGACACCGAACGGAGAGCATTTTTGGCGAAACCAAGCGGTCGGGTTTTCAGCCAGTCTATCAAGCCCAGCGAACGAGTTTACTACAATGAAGGTGAATACATCGTTGATAGCGTTTCCAATAAATAACAGTCCTTGTTAGCGCTTGTTACACGGATTTCAGGCGGTATACATGGCGAGTCAACCCCCGGTCCACCATTTTACATCTATGATTGGGTGAGCAAATGATCCGTAAATGGTAGGCACAACTGAACTTTCACGTTCAGGAGCTGAACAATGAATTCGCAAGATTGCCACAAGGATCAAACCTGACCGTGAGTCCGAATTTCAAAAATGTCTCATGGTTGATGAACTTTCGAGATCAGTGTGTCATAGATGTAAGCATACTGGTATGCTTCCACACCCACTTTGATTGAGCTTCCGGCAGTCTTGCGCAAGCGGAAGGATTTTCAGTGAGTTCGGCTTCTGTGTCAGACTTTCAATAGTAACTTGAGGTCCTTAGATAACACTGTAAAGCTTGAAGGAGCAGGCTTCCGCGGACCCGGATCGAAAGGCGCAATAGACTCAATCACTCAAGGCATTCGCAATGCCGTAGGCGCCGTGAAAAGCCCGTTTCGAACCGAAGAGAAGATCGAGATGCAAGAAGAACTTCCCCCAGAGGAGCGGGATATGGATAGTATTCAGGCGAATGTGGTAAGATCATCGTCCTGGATAGTTCGTGAGATGTTTGCCTTTTGATGCGCTCGACACAGCTCACCTGGGCCGCTTGCCACCAGCGGCAGGATAGTGTAAACTACTCTGACCTTCGCTCAGGCCTCTTTACGCGGGTAGGCTGGTCACGTACTCGGTGCTTCACATGCGTGGGTTAATTGAAATACAGCTCTGGACCGAGGCCTTGCAGAACGACACCAAAAGAACTCTAAGGATTGGGGAGCTGTTCAAAGACGTGAGGTAAATCTGATGATCTGCGTCGAAAGCCCCACACTGACAACTGTGTTGCGAAATCACAAGCACGGAAACACTAAAGCTTGGCGACAAGGAAAAAGCCTGGCAATATGTTCAGGTACGTTCTGCCCTTCCTTTTTGGATGGAAAAGAACTGAGAGTTTACGCATTAAACTCATTGGTAGCTCTGGACATCAATGCCGAATGGGGATCGAGAGCTGCAGGTAGGCATCACACACCGTATATGGGTGATGGACTCTCTTGTACTTACGAGTGAACTCTAGAAACAAATACTTCAGAAGCTGGTCATCATATGAACAATTTATTGATGTCAACTGTACAGTTAGCAACAAAACTATATGCAAATTAAGCGCCATTCTGGCGTACACCGTGCAATATGGGAGCCAGCCTGTTAATAATACAGAAAATTAAGAAGGGGTTACATGATCATAGGAGCTACAGAATAAATAGTGTTTTGCGTGAATTGAATCGGAAATGGTTGAGTTACACACATAAGAAAACATGGAGATTGTTCATACACTTTAGTAACCCCAAAAATGGCAATCCTGATTAGTACCAAATCACTCCCCCTTGTTGTTTCAACACCTGAGCCATTCTCTTTGGCATGCTTTCAACCAAATTGTGGCAGTACTTGGGTGGAATTGCATTCCATTTGGATTGAATCCACTCCCAAAGCTCGAGTATGCCACTCGGGGCATCCTCATAGGTGACCAAATGCCTTTTGAGTTCTGCCCATAAATTTTTGATCGAATTAAGATCGGGTGAGTATGCTGGCCACTCAAGCAACTCAATACCATTGTCCTCAAACCATTTGAGGTACAATTTCGCCTTGTGAGTGTTGCGATATGCGCAGTGCCGGGCTAGATAATCGTGTATCTCAGCTCGTGCTACTTGAGAGTAGAGAACTTGTATATATATACCTAGATAATCGTGTATCTACAGGTAATATAAGTAATAGAAAATGAAAAGAAACATCTAAACTATACCTCAGCTCGTGCTACTTGAGAGTAGAGAACTGAGGAAAACTTTCTCCGAAGCTCGAGACCATGTGGAACGCAATCACGTGATGCGCATATATCTACGTATAAGACTGTATATTCAACACGCCCACTCAGGATTAGACGAAAAAATGAAAAGAAATTTTCAAAACATTCCCATCCCAGCAATGAAGCCGGGGAATTTGACGCGTCCGAGTGGTTTGGTAAGCGCATCGGCGACCTGTTGGTCGGTCGGAATAAATTTGAGATCGACCTCGCGAAGAGCGATCACTTCTCGAATGAAATGATGTTTGACTCGTATATGCTTCGTATTTTGATGATTTACGGGGTTTTTGGCCAATGCGATACTCGATTGATTGTCGGTAAGCAAGGTTGTCGGACCTTTGGACAAAAATCCGAGTTCATCAAGGAATTGACGAAGCCAAATCAATTGGCGGGCGGCGCTCGCAGCAGCGACGTATTCGGCCTTGGTACTCGATAAGGAAACTGTTGGTTGCTTACGGGATGACCAAGCGACGCTCCCTCCGGCACGTTGGAAGATCCAGCCGGTAGTCGATCGGCTTGTATTCGGATCGCCAGCGTAGTCAGAGTCAACGTATCCGATCGGGTCGGACGATTTCGATCGTTCAAATACGATCCCGAGTGCCTTCGTGCCTTGTAGGTACCGCAAAACTCGCTTGAAAGCTGACCAATGCTCGTCGCCAGGATTAGCGGCGTGTTGGGCAAGCAAACCGGTCGCAAAAGCGATATCGGGACGGGTCGAAATCATCGCATACATGAGCGATCCGACACCATGCTGATAAAGCGTTCGATTGACAGTAGGAGCATCGAGTTTGGGCAGGTTTGGGGTCTCTGCCATTGGCGTGTCCCACGGTTTGGCCTCGGTCATGCTGAATCGAGCTAGTATATCGCTAATATATCGCTTTTGACAAATCTTGAGTGTGCCAGCTTCGCGATTTCGCTCGATTTCGACACCAACGAATATGCGTGCCTCGCCTAGATCGACAATATCGAATGATTTGCGCATTTTCGACTTGATTTCCTCCAGAAATGAAAGAGGTTTACCAGCGAGTAGCATGTCGTCCACATGAGCTAAAATTATCGCCAAGTTATCGCCATCGCGTTGAATGAATACGGCGTGATCGCTTTCGGTCCGTGTGAATCCGATCGCCTCAAGAACCTCTTTAAGTCGAAGGTAAAATGCTCGGGCGGCTTGTTTCAGACCGTATAACGCCTTAACGAGTTGCCAGACATGATTGCCTTCGGCAAACCCCTCGGGTTGCTCCATATAGAGCTCCTCCTCGACAACGCCATGCAGGAACGCAGTCTTGATGTCGAGTTGAAGTAACTCGAGGTCTTCACTCGCGACGATGCTGAAAAGCACCCTATATGCGTCCGATGCGGCTACTGGCGACGATATCTCGACATAATCGACACCTGGAGCCTGCAGGAATCCCTTGGCGACGAGTCTAGCCTTGTACTTGAGGATTTCGCCATCGACATCGCGCTTGTATGCATACACCCATCGACATCTGATAACTTGCTTGTGGCTCGGTCTATCGGCCGGTTTCCAAACTTTGTGCTCGGTAATCGACTTTATCTCCTCGATCATCGCCTCGAGCCATAGATTGGCGTCTGGACGCGCCATCGCTTTGGCATAGGTGTCGGGGGGATGCTCAATTAGCGCATTCATGGCGCTCTCAGTCGTTGGCTTATCGGCTCGCATGGCAGTCTTGTTCTGCGCGCCCACTTCAGCTCCGTATCGTGTCGGCGGTCTCGTAACTTGACCTGATCGACGTGGAGGCTCGGGCTGAGTTACTGGCGGCTCTGGCACGACGGGGGAATTGCTTGCCGGCTCGATCTCGGGCTCGCTATTCGACTCTTCTGGCTCGGACTCGGACTCGGATTCTTGCTCGTTTACTGACTCTTGGCGCTCTGGCTCGGTTTCTGACTCGACGGCGACCTCAGGCATTGGCTCTTGGCGTTCTTGATCGCCCACTTGCTCTGGGAACTCGTCCTCGAAGTCCTCGATGATCACTTGCTGTTGGGTTTCGCCTCCTTCATCGAATACAACGTCGCGTGAGGTGATTACGCGACCAATCGGGCGCTGGATAAGCATGTGCGCCTTGCGACCTGGAGCAAATCCGAGGTAAGTGCATTCGAGCGATCTTGCCTGCAGCTTGGTACGTTGGCCATCGGGTACTCGAACCCATGCCTTGCAGCCAAAAGTTCGGATTTGGGAGACATCGGGTAACTTGCCCGTGAATACCTCGTCCGGGGTTTTGCCGTCAAGCGACCGTTTTGGCGTCACATTCCAGATGTATGCGGCATGGACGATGGCAAACCCCCAGAACTTGTCGGGTAAGTCTGCATCTGCTCGCATTGTCCGTTGGCTGTCGTTTAATGTGCGAATCGCTCGCTCTGCAACGCCATTGCTGGCCGATGAGTCCGCCTCGGTCTTTTGGTGTTCGATTCCGTGCGACTTGAGCCACGCTTCGAATGCGTTCGATGCGTATTCGCCTCCGCCATCGGTTCGTAAGTGCTTGATTCGCTTGCCCGTTTGATTCTCCGCTGACGCTTTTAGCTCTTTGAAGTGCATTGCGTATTCGTTCTTGTGCTTAAGTAAGTGCACGAACATTTTGCGGGACTTATCATCGATCGTGACGGCGAAGTACTGATAGCCTTGAATCGCTTGAACAGCGACAGGCCCGTGTAGGTCGCTATGGAGTAGCTCGAGTACGTCGGACGCTCGATTTGTTGACGTCGGAAACGGGGCACGAGTCTGTTTGCCCTTGAGGCACGGCTCGCATTTCGATTGCGGCGGTAAGCGACTTCCTACAATATCCATTCCTTGAACGGCGCCTTTTCTGACCATATCCAGCACGTATTTGTAGTTTATGTGGCCTAGGCGGCGATGCCAGGTATGTAGGTCAGCTCGAGCGATGTGACTGGCGGTATATGCGATGAACTCGTTTGCTTCTAGGTCGTCCTTATCGTTCAGGCCCTCCGGCTCGACAGTGGCAAGGTGAGCGGTCGGTTCGGCATGTTTAACTCGCGCATTTAGTCGGTAAAGCTTGACACCTAACTCGCGTGCATAGCCGATCTCGGGTCCACGGCCCTTGTCCTCGAGGAGCCTGGCATCCTTGTCGCCAAATAGAACGAAGGTGCCAGTTTTGGCAAGCTGTTTGACCAACATGAGGCTCGCATGCAGTCCCGGTACGTGTAGTACACCGTCAATGAACATTTTGGTCTCCTGACGGGCTTCGTTGCATAGCGTAAGCAGCACACGGCCGATTCCTGTCGCATTAGTCAGGTTCCCGTCGCCCACTCAAACTGGGATTGGTGGTACCAATGGCTGGTAAGTCGAGAACCATGCTCAATTTCAAGTCATATGTTTTGACGCGCCAGAGTCGAGCAGCCACGTGTCTCGGGCAGACGGATCGTCCACGGCCAGCATCGCATATAGCAACGGCATATCCTCGGGTTCAGCGGGTGTCAGAGCCACTTTGGCTGACTCGGTTTTAGGTGCAGTACTCAATTCGCTCGGTTTCGGCTCGTTTGACTTAGCGGCTCGTCGCTTTTGGTGTGGTCCAGTCCCTTCGGCTCCGCCTCCTTTCGCCCAGCATTCCTTCTTGGTGTGCCCGGGCTTGGCGCAGTTATCGCATAAGGGGCCTTTCGCCTTTTTCTTCCCTTTTGGATCGCTCGGTTTCTTGGATTTCGGCTTGGGAGCTTGAGCATACATCGCAGTGAGTCCGTCGCCTGTCTTCCGTCGTTCCTCTTCAGTAAAGGCGGCATTTGTGACCATTTCCGAGGTAATGAGTCCGGTCTGGGTGGATGTCTGGAGGATCGTTCTGACAATCGCATAGGACGGGGGGAGCGCATTCATGAAGACTTGGGCAAGCAGTAGGTCGGTAACGGGCTCGCCAAGGGTCTTCATTTTCGAGGCAATCAATCGGATGCGATTGAAACCAGCAGATAAGTTTTCTTCCTCCTCGATTTTCGCGCTCATGAGTTGCTTATAGCAGAAAGAAAGCGACTGCATTCCTTTCCCTTCCCAGCGCTCGACAACTTTCGTCCACGCCTCGTGCGCCGATGTCGTCTCCCTCACGTCGGCCATCGCTCCGTCTTCCATGTTCAAGGTAATTTGAGCGAATGCATCATCGTCTTGTTTCTGCCAGTTTTCGATTTCGGTTTTATTGGCTGACACTTTGACAGAGTCCTTTTTATCGATCTCGGTGAGTGGTTCAGGCTGTCTTTCGGTGCCATAAGCGATTTTGAGCAGTCCTTGTATGCGTAGGACCGTTGTTTGGCGGAATTTCCACGAATCATAGTTGGATCCGTCGTCCTTCAAGAGCGGAATCTCGTAGGTTTTCTTACTAAGGTAAGCGTCGGTCGATGCCATTGTTGGGGTAGTAACGTTTACAGCGTTCACTGGGTCCTCTTCTGCTTCACTTTTGACGCTACCAGGGCTCATAACCTGTTGCGATATGCGCAGTGCCAGGCTAGATAATCGTGTATCTCAGCTCGTGCTACTTGAGAGTAGAGAACTTGTATATATATACCTAGATAATCGTGTATCTACAGGTAATATAAGTAATAGAAAATGAAAAGAAACATCTAAACTATACCTCAGCTTGTGCTACTTGAGAGTAGAGAACTGAGGAAAACTTTCTCCGAAGCTCGAGACCATGTGGAACGCAATCACGTGATGCGCATATATCTACGTATAAGACTGTATATTCAACAGTGAGAGCTGGCATTGTCCTGCTGAAAAATCACCCCCTTGGGCTCCAACCCTAAATGCTCCAGGCTGCCACCAAGCCCACCACCCAAAATCTCAAGGCAAACCCCCTGGGTCAATGTTCCTTCTAACCTGCATCCCAGACTGGTCCCATTATATCCCATACACCCCCAAAACATCAAAGATCTGCCTCCAAAATTTGTTGTTCCAACCATCAGCCGCTCAAACAGCTCCTTTCCTCCACACACCCAGCCCCACTTGACCCCATCTGACCCCAGGTGGTTAGTCTTAGTCTTGTTGGACCAGAGTACCCGTTTCCAATTCTCCACTGTCCAGTGCTGGTGTGCCACAGCAAAGGCAAGACATGCCTTCCAGGCTTCAGCAGTGAGCTTCGGTTTTTTGACCTTTTTCATGGCCTTAAGACCAGCACTTTTCAGTGCACAACAAACCATTTAAGGATTTATGGATACCCCTGTAAGGTTGGAGGGTGTTTGTGTTGCCTCCCAAGTGGATACTGAGTTTCCATGGGTCACTAGGCAGACAGCATGCTAGACTGCAGTCAGACAAAGCTTGTGTGGCCACCCACCAACAGATGTGGGAAGGTTTGGGCAATAGTCTGCACAAGTAGTGGACACTGTATGATGCAAAACTCTGCAATCCAATACAATTTGAGTGACAGAATTGTTGAACATTCAGTCTTATATGTGTATATATGCATATCACATGACAGTGTTCCACATGGACTTGCGCTTCAGGGAAATTATATCCTCAATTCTCTACTCTCAAGTAGCACAAGCTGAGTTACATCAATTTCCAGCTTGGCACTGTGCATATTGCAATAGGTTATGTGCCCTGGTAGCATCAAAAAGGAACCAGAGAACCCAGAGAATGCTGTAAAAATCACTACTACAACAATGGCATCAACCAACGCTTACCTTAGCAAGAAAACCTATGAGATCCTGCTCCTGAAGGACAAGAGATCCAACCATAGCTCATGGAAGTTCCACCAAACAATGGTCCCCTGGATTTGAGGACTGCTCAAGATTGCATATGGCACAGAAATGCTGCCTGAACCACTCACCAAGACCAAGAAAAAGGACTCTGCCAAAATATCAGCCAATAAAATCGAAATTGAACAATGGCAGAAGCAAGACAATGACGCATTCACTCAGATTACCTTGAATATGGAAGACAGAGCAATGCCCAATGTGATTGAGACAACATCAGCACACAAAGCATGGACAAAAGTTGTCAAATGCTGGGAAGGAAAAGGAATGCAATTGCTATCCTTTTACTATCAGCAATTCATGAGCATGGAAATCAAGGAGGAAGAAGACTTATCTGCTGGGTTCAACAACATCCAATCAATTGCCTCCAAGATGAAGACACTTGGAGAAGTGGTGACTGACCTTATGCTTGCACCAGTCTTCATGAATGCACTCCCCTGTCCTATGCAATTGTCAGCATGGTCATCTAGATATCCACTCAGATCAGCCTCATCATGCCCAACATAGTTGTCAAAGCGGCATTAGCTGAAGAAGAACAGTGGAAGACAGGAGGCAGACTCACAGTGATGTTTGCTCAAGCCCCAAAGGCAAAATCCAAGAAACTGAGCAACCCAAAAGGGAAGAAAAAGGCCAAAGGCCCCCTGTGCAACAACTGCGCCAAGCCTGGGTACACCAAGAAGGAATGCTGGGCGAAAGGAGGCAGAGCCAAGGGGACTGGACCACACCAAAAGCAACAAGCTGCTAAGTCAACCAAATCAAAACTGAGCAAATTGAGTAACACACCTAAAACCAAATCAGCAAAAGTGGCTCTTACAGCCAGGGAACCCAATGATATGCCATTGAGATATGCAATGCTGGCCATGGACAATCAGTCAGCTAGAGATACATGGCTGCTGGATTTGGGAGTGTCAAAACACATGACCTGAAATCAAGAATGGTTTTTGACTTACTGACCTCTGATACCACCAATCACTGTACAAGTGGGTGAGGGGAAAATGATAAATGCAACTGGAATTGGCTGTGTCCAGCTTACGCTACACAATGGAACCTGTAAGGAGACCAACATGTCAATCAACAGTGTACTGCATGTACCAGGACTTCATGCCAGTCTGATGTCTGTCAAACAACTTGCCCAACGTGGCACTTTTGTTCTTTTTGGCAAGAGTGAGGCAAGACTACTGGCAAACAATGGCTGTGGACCCAAGATTGGCTATGCATGCAAGTTAGGTGTTGAATTTACCAACTAAATGTGTCATGACCTTTTGTTTGCCTTGTTTGTTGCTCTGTTTGGTCTTGTTCTGCTCACCTTGGCGCATTTAGTTGCTATTATGTAAGCCATGACCGCGGGACATGCTCGCCTGGCTAGCTTCACTTGTTCCTTGTTTTTCCATTGACTTGTCACGCCTCCTTTGTTCTGTCCTTGCTTCTCTCAGACTCCTGCTTTCTCCCCTTTGTTGCATACTCTCTATTGTACATAGCCACAGTAGATAGTACATATACCAGCAACACAAGTCTTGCTACCACAAGACTTGTTCTCTTGTTGTTTTCCCCTCACTCATTGCGTGACTCACTTAGGCCTTAGTTGCCGTCCATTTGACCTTTGCCGTCGTCCCAACCCCCATCCTCACTGCCTGTGGAGTCTTGGCCTCCAAGGTTTGGTTAGGGTTGTGACACTAGAACAAGTCTTTTTGCCTTTGTCGCGGATACAGTCTTTGTCACTGTTGGAACCAGGTTTATCATCACTGGGTTATCTCTGAGCACTGCACACCCTTCACCATTGATAGCTAATACCCCTATCTCTCCCCTGCATCATTTACACGTCAAGGCATATTGCAGCTTGCATCCATTAGCATGTTGACAACATCCCCTATCCTCTGATATCACTGAGCCGTTGCCACCTAATCAGGAAGCGCCACTCATATATTCTATTGGAACAAGGACCTCTGACACTTTTGCCTTGAACCTACCATCAACTAGGTTCCCCCTTCTATCTATCTCTACCCAGGGGACTTTTCATTTTTGATAATCAACACTACTAGCCATATTTGGTTGCAGCGCACCAGGAAGCGCACTTATTATAGCTCATGTCGGTTTACCCACAGGGGGAATTGGTTTCAGGACGCATCAGTAGAACTTTTGGCCTAGGACGCTCAACATCCCAGATCTTGAGATTAGCACAGTGTTGGGCTGGATATCAATGTAACTCAGCTCGTACTACTTGAGAGTAGAGAACTGAGCATATATATACCTGGATATCAATGTAACTACAGGTAATATAAGCAAATGAATATAAAAGATAAAATCTAAACTATACCTCAGCTCGTACTACTTGAGAGTAGAGAACTGAGGACAAAATTTTTTACCAAAGCGTGTGTCCATGTGGAACAGAATCATGTGATACACATATATACACATATAAGACTGAATATTCAACACGCCCACTCAGGATTATGCAAAAAATGAAATGAAAGGATTTAAAACATTCCCATCCCAGTAACAAAACCAGGGAATTTGATGCAACCAAGTGGTTTAGTAAGCGCATTGGCAACCTGTTGTTTGGTCGGAATAAATTGAAGGTCGACTTTGTGAAGTGCAATCACCTCTCAAATAAAATGATGTTTTACTCAAATATGTTTTGTATTTTGATGATTAACGGGATTCTTGGCCAATGCAATGCTCAATTGATTGTCGGTAAGCAAAGTTGTCGGACCTTTTGACAAAACTCCAAGTTCTTCAAGAAATTGACAAAGCCAAATCAATTGGCGGGTGGCACTTGCAGCAGCGACATATTCAGCCTCGGTACTTGACAATGAAATCGTTGGTTGTTTTTGGGATGACCAAGCGATGCTTCCTCTGGCTTGTTGGAAGATCCAACCAGTAGTCAATCAACCCGTATTAGGATTGCCAGCATAGTCTGAGTCAACATATCCAATCGGCTTTGACAATTTTGATCATTCGAATACAATCCCAAGTGCTTTTGTGCCTTGTAGGTACCGTAGAACCCGTTTGAATGCTGACCAATGCTTGTCGCCAGGATTAGCGGCGTGTTGGGCAAGCAATCCGGTCGCAAAAGCGATGTTGGGACGAGTTGAAATCATTGCATACATGAGCAATCCGACTCCACGTTGATAGAGCGTCCAATCAACAGTAGGAGCGTTGAGTTTGGGTAGATTTGGTGACTCTGCCATTGGTGTATCCCATGGCTTGGACTTGGTCATGCTGAATCGAGCTAATATGTCGCTAATGTACCGTTTTTGACAAATTTTGAGCGTGCCAGCAGCGCGATTGCGCTCAATTTCAACTCCGATGAACATGCATGCCTTGCCTAGATCGACAATGTCGAACAATTCGCGCATTTTCGACTTGATTTCCTCTAGAAACGAGAGAGGTTTGCCAGCTAGGAGCATGTCGTCCACATGAGCTAAAATTATCGCTAAATTATCGCCATCCCGCTGAATGAATACGGCGTGGTTGCTTTTGGTTCTTGTGAATCCGATCACTTCGAGAACCTCCTTAAGTCAAAGGTAGAATGCTCAAGCGGCTTGTTTCAGACCGTATAACGCTTTAACAAGTTGCCAGACGTGATCGCCTTTGGCAAATCCCTCGGGTTGCTCCATGTAGAGCTCTTCCTTGACAACGCCGTGTAGGAACGCCGTTTTGATATCAAGCTGAAGGAGCTCGAGGTCTTTGCTTGCAACGATGCTGAAAAGCACCCTATATGCGTCTGATGCGGCCACTGGCAACGAGATCTCAACATAATCGACACCTGGAGCTTGAAGGAAACCCTTGGCAATGAGTCGGGCTTTGTATTTGAGGATTTTGCCATTGACGTTGCGCTTATATGCGTACACCCAGCGACATTTGATGACCCTTTTGTGAGTTGGTCTATCAGCCGGTTTCCAAACTTTATACTCAGTAATCGATTTGATTTCTTCAATCATAGCTTTGAGCCATAGATTGGTGTCTGGTTGTGCCATAGCTTTGGCATAGGTGTCGGGGGGATGTTCAATTAGCGCATTTAGGGCGCTCTCAGTTGTCAGCTTATTGGTTCATGTGGCAGTCTCGTTCTGCATGCCCACTTCAGCTCCGTATCGTAGTGGCGGTCTAGTAGCTCAACCTGATCGACGTGGAGGCTCAGGCTGTTTCGCTGGCGGCTCTGGCTCAATGGGGGAATTGCTTGTTGGCTCGGCATCAGATTCTTGTTGGCTTACTGGCTCTGGCTTGATGATGATTTCAGGCGTTGGCTCCTGGTGCTCCTGATTGCCCACTTGTTCTGGGAACTTGTCCTCAAAATCTTCAATTATCATGCGTTGTCGCATCTTGCCTCCCTCATCAAATACAACGTCACGTGAGGTGATTACGCGACCAATCAAGCGCTGAATGAGAATATGCGCCTTTTGATTTGGGGCGAATCCAAGGTAAGTACACTCAATCAATCTTGCCTGTAGCTTGGTACGTTGACCATTGGGTACTTGAGCCCATGCCTTGCAGCCAAAGGTGCGGAGTCAGGAGATGTCGGGTAGCTTGCCCGTGAAATTTTTGTCCGGGGTTTTACCGTCAAGCAATCTTTTGGCGTTACATTCCAGATGTATGCGGCGTGAATGATTGCAAGTCCCCAATATTTGTCAGGTAAGTCTGCATCCGCTTGCATCGCTTGTTGACTATCATTTAATGTACGAATTGCTTGCTCTGCTACGCCATTGCTTGCTGAAGAATCCGCCTCGGTCTTCTGGTGCTCGATTCCGTGCGATTTCAGCCATGCTTCAAAAGCATTTGATGCATATTCGCCTCCGCCATCCGTTTGTAAGTGCTTGATCCACTTGCCTGTCAGATTCTCAATTGACGGTTTCAACTCCTTGAAGTGATTCAAGTAGTTGTTTTTATGCTTAAGTAAGTGAACAAATATCTTGCGGGACTTGTTGTCAATCGTGCCAGCGAAGTACTGATAACCTTGAATGGCTTGAACAGTGGCAGGCCCATGTAGATTGCTATGGAGTAACTCGAGTACATTGGACGCTCAATTTGTCGACGTTGGAAATGGGGCGTGGGTTTGCTTGCCTTTGAGGCACGGCTCACATTGTGATTGCAGTGGTAAGCGACTGCCTACAATGTCCATCCCTCGTACAACGCCCTTTCTGACCATATCTAGGACATACTTGTAGTTTATGTGTCCTAGGCGACAATGCCAGGTATGTAGATTGGCTTGGGTGATGTGACTGGCCGTATATGCAATGAATTTGCTTGCTTCTAGGTCATCCTCATTGTTCAGGTTCTCCGATTCGACAATGGCAACATGGGCGGTCGGTTCTGCATGTTTAATGTGCGCATTTAGTCGGTAAAGTTTGACGCCTAACTTGCGTGCGTAGCCAATCTTGGGTCCACGGCCATCGTTTGCCGGGAGTCTTGCCTCACTTTTGGCAAAAAGAACAAAAGTGCCACGTTTGGCGAGTTGTCTGATGGACATCAGACTGGCATGAAGTCCCGGTACGTGCAATACACTGTTGATTGACATGTTGGTCTCCTTACGGGTTCCGTTGCATAGCATAAGCTGGACACGGCCGATTCCGGTCGCATTTATCATATTCCCGTTGCCCACTCAAACGGCGATTGGTGGTAACAGAGGTTGGTAAGTCAAAAACCATTCTCAATTTCGGGTCATGTGTTTTGACGCTCCCGAATCGAGCAGCCACGTGTCTCTAGCTGACTGATTGTCCACGGCTGGCATCGCATATATCAATGGCATATCATTGGGTTCTTCGGCTGTGAGGACCACTTTTGCCAATTCGGTTTTAGGTGCGTTACTTGATTTGCTTGTTTTTGATTCAGTTGACTTAGCGGCTTGTCGCTTTTGGTGTGGTCCGGTCCCTTTGGCTCCGCCTCCTCTCACCCAGCATTCCTTCTTGGTGTGCCCGGGCTTGGTGCAGTTGTTGCATAGGGGGCCTTTGGCCTTTTTCTTCCCTTTCAGGTCGCTCAGTTTCTTGGATTTTGGCTTTGGGGCTTGAGCAAACATTGCTGTGAGTCCGCCTCCTGTCTTCCGTCGTTCTTCTTCAGCTAATGCCGCTTTGACAACCATGTCGGGCGTGATGAGGCTGGTCTGAGTGGATGTCTGGATGACCGTGCTGACAATCACATAGGACGGGGGGAGCGCATTCATGAAGACTTGTGCAAGCATAAGGTTGGTCACTGCTTCTCCGAGTGTCTTCATCTTGGAGGCAATCGATCGGATGTTGTTAAACTTGGCAGATAAGTCTTCTTCCTCCTCGATTTTTGCACTCATGAATTGCTGATAGTAAAAGGATAGCAATTGCATTCCTTTTCCTTCCCAGCGTTTGACAACTTTCATCCATGCTTTGTGCGCCAATGTCGTCTCAATCACGTCGGCCATTGCTCCGTCTTCCATATTCAGGGTAATCTGAGCGAATGCGTTGTCGTCTCGCTTCTGCCATTGTTCAATTTCGATTTTATTGGCTGATACTTTGGCAGAGTCCTTTTTCTCGGTCTCGGTGAGCGGTTCAGGCGGCATTTCTGTGCCATACGCGATCTTGAGCAGTCCCCAAATTTGCAGGACTGTTGTTTGGCAGAACTTCCATGAGCTATAGTTGGATCCGTTGTCCTTCAGGAGCGGGATCTTGTAGGTTTTCTTGCTAAGGTAAGCGTCGGTCAATGCCATTGTAGTAGTAGTAACGTTTACAGCGTTTTCTGGGTTCTCTGGTTCTTCACTTTTGACGCTACCAGGGCTCATAACCTCTTGAGATTAGCGCAGTGTTGGGCTGGATATCAATGTAACTCAGCTTGTACTACTTGAGAGTAGAGCACTGAGCATATATATACCTGGATATCAATGTAACTACAGGTAATATAAGCAAATGAATATAAAAGGTAAAATCTAAACTATACCTCAGCTCGTACTACTTGAGAGTAGAGAACTGAGGACAAAATTTTTTACCAAAGCGCATGTCCATGTGGAACACAATCACGTGATACACATATATACACGTATGAGACTGAATATTCAACACCAGATTCCAAGTGCAACCGGCATCATGTCAGGCGAGACAGGGACCTCCCAATTGGATCCTTCAGTTCAGGGAACCAAGCTGTATCAAGTATCATTTGGTGTAGGGGCCCCAGTGGCTACATTGTTGCCACCCAACGCAAACCGCAATAATGCCTCCATGCGCACTGGGGATCTCCAAGCCCTGGAACCAGAAGCAAGTGGACGAGTGGAAACCAGACCATCAGACCAATATATCAAGAGCCATCTAGAAAGTGGTCAATGGTACAACACTTGTGGGACCACCAATGAGGATATCGCTGCCTTCCTACTTAGAATCGCACAACAAGTCGAAATCACTAGTAGATGTGTTGATAATATCCACCAATGGATACTCTACAATTCAGGGGATGGTGACCTAAACCTTCAAAACATTCAAGCCACTCAAGCCGACGTTCAAATCAATCAAGCGCTCCTCAATACTATGCAAAACAATATGGACATTCTGATTCGCCAGGCTGGGGGACACGCTTATCAGCCTGGTAACCAAGGAAGAGGGGGAAATCTCAACGCATCGCAACCTCAGGGCAGGGCCCCTCTTAATCAACAAGCGCTAGGAAGGTCTATTGAGCGATTTACACTTGGTCCAGCCCCTGTGGCTCCACCTGCCACTAGCACTACTCCTGCTGCCCCCCGGACTTCCAAAAAGAGTTTGGCCAGCAAACCCCCTGAGTACAATGGCAAACGCGGTCAGAAGGCTAGGGACTTTACCTTTGCCTGCAACCTCTACATCAGTACCTCAGACCTGCATTACAATACAGTGGATCAGCAGATCCTCTTCATCATTTCATACCTGAGGGGGGAAGCCAGGGAATGATTTGTCCTTTCCTTGAGCAGGAAATGGCTGGTGTCCCTCAACCAATCCTTAACAACATGACCCTCTTTGAAGAAGCCTTCAAAGAGGCCTTTGGCAAGGTAGAGCAAGCGGAAGTTTACTGGCAGAAATATCGAAATCTGAAACAAACCAAGTCGGTGGTCGATTATATTTCAAATTTCCGAACTTACTCCAGTGCTCTGGGCTACAATGAGACTACCCTCAAAGACGATTTTTATTCTGGCCTCAAGGACAAAATCCAGGATGTCATGTCAATTCAAAACATTGATTGCCACGCTGTTACCCTCACACAGTTGATGAATCATGCGTCTAGGATTGACGCAAACCTTATTGCATGAAATTTGGAGAAAAAGGCCAAGGGCCTGGAGAAGGCGACACCAAGCGGAACCTTCAAAAAGGTGACCACGAGTGCAACAGCACAGAAGACGGAATTCAAGGAAGGGGACAAGATTTACACCATGGGACCAAAAGGCGCAACCAGGGGACAAATTACAAAGATTGGCAAGAACAAGAAAGGGTTCAAGATTCCTACTATCAAATGGGAAGACGGATCTGAAAGCAAACTTCCATTCCCCTACCTACACTTAAATACTCACATGATGGCAGGAGTTGAGTTGGCAGCATCCAGCAGTTTGGAACTCACCTGTTACTGCTGTCTGTCATGAGCTGACTAAGCTCAGACATTTTATTCTGATTTTATATCTTTTTTTCCGAACACTTTCCGTTTTTGGTACAAATGTCCTCTGGCGCTTAGCTTGTATCAGGTGATGTATTTGTCTTTTCATTTGATATTGGTGATGCTTCCGGAACTTCCAGAATGTCAAGTCATATCTCTTATCTTGCTTATCATCAGTTGTACTCGGCTTTCCCATACTGATAGATGATGACGTGGCTTTGATCCCTCATGTATATAAACCCAGAGGTCAAGCCGGTTAACGGCAAGGCTTGACCTCCTCTCCACTACGACTTGCTCAATCAAATCCTCTTACTATCACTACTCCTTGGGTTCTAAGACTTATCTAAGTCAAACCGCTTAACCTTTCATATACCTAATTGACCCAAGTTGGGACACTGTCAAAAGAAGGGTCATATTGCCAAAAATTGCGTCATCAAAATAGCCGCTTTGGAGGAAGTTTCTGATGAGGAATTGGGAAAAGGCAGTGTCTGAAGGGAGCATCAGGCACCCTGAAGACAGAATTAGATTGTGTTGCTATGGAGAATCAAAATCAGTCTGTAAACAAAATACATTTATGTTCCACCAAATACGCAGACCAACTCCGTGTGCCAATAACAATCAAAAGCCTGAAAAACCTTATCACAGTTGCTATGATTGACTCCGGTGCCTCCGGAAACTTCATTAATTCCGAATATATTGCTAAACATAAAATCCCTACAAAAAAGAAGAAAGTGGCGCAGCAGGTGCAGGTCATTCATGGACGGCCAATAGCAAATGGACTTATTGAGCGGGAGGCTACCTTCCAAATTATTATGAACAATCATGTGGAGGAAATCACTTGCAATGTAGCGCCTTTGGGACAACACACAGTAGTCTTAGGCATACCATGGTTGAAAAAGCATAATCCACAAATTGATTGGACAGGAGGAACACTAGAATTCAATTCACACTTCTGTGCGTCTGAATGTCTTTACGGAGAGTGCAGCGCATTAGAAGGGGGGGTAGTGGGAAAGCTTCCCAACAAGTATCTGGAGTTTCAGGATGTTTTTGTCGCAAAAGAAGTTGATAAACTCCCACCACATCAACCCTATGACCTCAAAATTGAACTGGAACCTGGTGCTAAACCCAAGATTGGGGTGGTCTATTTGTTAACCAAAGAAGAAGACCAAATCCTGAAAGCATGGATTGACAAAAACTTGGAAAAGGGATTCATTGTTCCATCCACCTCTGAATGGGCGTCACCAGTCATGTTTGTCCGTCGCCATGATATTGACAGCATTCCCCAGCCACCAAGACTGTGCATGGACTACAGGTACTTAAACAGGTGGACAAAGAAAAACCGTTACCCACTCCCAAGGACTGATGATCTCATCAAATGAGTTAAAGGAGCCAAGATCTTCACCAAATTGGATTTAAAATCTGGTTACAACATGGTCAGGGTTGCTGAAGAAGACCTATACAAAATGGTGTTTAGAACAAAATACGGCCTTTATGAAACCAAGGTCATGCCGTTTGGTCTGACCAATGCACCAGTAACCTTCCAGAACATGATGGACACAGAATTCAGGGACATCAAAGGAGTCTATGTGGAAATTTACATTGACGACATCTTGATCATCTCCAAAAACCCAGAAGAACACCCCGCTCATGTCAAAGAAGTACTGCGTAGACTACAACGGATGGGCTGCTATTGCTCCCTCAAGAAATGTTTGTTCCATGTGCCAAAAGTGGACTATTTAGGCTTGGTAATTTTGGGAGAAGCAGTTGAGATGCAGGAAGAAAAAGTGTTGGCAATCAAAAAATGGCCAGTTCCAAGGAATGTTACTGATGTTCAAACCTTTCTGGGATTTGCAAACTTCTACAGGGGGTTCATCAAGGGTTATACGCACATTGCCAGACCCCTCTATGACCTCACTATGAAAGGGAAACCATGGGAATGGAATGCAGAGACACAGGCTAGCTTTGAAAGAATGATCCAGGAATTTCTACAAGCACCCATCCTGTTACAACCAGATCAAGAAAAAGGGTTCATCATTGAATGTGACGCATCAGACAAAGCCACGGGAGCGGTCCTTAGTCAATATGGAATGGATAGCAAACTGCATCCTGTTGCTTTCATGTCCAAGAGCCTATCACCAGGAGAGCAAAACTACGATATTTTTGATAAGGAACTCCTGGCAATTATCAAAGCTTTCAAGGAATGGCGTCATCTATTGGAAGGAACAGAAATTCCAGTTCTACTCATCACCAATCATAGGAATCTAGAGTATTTCATGACCTCCAAAGTCCTCACCAAGCGTCAAAACAGATGGGCGGTCTTCCTGTCAGAATTCAATTTCCAGATCAAATATTGGGCTGGCAGACTCAATGGAAAAGCCAATGCACTCAGTCAGTGGAGCGACCACGATCTAGAAGGGGGGGTAGTCCCTCAAAGACCCCTACTTGCACCTCACATCTTCATCAATTTGGCCAAAGAAACATCTACTGGCATAGCATCAACGGCAGAGATTCACACTTCCATTCAAAATCAGCTGCCAAGTGACAAATACATCCAGTCCATTTGGGCGTTCCTCAGCAATCAACCCAAGAAAGCACCTGCCACAGTCCAGAAGGAATTTGAGGATTGGAAGATCCAAAATAACTTGCTATACAGGAAAGGTTGGGTCTATGTTCCTAGCAACAACAAGCTCAAGCGACAAATCTTGGAACTCCATCATGACAACAAGGCAGCCGGTCACATGGGGCAAGCAAAGACTTTGGAATTGATCAAGCGGGAATACTGGTGGCCATCAATGAAGGCATTTATCAACAAATACATGTCATCCTGCGACTTGTGCCAACAAAGCAAACCAATCAACCAGCGCCCCCTAGGAGAATTGCAACCACTAGAGCTCCCCCCTAAACCCTGGCAACACATTTGGGTTGATATGATTGTCAAACTACCCCTATCAAGAGGCCTAGACTCTATTCTGGTTATTGTCAACACACTCACAAAAATGGCACACTTCATTCCCTGTACCAAGAAGATCACATCCCCCAAGTTAGCAGAATTGTTCATGGAACACTGTTGGAAGCTGCATGGTACCCCAGAAACAGTCGTGTCAGATCAAGGCCCCACCTTTGCATCAAGGTTCATGAGAGAACTCTATCAGGCCTTGAAGATTAGACCCAGACTCTCTACTGCTTATCACCCTGAGACAGATGGCCAGACGGAATGAATCAACCAAATGGTAGAGGCCTTCCTGCGGACCTATGTATCCTTTAGACAGCATGATTGGGCTTCTTTGCTTCCCTTTGCCAAATTTGCGTATAACAATTCCTTCCACTCTAGCATTGGCATGACCCCTTTCTTTGCCAACTCGGCTCATCACCCCTCCATTGATGGCACACCATTAGAAGACAGTTCAGTTCCAGAAGCCTCGGCTCACGCCCAGCGCATCCACAACAACCTGGAAGAAGCCAAAGCAAGCCTGACCCTGAGTAAAGAACGGGACAAGGAATATGCGGACCAACGGCGTCTAGAGGATCCCTTCATCATTGGGGACAAAGTTTGGCTCAGTCATGATCACATCTCTTTGAATGGACCATCAATCAAACTTTCTCACAAGCGTCTGGGCCCTTTCACAATCTTGGAAGCAGTTGGAAGGAATGCGTACAAACTGGAACTTCCACCATCCATGACCATGCATCCAGTAGTCAACGTATCCCGCCTTGCCAAGTATGAAGAAGATGAGATTGAGGGACGCGTTATTGAACCACCACCACCCATTGAGACCCCTGAGGGTGAGGAAGAATATGAAGTTGAACAGATCCTGTCCTCCAAGGTGGAAAGAGGAATCCTCAAGTACTATGTCAAGTGGAAGGGCTACATGTCAGAACACAATTCCTGGGAACCAGTGGAGAACCTTGGCAACGCACCAGAACTCATTAGCAAGTTCCACCAGGAACATCCAGAAGCCATCAAGGAAGTCCCCAAGGTTACAAGGAAGCGTTGCCATGAGGAGACAAAGGACAATTCAGCCGCCAAAGAAAAGGAAGAACGGCCCATTTGGCATTCCAAACATATTAAAGAAGCGGCGGGAGTCCAAGCTCCCCACCAAAAAGTTTTTACTTTCCTCTCCTGTGTGCTTAACACATCCACCCCTTGTACTCCCACTTCTACGCCATGCCTGCCCCCTGCCAATCCACCAACCCGTTCATGGTCCGCGTCTCTGACAACCTCTATACCTGCTTCGCATCCTTCAAACAGACGCTCAAATCCACCTGCAACGAGGGCCGTTATTGGCACTCAGGCCTCCAGCAGGCCTTCTACTTCATTGTCTCTGGCTGCTATTGGTCAGCTTGTGCCCCCCGCTCCTTTGTGGACAAGCCCCTTGTGCGCTGGCGCAACTGGATTGCCCTTGACGCTCAAGACATCCACGATGCAGTCCGCATCATGGACGCCTTGTGCAAGGCCTGTCTTGGCCACCCATTCGAGGTCATCGACCTCACCCAGGATGGCGAATGTGCCGACCCCATCATCTACTTGACAGACAAGGAGGATTGCGGTTTTTGTAAGGGAAATGGGATGGCTGAGGACCCATTTGTGTTGGATGACAGGGCGGAGTTTGTGCTTGTGGCCCGCGGGCCTTCTGATATGACTGTTTTGTCTTTTTCCAAGTAGGCCCCAACCTAGAAAGGGGGGTAGTGTCATGACCTTTTGTTTGCCTTGTTTGTTGCTCTGTTTGGTCTCATTCTGCTCACCTTGGCGCATTTAGTCGCTATTATGTAAGCTATGACCGCAGGACATGCTTGCCTGGCTAGCTTCACTCTTTCCTCACTTTCCATGGACTTGTCACGCCTCCTTTGTTCTGTCCTTGCTTCTCTTGGACTCCTGCTTTCTCCCCTTTGTTGCATACTCTCTATTGTACATAGCCACAGTAGATAGTACATATACCAGCAACACAAGTCTTGCTACCACAAGACTTGTTCTCTTGTTGTTTTCCCATCACTCATTGTGTGACTCACTTAGGCCTTAGTTGCTGTCCATTCGACCTTTGCTGTTGTCCCAACCCCCATCCTCACTGCCTGTGGAGTCTCGGCCTCCAAGGTTTGGTTAGGGTTGTGACAGTCTCTTTGATTGGATGTTTCTTCCCAACAGCCATACTAGTTTGCCTTCTTGGTACTCGATTTTTGCCCTTTCTTCTGGGAGCCTTTGCCTTTCCATTGATGCAATTGCTTTGTTGTGGATGCTATGCCATTTTTTGGTAATGTTGTTTGCTTCAGGAACCGTTGTTTCCTCTGATGATATGTTCCACAGTGCTTCTCTGCTGTACACAATTGTGAAAGGAGAACTTCTTGTTACACAGTGCTTCTGCAGATTATAACTAAATTCTGCAATTGGTAACAAGCCCACCCAATTGTTGTGCCAGTAGTTGACAAAAGTTTGTAGCCAGCCTTCCATCCATTGGTTGATTCTTTCCATTACTCCATCCGTCCAAGGATGGTAGGCAGTGCTGGAACTTGGGCTAGTTCCAATCCTCTCGTAAATGGCCTTCATTAGTTTTGAATTGAAAGTAGTTCCTTGGTCTGAGATAGTGCTTCTTGGGAAACCTTGTAGCTTCCAAATGTTTGTGACAAAAAGGTTTGCAAGGTTGCTCACTGTGTGAGATTCCTTGCAGGGTACAAAGTGTGCCATTCTTGAGAATCAATCTACCACTACCATGATGCTATCCAACCCTTTGGACTTTGGCAATTTCACTACAAAGTTGAATGTGATGTCCTCCCAGGGCCCTCTTGGAATTTCTAAAGGCTTGATTGGAATTATTGATTTTGATCCCTTTGCTTGCTGGCAGGTCTTGCAGGATTCCACGTATCTGTTTATGCTTTGCTTCATTCCTGGCCAGAAGTATCTTCTTGATATTAGCTCCAACATCCTGGCCTGTCCTTGATGACCTGCAATCTTTGAGTCATGGTGCACCCGCATGATGGCCAGTCTGGCTTCTTTGTCTTCTGGAATGTAAATCCTTCCTTTGAACCATATTAGTCCATCCTTGAAGTTGTAGTATTTTGCACTGTGTTGGAGGCTTCTAGGTAACATTTCCCTTGAATTGCAGATCTCTTTGATTTGTGCCAGTCCTTCATCTGTTTCCTGTGCTTCCTTGATTGTTGCTATACTGTCTGTGTCTATTTGTCCCATACATCCTTTAAACCTTTTGACGGGTATCATAACTTGTTTGGGTGTGGGGATTTCCTTGTGGTCTGACTGCCTTGACAATAGGTCTGGTTGTGATGAAAGGATTCCAGCTTGGTATATGATATCAAAGTTATAGGAACCCAATAATTGATGCCATCTTGCGTGTTGACAGTTGAATGTCCTTGCTTCCTTCCAGAACTGTAGGTTCCTGTAATCAGTGTATATTGTGATAGGTTCCTTTGTTCCTTCAAGGTATAGCCTCCAGTGTGTCAATGATTCTATGATTGCCATGACTTCCTTGTCATGGACATTGTAGTTGAGTTGAGCCTCATTGAAGGATTTTGACAGGAATGCAATAGGGTGTAGGTAGCCATTGTCTTGCCTTTGAGACAGGATTACCCCCATTGCTACTCTGCTTGCATCTGTTTCCAAGAAGAAAGGTTTGTCAGGATCAGGGTGGCGTAGTGTGGGTTCTTTGCTGATTTCTGCTTTCAGAGATTCAAAAGCTTCTTGTTGATCATTTCCCCATTCCCATTTGTTATCCTTTCTTGTCAAGGTTGTCAAGGGTTTTGCTAATTGGCTAAAATTTGGTACAAATCTTCAGTAGAAGTTTGCAAATCCTAGGAATGCTGGAACCTGCTTGATTGTCTTTGGCTCTTTCCATTCCTTTATTGCTTTGACCTTCTCTTCCTCCATTGAGATACCTGAGTTGCTGATTTGAAGTCTGGTATATGTTAACTTGGTGACAAAGAATTCGCATTTTGGGAGTTTTGCAAATAGGTTTTCATCCAGTAAGATTTTTCACACCTTCCTGACGTCCACAGTTGTTGTGAGCCAGCTCCCTCCATTGGACTTGCCTGTTGTCTTGCCCACCTGTACTTTGCCTTGTGTTGTGTTTCCGTTTCCATTTGCCACATTGCTGCCTTCTTGTGGTTCCTTCTGTTACACTGTGTAATGCAGCTGTGCTTTTGTACAAGTCATGTCTGTTCATACAGCATGACTCACATGGACACTCCTGATTGGTTGACTTGCTTGACTTGTGTGGCTGTGTGTTGTATGACTTGGCCACTTCTTGAATATATATAGAGGACCAACAAGCCTGGTAACCCCAGCTTGTTTTGTCTTGTCAAACATCCCCTTTGAGTGACACTTTGAACCACCCCTACCCTTAAGAGTCTACAGCCAATTAAGTGTGGTGCAATTCAAGAGGTCCCTTAGGTCTTAGTGCTGTCCACTCTCCATTGCGGCTTGTCTCATAGCCACCAAGAAGAAGCTTATGACAACAGTATGTTGACTTCTGTTCTTGGAGAAGACCAGGATGTTGTCAATGTATACTTTAATGCATACATCAATAAGATCATGGAAGATGTGGTTCATGTATCTTTGGAATATGGCTGGTGCATTTTTTAGTCCAAATGGCATGACAACATATTCAAACAGGCCTTCCTTGGTTCTGAAGGCCATCTTCCATTCAGCCCCTTCCCTGATCCTGATATTGTTAAATCCCATGCGCAGATCAATCTTGGAGAAAATTTTTGCGTCCTTGATTTTGTCCAAGAGATCTTCCATCAGAGGCATTGGGAGTCTGTCATCCTTTGTAATAGCATTTACTCCCCTGAGATCTTGAACAAGCCGTAATTGGCATACTGCTCCTGGGTTCTTTGGATCCATTGGCTTCTTTACAAAGAAACAAGGTGAAGCAATGGGTGATTTGCTTAGTCAAATTTTTCCAGCTGCAATTTCCTCATCCAGGTACTCCCTTAGTGCAATTGATTCAGCTGGAGAGAGTGGGATTGGTCTGGCCGGTTTTGGAAGTTTGGCCCCTTCCCTAAAGTCAATGGCACAGTTGTATGGATGATGATCTGGAATCCTTTTGCATTTTTCTTTGCTGAACACATCAGCAAATTCCTTGAATTCTTCTGGTAGGTCGTCTATCAAGGCCATTCTTGCCTGGAATGGCTCTGTTTGCCATGATATGTGCTTTGTTTTCCAGTTGATAACAGGGTTTGCATCTTCTAACCACACTAGCCCTAGTATGAGTTTGGTCTCCCCAGTAGGCATAGCAAAGAAGACTTGTTTGAAGGTTCTTCCCTCTACGTCCAGTTCCAGCCTGGCTTTGAATTGTATTTGGTGTGAGAGTTCCTTTCCCTGGATGCCAATTACTCTACATGGAGTGGAAAGTTCAATGAGTGGAATATTGTTGGAGCAAGCCCAGGAGATGTCCATGAAGTTTTTTGATGCTCCTGAATTGATGAGAGTAGGGATTGGTTCTGTGATTCCAGCAACACTTGTGTAAACAATGGCTGATTTGTTTGTTGCTCTAAAGTACATTGTTTCCACTGCCAGTTCTTTGGTCTCTCCACACGCAGTTAGAGGGAGACCCCTTCTTTTCCCAATTCTTCTATGATTGTTCCTTCTCTTCCATTTACGTTGGGTTTGGTTGTTATCCACTCCTTGGACAAGCATTTGAGTGAATGGTGACCCTCTTGTCTGCACTTCAGACATTGGTTTGTTGCTATCCTTGCCTTGTATACTTTGTCTGGCAACAGCTCCATAGAGGTTTGTCCGCTAGTGGTCAATTGAGGTGTTTTCTTTCCGGTAGAGGCCTTGATCTGTTGCAATTTCTGATCAATGGAAATTGCAAGAGTGATCCATTGATTAAGGTTAAGGCGCCTTTTGGTTCCATCCTTGTTGATAAGGGAGAGTTCAAATCATGCCAATTCTGTTTTGATTTCTGGCTTGAGTCCTTCCTTGAATTGGTTGATAAGAGCTTCTTCCCCCCAATTCACATCAACAATATGAAAGCGGAATTCCATTGCATAATTTGCTACTGAGTTGATCTGCTTGCTTTTTTGGATTTTGGCCTCTGCCTTGGCCTTCATGTTAGGGTCACTGAATTGCTCCATGAAGTGTGTCTTGAATGTTTCCCATGACCTTAGGTTTGGGTCTGGAACTCCTTTGTTCATAGATCAGAGTAACACCTGCACCCAATGTGTAGCAGACCTGTTATCCAATTGGAAATTGGCTAATGCTTCTCTAATTTGTTCTTGTCCCAAACTGTATTGGTCACCCAACCTGACAAAGTAACTTTCCATCTGGGTGATGAACATTTCTGCTCCTTCTCCTTTCTTCCCATCAAAGGCTTCTGGTCTAGTTATTTTTGGACACCTAGTTTCCCTTCTGTTGTCAGGATTTTCTGTGAGCTGACAAAGTCTTTGTTCCAACTCGTCAATTCTAGTAGATTCTGCTTTGGGGTGGGGAGGTGATACAGCATGTAGGGATGCTTCATCCATCTGTTTGCGCTTGTTGTTGATGGCCTCTTGGATGGTGTTAATTTGTTCAATGGTGATCCTTCCATCTCCCCTGAGCTCTTCTATCCCTTGGGTGACTGCCTCATTCCAGGCTAATTGTCCCTGCCTTGTGGTGTTGAGATCTTCTTGCACATTATTCACAAGTCCTTGCATGTTTGTGATTTTGTTTCTCAGGCGGATCACGTCCTGTCCAACTAGGAAGCTGTTGTGTTCACTGTTTCATGTGGCGTTAAGGATGTCCATAAGGTTTCCTTGTAGGGTGTTGATGGAATTGTTGAAGATTTGTTGGTTGTTAGCCAATACTTGAGTGGATTGTTCTAACCCATTGAGCCTTCTATCAATCATTACTCTCATTTTGTCAATGACCCTTAGAAGTGCATTGTGTCTTCCAAGATGAAGATTGTCAAGGTCATCAAGATTGCTAATCATGGTTCTACCACTGGAGCTAGAACTTGAGCTGGGAACCTCAGGAGCACCTTGGCCCTCAGTTGCTGTTGGTTGCTGGGAATACCCTTGTGGTACATATGGTGGTGCTGGGTTTATGGGTGTCACAGCTTGAGAGCTTATTGGGACTGGACTGGCATTGGTAATAGTTCCTCCCATCTGGGGCACTTGAGGAGTGTGGGAGATGTGTGGCATGGGTGGCAGTCTGATAGGAACAAGGGATACGCCCCCATGCGCTTCAGGTTGGGGAGAAAAGAACTGTCGTCTGGGTCCCATGGGCCATAGTGGACGTGAGGGTCCTGGACTTGCAATAGAAATTGGAATTCAAATCGTGACAGGTGTGGGATTGTAGGTAATATGCCCTGGTTCCCTAGTGACAATTGTAGGTTCTTCCTGAATGACTGAAACATTCTCAGTGTTGAATGTTCCAGGCATAGAAGCTTGACTTTGTGGCCAAGGCCTTGCTGGTTGTCCGGCCCGTGCTTGTGCAATATCTTGTTAGTGGAGGGAACTTGTAGGTGTTGCAGCCCTACTTGGTCCTCTCCTTGTTGATAAAGGTGTTCAGAGGCGTGATCCCACGTCCTCCTGAATGGACATGATTGTTAAGCTTGTTTTGTAATGTTGTAAGCTTCTTCTTGGTGGCTGTCCCAACTTGGGTCAATTAGGTGTATAAAAGGTTAAGGGGTTCAACTTAGACAAGTCTTAGAACCCAAGGAGTAGTGATGGTCAAGCAGATTTGATTGAGCAAGTCCTAGTGGAGAGGAGGTCAAGCCTTGTCATTAACCGGCTTGACCTCTGTGTTTATATACATGAGGGATCAGTGCCATGTCATCATCTATCAGTGTGAGAAAGCCAAGTACAACCACCAATAAGCAAGATAAGAGATATGACTCAACATTCTGGAAGTTCAGGAAGCAACACCAATATCAAATGAAAAGACATATACATCACATGATACAAGTTAAGCGCCAGAGGACATTTGTACCAAAAAAGGAAAGTGTTCGGAAAAAAAGATATAAAATCAGAATAAAATGTCTGAGCTTAGTCAGCTCATGACATTACCCCCTCCTAAGGGCCTGGCGCATTAGGATGAAGTTTGTGGAATTTATTAACTAGCTCAGGAGCATTCTTGAGGTCTTCCTTTGATTGCCAAGAATTATCTGCATGAGAGTATCCTTTCCACTTAACATAGTAGTGAAGTTGACAACCAATTTTCTTGGAATTAAGGATCTCTTCCACTTCCCACTCTTCTTCTCCTTGTTGTGTGACAATAGGGGGTGGTTGAACGGGTTCACAACCATGGGGATCAGGGTGGAATTTTTTAAGCAGCACGACATGGAAGACAGGATGAATCTTCATTGATTTTGGTAGTTCCAGTCTAAAGGCGTGAGTCCCTACTTTTTCCAGTACTTTGTAAGGGCCTAAAACTTTGTGGGAGAGTTTTACTGAAGGTCTGTCTGTGCATATGTTTTGATGATTAAGCCAGACTTTATCTCCAGGGTTTATCTCTTCTGGTCTTTGGCTCCTTTATCAAAGTAGTATTTGTAGGACTGGTTTGCTAGAATAAGAGCTGCTTTGACTTCATTGTATCCTTTCAACAGGAATTCCGCATGGGCATCAGCTTCAGGAACAGTATAGTCTGATTCTTCCCCAATGTTCATTCTAGGGTTGAAACCTTGGCAGATCTGGAAGGGGGTTTTGCCAGTGGATGCTTGGATTCCATTGTTGTAAGCAAATTCTGCCATAGGGAGTAGGGCCACCCAATTGTTTTGCCTATGGTTGACAAAAGCCCTGATAAAGATTTCAACAACCTGGTTTGCCTGTTCTGACTGTCCATCTGTTCTTGGATGGTAGGCTGTGCTGAAGGTGGGTTTTACATCCAACCGTTTGTACAGATGCCAGATGAATTTTGAATTGAAAGTGGATCCTCTGTCTGAGACTGTTGCTTTTGGGGTGCTGTGAAGTTTCCAAATGTTTGCAACAAAGATATTGGCTATGTCAACTGCTGTGGCTGTTGATTTGCAAGGGAGATAGTGTGCCATCTTGGAGAACCAATCTACAACTGTCAAGATTGCATCATATCCTTCTGACTCTGGGAGCCCTATAATCATGTCATAGGAGATCTCCTCCCAAGGTCTCTCAGGAATATGTAAGGGATGCAGTAGTCCCATGGGGAGGTGGTTCAACGGTTTAACTTGAATGCATATTTTGCAGTGTGACACATAAGAGTTGACAAATTTCTTCATGGTTGGCCAGTAGTAAGTTCTTGAGACTAATTCCAATGTTCTTGCTTGTCCAGGGTGACCAGCTGTGACATTGTCATGGCGCAACTCCAATATCAGATTTCTGACAGTTTCATCTTTGGGGACAAAGATCCTTCCTTTGAACATTAGGAGTCCTTCTTTGTATTCCCAGTCTTGGACTTTTTTGCTGTTTCTTAGCTTGCTATGAGCTTTGTCTAATCTGGGGTCTTCAAGGATTGCTTCTCTGATTAGGTTGTTGATCTCTTGGTCAGGGGTGATAGCCAAAATAAAAATGTCTGGTTTAAGGAGAACCTGGTTCTCTACCCCCCCCAAAGGTTCTAGATTGTATTGCCTTGAGAGAATATCTGCTTTTTTGTTCTGGTTTCCTGGCCTGTATATGATTTGGAAGTTGAAGTCTACTAGGAAGTTCATCCAACAGATTTTGCATTGGTTCAGTTGTTTGGATGAGGAGAAGTATTCCAAATTCTTGTGATCTGTTATGACTTGAACAGCTTTTTCTGTGCCTTGAAGTAAGTGCCGCCATTCCTTGAAGGCCCTAATAATTGCCAATAGTTCTTTATTGAAAATGTCATAGTTTTGTTCAGCCAGATTTAGTGATTTAGAGAGGAAGGCTACTGGGTGTAATTTCCTTTCTTCATCTTTTTGAGATAAAACTGCTCCTGTGGCGAATCCTGACACATCTGTTATGAGGAAAAACTCCTTATTTTGATTGGGTTGCATCATTATGGGTGCAACCTTAAGAGCTTCTTTTAGTGCGTTCATGGCATCCTGTTCTTTGCTTGTCCATTGCCACTTTTGATCCTTTTTGAGTAGGTTGTACAGGGGTCTAGCTTTGCCAGCAAAGTCTTGGATGAATCTTTGATAGAAATTGACAAATCCTTGGAACTCTTGGACTTGTTTGACATTCTTGGGTGGTTTCCAATTCATAGCTGCTGTGACCTTTTCCTGGTCCGTTTTGATCCCTTTATTTGAAATAACCAGTCCTACCCAATCCAGTTTGGTTTGATGGAACTTGCACTTCCTCAGTTTTGCAATCAACTTGTGTTCCCTTAGTCTTTTTAGCACCTCTTTGATGTGTTCTGGATGATCTTTGACTCGTTTGGAAAAAATGAGGATATCATCAATGTATCCAAGTACAAAAACCCCCATAATATCCCTGAATATGAAGTTCATTAGGGACTGGAAGCTTGATGGGGCGTTCTTGAGACCAAAGGGCATGACTTTCCATTTGTACATGCCATACTGAGTTTTGAAGGCTGTTTTCCATTTGTGTCCTGCCGCTATTTGGGTTTGATGAAATCCCTGTGCCAAGTCCAGAGTGGTACCAATGACAAACCCTTCCAAGGCCCTTAACCATTGATCCAGTAGAGGGATTCTGCTTACATTGAATTTGCACAGCAAATTTACATATCTATAGTAGATGCAAAAGCGTAACTCTGGGTTGTTCAGATCTTCTGGATGGGGTTTTTTTACAAACAGAACTGGCAATGCCAAAGGAGATTTGGAAATTTGAATGTGTCCCCTTTGGATGAGGGTTTCTAGTACTTTCTTCATTTCTTTGTCTTCAGCTGGGGATGTTTTGTAGATAGGGCCATGCTTTAATTTGGCTTCTGGTAGGAGGTCAAGTGTAATGTCAGTTGGTCTGTGAGGTGGGAGTTCTTCCAATCTGGACTCGTCAAATACATCTGCAAAATCCTTGTATTCTTCTGGTAAAGTGGTTTTGGCTGCAATTTGAAGTGTAGACAGGACTTCAAGGCAGTTCTTTGAACAGAAATCGCTTGTGTATGCAATTGTCTTATTTTTCCAATTAATTTGAGGATTACGTTTTTTGAGCCATGACATCCCAAGTACTATAGGGTGTCTTCCAATGTTTGTGACATGACATTCTATTTTGCTGGAATGTGTGCCCATATTAAGTTTAAATTCAGTATAGTGGGTGACTTTTCCAGACAAAACTTCTTGTCCAGCTATAACTCATAAGGTTTTTGGTTTTTCATGTTGAAAGAGGGGAAGGTTTGCTTCTTTTGCTAGGGAAAGGTTGATGAAGCAGGATGTTGCACCGCAATCTAGGAGTGCTTGCCCAGAAAATTTCTTTGACTTGTTGACTGACTTAGAATTAGGAGCCATGGCTGGCGGATGAGCGGTGAAATCAATGTGTAATTGGTTTTCATTTGATATTGACATGATTTCAAGTTCACCCATGTTACTATCTAATATATCACCAAGTACTTGGCTCCTTAATAAGCCTTGGTGATGTCTTTTCCCAACTCAATATCTGAAGAGATTTCTTCAATCTGAGCTTCAAAACCAGATGCTACGTTCTTGGAAGGACAGACCCTTGCTGAGTGTCCCTTGCCACCGCATGTGAAGCAAATCATTGGTCCTTTTCCTTTTCCATCAGGATCCATTGCATTGGGGTCCTTGGTAGGAATGGAAGGTTGGGGTGTTTGGACAGTAGGAGTATTGAAAGTGATGGTTCTTGTGTCCTTTTGAATTGCTCCAAATGGGACGTTTCCTTTAGTTCCATCATCCCAGGAAATTTGTGGAACTGGGCAACCCTTGGCGTTTCTTGTGATACTTGAGATTTTGCTTTATTGTACTCCCCCTGTAGGTTTTGACATAAAGATGCAGTCATTTACATTGAACCTTTGTCCTACTGCGGTGTTTGGGTTGCTGGTAGAGGCCCTAGGCGTGGCTTGTTTTGAACTGCTAGTTTGCAGGTTTTGGGTTTTCTTGGGTGCATTGATAGTGTTCATTGTGGAATTGATCTCTAAGGCCCTTTCTCAAACCTGATTGAAGGTTCTTGTTGTTTCATGGGGTTTAAAGTTTTGTGATACCATGGCCATCTTGATTTTGTCTTTGAGACCATTGTAGAAGTCATCACAAAGTACTTGGTCAGTGTACCCGAGTACCAACAAATAGGTAATGAAGTCTCTTAGATATTCTTGGACTGGGTTCTTGTGGATCAACTTTTTGTATAGTTGTCTGAAGCGGTCAATCTTGTGAACATCACCAAACCTGGCTTGCATTTCATTCCAGAATTCATCTATGTCGTGTAGCCAATTTGTTGCTCCCCTTTGTGTTGTGTCCGCATCAATTCCTGGTTGCATCCATACGTAGGCAGGTCCTTTGCAGTATCCCATAATATGGGTGATTTTCAGCTCCATGGTTGCTTGTGGGGATGTATGGTTTATATATAAGGTGCATTGCGATTTAAACTCATCAAATTTGTCCACATCCCCAGAGAACTCTTCTGGAGGGTGCATTTTGAGTTTGTATCCTGGAGTGGTTGTTGATGCGGTAGTGGAGGGTGTTGCCCCCAAGTTTGCAAGTGACTGAGACACTGCATTCATTAATTGGTGAAGGGGTGTAATTTGTGCAGTTTGATTTTGGATTGCAATGATGTCTGCAACATTATTGTTGATTCCCTGTTCTAGGGTAGAGGTGATGCCATTCAAGGCCTTGATGTGACCATTAATCTTTTGCACTTTGTCTATTAAAGCATAGATTGCATGTGCAACTACATCAGGTCCGGATGTTGCCAAAATCTGGGTGAATCCCCCTTGGCTTAGTCATGGGGCTCTGGACATGTTGGAGCAGGGAAACAAGCAAATTTATTGGGATCCTAGACCATACAAAGTATTGGAAATCCTTCTTCAAACCCTCCTATCTTTGATGAAACGCAGACTCCTCAAAAATACCAATTCAAGATTTTTGTCTTCCAAGAACAACGCATTTATTACTCCTAGTTGGTTGTATTGTTTGTATATATAGTTACAACAAACGTCTTCAATAAAGAGTGATAGGGACTCTAGTCTAAGCTGTTCCCTATGTTGTTCCTGTGTGAGTCAAGGTCTTGGTCCCACTGAAAAGGGTTGGGTGCAATGGTATCAAGGTGATTTAGAAGGTGGTAATCCTGGTTAATAGGAATACACACTTCTGTTGCAAGGGGGCAGTATCTGCTTTTGATTTTGTCCTTAAGGGTCTCAATGGTGTGCCACTGACATTTATTGTTGTTGATGAGGTTTTTGACCTTTTGAGTATGTTTTTCTGGGATTTTAATAAGTTGGTTGCAGTTTTCAATCAGGACACGGATTTGTTCTTGTAGGCGCTTGACTTTGATGTTGGTTTCAGCAAGGTTTATGCTTTGGACACAACCTTGACCGGCTTGTTGCTTGTTCATGTTCTTGATGCTGATTTTGATGAACCCAAGCCTTGAGTGAAGTGCTTGGTAGTTGGCTTTGAATTGATTGTAGTTTTTGTCGTTTCTTGTATGCTCAACTCTTAGTTCCTCTGCTTGTTCAACCTGATCTTCTTCTAGTACTTCAATTTGACTGTTTAACTTGTTGACTTTGGTGTCTAGATCAAGTATGAAGTCTTTTAGTCTAAAGACTACTTTGCAGAGGCCAAAGAATGCAGGAACACTTTTAAGGTTAATTAGTCAGTTACTAATTAATCCTTTTTTAGTGCGTACTGATGGAAACAACAAGTTGGTGGGGTTTTTGATGGATATGAGTGTTAACTTGGGTGGTGCTCCAACCACTTTCCAGTTTTGCTTGAGAGGATCTGGCTTCCTCAAGATGTTGATTTGGACGTGAAGGGTGCTAGACGCTAAGCTTTTGCTTTATATACTCCTTATCTGATCTTATCAGTTATCAACAGCCTTGGGCGGGTGTGATAGCGACGGTGTATAACAGAGTAAGGGTGTATTTAGCTGACTAAAGCCCCTATGACCCAAAAGAGGATGATGATTGGGTTCACTGCTAGCATATAGCAACATGGGACTACTGGTCTATATCAAGTATAGCTCTTTGTCTGTTGTACTATGCCTGTTTTCCTGTGTACGTTCTATCTACTTGGTGGAAAAGCAGGAGCTTAAGGCTGATGCTTATAAAGGCTTGACCTAATGTCCTGACTTGGATCAATTAGGTGTATAAAGGTTAAGGGGTTTGACTGTAAGAAGTCTTAGAACCCAAGGAATAGTGATAGTAAGAGCATTTGATTGAAGCAAGTCCTAGTGGAGAGGAGGTCAAGCCTTGTTGTTAACCAGCTTGACCTCTGTGTTTATATACCTGAGGGATCAGTGCCACATCATCATCTATCAGTGTGAGAAAGCCAAGTACAACCAACAATAAGCAAGAGAAGAGATATGACTCAACATTCTGGAAGTTCTGGAAGCAACACCAATATCAAATGAAAAGACATATACATCACATGATACAAGTTAAGTGCCAGAGGACATTTGTACCAAAAAAGGAAAGTGTTCGGAAAAAAAGAATATAAAATCAGAATAAAATGTCTGAGCTTAGTCAGCTCATGACAGGTGTACCCTCATTGTTGTTGGCAAAATGAGTTCATAAGCATGTGATCCTATTTTTTGCTTCACAACAAATGGCCCATGCTTTTTGTTATCCAGCTTCTTTGAGGGTCTCTTTGTTTGTATGTTTTTTCCCAACAGCCATACTAGTTCTCCTTCTCAGTACTTGTTTTTTGGCCTTTCTTCTGGGAGCCTTTGACTTTCCATTGATGCAATCACTTTGTTGTGAATGTTACGCCATTTTTCCGTAGTTTTGTTTGCTTCAGGGACCGTTGCCTCTTCTGATGAGATGTTCCACAGTGGTTCCCTGCCGTAGACAATAGCAAAAGGGGAATTACCTGTTACACGGTGCTTCTGCAGATTATAACTAAATTCTGCAATCGGTAACAAGTCCGCCCAATTGGCCTGCCTGTAGTTGACAAAGGACCATAGCCAGCCTTCCGTCCATTGGTTGATTCTTTCCGTTATCCCATCTGTCTGGGGGTGGTAGGCAGTGCTGAAACTTGGGCTAGTTCCAATTCTCTTGTAAATGGCTCTCATTAGTTTTGAATTGAAAGTAGTCCCCCAGTCCAAGATTGTGCTTTTTGGGAAACTGTGTAGCTTCCAAACATTTGTGACAAAGAGGTTTGCAACATTGCTTGCCCTGTGAGATTCCTTGCAGGGTATGATGTGTGCCATTCTTGATAATTGGTCCACTACCACCATGATGCTGTCCAACCCTTTGGACTTTGGTAATTTCACTACAAAGTCGAATGCTATATCTTCCCAGGGCCCTCTTGGAACTTCAAGTGGCTTGGAACTATTGATTTTGATCCCCTTGTTCATTGGCAAGTCTCGCAGGATTCCACATATCTGTTTATGCTTTGCTTCATTCCTGGCCAGAAGTATCTTCTTGATGTTAGCTCCAGCATCCTAGCCTGTCCTTGATGACCCGCAATCTTTGAGTTGTGGTGTACCCGCATGATGGTCAGTCTGGCTTCCTTGTCTTCTGGAACTTAAATCCTCCCTTTGAATCATATTAGTCCCTCCTTGAAGTCGTAATCCTTTGCACTGTGTTGCAGGGTTCTTGGTAACATTTCCCTTGATTTGCAGATTTCTTTGATTTTTGCTCGCCTTTCATCAGTTTCCTGTGCTTCCTTGATAGTCGCTATCATGTCCATGTCCATCTGTCCCATAAATCCTTTAAATTTTTTGGCAGATATCATGACTTGTTCAGGTGTGGGGATATCCTCATGGTCAGATTGTCTTGACAATAGGTCTGGTTTAGACAAAAGGATTCCAGGGCGGTATATCATATCAAAGTTGTAGGAAGCTAGTAGTTGATGCCATCTTGCATGTCAATGGTTGAATGTTCTTGCTTCCTTCCAGAACTGTAGGTTCCTGTGATCAGTGTAGATAGTGATAGGATCCTTTGTTCCCTCAAGGTATAGCCTCCAATGTGTCAATGATTCTATGATTGCCATAAGTTCTTTGTCATGGACGTTGTAGTTGAGCTGGGCCTTGTTGAAGGATTTTGGCAGGAACACTATAGGGTGTAGGTAGCCATGGTCTTGCCTTTGAGACAGAATTGCCCCCATTGCTACTCCACTCACATCTGTTTCCAGGAAAAAGGGCTTGTCAGGATAAGGGTGGTGTAGTGTGGGTTCTTTGCTAATTTCTGCTTTCAGGGCATCAAAAGCTTCCTGTCATGACCTGTCCTGCCCTCTGTCTCTCCTTCTGCGGACTCATGGCTTGTATTGGCGCCTTAAGCGCCCCTTCTGTATAGATGTGCCCTCTCCCTCGCTTAGTGAGGTGTATGGATGATGTGTCACCATGAGTCATATGACTCATGCTGTGTTCTATTGGCTGGCCTGAGCAGCCCCCTTTATGACTCAGACTCTGACTTGGGCTTGTGACTCATGTACTTAGTATGACTCACTTGCCCCTTGCCTATATATACTGGCTTGCAAGCATGGTCACCCCAAGCTTGCTTTGCCTTGTCAACTCTCCCTGCAATGTGTGATCAGAGGCACTTGGCTACTTAGCCACTACAGCAGCCACTTGGGTTTTGGAGCTAGGACTTCTACTTAGAAGCTAGTGATTTCCCTTAGCAATTTAGTCTACTTAGACTTATTGCTCATGGTCAACAAGGCAATTAGCAGTCGTTAACTCTACTACTTAGCAGGTTGCAACATTGCAAAGCAAGCTCTTTTCCGCTGAGCCATGAGAAACAAGATCACGTGACCTCTCAACAATGTTTACAAGATCCTTGAGCACAGCGTCAAACAGGCAGGCTACTGAGCCCGTGCCACGAATAGTTGAGCAACAATCAAACCCATCAAGGGGAGCAAGGGATCAAGCTGGAGATTGGACGGCCCTGCTTAGAAGCAATAGCCAGGTATCAAGACCTCCACCTACTAGCGTCCCAGGAGGAATCGGAAATATTATCGAAATTTTGGGAACTCAAGGAGAAGCATCTACCTCAAACAAACAAGGGTCAACTTCCCCAACTATCCAAATTGTTGAACAGCCAATCAACACTCCTCCTCCACCAGGGCCACAAATCCGCCAGAGGGACATAGTTAGCCCCAGAGCACATTGCATCATTAGGATGCCAGCATCACCTAGGAACGCCACTCCAGGGCCATCAAACCCCGCACAAGCACACACCTTGACAATCAGAAGGCGGCAGCCACTAGAAATGCCAAACTTTGACAACATTTTTCCTCCCACAACAGGAACTCCAGTAGGGCCTATGGTACCCACACTGGCGTCAATGCCAGGATTGACGGTGAACACTAGGACATATAGCGCAGCCAGCATACCATCCACCTTTGAATCCCAACAAAGCGTTGAAACCATCTCTCAGGATGAACGCCTGAGAAATGAATTACTGGTAGAAAACGTTGAAGGAAGAAGGGTCAAAACCCTAGAAAGAATTTTCAACACACTACAGGTCCAATACCAACAAGAAAACGCAGTTCAAGCCCTGAGAATCGAAGGCCTAGAACGCCGATGGGAAATCCAGGTGGCCAATACCACAAACATGATGCAGCACATTGAGCGCATTTCTTCAAGAACCAAAGATGGCGTCAACACCTTCTATGAACGTCTCCAAAATGTCAATTGTGCACAACAAAGGATCAAACAAATATTTGAGCGATTGATAGAAAATTTTGAGCAGATCAACCAACAAGTAGTGGCTCAAAACCAATTGATCACCCAGAACCTACAAAACCAAGTAGGACAAATCGATAGAATGGAAGAAACTATGGGAAGAATGGTCAAAGGAATGAGGAACATCACAATTGCCCTAGGACAGATTGATGAAGAAGTTGCAGAAGGATTCCAAGAACAAACCAATCAACTCAGGGAAATCCGAACAGGAGGACAAGAAACGTTTGACCTTCTTGAACAAATTGGGGCTGATGCCCAAGTTGAATCAGATCACTGACGCAAGGAGTCTAGATGCACTTCCATAGAAATCCCAAACCCTAGGGAACCTCCCCCACATAGGAATATCTCACCTCAGGGAAGACAATCTCCCTCATTCAAAGTGCAAGGCCAATCAGGTTATCAAATTAGGGATGAAGGAAGAACTCTTATTATCCAAACTGGACAAGGCAGAAATGGGAATGGATCAGGCCCACGCATCAAAATGCCCAAAGCATTTGAAGGAACAAGAGGAACGGCGGCTGAAACATTCCTTGCACGAATGAAAGCATTTTTCCGTCTGAACCCAAATCAATATGATACAGAAGAACGTTGGATCGTCGCCACGCTGATGAATATGGCAGAGCAAGCAGCAGGAAACTGGGCACAACCCGCTCTCAATTGGTACAACAACAATGAGAACCACCCCTGGCTAGAATCTTGGGAAGCATTCCACAGTGCCTATGAGAAGCAATGGAGCAACCCCAGCAAGAAAATTCAAGCAGAACAAGGAATCCAGCGCCTCTATCAAAACAAATCCATAGGTGAATATGTCTCTGAGTTCCAACTTCTTGCACAAGAACTCAATTGGAACAATGCCGCCCTGATTGCGCGCTTCAGGCAGGGGCTGAGCAGACTCATCAAAGCAGAACTCATGCGTGAAGAACTCAGGGACAAGAGAACCACTGCACAAAGGAACCTAGAAGGATGGATTGACATTGCCCTCCAAGCCGAAGAAATTCAGAAACTCACCAACCCACAGAACAAGGGAAAGAAAGAAGACAAGGGTGAAGGATCCAAACCTTCCAGGCAAGTGAAAGGAGATCTTGTTCCAAAGGCAGAGAAGGCACACCAGAAGTAGAACAACCTCTGCATCAAATGTGGAGAAGTGGGACATGCAATTGCCAATTGCAAAAAGGAATGGACCTACAAGGACAAAGGAAAGGCACCAATGAAAGGGAAAGCCAGAAAAATTCAGGAAAGGGAAGCAGAGGAGACCAAGTCCACCAATTCAGAGTCGGAAAACTAGATGGGCGTCGCGCCACTGTGTGTGAAGACGCCCTGATATCCTCCCTGCAAAATGTATACTACTGCAAAGCCACAAATGAATCACCCATGGTATATGCACAAGCAGAGGGAATCACAGAAAACATCTCTACTCTCATTGACTCTGGATCCAGTAGAAACTTCATTGACCTGAACTTTGCAAAGAAAAACAAAATTCCTTTGATCTCCTTACAAATTCCTAGGAACGTGGAAATGATCAACAGAAAAACTCAAAGGGATTTGATCCGTCACTGTTGCAAATTGAAATTCAATATAGAAGGAAGAACTTTTGAACAAAGATTCTATGTCATGCCAACAGGAACTCAGCCCATGATCCTTGGCATGACATGGTTGAAGGAAACAAACCCTGAAATTTTGTGGGCCCCATTCTCTATCAAATGGAGAAAGGAGCCTGACATCCAGGCAAAAGCAGGGATGTTACAAGAACTTCCAGAGGAACTCAAGGACTTTGCCAATGTCTTCAACAAAGAACAATACAACAAACTTCCGGAACATAAGGAATGGGATTGCAAAATTGACTTCTACAACAACAACAGGCTTCCAAAACCAAAAAAGACCTATCCGCTGTCACCCAGGGAACGGGAAGCCACAAAGGAGTACATGAAGTCGGAACTGAAGTCGGGAAGGATCAGACCAAGCAACTCCCCTGTCGCCGCCAGCCTTTTCTTTGTCACAAAAGCTCTGAAACCAGGACAAACCGTCCCTGACCTGAGACCAGTTGTTGACTACAGAGGGGCAAACACAGAAACTATCCCTGACCGCTACCCCATACCATTGATGGACCAACTTCTAGAGATCTTCAAGAAAAATAGCAACAAGTCAAATGAGGAACTTTTTATCACTTCTCTGGACTTGAAAAATGGTTTCTGGAACGTGAGGATCAGAGAAGGAGACAAATGGAAAACAGCATTCAGCACCTCCGAAGGCCTCTTCAAATACACTGTCATGGCCTTTGGACTGAAGAATGCACCTTCAATGTTCCAAGGAATGATGGACAACATCTTTAGAGACTTGATCTGAAAAAAGATAGTAGTCTACATTGACAATATCTTGATCATCTCTAGAGGAAGAAACCAACATACCCTGGACATCAGAGAAGTCCTTGAAAAGCTGTGAAAGAACAATCTATATGGGAACCTCAAAAAGTGCACCTTTTATGGCAAAAAGGCCAATTGGGTAGGCTTTGTTGTAGACAAAAATGGTATCTCCATGAACAAAGGCAAGATCAAGACTATTCAGGAATGGCCTGTTCCGAAAACCATCAAACAACTACAAGCTTTTGTTGGTTTCTGCAACTTCTACAGGAGATTTGTGGTTTCTTTCTCCTCCATTGTCAAGCCCCTGACTCAGCTCACACAAAAGGACCACAAATGGGAATGGAAGGAAATACATCAAGAAGCCTTCGAAAACCTGAAGAAAATGATTTCAGAGGAGCCAGTGCTGGCACATTCAGATGAATCAAAACAATACTTCCTGGAAACAGATGCCTCAGGAGTTGCTTTAGGAGCAATCCTTAGTCAACGACAGGACAATGGATACTTGCACCCTATTGGCTTCCTCTCCAAAAGCTTCAAGGATGCGGAATTGAATTACGATACACACGACAAAGAACTTTTGGCTATCATTGAGGCATTGAGACACTGGCATATCCACCTTGAGGGAACAAAGGAACCGGTGATCATCTACACGGACCACAAAAACCTGACCTACTGGAAGGATTCTGTCAATTTCAACCGAAGACACCACAGATGGCTTCTGATGTTAGCAAGTTACAATTTTGAGATCCATTATTGGTCTGGGAAGATGTTGGAAAAACCAGATATCCTCTCAAGAAGAAGCAACCATGGGGATATAGCATTGGCGGAACAGACAATGATATCCGCTGAGCGGTTCAAGGGTTTTGCTGCCTTGATGAGATCCAACCTCATGACTGTCCTCAAGGAAGCTCAAGAAGAAGATGAAAGCCTTCAAACCTTGATTAGCAGTACAAGGAACAAGGATTCCCTTCCGCCGTTGGTGAAAAAACAATTCAAGGACTACGAATGGGAAGAAAACCTTCTATGGTACCAAGGAAGAATCATTGTCCCAGACAAAAAAGATGTCAAACTGAAACTACTACAACTGCACCATGATACACCCATGGCAGGACACCAAGGACAAGCTAGAACCTTGGAACTTCTGTCTAGAATGTACTACTGGCCTGGGATGAAAGCTCAAGTGAACCGCTTTGTTGAAAGCTGTGAAATCTGCCAAAGAGGGAAGGGAAGCAAAGGACACTTGCCACTCAAACCCTTACCCATCCCAAAAAAACCCTGGGAAAACATCGCTTATGATTTCATTGTGAAACTCCCAAAATCTGAAGGATTTGACAGTGTCCTTGTTGTTGTAGATTGCTTCTCAAGAATGGCACATTTCATCGCCTGCAACAAAGCCACCAACTTAGAACAACTTGCCAACATCTTCATCAAAGAGGTATGGCGCCTCCACGGCTTCCCAAAAACCATGGTTTCCAATAGAGGACCAACTTTTAAATCCCACTTCCTCGAGGCAGTGTACAAGAGACTCAACATCCAACCAACCTTCAGCACTGCCTTCCATCCAGAAACTGATGGCCTTGCGGAAAAAACAAACCAGTGGCTAGAAGGATGGCTGAGAATTTTTTGCAACCATTGACAAGATGACTGGGCCAAATGGCTACCTAACGCGGAATTCTGCCACAACAACCACAGAAATCACATCACAAACAAGTCACCCTTCGAAATTGTCTATGGAATTACTCCAAAATGGACCATTGAGGATTACATGACTCAATCCCCAGAAGGCAACAAATGGACAAGCAATATGGAGGCTGTGTGGGAAGAAGCAAAAGCTATGATGGAGTACCATCAGACAAGGGAAGAACTTCCAAAAACACTCTACAAAGAAGGAGACAACGTGTGGCTTTTGACTACCAACATCAAAACTAGGCGCCCAAGCAAGAAGCTTGATGACAAAAAGACCGACCCCTTTGTTGTCAAAAAACATATCTCTTCACACACCTACCAACTTGACCTCCCCAAGTCCATGAGAATACATGACGTCTTCCATGGAAACATGTTGACTCACTACAAAGAAGATGTGGACTTCCATCGGAACCAACCCCAACCTCCGCCAATTGTTACAGAAGAAGGGGAGGAAGAATACAAAGTAGAAAGGATCATTGATTGGCATCAAGACCCTGACGGGCTGAAATAGCGCATCAGATGGAAAGGCTATGGACCTCTAGAAGACACGGAAGAATGGGCGGAAAAAATTGCCAATTTGACTCCAGTGATGAGAAAGTTCCAGAAGGACTTTCCCACCAGCCCTCTTCCTCTGAATTTCAAACCACAGGAATACAAAAAGGCAAGAGGAAAGGCAGCTGAGGTCCTCATCCCAGCTACTCAGCCCACCACTTCCAGTCTGCTCTTAGTCAAAACCCCATACTCCTTATCAAAAAACTCTTTTTTACTTTTGCAATGGCCCCCATCCGCTCCAACAACACCGCCACCACTGCCTGCCTTGCCTCTTACAGGCTCAACACCGCCTATGGCAAGGCCATCATGGCTGGAGGACCAGGCAAATTTGCCATCAACTGCAGGGCCACAGCCCCTTGGTCCCTCAAGGAGGCCAGGAAACTGGCCAACAACCTTGAGCCTGGGGTTCACCTTGGGTACATCCCCCTTGCCAAGCAAGTTGACCTCAAGTGGGATGAAGAACGCAAGTCCCTCATCCACCCCCAACTTGGCTCCCTCCTTTGGGTCAGCCACCCCAACACCCAGCCCTCAGACTCAACTGACATTGGCCGGAGCAAGTACTACCATTGCCGGGGGTGCATCCGACTCACTGTCCACAACGTGGTCACCAAGAGCGTTGATGCATGGAACCAGGACACTGGCTACAAGTGGGAAGGGAACAATTATTTCAAATGCAAAAGCAATCCCCGCCTTGCCCTGGCCAATGGGGGACATGTTGATTCCGACGGAATCTGGTGGAGCAATTGCTCCAACGACTTCACCAGTGGATGGCCCGCCCCTTGTGAGTGGCAAAAGAAGCCTGAACGACCAGTCACTGACAACACCTATGCCGAACCCTCTCTCAACATTGTCAACTGGACAGCTCAAGAAACCGAGCCCCAGTCCACTGCCAATGACCACCTGGAACCAGGTGAAACCAAGGAGGAAACAATCAATGTCCCTCTCCCTCCCTCTATCACCAACAAAGAGGCAGAGCAAATGGAACAGGAGTGGAACGCAACCTGGGACAGGGCCCGGGAGAACGTCAAGGACCTTATTGCTGACGTCAGGCAGGCAATCACCAACCTCAAGCCCCGCCCGCCTGCCGACCACATGCCTTGCAACACCAACGTCCTGGAGGCCTACCGCCTTGTCCAGTGCGGATCCTGGAAGGTTGACCAGCTCAACAAGTGGCTCGACCACCAACAAGAACAGTGGGCACTCCAGGAGCAGCAAGAGCTTGAGTGCTTGCAGCAACAACACCAGGAGGAGCTTGACAGGCTCTACCAAGAGAAATGGGACTGCATGAACAAAGTCCTCAAATCCAACATGCAGAACCTTGCGGAATGGGTTGGTTGGTTGGAGCTAAAGGAATGGGTTGCCCGCAGGTAGGTCCAGGCGCTCCACTACCTGGCCCTATGTGGGGGGGCAATGTTGTGACCTGTCCCGCCCTCTGTCTCTCCTTCTGTGGACTCGTGGCTTGTATTGGCGCCTTAAGCGCCCCTTCTGTATAGATGTGCCCTCTCCCTTGCTTAGTGAGGTGTATGGATGATGTGTCACCATGAGTCATATGACTCATGCTGTGTTCTATTGGCTGGCCTGAGCAGCCCTCTTTATGACTCAGACTCTGACTTGGGCTTGTGACTCATGTACTTAGTATGACTCACTGGCCCCTTGCCTATATATACTGGCTTGCAAGCATGGTCACCCCAAGCTTGCTTTGCCTTGTCAACTCTCCCTGCAGTGTGTGATCAGAGGCACTTGGCTACTTAGCCACTACAGCAGCCACTTGGGATTTGGAGCTAGGACTTCTACCTAGAAGCTAGCAATTTCCCTTAGCAATTTAGTCTACTTAGACTTATCGCTCACGGTCAACAAGGCAATTAGCAGTCGTTAACTCTACTACTTAGCAGGTTGCAACACTTCCTGTTGATCCTTCTCCCACTCCCATTTGTTATCCTTTCTTGTCAGGGTTGTTAAGGGCTTTGCTAATCAACTACAGTTGGGTACAAATCTTTGGTAGTCCAAATGGCATGACAATGTATTTGAACAGGCCTTCCTGAGTTCTGAAGGCCATCTTCCATTTGTCCCCTTCACTGATTCTGACATTGTTGAACCCCATGTGCAGATTGATCTTGGAGAAGATTTTTGCATCCTTGATTTTGTCCAAAAGATCTTCCATCAAGGGCATTGGGAATCTGTTGTCCTTTGTAATGGCGTTTACTCCTCTGAGATCTTGATCAAGCTGTAATTGGCATACTGCTCCTGGGTTTTTTGGATCCATTGGCTTTTTTACAAAGAAACAAGGTGATGCAATGGGTGATTTGCTTGGTCAAATTTTCTGGTTGCAATTTCCTCATCCAGGTATTCCCTTAGTGCAATTGATTTGGCTGGAAAGAGTGGGATTGGTCTAGCCGGTTTTGGAAGTTCAGCCCCTTCCCTAAAGTCAATGGCACAGTCATATGGACAATGATCCAGAATCCTCTTGAATTTTTTCTCACTGAACATGTCAGCAAATTCTTTGAACTCTTCTGGTAGGTTGTCTATCAAGGCTGTTCTTGCCTTTATGGGTTCTGGTTGCCATGATATGTGCTTTGTTTTCCAGTCAATAATGGGGTTTGCTTCTTCTAACCACTCTAGTCCTAAGATGAGCTTGGTTTCCCCAGTAGGCATAGCAATGAAGACTTATTTGAAGGTTCTTCCCTCTGCATCCAGTTTCAGCTTGGCTTTGAATCATATTTGGTGCAAGAGTTCCTTCCCCTGGATGCCAATTACTCTATGTGGAGTGGAAAGTTTGATGAGTGGAATATTGTTGGAGTGAGCCCAAGAGATGTCCATGAAGTTTTTTGATGCTCCTGAATTGATGAGAGTAGGGATTGGTTCTGTGATTCTGGCAATGCTTGTGTAAACAATGGTTGATTCATTTGTTGCTCTAAAGTACATTGTTTCGACTGCCAGTTCTTTGGTCTCTCCACACACAGTTAGAGGGAGACCCCTTCTTTTCCCAATTCCTCTATGATTGTTGCTTCTCTTCCCTTTACATTGGGTTCAGTTGTTCATTCCTTGGACAAGCATTTGAGTGAACGGTGACCTTCTTGTCTGCACTTCAGACATCTGTTTGATGCTATCCTTGCCTTGTATACTTTGTCTGGCAACCACTTTGTAGAGGTTTGTCTGCTAGTGGGCAATTGAGGTGTCTTCTTTCCAGTAGAGGCCTTGATCTGTTGTACTTTCTGATCAATGGAAATTGCAAGAGTGATCCATTGATTAAGGTTAAGGTGCCTTTTGGTTCTGTCCTTGTTGATAAGGGAGAGTTCAAATCATGCCAATTCTGTTTTGATTTCCAGCTTGAGTCCTTCCTTGCATTGGTTGATAAGAGCTTCTTCCCCCCAATTCACATCAACCATGTGAAAGCAGAATTCCATTGCATAATTTGCTACCAAGTTGACCTGCTTGCTTTTTTGGATGTTGGCCTCCACCTTGGCCTTTGTGTTAGGGTCACTGAATTGCTCCATGAAGTGTGCCTGGAATGTTTCCCATGACCTTAGGTTTGGGTCTGGAACTCCATTTTTCATAGATCAGAGTAACACCTGCACCCAATGTGTAGCAGACCTGTTATCCAATTGGAAATTGGCTAATGCTTCTCTAATTTGTTCTTGTCCCAAACTGTATTGGTCACCCAACCTGTCAAAGTAACTTTCCATCTGGGTGATGAACATCTCTGCTCCTTCTCCTTTCTTCCCATCAAAAGCTTCTGGTCTAGTTACTTTCGGACACCTAGTTTCTCTTCCGTTGTTGGGATTTTCTGCGAGCTGATGAAGTCTTTGTTCCAACTTGTCAATTCTGGTAGATTCTGCTTTGGGGTGGGGAGGTGATACAGCATGTAGGGATGCTTCATCCATCTGTTTATGCTTGTTTGTTGCAACCTGCTAATGCCTATGGTTGACAACCGCTAATGGCCTTTGAGATGTGGGAACAATGTGTAATAAGTCTTCTAAGACTCTATCACTAAGGTGGACAAACGCTGGTCTTGTCAGTACAAGTCACTAGCTCCTAAGTCCAAGTGGCTGCACTAAAGGCTAAGTAGCCAAATGCCTCTGATCACACTGCAGGGAGAGTTGACAAGGCAAAGCAAGCTGGGGATGACCATGCTTGCATGCCAGTATATATACTCAGAGAACAAGTGAGTCATAGTATATACATGAGTCACTTGTCTGAGTCAAAGTCCAAGTCATAAAGGGGCTGCGCAGGCCAGCCAATAGAAGACAGCATGAGTCATATGACTCATGGTAACACATCATCCTGACACCTCACTAAATGAGGGAGAGGGCTCTACACAGAGAAAGGGCACTTAAGGCGCTGGTACAAGCCACAAGACTGCAAACAGAGGCGGAGGGAGGGACTGGTCACAACATTGCCCTCCCACAAAGGCGAGTGTAGTGGAGCGCACTTGCCTAACTGCGGGCAACCCATTCCTTCAGCTCCAGCCATCCAACATGTTCCACAAGAGCGTGCATGTCCACTTCAAGGACCTTGTTCATGCAGTCCCACTTTGTCAGAAGCTTCTTCTAAGTGGCTATGAGACAAGCTGCAAGGGAGAGTGGACAGCACTAAGACCTAAGTAACCTCTTGAACTGCAACACACTTAAGTGTCTGTAGGCTCTAAAGGGTAGGGGTGGTTCTAAGTGTCACTTGAAGGGGATGTTTTGACAAGACAAAACAAGCTGGGGTTACCAGGCTTGTTGGTCCTCTATATATATTCAGAAAGAGGCCAAGTCATACAAGACGCAGCCACACGAGTCATACATAACAGCCAGTCAGGAGTGTCCATGTGAGTCATGCTGTATGAACAGACATGACTCGTACAAAGCACAGCCGCGTTACACAATGTAACAGAAATAACCACAAGAAGGTGGCAACACAGCAAACAGAAACGGAAACACAAAGCAAAAGGGAACACAGGCAGGCAAGACAACAGGCAAGTCTGATGGAGAGAGCTAGCTCACGACACACTTCTCCTGGTAGAGGTGGTTGAGCTCCTCTGGGTGCTGCTCTTGTAGGTGCTTGAGCTTTGCTGTTTCCTGTCGGGACCACTGTTCTTGCCTGTGGTCAAGCCATTTGTTGAGCTGCTCAATGCTCCAGGAACCGCATTGGAAAAGGCAGTAAGCCTTGAGCATGTTGGCATTGCATGGCATTTGGTCAGCTGGCAGCTGCGGTTCCATGTTGGCAATGGCGTTGCCAACGTTGGCAATGAGAGCCTTGACGTTTGCTCAGGCCTTGTCCCAAGTAGCCTCCCATTCTTGTTCAACTTGTTTGGCCTCTTTGTTGGTGATGTGAGGAGGGGCAGGGAGGTTGTACCTGCCGTTGGAGTTTGGTGGTGCAGGGGAACTTCAACTGCTTCCTCCCTGTCGTCTTCCATTGGCTGTCCTGCCAGGTTGACAAATCCACTTCTGTCGGCACCTTTTGACCAGTTGATAGTGTTCAAGGGGGGATTGTCTCTTGGGTAAGTCTTTGTGGGGCCAGGTATTTGTTCAAACTCACATTCTGTTGGCCACCCAGACCCAAAGTCTGTGGCACATGGGCGCCACCATATTCCTTCCTTGTTGCAATATCCATCCTTGTCAAGGGCCAGGCAAAGGTCGTCTTCTTGTTTGAACCACTCGTTGCCTTCCCATTTGAAACCAGTGTTGCGGTTCCAGGCGTCCGCGCTCTTGAGGACAACATTGTGGATGGTGAGTCCAATCCAACCACAGCAGTGGTAATATTTGTTGCACCCAATGTTGGTGGGGTTGGAGGGCCTGGAGTTGGGGTGGCTGACCCAGCGGAGGGAGCCAAGACAAGGGGTAATGAGGGACCTATGCTGTTTGTCCCATTTGATGGTTGCCCGTTCTTGTAGGGGAATGTACCCCAACTGGACGCTGGGCTCAAGGGCCTCAGCAAGTGCCTTGGCCTTGTTGAGGGACCAGGGAGCAGTGTCCCGGTTGCTGATGGCAAATTTGCCTGGTCCAGCGAGCTTGAGGGCTTTTCTGTAGGCCCTGGCTTTCTTGTAGTTGGGGACCCAGGAGACGGTAGAGGCAGCAGTGGTGCAAGCAGCAGGCATAGTTGCTTGAAAAAAAGGTTTTTCTTTGGTGGGGAGGCGTTTGGTAGAGAACTAGCGGTGGTAGGCTGGAAAGCTGGAGTGATAATTTCTGCTGCTTTCCCCTTTGCCTTTTTGTACTCTGAGGAAGTGAAATTCAGAGGAAGTGGGCCGGTGGGAAAATCCTTCTGGAATCTTCTCATGACATGAGTCAGCTTGGCAAAATTCTCCGCCAGTTCTTCTGTGTCTTCCAGAGAGCTATAGCCCTTCCATCTGATGCGGTATTTCAGCCCATCAGGGTCCTGATGCCAATCTACAATCTTCTCTACTTCATATTCCTCTTCACCTTCTTCAGTCAAGATAGGTGGGGGTTGGGGCTGATTTTGTTGGAAGTCTAGGTCTTCAGTATAGGGGGTCAACATATTTCCATGGAAGACGTTGTGGATGCTCATGGATTTTGGAAGATCAAGTTGGTAGGCATGTGAAGAGATTTGTTTTTTCACAATAAAGGGGCCTGTTTTCTTGTCATCAAGCTTCTTGCTTGGGCGTCTTGTAGTGATGTTGGTAGTCAAGAGCCAGACCTTGTCTCCTTCCTTGTATTGCATTTTTGGGGTTTCTTCCCTTGAATGATGATATTCCATCAGAGCCTTTGTTTCTTCCCATACAGTCTCCATGTCCTTTGTCCACTTGTCTCCTTCTGGGGAATGAGTCACATAGTCCTCAATAGACCATTTGGGGATCATGCCATAGATGACTTCAAAGGGGGATTTGTTTGTGACTCAATTTTTGTGGTTGTTGTGGCAAAATTCCGCGATGGGTAACCATTTTGCCCAATTGTCCTGCTTGTGATTTCCAAAGATGCATATCCATCCCTCAAGCCATTGGTTTGTTCTTTCCACCAGGCCATCTGTTTCAGGGTGGAAGGCAGTGGAGAATGTCCCCTGGATTCCTAGCTGCTTGTAGACTGCTTCTAAGAAGTGTGATTTGAAGGTGGATCCTCTATGTGAGACAGTGGTTTTGGGGAAGCCGTGAAGCCACCATACTTCCTTCGCAAAAATACCAGCAAGTTCTTCTGAGTTTGTGGATTCTTTGCAGGGGATGAAGTGTGCCATTCTGGAAAAGCGGTCCATCACAACAAGGACACTGTTGAACCCTTGTGATCTTGGTAATTTCACTATGAAATCATATGCAATATTTTCCCAAGGTTTCTCCAGAATGGGCAAGGGTTTGAGTGGTAGGTGTCCTTTGCTTCCCTTCCCCCTTTGGCATGCTTTGCAACTGTCAACATACTTGTTGACTTGTGCTTTCATGCCTGGCCAGTAGTAGTTCCTAGAAATGAGTTCTAGAGTTCTGGCTTGTCCTTGGTGACCTGCAATGGGCAAGTCTTGATAGAGTTTGAGAAGCTTCAGTTTGATGTCTTTTTTGTCTGGAACAATAATTCTTCCTTGGTACCAAAGGAGATCTTCACTCATTTTGTAGTCCTTGAATTGTTTTTTCACAGAGGGTGGTAGGTCTTCCTTTCTTTTGGTACTTTTGATCAAGGTCTCCAGGTTCTCATCTTCCTCCAGAGCTTCTTTGATTTCCGCAATAATGTTGTCACTCATCAAGGCAGAGAATCCTTTGAAATTTTCAGCAGAGATCATCACTTGTTCCGCAGAAGCAATATTGTTGTGATCGCTTCTCCAGGAGAGGATGTCTGGCTTCTCCAACATTTTGCTGGGTCTATAGTGGATTTCAAAATTGTAGCTTGCCAGCATGAGAAGCCATCTGTTGTGTTGTTGGTTGAAGGTGCTGGCCTTCTGCCAGTAAGTAAGGTTTTTGTGATCTGTGTAGATCACTATTGGTTCCCTTGTTCCTTCAAGGTGAATGCACCAGTGTCATAATGCTTCTATGATGGCAAGGAGCTCCTTGTCATGTGTGTCATAATTCAGCTCCGCTTCCTTGAAGCTTTTTGAGAGAAACCCTATTGGGTGTAAGTATCCGTCTTTTTGTCGCTGGCTGAGAATAGCACCCATTGCCACTCCTGAGGCGTCTGTCTCAAGGAAGTACTGCTTTGATTTGTCAGGATGTGCAAGTACTGGTTCCCTTGAAATAACGTTTTTCAGGGATTCAAAGGCTTCCTGGTGTTCTGAGTTCCATTCCCATTTCCTGTCCTTTCTTGTCAATTGGGTCAAGGGCTTGACAATCAAGGAGAAGGCAACCATGAATCTCCTATAGAAGTTGCAGAAACCAATGAATGCCTGTAGTTGTTTCACGGTTTTGGGAGTGGGCCATTCTTGGATAGTCTTGATCTTGTCTCTGTTCATGGAAATGCCATCCTTGTCAACAACAAAACCAACCCAGTTGGCTCTCTTTCCATAGGAGGTACATTTCTTCAGATTTCCAAAGAGGTTGTTCTTTCTCAATTGTTGCAAGACTTCCTTGATATCTATGGTGTGTTGATCTCTTCCTCAAGAAATAATGAGGATGTCATCAATGTAGATCATAACCTTCACCCCAATCATGTCCCTGAAGCTGTGGTCCATCATTCTTTGGAAAGTAGACGGTGCATTCTTGAGGCCAAAGGCCATCACAGTGTATTTGAAGAGCCCTTCTGAGGTGATAAATGCTGTCTTCCATTCATCTCCTTCTCTCATTCTGACATTCCAAAAGCCATTCTTCAGATCAAGCAAAGTGATGAAAAGTTCTTCCCTTGAGCTTTCTCCCATCTTCTTGAATATTTCTAGTAGTTGTTCAAGAAGCGGAATAGGGTAGCGGTCTGGGATAGTTTCTTTGTTTGCACCTCTGTAGTCAACAACAGGGCGTAGGTCAGGGATGGCTTGTCCTTCCTTCAGGGCTTTTTTGACAAAGAAAAGGCTTGCAGCTAGGGGAGATTTGCTGGGCCTGATATGTCCTGACCAGAGTTTGTTCTCAATGTATTCCTTTGTTGCTTCTCTTTCCCTTGGTGCCAGAGGGTAGGCCTTTTTTGGTTTTGGAAGTCAATTGTTGTCATAGAAGTTGATTCTACAATCCCATTCTCTGTGTTCAGGCAGTTTGTTGTATTTTTCTTTGTCAAAGACGTCCTTGAATTCTTCAAGTTCTTCTGGTAGCTCCTGAAGTAGTCCTGCTTTGGCAATAAGGGGATTTTCTTCTTTCCATTTGATAGCAAAGGGGGACCAGGATATTTCAGGGTTGGTCTCCTTCAGCCATGGCATTCCTAAAATCATGGGTTGTGTGCTGGTGTTCATGACATAGAACTTTTGGTAGAAAGTTCTTCCCTTGAGATCAAATTTCAGCTTGCACCTGAAACGGATCTCATCCTTTTGTGTTTTTCTGTCAATGGTTTTGATGCTTCTGGGGCTTTGTAATTTGGTCAAAGGGATATTGTTTTCCTTGGCAAAGTTCAGGTCAATGAAGTTTCTAGACAAGCCAGAGTCAATGAGAGTTGAGATTTTTTCCGTGATTCCCTCTGCTGTTGTGTATACCATGGGAGTTTCATTTGTAGCCTTGCAATAGTATACATTTTGCAGAGAGGATATTGGGACATCCTCACACACAGTGGAGAGATGCCTGTCTAGTTTTCCAACTCAGAATTGGTGGATCTGTTCTCATTCACCCCTTCAACTTTGAGTTCAGCAGCTTTTCCCTTCACAGGTTTCTTTCCTTTGTCCTTGTAGGTCCACTCCCTTGTGCAGTCAGCAAGATTGTGCCCTGCTTCCCCACATTTGATGCAGAGGTTGTTTTCCCTTTGTCATTTCTTCTCTTCTTTTGGGACCAGATCCCATTTGATTTTCTGGGTTCTGGAACCTTCCGCTTGAGCCGGTTGTTTGTTCCTTTTCCCTTTGCTAACGGGATTGGTCAGTTTGTTGATTTCTTCTGCTTGTAGGGCAATATTGATCCATCCTTCAAGGTCTTGCTGTTCTGCTCCCACCCTGTCCCTAAGTTCCTCACAAACAAGTTCTGCTTTGATGAGGCAACTCAGGCCTTGTCTGAATCATGCCGCTAGGGCCACGTCATTCCAGTCAAGTTCTTGGGAAAGAAGTCAGAAGTCAGAGACGTATTTGGCTACGCTCTTGTTTTGGTAAAGTTGTTGAATTCCTTGTTCAGCTTGAATTTTCTTGCTGGGGTTGCTCCATTGTCTGTTGTAGGCTTCTTGGAAAGCATCCCATGAGTCTAACCACAGATGGTCTAGGTTGTCATTGTATCTGTTCAGGACTGGTTGTGCCCAATTTCCAGTGGGTCCTTCTGCCATGTTCATCAAAACTGCAATAATACATTGTTCATCCATGTTGTACTGGGTAGGGTTCAGACGGAAATAGGCCTTCATTCTTGCAATAAAGGTTTTGGCTGCGGTTCTCCCGGTTCCTTCAAAGGCTTTTGGCATTTTGATGTGTGGTCCTGAGTTTCCCCCATTGCCTCCTTGATTTATTTGGAAGATAAAAGTTCTTCCTTCATCCCTGATTTGATATCCAGATTGTCCTTGTACTTCAAATGAGGGTGATTGTTGTCCCTGTGGTAGATGAGGCGGTGGCTGATTTTGTTGTGGAATCTCAACAGAGGTTTGTTGTGATTCCATCCTTTGGTGTTCAGATTCTGCTTGGGCATCAGCACCAATTTGCTCAAGAAGATCAAACATTTCCCTTGTTTGTAGGCAGACTTCTTGCATCCTAGTGGTTTGATCCTGGAAACCATTGGTAACTTCCTCATCAATCCTTCCAAGGGTGATGGTCATGTTTCTCATTCCTTCCACCATCCTTCCTAAGGTTTCTTCAATGTGTGTAATATGCTGGGTTTGTCCTTGCAGGGTTTGGTTGATCAGGAGATCAAAATTGTTCATCCTATTGCTGATTTGTTCGGAATTTTCAACCAATTGTTTGAAGACTTCAAGGATTTGGTGTTGAACACAATCCACATTTCTAAGCTGTTCATAGAAAGTGTTGACTCCATCTTCCATTCTAGAAGCAATGTGCTCAATTCACTGCATCATGTTTGTTGTTTCTTGGGTTTGTAGATCCCATTGTTGTTCCAACCCTTCAATTCTAAGGGCTTGGACTGTGTTCTCCTGTTGATATTGGATCTGAAGGGTGTTGAAGATTCTTTCCAGTGCTTGGATAGGACTTCCCTCCATATTTTCCATCTGTTGTTCTTCTCTCAGTCCTTCATCCTGTGAAACTGACTCAACGCTTCCTTGTGATTGGAAGGTTGATGGCACACTCAGGGCGCTGTGAGTTCCAGGGACTTCTACTAGTGGTGGCATGAATGTAGGGGTTGCCACCGGCAGTGGAAATTGTAATCCAAAGTCAGGAAATGCTAAAGGACGTCTGGTCCATGTTGTCCCGGTGTTTGATGGTCCTGGGGTGTTGTGAGCTAGCTCACTCCATTGGACTTGCCTGTCGCCGCGCCCGCCTGTCTTCCCTCTTTGTGTTACGTTCCCCGTTTCTGTTTGCCGCGTTGCCACCTTCTTGTGGTTATGTGTTACACTGTGTAACGCGGCTGTGCTTTGTATGAGTCATGTCTGTTCATACAGCATGACTCACATGGACACTCCTGACTGGCTGTTATGTATGACTCGTGTGGCTGCGCCTTGTATGACTCAGCCTCTTTCTGAATATATATAGAGGACCAACAAGCCTGGTAACCCCAGCTTGTTTTGTCTTGTCAAAACATCCCCTTTGAGTGACACTTTGAACCACCCCTACCCTCAAGAGCCTACAGACGCTTAAGTGTGTTGCGGTTCAAGAGGTCACTTAGGTCTTAGTGCCGTCCACTCTCCGTTGCGGCTTGTCTCATAGCCACCAAGAAGAAGCTTACGACATTACAAAACAAGCTTAACAACACACAAACATGTCTATTCAAGAAGATGTAGGGTCACGACCCTCATCCACTATATCAACAAGAAGAGGACCCAGTTGGGCAGCTAGGCCCACAGGATCACTAAACGAGCAAGATATCGCACAAACTCAAGCGGGAGGTCCTGCCCGATCATGCCCCCAAAGTCAAACATCAATGCCGGGAGCTTTTGGCATTCCTGACATGACAACAGTACAAGAGAAAGAACCTACTATCACAAATAGAGAACCAGGAGATCTCACAAATGACCCTACTCCAGCTGTAATTCGTATTCCAACTGTAACTCCAGGGCCATCACGTCCCTCGTGGTCGTTAGGGACTAGAAGACAGTTCTTTTCTCCCCAACCCAAAGCTCATTGAGGCGTATCGCTTGTTCCCATTAGACCTCCTCCTACACCTCACGTTCCCAATGTCCCTACAGTTCCCCAAATTGGAGGAACCATCACCAACGCAGGACCAATTCCAGTGGCTTCCCAGCCAGTCACACCAGCGATTCCAGCACCACCATATATCCCACAGGGTTACTCCGAGCAACCAGCCCCGGTACAACAAAACGCCGGCAATCCAGGAAGTTCAAGTTCAAGTTCCAGCTCTAGCAGCAGGGTTGTAATCGGCAATTTAGATAACCTAGACGACCTTCTAGAAGGAAGACACAATGCTACCCTTAGGGTTAAAGACGGAATGAGAGTCACTATAGATCGAAGGCTTAGTGGCCTAGAACAAGCGACACAGGTCCTAGCAAACAACCAGCAAATCTTTAACGACTCCATCAACACCCTACAAGGAACCTTGACGGACATTCTGAACTCGGCAAGAAATGGCGAACATAACTCCTTTCTAGTCGGTCAAGACGTAACCCGCCTTCGAAATGAAGTTACCAACACTCAAGGACTAGTGAACAATGTATGCAAAGAACTCAACATTACCAGACAAGGGCAACTCGAGTGGAACGAGGCAGTAACACAAGGATTAGAAACCTTACAACAGGAAGGAACCTCCTTTACCACCAAAATCACGGAAGTTCAGGAAACTATCAACAACATGCGAGAAGAAATGGACAAAGCGTCTCTCCACGGGACCCCCTCCAGGTGATCAAATTCTCCACCACATCCAGACGCGGAATCTACCAGAATTGACGAATTAGAATTAAGAATCCAACGACTGACTGAGAACCCAAACATTGGTAGCGGACCACGTCGTCCCAAGGTGACTCGCCCAGAAGCCTTTGACGGAAGGAAAGGAGAAGGTGCCAAAATGTTCATCACACAAATGGAGAGCTACTTTGTACGTCTAGGCGATCAATACACTTCCGACAAAGAAAGGATCCGCGAAGCCCTAGCAAATTTCAAGTCTGAGAACAAAGCTGCCACCCACTGGGCACAAGTACTCTTACAATCGCTTAACCAAGGAGGAAACAACCAAAATCTGGTCTCATGGGAGAGTTTCAAAGGACACTTCATGGAACAGTTCAGCGACCCTAACAAGAAAGCTAAAGCCGAATCGGACATCCAAAAATGCAAACAGACCAACTCGGTAGCAAACTATGCTTTGGAATTCCGATACCTTCTGGTAGACGTAAACTGGGACAGGAAGCCCTGATCAACCAATTCAAGGAAGGGCTGAAGTCTGAGGTCAAAACCGAGCTAGCTTTGTTTTGAACTAACCCTGATCAATGAAGATGGGACAGAACAAGAACTTTCTCTTGACCGGTGGATCTCAATCGCAATCTCTATCGACCAAAAATTACAACAAATCAAGACCTCTACGGGGAAGAAAGCAGCCCAACCAACCGCTAGCGGACAATCCTCTACAAAACGACTACCTGACAAAGTATACAAAGCAAGGATAGCAAGCAACCGCTGCTTGAAATGCGGGCAGGAAGGACACCATTCATTCAAATGCCCGTCCAAGGAATGGATAACAACGGAACCTAGCGTTAAAGGAAGGGAGGCAACAATTATGGAAGACTTGGGAAAAGAAGGGGTCTCCCTCTAACTGTGTGTGGAGAGACCAAAAAACCGGCAATAGGAACAATGTACTTTAGAGCAACAAATGAGTCAACCATTGTTTATGCAAACGTTGCCGGAATCACAGAACTCATCCCAACCCTCATCGATTCTGGAGCATCAAGGAACTTCTTGGACATCTCTTGGGCTCGATCCAACAATATTCCACTCATGGAACTTCCCACTCCAAGAAAAGTGATCGGTATCCAAGGGAAGGAACTCTCTCACCAAATACGTTTCAAAGCTAAGCTGGAACTAGACGTGGAGGGAAGAACCTTCAAACAAGTCTTCTTCGCCATGCCTACTGGGGAAACTAAACTTATCCTGGGACTGGAATGGTTAGAGGAAGCAAACCCGGTCATTGATTGGAAAACAAAGCACATATCATGGCGGTCAGAACCCATCCAAGCAAGAACGGCCTCAATAGACGACCTACCCGAAGAATTCAAGGAATTTGCCGATGTCTTCAGTGAAGAGAAATTTAAAAGAATCCCGGATCATTGTCCATATGACTGCGCCATCGACTTCAAGGAAGGAGCTGAACTTCCAAAACCAGCCAGACCTATCCCACTATCTCCAACAGAATCAATTGCACTAAGAGAATACCTGGATGAAGAAATCGCAGCGGGAAAGATCCGACCAAGCAAATCACCCATTGCATCACCTTGTTTTTTTGTCAAAAAACCGATTGATCAAAAGAATCCAGGGGCAGTTCGCCAACTACGACTTGTTCAAGACCTTAGAGGAGTAAACGCCATTACAAAAGACGACAGATTCCCAATGCCCCAAATGGAAGACCTCCTGGATAAAATCAAGGATGCGAAATTTTTTTCCAAGATCGATCTACGCATGGGTTTCAACAATATCAGGATCAGAGAAGGCAACGAATGGAAGACAGCTTTCAAAACAAAAGAAGGACTCTTTGAATACGTCGTCATGCCTTTTGGACTAAAGAACGCACCCGCCATTTTCCAAAGATATATGAACCACATTTTCCATAACCTTATCGACGTATGCGTCATAGTATACATTGACAACATCCTAGTCTTCTCTAAAGACAGAAGCCAACATACCATGGATGTCAGAAAGGTACTAAAGATCTTACTGGAGGAAAATCTTTTCGCAAAGCTTCCAAAATGCGAATTCTTTGTCACCAAATTAACATATACTGGACTTGGAATCAGCAATTCAGGCATCTCAATGGAGGAAGAAAAGGTCAAGGCAATAAAGGAGTGGAAGGAGCCAAGAACAGTCAAGCAGGTCCAAGCATTTCTAGGATTCGCAAATTTCTACCGAAGATTCGTACCAAATTTCAGCTGATTAGCAAAACCGCTGATGACCTTGACAAGAAAGGAGAACAAATGGGAATGGGGAAACAATCAGCAGGAAGCATTTGAAGCCCTAAAAACAGAAATCAGCAAGGAACCCACTCTATGCCATCCAAATCCTGACAAACCCTTCTTCTTGGAAACAGACGCAAGTGGAGTAGCAATGGGAGCGATCCTGTCACAAAGGCAAGATGATGGCTACCTACACCCTAGTGCTTTTCTTTCAAAATCGTTCAACAAGGCTCAACTCAACTACAATGTCCACAATAAAGAACTTATGGCAATTATAGAATCTTTAACACATTGGAGGCTATACCTCAAAGGAACAAAGGACCCTATCACCATCTACACCAATCATAGGAATCTACAGTTCTGGAAGGAAGCAAGAACTTTCAACTGTCGACACGCAAGATGGCACCAATTGCTTGCTTCCTATAACTTTGACATCATATACTGCCCTGGAATCCTGTCATCTAAGCCGGACCTATTGTCTAGACGATCAGACCATGAAGACACCCCCATGCCTGAACAAGTTATGATAGCTGTCAAAAGATTCAAGGGATTTATGGGACAAGTAGACACAGACATCATAGAAACTATCAAGGAAGCACAAGAAACAGACGAAGGGTTGGCACAAATCAAAAAAATCTGCAAATCAAGGGAAACGCTACCAAAAACCCTACAACACAGTGCAAAAGATTATGATTTCAAGGAGGGACTATTATGGTTCAAAGGAAGGATTTACGTGCCAGAAGACAAGGAATCCAGGCTGGCCATCATGCGAGTTCACCACGACTCAAAAATCGCGGGTCATCAAGGACAAGCTAGAACTTTGGAACTAATATCGAGAAGATACTTCTGGCCGGGAATGAAGCAAAGCGTAAACAGATATGTGGAATCCTGTGAAACTTGCCAACGGACAAAGGGATCAAAGTCGATAGTTCCGATCAAGCCTCTAGAGATTCCAAAAGGACCATGGGAAGACATAGCGTTTGACTTCGTAGTGAAATTACCAAAATCGAAAGGAGCAGATAGCATCTTAGTAGTGGTGGATAGATTCTCAAGAATGGCGCATTTCATACCCTGCAAAGAATCTCACACGGCAAGCGACCTTGCAAACCTTTTCGTCACAAATGTTTGGAAACTACACGGCTTTCCAAAAAGCACGATCTCTGACCAAGGGACTACTTTCAACTCCAAACTCATGAAAGCCATTTACGAGAGAATTGGAACTAGTCCAGGTTTCAGCACTGCCTACCACCCCCAAACTGATGGAATAACGGAGAGAACCAATCAATGGATGGAAGGCTGGCTACAATCATTTGTCAACTATTGACAGGATGACTGGGCGGACTTGTTGCCTATTGCGGAATTCAGCTATAATCTACAGAAGCACCGCGTAACAGGTAGTTCCCCTTTTGAAATTATCTACGGCACGGAACCACTGTGGAATATCTCAGCAGAAGAATCAGAGGTTCTGGAAGCAAACAGCATCACGGAAAAATGGCGCAAAATCCACGACGAAGCAATTGCATCAATGGAAAGCCAAAGGCTCCCAGAAGAAGAACCAAGAAACGAATACAAGGAAGGAGATCTAGTATGGCTTTTGGGAAGGAACATTCAAACAAAAAGACCATCAAAAAAGCTGGATAACAAGAAACACGGGCCGTTTGTTGTGAAGCAAAGGATAGGGTCACATGCTTATGAACTGACTTTGCCAGCAACAATGAGGGTGCACCCTGTTTTCCACATCGACTTGCTCAGCCCTTACAAAGAAGACACAGAATTCAGCCGAAACCAACCCCAACCACCACCGATCATAACGGAAGAAGGAGAAGAAGAATATGAAGTAGAGAAGATTTTGGACTGGAAAGAGACAAAGGACAGTCTTTTTTACAGGGCCAGATGGAAGGGTTATGGAAGTGAAGAAGACACAGAACAAAGAGCGGAAGATTTTGGTCACCTTTCAAAAATCATCAAGGACCTTCTACACCGACACCCCGAAGCTCCCACGCCATCTAACTACGTCCCAGGAAAGATAAAAGGCAGAGGGGGCGCAATTGATAGTGACATCTGCAAAACTTGCAACTACTCCAGAACACACTCTCAACTCTGCTCTCTAAATCTTTTTTGCACTCCACCATGCCTGCCGTCTCCCGTACCACCATCACCAACAACCTCACCTGCGTCCTCAAAGGACCTGCCTTTGCCACGGCAAGGATCCTTGACTCCGGGGCCGCCCTCTATGTCTTCAAGAGGTCGCAACAAGGCTCGGGAAGAATGCACTTCAGAGCCTCAGACGACATCCTCCACTCGGACCTGGGGGAATTCCAGTGGGTCGGAAAAAAATGGCTGACACGAATGCAGCTCCTGCGGAAGGACATATTTGTCTGCCGGGGGTGCGCCGCATTCCAGGTCTTGGAGGTCGTCCTCCTCTCCACCCACATTCTTGGAGTGGTTGAATGGGGACAAGAAGGAGCGTACTCGAGCGAGTGGGTACCAGGTTACGACAGAAGGCAGCCAACGCTCCGACCTAGATGGAACAATGCCTGGGACGCCAACTATGAGAGGGACCTGAGCGACTGGAAGATGGAAAGGGGAAGGTACCAAAAGGAGAAGTTTGAATGGGCGCCAAACTGGTGGAAGTGGGAGGAGGCAGATGTGTCAGCATGGAAGGAGGCGGAACCTGATGTGCGACAATGGGATGAGGAGTTTGTGGGGACCCAGAAGAGGGTTTTGGACTGGTCCAAGGCGGACTGGACAAAGGAAGAGACTTGGGAGGAATGGGAGAAGTTCTCGGACGAACCGGGAAATACCGTGTTCAATCCCATCGACCTGACCGTGGAGGAAGATGAAGGGCTTGAGGAGTATATGCTGAGGAAAGGGAAGGACTGCGCGGTGCAGTAAGTCCATTCAGGTCCCCCAAACGGACTCTTAGGGGGGAGTAATGTCGTGAGCTAGCTCACTCCATCGGACTCGCCCGTTGCCGCGCCCGCCTGTCTTCCCTCTTTGTGTTATGTTCCCTGTTTCCGTTTGCCGCGTTGCCACCTTCTTGTGGTTATGTGTTACACTGTGTAACGCGGCTGTGCTTTGTATGAGTCATGTCTGTTCATACAGCATGACTCACATGGACACTCCTGACTGGCTGTTATGTATGACTCGTGTGGCTGCGCCTTGTATGACTCGGCCTCTTTCTGAATATATATAGAGGACCAACAAGCCTGGTAACCCCAGCTTGTTTTGTCTTGTCAAAACATCCCCTTTGAGTGACACTTTGAACCACCCCTACCCTCAAGAGCCTACAGACGCTTAAGTGTGTTGCGGTTCAAGAGGTCACTTAGGTCTTAGTGCCGTCCACTCTCCGTTGTGGCTTGTCTCATAGCCACCAAGAAGAAGCTTACGACATGGGGTTGCTTTTCTAAGTGGTCCTGGTTTCCAAATCATACACACAGCCCTGGGGCTAATCACACTCTCCCCATGGAGAGTGACAACTGGTGCTGCTGGTGGTGGCGTGTTGATTGGATTTTCAACTAGTCAAATTGTTGGTGAGGTGGACCCTTGTTTGTTTGAACTCCTGGTTTTTTTTTGAGTTCCTGAGGTTTCAATAATGTTGCCAATTCCTCCTGGGACACTGGTAGAAGGGGGTCTTGATGCACGGCTGGTACTTCTAAGTGGTGCCGTCCAATCACCTGCCTGTTCCCTTGCTCCTCTTGAGGGGTTTGATTGGATTTCGACTATTGTTGCTGCTGGAGCCTTGCTCCTTCAAGACACTGTACTTGAGGATTGATTGTCCATGTTGTCACATGACTTTGTTTTCTTGTGGCTCAGTGCACTAAGAGCTTGCTTTGCAATGTTGCAACCTGCTAATGCCTATGGTTGACGACCGCTAATGGCCTTTGAGATGTGGGAACAATGTGTGATAAGTCTTCTAAGACTCTATCACTAAGGTGGACAAATGCTAGTCTTGTCAGTACAAGTCACTAGCTCCTAAGTCCAAGTGGCTGCGCTAAAGGCTAAGTAGCCAAGTGCCTCTGATCACACTGCAGGGAGAGTTGAGAAGGCAAAGCAAGCTGGGGATGACCATGCTTGCATGCCAGTATATATACTCAGAGAACAAGTGAGTCATAGTATATACATGAGTCACTTGTCTGAGTCAAAGTCCAAGTCATAAAGGGGCTGCGCAGGCCAGCCAATAGAAAACAGCATGAGTCATATGACTCATGGTAACACATCATCCATACACCTCACTAAACAAGGGAGAGGGCTCTACACAGAGAAAGGGTGCTTAAGGTGCTGGTACAAGCCATGAGACCGCAAACAGAGGCAGAGGGAGGGACGGGTCACAACATTGTTGTTGATGGTCTCTTGGATGGTGTTAATTCATTTGATGGTGATCCTTCCATCTCCCCTGAGCTCTTCTATCCCTTGGGTGACTGCCTCATTCCAGGCTAGTTGTCCCTGCCTCATGGTGTGGAGATCTTCCTGCACATTATTCACAAGTCCTTGCATGTTTGTGACTTTGTTTCTCAGGCGGATCACATCCTGTCCAACTAGGAAGCTGTTGTGTTCACTGTTTTGCATGGCGTTAAGGATGTCCATGAGGGTTTCTTGTAGGGTGTTGATGGAATTGTTGAAGATTTGTTGGTTGTTAGCCAATACTTGAGTGGATTGTTCTAACCCATTGAGCCTCCTATCAATCATTACTCTCATTCTGTCAATGACCCTTAGAAGTGCATTGTGTCTTCCAAGATGAAGATCATTGAGGTCATCAAGATTGCTAATCACGGTTCTATTGCTGGAGCTAGAACTTGAGCTGGGAACACCAGGGGCGCCCTGGTCCTCAGTTGCTGATGGTTGCTGGGAATACCCATGTGGTAGATATGGTGGTGCTGGGTTTGCGGGTGTCACAGCCTGAGAGCTCATTGGGACCAGACCAGCATTGATAATAGTTCCTCCAATCTGGGGCACTTGAGGAGCATGGGAGATGTGTGGCATGGGTGGCGGCCTGATAGGGACAAGGGATACGCCCCCATGCACTTCAGGTTGGGGAGAAAAGAACTGTCTTCAGGGTCCCATGGGCCATAGTGGACATGAGGGTCCTGGACTTTCATTAGAATTTGGGATACGAATTGTGACAGGTGTGGGATTGTAGGTAATATCCCCTGGTTCCTTAGTGACAATTGTAGGTTCTTCCTGAATGACTGAAAGGTTTTTGGTGTTGAATGTTCCAGGCATAGAAGCTTGACTTTGTGGATGAGACCTTGCTGGTCCTCCGGCCTGTGCTTGTGCAATATCTTGTTACATTGAGGGAACTCGTGGGTCTTGCAGCCCTACTTGGTCCTCTCCTTGTTGATAATGGTGTTGAGAGGCGTGATCCTGCGTCCTCCTGAATCATACCACACTTAAGTGGCTGTAGACTCTTAAGGGTAGGGGTGGTTCAAAGTGTCACTCAAAGGGAATGTTTGATAAGACAAAACAAGCTGGGGTTACCAGGCTTGTTGCTCCTCTATATATATTCACAAAGTGGCTGGGTCATTCAAAGTGCAGCCATACAAGTCACAAGAGTTGACCAAACAGGAGCGTCCATGTGAGTCATGCTGTATGAACAGACATGACTCATACAAAAAGCACAGCCGCGTTACACAGTGTAACAGAAGGAACCACAAGAAGGTGGCAATGCGGCAAACAGAAACGGAAACACATCACAAGGCAAAGTACAGGCAGGCAAGACAACAGGCCAGTCTGATGGAGGGAGCTGGCTCACAACAATCACCCCCTTGACTCACCTCGGGGTATTTTGTAACATTTAGCCACATTGGTGCACAGGGGACAGAGAACCCATGGCTGGTTCAAAAGTATGATCAAAATTGCCAATGTGACTAATCATTTGAAACATATTTTGTTTGGCATATTGGCACAACCACTGCTTAGTCAGTGCTTAGTCATGTCCAAAATTGTTCTGTCCATTACCATATTTGTCCCCCCAGACCAGAGCAGTACCTAGCACCAGCTAGCACCAGCTAGCATCATATAGCACTAGCTAGCAGCAATCTAGCACAAGATAGCCATTATAGCATGCTAGCTGGGGGTATGTGGCACCAGATACACTCAGCTCACCACAGTTGGTGCTACATACTGCTATAAACACAGGACCTTTCCATTTCAGCCAGGGGATCTATATATGCTAGCTAGTGATATACATCCCTGTCTAGGTATTTACAGGTCTTCAGATGTGTCATCCTCATGTCAAAATGTTGTATCTGAAAGCACAATCAGGCTGATTGAATGATAAGCCCAACTAGTTCAGCAAAAGTGTGTATGAGGAGAAGGGAGGCGTTTGCTTGAGACACACACAGATGAGGAGGATTTATTCAACACATACCAAAGAATTGAAGTGCTATTTTGACAACTTCAGGTAGGCTGAGAAAAATTTCTGTGTTCTGGGGGCACAGGTTGAACTTATTTATAGACCAACACATCTCTCAGCATGCTGGGTCTTTCCAAAGAACAGATGGTGGTAAGAATCCAGCTATGTCAACACATTGGTGCTTAGTCATGTATATCCACTTTCTAGAATACTTGGCTGGAAGGGTTGAAGCCAGCAAAGCTTGCCAACTACAACTCAAAATTATCCACAGAGATTAGTCAATGCACATGCACAGAGGATACTTGCATGGAAGTCTTATCCGGACTGGATGATTGGTCTCACAATCTAGAGGGAGCCAACATATACTAGATGAACAGTATGCCTGGTACCAGGAAGACCGCTCTTGTGTGTAGCTTTGCTAAACAACTCTAAGGGTGGAAACAGCTTGCAGCTAGCTTTTTTCATACCTGTACCTCTGCCAAATGTCAAAATGTTGCCCAGATTGTGCCCACAATTGCCTACCACATCTGTAAAACAGTCTGGGGATAGCTAGTGCTATATAGTGCTATATAGCACCCTAGCAAATATACCACATCACCTATATCTAGCAGCATATAGCAGTGTCCAGTGCTATATAGCACTATATAGCTCTATGTAGCTGAGGCCCAATTTGGTGATTGGAACAGAAAAGGTAGGGACATGTGGCTGTGCACTTACTATATATGGTAATGATCTTCCCAGATAGGCAATTTGATATACCTTACTAACATACCCATTTTGGGACAAACTTTTGAACCAGCCAGCAGACTTCCATCCCCTTGGTACCAATGTGACCATATGCTACAAAATACCCCCAGGTGAGGTGTTGGGGGTGTACTCAGACATGTGGAATAGGGGCAAAAATCAACTTCAAGGGGCAGGGTGGGACTTGGAGTTTCAGGTAAGCTGAGTTCCTAAAGTGGATATATTGCTCTCATATTCAGAATTTCAAATATTACCAAAAAAGGTAATTTTCAAATTGTCTTAGAATTGAAAATTCCCATATATGGAAACCCATTTATCCAAATTTGGACTACTTACTTATCATATATAGTAAGTGCACAGCCACATGTCCCTACCTTTTCTGTTCCAATCACCAAATTGGGCCTCAGCTACATAGAGCTATATAGTGCTATATAGCACTGGACACTGCTATATGCTGCTAGATATAGGTGATGTGGTATATTTGCTAGGGTGCTATATAGCACTATATAGCACTAGCTATCCCCAGACTGTTTTACAGATGCAGTTGGCCTGATACTCAATTCTGTTTTGGACCACAGTTTGCAACTGTCATGACCCATCCCTCCACTCTGTCTCTGTTTGCAGTCTTGTGGCTTGTACTGGCACCTTAAGTGCCCTTTCTCTTTGTTGAGCCCTCTCCCTTGTTTAGTGAGGTGTATGGATGATGTGTCACCATGAGTCATATGACTCATGCTGTGTTCTATTGGCTGGCCTGCGCAGCCCCCTTTATGACTTGGACTTTGACTCAGATGTGTGACTCATGTATTTACTATGACTCACCCATTTTCTGAGTATACAGTGCTGCAAAAAAATCAATCACAAAAACATACATGGGTGGAGTTGGCCAAATAGAAAGGCACATATAAGCTTACATAAGCTCAGGGTATAGCTGTGGCTACCCTTGCTTCCTTGCTACACCTGTGTGGCAGTTTGGTCTTGTTTGGTCTTGTGGCTGTGGAGCTATGCAAACTTTGGCAAAACAGTTTTTGCAATCAATTGTTTGCAGGCTTGGCACTGATGTCATGTTACATCAGTACAACCTCAGATGACATCATGGTGACCTCATTGATGATGTCAGTGGCACCCCCAGTTGTATATCTACCACCTTGCTCACCACCCAGGACTGCAGCACCCCTCCAGCTCTTGTCCTTCATGCCTAAGGCCATTTCCCCCTCCAAGCTTGTTTCTGTGCTTGCTAAGCTTGATGCTGGCCTCTGTCATGCTGAAATCTCTAGGACTACTGGACTTAGTGAGGGACACATCTCTAAACTGCACAATATACACCATCCCAACCTTCCTTGCAAACCCCCAGGCCATCCTCTCAAAGTCACCCCTGCTACAGCTCACCACCTGGTTTGCTCTGTCACCAATGGCAACTCTGCTACTGCTTCCTATGTGGCTAGGACATACAGGACAGCTGAGGGGCACACTCTTAGCCATGAAACTGTCCGCCAGACACTCAAGGATGCTGGTTTCAAGGCCAAAAAGAAGGTTACAAAGCCCAAACACCCTAAACATATCCGCAACGCTCAACTATCCTTTGCTTGTGCCCACTGTCACTGGACTGTCAAGGACTGGAAAGGGGTCATGTGGTCAGATGAGACCAAAATCAACTGCCTAGGGTCAGATGGCCAACAATGGGTGTGGATTAGGCCTGGCCAGGAGCTTAGTGATGCAGCTATCCAGCCCACAGCTCACTCAGGTGGAGGGTCTATTCAGATTTGGGGCTGTTTTTGTTGGGATGGGCCTGGCTATGCTACCAAGATTGAAGACACAGTTACCAAGGAGGTCTATGTGCAGATTTTGGAGGATGAGTTGATGCAGACTTTGGAGTATTATGGGAAGGAGGTGGAAGACATTATCTTCCAACAGGACAATGCTCCCGCTCACAAGTCCAAATTGGCAACAAATTGGCTAGCTGACAATGGTTTTGAGGTCATGGAATGGCCTTCCAACTGTTGTAAGCTTCTTCTTGGTGGCTATGAGACAAACCACAAGAGAGAGTGGACGGCACTAAGACCTGAGATACCTCTTGAATTGCACCACACTTAAGTGGCTGTAGACTCTTGAGGGTAGGGGTGGTTCAAAGTGTCACTCAGAGGGAATGTTTGACAAGACAAAACAAGCTGGTGTTACCAGGCTTGCCAGTCCTCCATATATATTCAGAAAGAGACCAAATCATACAAGACCCTGCCACAAGAGTCACACATACAAACCAGTCAGGAGTGTCCAAGTGGGTCATACTGTGCAGGCAGACATGTCTTGTACAAAGCACAGCTGCATTACACAAAGTAACAGAACAACCACAAGAACGTGGCAACGCGGCACAGGAAAAGACAAACAACAGACAAACAGAACACAAGAGTAGGCAGGCAAGGTGCAAGACAAGTCTGATGGAGAGAGCTGGCTCACAACACCAACTCCCCAAATCTCAATCCAATTGAAAACTTATGGGGCATCATCAAAAGGAGGCTGGGGGAGCATGAACATCCTCCAAGGGGGGTTTTGGAGCTGTGGGAAAGGTTTCAGGTGGAGTGGGAGAAGGTGGAGCCAGAGCTGTGTCAGAATCTGATCAGCAGCATGCCTAATAGGATGAGGGAGGTGATCAAGGCTAAGGGGGGGTCCATTAACTACTGATTTTGTCTGACTTTGTTATCCATGTATGCCTTGCAAACAATTGATTGCAAAAACCTTTTTGCCAGATGTTGCATTTCTCCCCAACCACAGATCCAAACAAGGCCAAACATGACTCATTTGGTAGCCAAAAAGCACAGTGACCTTGCATATGGCAACTGGCTGACATAATCCAACACATCATTCCCCAGCTGGCCTGCACTACCTGTGTTATGGATACTGACTTCCATTGGTATCTATACTTAGTCTAAACTCACTATACCCAAGGATTGGAAAATGTACAAAATATGTCTTGTTTTGTATTGCCTGTAACAAATGTGTTTTGACTTGCATTGTATATACAAGAATGCAAATCAATACTTCTGATGTTTCTCTATCAGTTGTGACCTTCAGAAACTTGAACGACTTGGAATTCATTAAGTTACAAATTGTTTAACTTTAATCAATTTGTAGCTTTGTGAAATACAAGTATTTCTGGTATATTGTCTGACTTGCCAAACCAATCAACTTGATTTCTGTTGCGCTCACTAACGCACAGCCTTGCACATGTATTGGCGGAGTTTCATGTATTTCCATACAGCGGCTTTGGAGATATTCTCTTATCAGTGTTCAAATATCAATAGCCACATGATCCGTACTTTGAACACAGCATATCTCCACAACTACTGCATGGAATTCCACAATCAGACTTGCGTTGGAGTTGCACTGCCTTGCTCTATTTTTGTAGATAGTCTCTATTTAGTAGTTGCTGTGTTCTGGAAATCTCTTGCAGAACGGCCACATGCATAGCCACACTATGTATGGAGTTTGTACCTTTAATATGTACTTTGAGCAGCACTGCATGATCTAACTATAGCTACAGAGCTATTCTTAGGCTACTCCACACTACCTAGTGGCCTGGAAATTCTAGTTAGAATATGTGCACTTGAGTATTCATACCTGTGCACTCTAAGGTATATAAACTGGCCTCTGAGAGCCTCCAGAGAACACCTCTCAATTTACTTTCAATACATCTTTACCAAGTTTATCACTTGTGTGACAGCTTTACAGCTTATTCTAAGACCTAAAGCAGTTCTCCCAATAACACTCCTTAATTGTTGAGTTTAACTCCAATTAAGTTGCAGTTGAGGTTGAGATAACTTTAAGAGTTCTACAGTAAGCACTAAGCACTGCACTACAGATACTTGTGTTAGAGAAGTATATTAAGTATTAACTTGATTCTAGCAATCAGGGGGGATATCTTAAATACAACTCATAGGGAACCTTGCCTTGTAGCATTGCTCAAACAGTTGTAGCTTAAGTGTACCTCTACAGTTAAGAAAGATATATTGTCTTTAGTAACAAATACTGTTAGTAACAGCATATTAGTGCCCTCTGAGGATCTAGTAAAGTTTACTTTACCCTCTGGCCCCATAAAGTTGTGATACAGACAAAGTATATTCTATACTTTAGGATATATTTACACTGAACCATAACAACCTGCACATGGTTTTTGTGATTGATTTTTTGCAGCAGTGTATATACTGGCTTGCAAGCATGGTCATCCTCAGCTTGCTTTGCCTTGTCAACTCTCCCTGAAGTGTGAACAGAGGCACTTGGCTACTTAGCCTTTAGTGCAGCCACTTGGACTTAGGAGCTAGTGACTTGTACTGACAAGACTAGTGTTCATCCACCTTAGTGATAGAGTCTTAGAAGACTTATCACATATAGTTCTCACATCTCAAAGGCCATTAGCAGTTGTCAACCATAGGCATTAGCAGGTTGCAACAGCAACATGCTAGGCCATGATCCAGATATTGGCTCCAAAATGGTCCAAACACAGTTTGAACTCCTGCTTAAGGAGCCCCTGGCAAAGGTGAAGGAAGCCATACCAAACAATCTCATCATGGTGATAGATGCACTTGATGAATGCAATGACAAATCCAGTAACAAGCTTATCCTTGACATTCTGTTTCAGTTTGCAATTGACCTTCCCCTCAAGTTCTTTGTTACCAGTCAACCCAAGCCAGAGATATCCAAGAAAATGCAATCCAAGAGCAAAAGCACCTGCTCTGTCATGTACCTGCATGACATTGAGGAGTCCATGGTCCAGGCTGACATCATGCACTATCTCAAGGAGGAGCTTGTGTCCATATCACCAAACTCATCCAAGATCAAGCAGCTGGTCCAGTGGTTGGGCAAGCTGTTCATCTATGCGGCAACTCTGGTCTGATACATCCAACCAAGCATGGATCCTTGAGAGCGGCTGGAGTTGGTGCTAGCCATGATGTGCCATTTGACACTGATGCATATGGAAATCAACAAGCTATATACAGCTATCCTGACAGAGGTGTTCAACAAGCCTAACTTGGAGGCAAAAGAGATAGCATGCATGTGGCTTGTCTTGCACATGGTCCTCTGTGTCCAGGAGCCCCTTGCCATTGATGGCCTGGCTCAGCTCATAGGACTTGATAAAAATCAGACATCATTAGCGTTACAGCCTGTAGAATCAGTGGTCCAATTCTCTCAAGACAGTGTGGTTGGTTCAACTCTTCACACCTTGTTTCCTGATTTTATGTTTGACATATCACTCTCCAGTTTGTTCCGCTGTAACACCACAGAACACCACAAATTTCTGGCCAAAAGGTGTGTTGATATCATGGAGGATCAGCTCTGGTTCAATATTTGCAATCTGGAGTTGTTGTTTACCCTGGACACAGACATTGGTAATTTACAAGAGCACATCCACAATGCAATTTCTTTGGCATTATTTTACTCATGCTGTTACTGGGGACACCATCTCCAACAAACCACATATTCCAATTTGCTATGTGCGCCCCTTACCAATCTCCTCTCTGTTTGACTCCTATTTTTGATGGAAGTGATGAATCTGAAGCAGGGGATGAATTGAGGATTAGAAACCTTCTTCAAGGCAACCTCTTGACATCTGTAAATGTGCTGGGAGCTATATAGCACAATATAGTGCTATGTAGCAAAGGCCATATTTGGGCAATGGAATGAGGTGATTTGGATGTTGTGGCTGTGCAGTTGCCATATATGGTAATTAATTAGTCCAAATTGGGATAAATGAATTACCATATATGGTAGTTTTCGATTCTAAGACGATTTTAAAATTTCCTTATTTGGTAATATTTGAAATTCCAATTATGGAAGCCAATATAACCCTTTTGGGAACTCAGCTGACTTGAAACTCAAGTGCCACCCTGCCCCTTGGACTTGCTCTTCCCCCTACTTTCACGTGTCTGAGTGCACCCCCAAAAACCTCACCTGGGGGTATTTTATAGCATATAGTCACATTGGTGCTAAGGGGATGGAAAACCACTGGCTGCTTCAAAAGTTTGTCCCAAAATGGGTGTCTTAGTAAGATACATCAAATTACCTATCTGGGAAGATTATTACCATATATGGTAACTGCACAGCCACAATGTCCAAATCATTTCATTCCATTGCCCAAATATGGCCTTGCTACATAGCACTATATAGCACTATGTAGCACTGAGGCTGCTATGTAGCAGTACATATAAGGGGTGTTGATGTTTTGCTACCCAGCTACATAGTGCTATATAGCGCTATATAGCTCCCAGCACATTCACAGATGCTTGGCTGAGGGTGAGTAATAGTTCAGAGATTTATTGGTCAATAACTACATGGTCCCACAGGTGGGCACAATCACGCCAGATGCCCAAGCTCTGATTAACAATGCTTGCAACTTTGTCACCAATTTGGCATGTAATGGGGTTTCTCGGTGCACCCCACACATCTACATTTCCCTTTTAGCGTTCTGCTCTCTCTCAAGCCCCATATGCAAGCTGTACCAGCACAGGTTCCAAGGCTTGATGAAGGTGACGGGAACCCTCTTTGAAAGCAGAGTGGGTGCAATAGCACCCTGGGATATCCAGTCCTCAGTATATTTGGCAGTGCATTCCCCAGATGATAGCTGTGTCACAGTTGGCTGTGGGGACGGAGCAGTTAGATTGTATAGCACACATGATGGGGCGCCCCTTGGTGGTCCTCTTGAAGGGCACACTAACGTTGTCTTGTTGGTGGCGTACTTGCCTGATGTTGCAAGGCTTGTCTCCAGTTCAGGGGATCACAGCGTCCGGGTCTGGAGTGCACATGATGGCACACTCATCACTGGTCCACTTGGAGGGCACAGTCTCCCTGTCAGAGTGGTGGCATACTCCCCTGACGGAACATGTATGGTATCTGGCTCTGATAACCAGACCCTGCAAGTCTGGAGCGCACACAACTATGCTCTTGTCATTGACCTGCTCAACAGTCACACTGGTGGTATCAACTCAGCTGCATACTCTCCTGATAGCACATGTATTGCTTCCAGTGCCAACGATAGAAACATCCTAGTCTGGAGTGCGCAAGATGGTTTGCTGATTGCTGGACCATTTGAGCACGCTGTGCGCGTCTGGTCTGTTGCATATTTGCCCAACGGCACACACATTGTTTCTGGCTCTGAAGACAATTCAATCCGAGTGTAGGCTGCACACAACGGCGCACTAGTAGCCGGTCTGATCAAGGGGCACACCAGTTCTATTTATTTGGTGGTGTACTTGCCTGACAGCACTTGCATTGCTTCTAGCTCAAACAATTGCACCATCCAAATTTGGAGTGCGTGTGATGGCACGCTAATCGCTGGACCATTTACAGGACATACTAGCAGTATTGAGTCAGTAACCTATTCCCACAACGGCACACACATCCTCTCCGGGTCTACCAATGCAACCATCAGAGTATGAAGTGTGCAAGTTAATCCGGCTGCCTCCACACATCTTTTAGGATATGCCAGTGATGTCTCATCTGTGGCCTATTCCCGTGATGGCGCATGTATTGTTTCTACTTTTGGTGATGATACCATCCCATTCTGGAGCACACAGGATGGTTCAACTATAGGCGACCCAATCAACGGATGCTGTAACCACCCGGATCCACCACTATTTTGCCCAACAGAACCTTCATTGTCTCCAGGTACAACACAAGCATCCAGATTTTGAGAGTACAGGACGCTATGGTTGTTGTTGGTCCGTTTGAAGGCCACACAGATAAGGTCCTATCAGTCGAGTACTCAACTGACTCTACAAATGTGTGAAATATCATTTTATGGTATCAAAGTGCCCAGTTTCAGTATGATTACCCTTTTTGGACAGGATTTAGTAATATTTATATCGATTTTTGGGACAACTTATCCCACCACCTTGTTTTTCAAATTCAAGAATCAGACCCAGAGGCTCAGATATTAGGATAGTTTGCACCGAAAATTGGTTGAATCCATACCAAAATTCGATAAAATACCGAATCTGGACGCTTTGATACTGAAAAATGGTATTTTTGTCATTCTCAGTGTGATGGGAATTACATAGTCTCCGCGTCTCGTGACCAGACCATCCGTGTTTGGGGTGCGCAGGATGGTAAACTTGTGGCGGGACCTTTTGAAGGCCACTCTGGCGCGGTCATTGCGGCTGCGTTTTCACCTGATACTAGACGTATTGTTTCTTGTTCCAACGATAAATCCATTAGGGTATGGATTATTCCTGCCCTAGGTTCACTAGAAGAGACAAGTGAAAACATGAACTCAGTAACTCTTGGATCCAATGGTAAGCATACCACTATTAGACTTGTTGGTGTATTGATAAGATAACAAATAGGGATAAATCCCCTATTCCTCCCATATGGCTGGCACGTCCAAAGCAATGGATGGGTTATGGACAAAGACATGCGACGCCTGCTTTTTTGGACACCACCGGATATGAGCAGTGTTCTACCAACTCCGCGCAACGCGTTCATGATCACCCCGCGGGGTTCATTGGTCATTAACTACAACGATATCCTGACGGGCGAGAGCTGGCATGAGTGCTACATTGGCGAATAGTATCCTTCCACGTTGATGCGTCACCCTTACTCACCGTGCCTACCCTTCCGATTGGAGGCCCCTGATCTTATAGGCATATACAAGCCCTGATATAGAAACTTCTTTCTATTTCTCTCTCAAACTTCCAATGTTTTCAGGACTTTGTTTCAAGTTAATCCAATCCGACGGCACCATCATCTAAATGTGTCAATTGATTTACGTTACCCAAATACCTGTGTGTGTGACGACCGATGCGTTCCGCGCTCGAAGGCTTGGGTTTCTTGCTATGCAAAACGCGCAGATAGGGAAATAGCTCGACTAGCATCTAGCGAATAGTCTCGCCAGATCCTGGTCTAAAGGTATACATGATAAGATTAAGGGCCGTTCATCCCCACGAGTGAATCATGGCCGGCACTTGATCATCAACGTCGGCGTGCGTCACGCAGAGGTATGATCGATAATGGTACTATCCAGATCGATATCATTCACCTAATTTACTCAACGTGCGTAGGTACTCGTACAGGATCCGCAGCCCTCTTACGGTTCGACCCCGACCCCCAATACCTCTCCGTACCATTCAATCTCCAACTGAATCGCTTTTTTGATCGTCTCGGCTTGACGCCATCCGTGTCCCTCGCCGGAAAAGAACTGGGACTTGACCTTACCACCATGGCTCTCTATTTTCCTTTGCATGAGCTCAGCTTGGTTGGGCGGGACTACAACGTCAAAGTCGCCTTGAAGGATCTAGCAGGAGCGTGGCAGTTAGTAGAAGCAGACACAGCAGTGCGAAATACAGGAGGTAATTAAAGTTTTGAAGGCGAATGACGATCGACTTACCAATAACGGCACCTTAATATTCTCAGCATGATTTAATGGTGACCGGGCCTTGTACAACTCTGGCACCTCAGCGAACGAACCCCCAATGAGCTTTCTACAATAATGAGACTCAAACTTGTGCGTTTCGGCCTCAAGCGCTTGCAAGTCGGAAATCCCGTAGGCCCTGAAAGAAATATATGAACAAGAACTGTCAGAGCAAAATAATTAAATGCATGTATGTACTGACGATGTCCCCGCAGTGAAGACCTTGGATGCTTTTACAAGTGCAGTGAGAGTCGTAAACCCGCCTGCCAATGAATAACTTCAAATATCTACGAGCCCAAATAAAAATGCGAGCATACCAGCTGATTCCCCCCTGATTACAATTCGTTTTGGATCTACTACCCCTGACTCTCCGAGTTCTATGGTCGCTGTAATACAATCGTCTACGTCCACAATTCCCCAATTTCCTTTCAACCTTTCTCTATATCTCGAGTGAGTAAGCCAGGACAGACGGGTAGACAGTGAGGAACATACCGATAGGCTCGACCATATCCTGAGGAACCCCCATAATCTACATCCGCCCTATTAACAGAGTTGTCAGTTTCTGCGAGGCAATAGAAGAAACAAGAGGATGCACCATGCCCAGCCGCGACTTGTTCAATATTGAACAAGCCAGTTTAATCCAGGAGCAGCTCGCATGGTCGGGCCGCCGTGCACATTGATAATACAGGGAGGTTTTTCGTCTTGGCGGTTGGTGTAATCTATATTTGCCGGTGGGTAAAAAATCACGTGAAGCGGTTGAATCAACCCAGTCTGCGACTGGACGTCGAATGTCATTAGTTGGGGCTTGGAAATTTCGAATCCTCGCAAGGTAGGGAGGGCTAGGGCGTTCGAAGTTGACTTGAGAACCTCGTAGCGAGGCTGGCCGGAGGATAGATTGAGTGAGACGAGGGTAGCGGGCGATTCATCTCCAGTGCCTATGAACACAGCCCCTCCACCGCCCGGAACACCGCGAACTTGAGAGGTATTAACATATACCGAGGGGTGAAAGTCATATCGTTGCGTTTCCGTATTGACGATCAGAACCCCATTCGTGCCATTTCTTTTTCCTGGAGCGATAATCGTATTCTCGTCGAGGACTGCATAGTTTGAGCTTCCAAGGGCAGATGTGGGAAATGCAAAATCCTGCTCTAGTGGCTTCCCAAGTGCCAGAAAAGTAGCGCAGGTGGAGAGCTCGTAGATGTAGTGATTATAGAACCCAGATTTGTCAGAAAGGAAGACAAGTTTATTGGAACTGGCCCAGGTAGGCTGTGTGATTGATTCTGTCATTCGGCAGCCAGCAACATGGCTCGGTGACCCCGAAATGGATAAAGAGCCTGCGTGCAAGGTTAACTCAGCGACGGAGAGCTCCGAGCCTTCCCAAGGCATATCAGGATGCCACCTAGAATAGTGGGTTAGTAAAGGTTAGTTGAATAATGTGGAGGTATACCATTGAATCCAGGCAAGTTTTGTTCCATCAGGACTGAACCTTCCAAATGCATAGAAGTCGACTCCTGAGGCCAAAGTTGTGAATGTCTGGGTACTAGTGTCGAGTAGGACAAGTGTGTTAACGACGTCCGCCGGGGCGGGTTTGGTATGATTTTCAAGGATGCAGACGACCAGATGCGGGTGAATCGGGTGAATGCTGAAATCCCCGAAGCGGTAATTCTGGTTTCCTACAAGAAGTCTTAGCTGGATATATGACCACATTAGTACGACGTACCTGGAGTGACTGGTTTGGGGTCATCCCAGAATCCATCCTTTCGAGAGCTGGTATAGACTCTCAAGGTCGCCCAGTCGGTAAAAATGGCAGTATTCTGGTATACAGCAACCGCGGAGCCGCCATACTCGTGCACTCGCGAGCGCGCATTCCAGCTTTCACCAAATACATCCTGGGCCATTTCGGAATGGACTAGCACACGTCGACCTTCCTCATGTGGTCTATCCTCCACGTGGTAGATGTCTCCCGTGGCGGCATCGACGATAACTTCGGTGATGAGAACGGTCTACAAATTCGGTCGATTGTCCTAATGATTGAGTACGAGTGCATACCTTTTCAGCTATAATATCTATCGTGAGTGGAGATTTCCAAGTCCCGTACGGTGCTGTTATTGGCGGCATGCTTTAGGTTGTGGTTGTCGTCCGCGAAATATTCGCCGGGCATCTTTCACCGCTATGCCATGGTCGGCGATGTGAGAAACCGTACCACGTGCTGTAGTATTTCTAAATTGGGGACTATCGATTCGGTTAACATAAAGTGACTTTGTCACGCTGGAACGTTGATATCTCCAACTCACAGACATCAACCCAAGCCTATTTTCATCGCTTGCGGCTTGATTTCCACCACTCATCATCAATTCATGTCTAGCTTTACATCAGCAGTAAAAGCGAAGATGGCTTACCATGAAACTCAATCAAGAAACCGATATCGAGTGGTTGACAAACAGGCCCACTTCGGTGCAATACCGTCATTCAAAACTGCCTTCAATCCAACCCATGCATCGCTAGATAAAAGAAGCCGCGCTCTATTGTTCCGTCTGGATTACGCCTAACCTAATTGCATTGCGACCAAATCCAAGTTCACTGGGATGTGATTGGCGCTCATCCCGCCTACGACGAGCCGCTAGAGCCACGAGTCCCCTGCGGAATGTAAATCAACAACTTTAAGGGTGGCGAGTGCAAACCGGATGACGTGCCCAAGGCGAATCTAATTCACTACCCAATGCAGCCTCGTACGTTCGAACGATGTTTGGCCAAGAAAGTAATTCAACGGACCGAAGCCAAAGCGAGAAAAAGGAAGAGGTCGCGGTCCTCGACACTATTGTAGATACATCACCAACTATTCAAGTTAAAGTTAGCAATGCAGCCTCATGAACCGGAACAGAAACCCACGTCATCAAGCCCCATCTACTCGGCCAGACCTCTCATCGTGGGGTGCCCAAACGTATCTCACCAGACGGAACAGTAATCCACATGGGGTTACCGGTGGAAAGATATCTGTGAGCCCATGCGAGAGAACTTCGACAGGAAAGCAAACCCGTCGCCAAGACCATGGTGGCCCCAAGAGGTAAGAACTAAACGGTTCCAAACTGCTCTCAATAGGACAGGCTGACGTAATCTGGGCGCCAGTGCATTGGGATCCGAATTCGACTCGGAGACAGCCGAATCCCCATTCGTCGCCATGTCAGCTATCTCTGCTTGTGACTCAATGTTACGAAAGTCACAGACAAGAACAGATTTCGTGAAGAATAATTATCGTTATGCGATTAAATGTCGTCTAATCATGTGATTCCCTGAATACAAAACGTGTGCAGTGCGTGTTTGTATTTGGGAAGTGCTATGAACTTTGATGAGAAAGGTTTGGCATCAACCACCACCTGTAGCTGAGTTTCGATATGGCTGCCCAGCCTCCCCCCTCCAAAATGGCATTTGGGATCGGCAGTTTTGTCCGTCAGAAATACGGCTCCATCCGGTAAGCATTGGCACTCGTCGCCACCAGTAATAATATCGGGTCCTGGAAATCAACGCTATCTGCCCTCAACCCAGCGAATCGCTGGGCATCTCAGTCAAGACAATCAATAACACCACATGGATAGACCTGAGAGTCGCCCTTCGAGCTCTGCACGAAAGTCCTGGATTATTTCCCTCCCTTCAGTCGGCCGTCGACGTCCTAACGAGCTACCTCGATGTGCTGGAGGTGAGTTTATGATAAAACCAAGCTCTTATCGAGTTTAATCAATGAGCATATATAGGCGAGCTCGAGAAACCGGAAGGAATATGAAGAACTGGCCTTTGAGTTGACGAGGCTGAGCCAGCTCTTGATGCATCACACAACTGGCGCTCGCTCGATCCGAATATCCGACTCAATTGCGAATATCATACGGCGAGTCGATTTCTAGACATAAGTTTTGAACTCTGACAAGATATATCAGATCGATTGAAGAACAAGCCAAGCACATCCAGAAGAAATGTGACAGGGGAGAGGGAAGGCGTTTCCTGGAAGCACGGGACGACGAGGAAGACCTGTACAAGTCCTATCGGCGCATTGAAGTGCTATTTCGACAGCTACAGGTAATCTACTCCAAGTACAAGCTCATTCACGCCCAGATTGACCGATTGACAGACCGATGCTGTCCTGAGTGCTCTGAGCCTGGTCGAGGAACAAACAACGGTGCGTATCATATTGTCAGCTCTACTGAGCTTGACCTTATAAACAAACCCACATAGAATGCCCGACTGGAGGGTTTGATGCCAGCCAAGCTTGCCAATTACAACTCGAAGCTATCAATCGAAGTGAGCAGACGTACATGTACTGAAGATACCCGAACGGAAGTCTTGTCGGGGCTAGACGACTGGTCATACGACCCGGAGGGAGCTAACGTCTACTGGATGAATGGCATGGCCGGTACCGGGAAGACGACAATCGCATGTAGCTTCTCCAAGCAGCTAGAAGAGCGCAAGCAACTCGCAGCAAGTTTCTTCTGCACTCGTACTTCCGCCGAGTGCAGGGACATTACGCGAATCGTGCCAACCATAGCGTACCAACTGGCACGATACTCGATACCATTCCGATCAGTTGTCTGTGAGGCACTAGGGGGTGACCCCGACATTGGTTCCAAAACAGTCCAGACACAGTTCGAGCTGTTGCTCAAGGAGCCTCTGGCAACAGTGAAAGAAGCAATACCGAGCAACCTGGTCGTAGTGATAGACGCACTGGACGAATGTGATGATAAATCGGGGACCAAGCTCATCCTCGATATGCTTTTTCAGTTTGCAGCCGACCTTCCTCTCAAGTTCTTTGTTACCAGTCGACCTGAGCCCGAGATATCCAAGAAAATGCGATCCGAGAGCGAAAGTTGTCGCTCGGTGATGTACCTACATGACATCGAAGAGTCTGTGGTTCAGGCCGACATAATGCGCTACCTGAGAGAGGAGCTGGCTTCTATATACACAACTCCTGCCGAGATCAAGCAGCTGGTCCAGCGGTCGGGCAAGCTGTTCATATATGCCGCAACTCTGGTCCGATACATCCGACCGAGCATGGATCCTCGAGAGCGGCTGGAGTCGGTGCTAGCCATGACGTCCCATTCAACGCTGATGCATACGGAAATCGACAAGCTATATACAGCTATCCTGACGGAGGTGTTCAACAAGCCTAACCTGGAAGCGAAAGAGATAGCGCATATATGGTTTGTCTTGCGGACAGTTCTCTGCGTCCAAGAGCCTCTCGGCATCGACGCCCTAGCTCAGCTCATGGGGCTCAATAAAAATAGGACGTTATTGGCGCTTCAACCCGTGGAATCAGTGGTTCAGTTCTCACAAGACAGCGGAGTTGTTTCCACCCTCCATGCCTCGTTCCCCGATTTTATGTTTGATGCAGCCCGCTCCGGTTCATTCTGCTGTAACGCAGCTCAACACCATGAAATCTTGACCAGAAGGTGTTTTGATGTTATGGAGGGTCAACTACGATTCAACATTTGCAACCTGGAGTCGTCATTTATCCCGGATGTGGATGTCAATAATTTACCGGAGCGCATCAACGAAGCTATCTCTTCCGTGTTATTTTACTCGTGTTGCTACTGGGGGCATCACCTCCAACAAGCCACATATTACGATTCATTACGGGCTACCCTTAGCGATTTCCTCTCGGTTCGACTCTTATTCTGGATGGAAGTGATGAATCTGAAGCGGGGAATGCGTATAGGATTAGAAACCTTATTCAAGGCGAACTTTTGGCTGAGGGTGAGTGACAATCAAGAGATTTATCGATCAATGATTCCATAACTTCACAGGCGGGCACAATCGCGCCAGATGCCCGAGCTCTGGTTAACGATGCTCGCGACTTCGTCACCAATTTTGCGTGTAACGAGGTTTCTCGGTGCACTCCACACATCTACATTTCCCTTTTAGCGTTCTGCTCTCTCTCAAGCACCGTACGCAAGTTATACCAGCACAGGTTCCGAGGCTTGATGAAGGTGACGGGAACTCTCTTTGAAAGCAGAGTGGGTGCATTAGCAACCTGGGATATCCAGTCCTCAGTGTATTCGGTTGCGCATTCACCGGATGATAGTTGCGTCGCGGTTGGCTGTGGGGACGGAGCGGTTAGATTGTATAGCACACATGATGGGGCACCCCTTGGCGAACCTCTTGAAGGTCACACTAACGCCGTCTTGTCGGTAGCATACTCGCCCGATGGCACAAGACTTGTCTCCGGTTCAGAGGATTGCAGCATCCGGGTCTGGGGTACACATGATGGTACACTTATCGCTGGTCCACTCAAAGGACACACAAACTCAGTCAGGTCGGTGACATACTCCCTCGATGGGATACGCATCATATCTGGCGCTGATGACTGTACTCTCCGGGTTTGGAGCGCACACGACTACGCACTCATGGCCGATCCGCTCCAAGGCCACACTGGAGGCATCAACTCGGTGGCATGTTCTCCAGATGGCACGCATATTGCCTCCGGAGCCGATGACTATGTTGTTCAGGTCTGGAGTGTACATGATGGCTCGCTTGTTGCTGGACCGTTCAAAGGGCATACCCACCGCGTCTGGTCGGTTGCGTACTCGTCCGACGGCAAATACATTGTTTCGGGTTCCCAGGATCATACTATTCGGGTCTGGAGTGCGACTAACGGTGCGCTGATAGCCGGTCCGTTTGAGGGTCACACTGGCTCGGTCAATTCGGTAACGTTCTCGCCTGACGACACCTACATTGCCTCTGGCTCGAGTGATTACACCGTCCGAGTTTGGGGCGCGCATAATGGGACCCTAATAGCTGGAACCTTGGGGCATACTGGCGCTGTCCAGTCAGTGACATATTCCCTCGACGGCACACGCATACTCTCTGGCTCCGGCGATAATACCATCAGGGTCTGGAGTGCACACGTTAATGCATTCACTTCTAGTCAGCCTTGGAGCGGCAGTGTCTCATCAATAGCCTATTCTCGTGATGGCAAACGTATCATGACTACTTTTCACGGCAATACCATTCGATTATGGTGCGCACAGGACGGTGTACTCGTGGGTAGCCCAATCGACGGCCACCATAACAACGCTGGATCGACTGCTATTTCACCCGACGGAACGCACATCGCCTCGGCATTCCACAGACAGATCCGGATTGTGAGAACCCAAGACGCGACAGTAATTACCGGCCTATTCGAAGGGCACACAGATGAAATATCATCAGTAGAATATTCAACTGATGGTAGCTATATAGTTTCTGCTTCTCGCGATATGACAATCTGTGTCTGGGATGCGCACGATGGAAAGCTCGTTGTGGGGCCATTTAAAGGGCACACTGGCCCAGTTGTTGCGGCTACTTTTTCACCCGATGGCAGACATATTGCCTCTGGTTCAGATGACGAAACCATTCGAGTGTGGATCATGCCCACCCGTGACTCTCGGGAAGAACGTGGTACAGGCACGAGCTCGGTAACGCCCGGATCCAATGGTAAGCACATCCTTCCGAGACGATTTGATATCGTGCCTAAGAATTCAACCATAGAAGCGAATTGTCAATCCGTCCTCTACAACTGGCACGATCAAAGTGATGGATGGATTATGGACAGCAGCATGTCACGCCTGCTCTTTTGGGCACCATTGGATATAGCCAAAACCCTACCAACTCCAGAGAACGCGGTTGTGATCACTCCCCGCGGTTCGTTGATGGGTGACTATAGTGAAATGCTGATAGGTGAACGATGGCACGAGTGCTACATTAGATAGGAGAATGATACACTTATACCTCGATGGATTAATCATCCTATTCGTACCGCCTCTTCCCCTCACATTGCGGGTTATTGATTTCTTAGAAATGTACTCGCCCAACACAGATACTGTTTCCTATTTGCATGCCAGCACTGTTATTCATATCACCAGACTGATAAACACGAAGTAATACATCATCTCTCAGCTGTATCTCAGGCAAGGTTGTATGCTGGGTACTGATGGGTCATCTTAAACTCTCAATTCTCTTATGAGCTGACAGCAATTACCAAAACCTCTCCGCACCATTTTGTCTCCAGCTCAATTGCTGTTTTGATTGTCTTCAAGTTGGAAATGTGCCAGCCATTTCCCTTACATGAAGCCCACCAAGGCACGACTTTGCCCTGTAACTTTCTATTCTCTGCTGGTTTAATTGCGCTTGGCTACGCTGTGGTTGGTCTGGGCTCTTCTGGGCTCTTCTGGGCCCTTCAATCCAGTGCTACGGCACCCTGGCGTGCTGAAAGCGTCGGCAAAGATCGAAAATCTCCAGAGCACTAACGGGCTCGTTTGAAGTCGACTGATATTGGCGCTCGCCCCGAGTGCTTGGGAGAAAGCGCGTGAAGCTCACGATCCTCACTAGCATACACGGAACCCATCTAAATCTAGTTAGATCCTGGACCTTAGTTCCGTTCTCGTCAAGAGGCTTAATGTCATTTGGCAGCGTCTGTAGCTATCCTGAGTAGAGTAAAGCAGAGAAAATATAATTGTTTATCCTAAGGTCAATACATAGGCGTCGAAGCAGGAAACAGTGCTCCAAAAGTTGAATCAAAGGGCCTATGGGTGTAGAATCCAATATTCAGCACGCAATCAAGCGGCGGTTATGGCGAGCGGATACTTACTGTGCTGGTTGCATCTGTAATATTTCCCGCCATGTGATTGCTTATCTCCCTATTATAAACATCTATCTTACGATTGATAATGTCAGGGGGCCAGTCTTATCAATCGCATGCTCGCCCGATAGCGAACAAATTGTTTCGAGGGCGAACGGCAATATCACTCGAGTGTGGATCATGCCGACTACCGATGAGGACCAAGGCCGCGACGAAGTAGCTGATCCAGAGGTGCCGCCTTCCAATGGCATGGTACGTTTGCTTGAATTAGGATTGTGCCTCACACCTACCAAATGACAGTCCTGAAGACACCCTCATTGTTATACGGTTGGCACGTTCAAAATGATGGGTGGATCATGGATAGCAGCCTGTCACTATGACTCTTTTGGGCGCCAAAGGAAATGATCGGCATACTATCAAATCCAAATGCCGCGTTTGTGATCAGTCCTAACGGTTCCCTACAAATCGACTTCCGCGGCATGTTGATTGGCGAGCGTTGGCATGAATGCTATGTTCCCTACCCGAGAGGCATAGTGGAATAATATCGCACATGTCATTTGTATTTTTTCCAATTTCAATTGCATTGCTTGCTTTTAGGATGTATGTGAGCTCCTGAATCCACAATAATAGAGGTATCCCGGTGTCCGTCTGGCTTTGGGATCGTAAGGTCGCTCTTGGATTCTGCTACTAAGACTAAGCGCATACATATTCCATGCATTTCCCAGGCCAGCAATTGGGTTGGTTGTGCGTTATACCTCATCAGTAAGCTTAATATGCCATTGTACCTGGCTATTCATTACCTTAGCATATATGTATGTAAAACTATGCAGCCGCAGCCTGCTTTTGTCCGCCCTTGATCGTATTCCCTGTTGCTTGCCATCCCTCAAAGTCCATAGTCCCATCCAAAGCCTTCACAGATGAGATCTAAGCATAATCCTACATCAGCAAGTCACTGCAACTAATCAGAAACAAACGTACCTCTCCCCAATTCCCAATCCGACCTTGTGCCACATCCTCATCCGAGATCGCCTCAAGCCTTACCAACTCTCTCCGAACATGCGCCACAAATTTATACAGCTGCACCGGCAACTCGGCGTCCTGCGCACTCGCATCCACCAACTTTCGCTTCCCAGCCACTTCCGTTTCGGGCGGAGAAGAAATGGCACCTCGCGAGGCAAAGATGTTACGCCAGATTGTTCCGGCAAGCGTTGCGTCGGATCCGACTATGCCGAGGTCGAATGCGACTCCTCCTCCACGCCATTGGTCTCGCATTTCTTTCATGTACCCTTTGACGAGTCGTTCGGGCACTTTGGGGCCTAGGAAGTATGCCTGGTCAGACTTGATACGATAAAGGGAAATCAGGTGACCTACCGAGTACTTCCCTCATCCTATACTCGATGTCGAGGAAAAAGTGATTGATGAGTTCGGCCTGGTACGCTTCCGAAATGTTCGGTGGAAGAGCCCGAAGCCGAGCAGTCAAGATCAAAACATGAAGCAGGGTAAACTGGAACCAAGTCTGGTACGTCGGCGGTAACGCACATTCTTTCCTCCCCTTTAATACCTCTGCCAATCAAACTAGTCGATGAGCTCACCCTTGTACAAGAAATCCTGCTCCTTCTCTAACCTCTCCCCACACAATGCATACATTCCTCTCGTCTCACGAATCGCAGTCGTCGTTTTGGAGTGGTATCCCATTAGTGGTGCAATAATTTTTACGGCTCGTACAACCCAGGGATTCTTAGACAGGGGAGAGATCTCGCGAGGTTTTCGAGAGTACTCGACGGGTGGCTCGGGGGGTGTTGTAAGGTCTTTGGGGCCCTTGTCCTTGGGACTGGAAGCAGGAGATGGCGTGGTTGACGAAGATGCAGGGGCAGAGTAGCGTGAGCCTAGTCGTGGGACAAGAGTCTGTGGTTGGAGAAACGCTCGATGTGAACTCGAAATTAGTCTGGGTGAGAGCGAGCTGTTGAGTGGCCTCGAGAAGCGCATTGGAAGTGCCATCCTAGACTAAGCAGTGATGTTTCCAGTTTTATCCTCAGGCACAAATTTCCAGAAGAGAACCAATCGCTCAAGGGATGAGTCGGTGGAGAGGGGAGCACGATGGACGCAGACGATCAAACCAGAGATCGAAAACTGGCTGACGTAAGACTGACGCATATCTCTCAGGCGCTTATTTCCAAAACTTTCCAGTTTTTAACCAGTGCCTAATTGGCTCCTTACAAGGGAGCTTTCTGGGGCGGATAGAAATGATGTTCACATAAAGGTGCATATTCAACAGGCGAGGAGAGCATGATACATCGATATACACAACGAAACAAAACCGGTTTACGCCTGGTCCTCTGCGGGCGCATCCTCGTATGCGGGTTGCTCCACGGGCTCGGCACCGTACTCGTCCCCAGTCTAGAGTAAATGCATAAGCGGAAAATTCGTTTAGGAGTAGATGATTAACTCACCTGTGCAGGTGCAGCCCCGGGTTCCGCAGCGCCGACAGCAGCGGGGCCACCGGCGTGCTCGGAAGTGGGCTCTGCGACGACCTTGTCGACAGGAGGCTCCTGGATGGTGACAGTATCGGGGAGAGGCTTCTTGGGGCCGAGGTTGCCAGTTGGGTCCCATCCCTTCATGCTATCGGAAAGCGGTAAGAAATAAGGTGGTAATATGCGCTCGATGACTTACATCTTGACCTTGATTCCAAGGACACCCTGACGGAGGAGAACGTGGCGGACGGCATAGTCGACAAAGTCAATGGCAGGCTGACCGGAATGAATCATGAAGCCTAAAGTGGGGGATTATGATAAGTGCTGTGTTGAGTGTTGACTAGATCAAACGCATACCGTCGGTGAATTTCATCGACTTGGCACGAGCAGCACGGAGCTTGCCAGAAACGACGACCTCACAACCCTTCGCACCAGATTCCATGACGAATCGGAGGACACCATAGCAAGCACTAAATATAACTCAATCAATATATTCTATTACCGAGTGCAATGGATAAACTTACCGACGAACAGCAAGACCACCGAGGAGCTTGTAGCGCAGAGACTCGCATTGAGCAACGGCGGACAGACCACGGCTCTGGACCTTTTCGGCGTACAAATCGAGCGAGTTCTCGGGGAACTTGAATCGCTTTTGAACGAGCGAAGTAAGCTCGCGGATGCGACGGCCCTTTTCACCGAGGACATCCTGGGTGCGGGTAGCACGGATGATAATCTATTATATTAATTAGCCTTTGTATTGGTTGATTAAATGAAGGATTCACCTCGGTACGGGCATGTGTAACTCGGACTTCGCATCCAGAGTAACCCTCCTCCGCAAGTTCACGAGTAAAGAACTCTCCGAGCTCAGCACGGAACACACCGTCCGCGACGAATTTTCTCTTCTTGCTGATTTGAGACATTTTTATGGGAGGTCGGAGAGTCTGGTGATTGGATATCAGCTACTGTCCATCCGATGTGACATGTTCCATCCGGCCAATTCACGTCGACTTGAGACGCGATTTCCGAGGCGGGGAGAGTTCCATCGAGTACACAGACCTCACGGTCATGAATATATTGTATGCTCACCTTGCGCTACGGCGTCGACGACGGATGGGTTGATGACCAGAGGTGACCGGATGCAATTCGACCGAGCCGGGATGAGTCACGTGCTGCGTTGCTCCCGGCTCGCCACCACAGTTCGCGCCACCCTCTCCTTTCGTTCACGAACCCACGGTCGCTGTAACCACTTGAAATTGTTGAACCAAACCTTCGTAAATATTCCTGTAAAAAACCTCTATTGTATCCTACCCGATTCGATCATGCCATGTTTTTCATATTGGGCACCACGCGATCCAAGTCCCACCTGGCGAGAACCTAGTTGGCAGACAGCATCCCAGCCTGGTTGTCGGCATGTACACAAATACTCGTGCTCATAACTTGGATAATGAAATGGATCCCTCACCCCGCACATGGATTTGTACTCTTGGATATTCCCTGCTTCTCAATCCTCAAGACTTTCCTTTCCGGGTGTCGAACAAAGGTTACATTTCTCATAATACACATCTTCCAACTAATACACCGATATGTCCCCGGATTGTCTTGTATTCATCCTCCAGGAACAACTGCAGGGTCGACCTGCGCCCGCATGGCTTCCCACAGATAGAAGGATGCAATGGCTAGATTGAGAAGTTTCAGGGAGGAGGAATGCGTTTGCTGGGTCAGCCAAGGCATAATTGTCCGGCTTCTATGGCTATCCGATCGAGGACGAGTGGTGTATGTGTGCTTTAATATCAAGGCGGGGTAGGTATTGACAACTGGTCTAGGTATCCCCCTCCCACGTTGAGCTCGACATGTACTTGAACCTGAGTTTTGCATTCGGCGCCCTTTTGGTGAACTTGGCGTCTGGGACTCCCTCACCCCGTGGATTTCTACCACTCAACCCCACTCCGGCGGACATACAAAATCTCTCGCTCAAAAAAACCTCCGGTTCGTCTCTCGAATATTGTTCTTCAATTTACCAGTTAGTTTAACTCACGATAGCCAAGATCCCCGCCCGAGCTACCGTTGATGATTCCATCACGACCCGAGCACTATCACAGTACGCAGCTCGTATCTCCATTCATATGTGGCCCTGAAACGCAACGATTCAGAATAACTTGCAGAATCCAAGTAAAAACGAGCTCTTCCACCCTCGGGTACATTTCGCGGACCCTCAACCAGTGGGGAGAATATGGAACGCTCCAATCCTCGACTACAAATGCACTTCAAGTCCGGTTCTCTTATGATACGGCGCTAACCGAGTCGACCCGTTTGGGTCTTACCGTAGTCAACGGGAACACTACATATCCTTACTTTGGAGGCAGTAAGTCGAGACATTGAACCAATGCCATTGTTTGGTCTGACGCTAGTGTTTGTTTTAGTCGCTGGATTCTCCTCTGACGAGTCAAATAATCTCGGCCCTGGCAGTTACAAGTAAGTCCGGGCCTGGGAATAAAGAGAGCGTGTAAAAATTGACATCCATCCAGTTATATCTATATTGGCGGTACTGCTCAGACCACCGCCGGCTCTGCTCCCGCAGATGGTGCCAACTCCTTCGACGCCGTAAACGACTTTGATAGCAAAATCGAAAGTGCGATATGGAAATACACTCCATCTGGCAAGAAGATCGTCCCTCAGTGGGTCAACTCGGACTCGTCGATCTCGCCGAACTATATACTGTACGCAGCTGACCAGAGTGAGTCCGGTTCAACTTTCAACGTCACAGGTACTAACTGATTGCACAATTTCTCAGAGACATTCGCAATCACCGGTGATAAGGCTGCATTCACGAGCGCCATCGGTGCATATCCTGAGGTGGTAAGGGCCCCTTGATCTACCTACATCCTTCGAGTCGACTGATGAAGGGCTTGAATTCCAGACATTTACATGCGTAACATAAGTAGCCACACTGTTCAGCTCCCGAAGCGTCTTATATATAGTTGATCAATTCTATTCATTATTTGGCCGCTACGAAGTTCATATCGTCACTGGAAGGGTCGACAAATCGGCATCCTATATAACGGCAATGAAAAGTATTTTCTTGTTTCACCCCATGCACCTTGACCCTCCGACGCGGCGTGAGCATCCACATCCTCCCAGGTTGTCGAGAGAGCCATGTCCTCGAGGTGCAGTGCGGAGAGTTTGGTATAAACGTCATAAAAGGTAGCGTCTGGGTGAGGGGATATTAATTATTCTTTCAAAGGAGTCGAGTTTGGAGTGATACCTACTTGTGGCGCCAAGTCCGTTGAAAAAGCTAAACCTTGAATCTTCTCCGCGCATTAGTTCTCCAAGGTGTTCAAAAAACTCGTACAAATCTAGGCTTCCGTGAACATCAGTGGTTCCGATTTGATCCCCATCACATACCGTCATATCCCTCGGAAAAGGTATCCGTATAAACTACATCAAACCCGCCCTCTTCTCCAATTAGTTCTCCAATCTTTTCAGAGTTTACGAAATCCTGCCACCGGCCTTCAAAAACCTCGACTCCAAGCTTGTTATACCATCCGGTAGAGCGCATATGTGCCAAGACGTCTGGATGGGGCTCGATAATTACGTGTCGGGAAGGAGGGGGAGTGAGAGATTGGAAAAGGGAATCGATCTAGACGAAATTGGTGCATGATGATTAGTTTCGTAACAGAGACTCCTAGCTGTCACTGCACGACGGATATTAACTTACGATTCCTAGTCCAAACCCAACGTTCAAGACAATTGGACCCTTCCCATCCGCTTCAGTCTCTGAAGGACATAGAGCGCGCACCGTGGCTTCCACTGCATTCAACCGAACCCGAATTACTCAAATCAGTGCTTGGTAGCACTCGGCCCATAAACTCACTGATTGGCCGTTCCCACCCCATCATGACGCCCACTTCCTCTCCACCAGCATCCACCACCACAATTTCTTGCCCATTGCTATCAGTACGATATATCAACTTGGATTTCAAGTATTCCTCTGTAGACCCAGCCGCAGTATTATCCTCTGCTCGTAGAACCTTTAGGGATATTTTAGACTGGAGAGCATGAAGCGCAAATTCTGTCGGGTGGTGTCTAAGTTTGCAAACAAATTTCATTTCAAAATGCGTACCTGATCGGAGGCCTGCATCTCGAACCAACTCGTAAGATTCCGAGTCGTTGAGAGACAAAGCAACATCTCCAGGAGAGTTTCCAAGCTCATCGACTGATACGATGTTCAATAAATATATATCAAATTTATCGAGCCCAAGCTTACCCGCGTTCCATACGGCTCCCGCTTCGAGCAGCTCCTCCACGCAAGTGAGTACATCCTTCCTATCTCTGGCGATTCCAGTCCCATCTCCCGCGATTACAAAGTGAAGTACACCCCATCCAGTAGTCGGATCTTGGAACCAGATAGGCGCATTGCCTTTGATTAGTGCCCGGACGCGAGGGACATTGGCAAGGCCAGCAGAGGTCAAGAGCTCAGCTCCGAGAGCATTAAGCACCCTCTCATCCCGTGAGGAAAAGGAATTTTTGGAGGGTCCGGAGCAGCCATTTTCTAATTCTACGTTCGTATCATTGGGGTCGGATACGGTCGTCTTGAGAGATGAAGCCATCGTCGTTTTATGAAGTTTGTGATTGTTGACTTCAGTCACGTGACTATTCCCAATTCCAGACCTGAACTTGCCCACTACCGCCGGATAGTGTACCTTTCACTTGAAGTCCAAGTCCAACAATCTATTGACTTTGAACCAGTAGATCAAACAGACGCTCCAAATACTTCAAGTACGCCACCACAAAACTCCTGGCCGCTGTTGGCTTAAGCTTGGACATCAGCGTTCTTCAAGTGGCAAACTGTGGCTTGATGATTGAATAACCAAGGAGCAATTACTCGATTGAAGCAATAATATTAGTAGTCATGATGAAGATCCTGAGACCGAGTTCGGGTTATACTCGCTCGAGACACCTATTGTATGGAAGCTACCAATATTACTCCAATTCAAGCAATCGAAGAGCCTCGCATCTTGAAGGTCTCAATGAGTCCCAACGTCGAGGTATGTGGGCCTCAACATTTCGACAAAATTAACGTGGCTTACAATGTGTATTAGCCGTATTATTTCCTCCTGATACCTCCCTACAAATCCTCGCCGGACCTGGCACTGGCAAGACTCGCGTGTTAACGTCACGCATCGCCGAGTTTGTCCTCGACCACTCCTTCCCCCCCTCGTCAATCTGCGCGGTAACTTTTACCAAGAAAGCTTCTAGAGAAATGAAGTCTCGATTAACAGGTTACATTGGTAGTAAGCCAACCGATGAGCTTAAGCTCGGCACTTTCCATTCACTTTGTGCACGGTAAGCCCTAATTGCTACTTGTTATTTGGTTGCGTTAAATCTTAACCTCAATTACCCTCAGGTATCTGCGATCCTATGGAGCAATTATCGGTGTGGGCCCCAAATTCGCGATTTGGGATGAAGAGGAATGGCAAGTTAGAATTCCTGTCGTTTGATCTGGTGCTTAGTGAGTCTCGCAGTGAACTTCTCATCGACCTTATTGCCGGGAAGCATCACCCGAACTTGGTTGGACGAGCAGGCCAAGTTGCCGAATTAGTAGCTATCGTCAAGGAGAGACAGAGAGTTGACCCTACTTCCTCCCTTGAGGAAATCCTCGAGGAGCAACGCGATAAGGGCGACAGCGGAAGAGAACCCTACAAAAGAAATGATCCATTGTATGACCCCGACATGATACAGAAGATACTCGATGAATATTCCTTCGTACTTTCCAAGTCAGAAGCATTAGACTTCACGGATCTGCTAATTAAAGGCCTAGATGTGATACAAGCCGTACCCTGGGCTCGAGAAATCAAGGAACTGAGACATGTACTGGTTGATGAGTTGTAAGTTTGTACAGATTGTTTCACCCCGTACGCGTTTAACCACTCAGCAAAATCGTGTGCGGTAGCCAAGACACAAGCACCCTCCAGTATCTTATAGTTCGACAACTTTTCAAAGTAACCCGGAGTTGCGTTAGCGTGGTTGGGGATCCTGACCAATCCAGTTAATGAATTTTGCTTACCGTCCAATTGTTGCGCTAACCTTGTTCAAAAGTATACGGATGGAGAGGCGCAGGTAAGAGTTTGGATACGTCAATGTTTATTTACTCTAACATTGAATGTGCTCTAAAGATAACTCGGTTTTTGAGCGGATGACAACGGGCTAGTACAACGAATTGGTGGGGCGGTTTCACACTCATCCCATTTACCTTTAGATTTGCCCCAGACCACAGCAATATACTTGGAGGAGAACTACCGGTCAACTGCTTCGGTTATTGATGCTGCCGTCAGCGTCATTTCACAGGGTGCGTATTTGAATATTTTCAATTCCCTCTCATGCCCACTTCGCGATTTAGACACGACACGACCTCCAAAGACACTCTTTACATCACATTCTCCTAACGGCCCTAAGGTATTCTTGAAAAGTTTCTCCGATATGCAGGGGGAATCAGATTTTATTGCAAGTGAAATAAAGCGAATTGTTGAAAAGTCGGAAGGATTGCTGGGGTATGGGAAATGCGCGATACTTTGTGAGCAGTTTACTGACGCCCGCATCCTTCTAATCAGATGAAGCTGATGGTAAATTGTTGCTTCCCAGTCCGATACAACCACTCGCCTTGGGAGTTTATTGGCGCGCTAAAAAAACACGGTGTTCCGTTCCGATGGCTTCCAGAAAAAACTCTTAACGATAGGATGGAAGTAAGGGACCTGATGGCATTTCTTCGACTAGCGCTGAACCCCACACATACCCCCATGCTTATCCGCGTACTCATGGGCCCGCTTGAACTGAATAAGAAGGTACGAAACTTGAGCATGATCCTACGTGCTCGTGCCGATGCGATTCCATCCTGGTTAGATCGTAGGAGACTTGATGGACAGGTCAATCGAACACAAGTTGACCATGTACGACATTATCGAGCAGATCCACGAGCGGGGTGACCCTAGAGCTGCACACCCGGGTGGGAAGCGTAAATCAAATAAGCCCTCACTATATGAAGTCGCCACAAAACTCGTACAACTACTAGCTAAATTGAGGGATCTACTTTCCGGGGTTAGTCGCTTAGCTTACTGTCCGAGGTGCTTTACGCTTACTTGGCGCATGATGTGATGAAACAGGGCGAGACACCAGCCAATCTCCTTCAAGAGATTTTGCAATCAACCGGTTATATGACCTACTTGCAGCGCATATATGGAGAAGCTGGACTGAAATGGCCCGAATGGAATATTCGTAAATTGATGGATTATGCGGGGAACTTCAAGGCCAGTGGCAACGCAGAGTAAGTTTTTATAGTGCTACGTGTATAATCAACTCAATATATTTGGATAAAGTCCTCGAGGCTCGCTGTATGCGTTTTTTGACTTCATGTCTAGCCTATCCAGACCGCCAGATGAAGACACTGGGGTCAGTTTAAGCGCGAAAGGGTTTACTTAGTTTGAAACTAATGTGGATGACAGGAAGTTACTTTGCTGACTTGTCATTCGGCTAAAGGGTTGGAGTGGCCAGTTGTTTTTGTGCCTGAAGGTTAGAGAATCAGCAATTCTGTACGATATGATGTATTAAAAACGGGTAATTAGTGGTAGATGGGGTGTATCCGAACGTTCATGCTGACGATACAGATGAGGAGAGGTTCGTCATCTGTTGTTCGCGCGAAAATCCGCTCGCTCAACCACATTCCAGGAGACTTCTCTACGTTGCGTGTACGCGAGCGCAATGCTTGCTCTATATGACTTTCTCGGATGTCAAAATGACTGGACGTAAAGGTAAGCTACCCCGCTCTCCCGAACCGATTTATACTAGGAGATCCCATCAGACTCATACAGGGTGTTTCGCCTAGATGATAAAATGCCATTGACACTATACGTCTCCGACTTTATCAAAGACATGAGCTCAGTGAGTCAATTAACTTATGACTAGAAATTTCGGGCTTATAAAATGTTTAGGATCTCCACCATGATCAGCCACCAGATCTTAACCGGGGAAATCTACTCCTATTTCAACGGATACTAGGCAAGAAACAAACGCCAGACCCTCAGTCCAAAGGCCATTGACTGATGTTCGGGGTGTTCCTGTACGTAAACCCCTACAAATTGCATTTAGTATTGGCGGTTAAGATCGATGAGGTCTGGTAATTGGCGAAGCTATGGTTGGGAGATGTAGATGGCAATATGAAAGAACGCATGAAATTATATGCAAAACGACACAAGAGGACGTCGGCAAAACTATGGTCGGCTCACAATGCTGCAGAGAGCTCTGTGACATCACCAGAGTTGTTTCGAGACACTTCAGGGATTTTGCTAAGGAGGATGTTGATTATAGGGACACAGCGTCCGTCTATTTTAATGTACCCTGTGGGATATATACAGTGTAGTAGGGGATCAGGGGCAGGGTCTGAGGACCTATGTAGTCGCGTATTGCCGATAGCCAATCCTCATCTCTTCTCTTTCATCACGCCTCCTAGGCGTGTCCAACAGGTGGATACCGCTGAGGTTCAAATGCTTGATGTTTGCCTTGATCGTTCACAGACCTGCATACCCCCTTAGTTAGCCGAACGTTCAATATAGACTTAGTGTATGCACATATGGGGATAAGCTATTTGAATCTCAACCTAAAGGTCACAAACGATAACCAACCTCAGCGGTGTTTTTGCTGGCAATCGAGCCCAGCATGGAGGACCTAGCACGTTGATAATAATGGGCTTTCCTATCCGGGAACAGAGTTGTCGCCGCATGGCGATACCGTTTATCGGTAGGGCCTATCCGAAGATATTGAATGGAGGATTAGACGAGAGTTTAACCGTTTGCCGGCGGTATACCTTAGCTCGCAAATGTGGGAACCTTTCAAGGACGCATTGCTGCAAACCAACCGAAACATCAAGCAAGGTCGACTGAGTAATTCAAATAACTTCGTACCCAGCCGCTCCCTGGCCGAACAGATTCAATACTCCCAAGTGGCTCTTGGCGCTCGTCTGTTTCCTCTTGGGTGAAGCGAGTCGTAAAATGAGCACGTGCTGCTGCAGAAGTCTACGTTGCCAACTCTAGAGGGACCTCGAAGCTCCCCAAACCACTCGTGCCCATTCAAAAAGCACTGAAACCCATGGAATATGCTCCAAACCAGCTTGCAAACATTGCACAAATTGCTGGACCATTTCTAGAGCACATTTCGATGAGGCTTAAAGATAGCAAAGGTACCGAGAGCCCACTAGATATTAAAGGATGGGGCTCAAATGCCTTGAACATGGTCGGGAAGCTTGATGTCCGCTCCGAAGCGGAGATCCGTGTTGTTTCAGAGCTAGAAGAGTCGATCAAGAATATCGCCGATGACTTTCCAGATTGCCGTCCTGGAGAACTTCGATTGGCAACAATACAGCTGCTGATTGATCTAAAGAATAAGGGTAGCGATCTGAACCTTGAGCTGGATCCAAGAGAGCTTGGGAGCCTGGCAATCTGGTATTCGCTCGGAAATGTTCTCAAAGAGTGCACTGTCAAAGCCACTTCAGACTCAGAGCCAAAGCTGAAGTGTACATGGACGGCAAGTATTCTAACTATGGGAATTAAAACCCAGCAAATTGAGCTCATGGTTGCACACCTTTCCCAGAATCCAGACAAAAAACCTCCTCAACGGGTATCGAGTTCAATATCTTACACCGATATTCAGAAAATTATTTCCGTTCGAATCAATAACTTGTGCGGAATGGCGTTTAAAGACGAAATTCTATTCGAGCTAGCAGCATCTCATCAAAATGAGATCGAAACGGCAATGTCAGAGATATGGCAGGAGTCGAGGGTTGATTGGAATACTGTATAGCTGTATCCTTTGCGCTGCATGTGACCCCTTTGTTTGTGCAAGCCAAGGCACATCAGTGGAATACGCAGTTGATTCCCTCCCTCGTTGTAGTCGCTTGGGACCGCATTAAAATCGAGTATGTTCAATACTCTTTCTATTCGGACATACCATGGGGTTTGAGATTGATGTGCAAGTACACCCCATCGATATGCAGGTAGTGGAGGTATATAGTTTGATTATACAGTTGGAGGTTAGCTCTCAGCGTCCGATCCTAGCGTTTCTTGATTGTTTTTGTCAGGAGCGTAAGCCGCTTGGAACGAATGCCCGGACATCGTTATGCACCGTTAATTATAACCAATATACTTGGGTGCCATCATCGTTACTCATATGATATGGGGTTAACTTAAAGACATAGATCTTCTCCATCGACTGAGAATCCTCTCCGATGTCAGCACCAAGCCCGCCGCAATCCTGGCCGCTTTGTCCTCGTCCTTTCCACCTCCCCCCGAAACACGCTCTCCTTTATCCAGGGATTCAAATACTGTCGAGGCCCATTGCCCGATTCCAAGCAGTAAGTCGGATCGCTCGAGAGCAAACACCTGGCCACCGTCCAACTCGAGGGCACTGTCCAGCACTGTAAGCGCCAACTCCAGCGCCCCTGCAAGTACCCCGGCCTCTGTCCCGGCTCCCTCGAGAGATGCGCCTTCGCCAGAATTACGATGCTGGCCACGAGTCAGTGGTTGGGTGCCGACGGCAAGCGCTAACTCGGCAGATTCGGACGCCAAGACATGCAAGAAAGCAGGAGCGTGGCGCGCAGCGTGAAGCAGTACTGCTAGTGTGCCGAGTAGATGAGTGAGGACGAGAGGGCTGAGTATGAGGCCAGTTCCTGTACCGACGCGCATCCCAGACGTATTGCTAGAGTATGCTTCAAGCGCAAGAGAAGATTGAAGGTGATTCCAAAATCGGTTGATTAGGGTTGCTACAAAGAACTCTGCTGCAACCTGAGCAAATGGAACGACTGGGGTTTGGGAAGATAGATATTCGAGCGTCGTGTACGGGTTCTGCTGTGAATCAAGCGAGGAAATTCCCTGTCCGGGTTTCGGCCCAACCCTCAACGACCGCTCGCGGATAACTTGCGGAATTTGTTGCTCTGTCTCTTGCTTGCTCCGAGAGATGGCCATTCCGCTGAGGTCATCGACAAGCGATGAGACCTGCGACCTCATATATTTGATTTGGGGCTGGACAGAGCCTTGAATTTGCGCGTAATTAACTATGGGGCGTGGGAGATCGCCTTCGGTGATGTACTCAGCGTGAGCGCCCGCCGGAAGCGCCTTGCTTGGGAAGTCGATTCGCAGGCGTTTATCCGAGGCAAGAGGGGGTGGAGGAATAGGAAGTCCAGCGAGCTCGCGCGCGCCAATAGCCAGTGCGTTGAGCATTGTAAATCGTTGGGCAGTTGAGTATTGATGGTGGAAGAATTGTTCGATAATTGTCCTGGAACAAAAAAGATTGGATAAGAAGTCAGTGGGTGGTTGAACTAATAAAATTTGAGGGGGAAATCTCACGGGGCTGCTTTAGTAGGACAACAGGCAACGAGCGCAACTAGCACGTCCTGTCTTCTCTCCTCAAAACGGTCTAAATCAAAGTTATCTTGAAGTCCCATGAATAGATACGCTAGATTTACTGCGTTCTCCTCTACCGCAATAAAATACCAGTGAGCGTCAAAACTCAAACAACGCATATATTCACTCACCAAGCTCGCTCCCGTAACCCCTCTTCCGCCGGATTAGTTCGGCACCAGACTCCAGCGCCATCTCAACCCTTCCCTTCTCGTCTTCAGCATCTCCTCCGCCTCGTCCCCCAGTAATCCCCATCCCTCTCCTCGACGTGGTAGTCCCGAATCCAATCATTCCCTCACCAGGTTGTACCTCGACTACGTTCTTAGGCGCTTCGATGAGTAACGCTCCCAGTTCTGCTAGGTAAACCGGCTTGGTAATCGGACGCCTGCGGAGTGTGGGGTCCTCGAGCTCGGAGGGTGTGGGCGACGGCGCACGGGACGATGAGTCGGAAGGAGGAGCATATCCTACTAGCGATTCGTCATCCGAGTCGACTTCGGTAATTTCAGGAGCTGGATTCGGCTGTGGCTTGTCTTGAGGAGCGCCTATCTTCCCGTCATCCAGAATCGGAGGCTGAGGTATCTCTTCCTCTTCAGCCTCCACCGTTTCCTTTTGAATCGCCGAGAGAGGGTCACGGGCCTGGGCTCGTAGATCTGCCGCCCAGACTTGCCATTCTTTGGTGGCCTTGGGGTCCTCGTTTTCGTTCGAACTCCAATCCCCAAAATCAAGTTTCCCACCCGAAACCTGTTCGGCGGCCAGCATACCACATCGACGTATAGCCTCGTCTCTGTGGGACAGGTACGAACCGACTGAACGAAGAAAAGTCGGTGAAGTACTGGTCGATTCGATGAGTGGATGCAGTGTAGATTGGGATGCGGCTGGCGTTGGCGATGGTAGATCAGGCTCAGTCAAAATAGGGTCCAACGACGCTACCGGAAGTGACGACAGAGCACCAAGGGTTAGAACCAAGATGGATGTCAAGTCTAATCGATGGAGCCACCACCATCAGTGATCCGTAATGTAAGATAAAGGAAAGGAGATATAACGCACACTGATGCTCGCTCAACAACGCTCTAGACACAAACTGCGGATCCGTCCACTTGTCAAGCACCCGCTCCAACAAAACCTCCAGTCCTCGCTCGCGCTCTTTGTGGGGCGTAACAATTGGTTCCTCAAATCGTTCACCAAGAATTTCCTTGGATAGATCGTCGGACGACGGTGGATCCTCCCCGAATTCGCTTAACCCAATCCCAGCGGCCCACCCAACAACTGCGCGAGCAACATCGTGGTTCCATGCCTTTCCATTCCCTAGGATGATAGTCCAAACTTCGGGTGTAGCTTCAATAGTTGACCCAAGGAACAGCTGAAACGCGATAGCTATTCGATAGGATGTGAATCGGATAGAGGTAGAAAGAGGCACATTTCTATGGGGGTACGGTGCCGATCGGTGAGTCTGGCTAGTTGCAGTATCGAGATACGCAATGAGGGACGAGGTAAATGTCTGAAGAAGGGGACCAGGAAGATTTTCCACAACGCGACACCAGGTCCTCTTGTACGACTTGGTTTGACGCTTATCCGCGTCTGTAGAATAAAGCCGAGAGATGATCCGAGGTAAGACAAATGGGAAAAATGAGAGAGGAGAAGGCGAAAAGTGACCAGTTTGCACAAGTTTTGTGACCATGTGAACCAGCTTGTTAATTATATCTTCCGAAACTACAAGGGTACGCACGCAGGGATGGGACGATAGTTAAAGCAAGTGAAGGGACAAAGACGTTAGCTTGCCAGTTAGTATTTGCCACTTGAGATCGAAATACATACTTTGATCACCACGCGGTCCAGTCGCCATAGACCAAATGATGCTTTCTGCCGCAGTGCAAGTCTTAGCCAAAAACTCCCTAACCCGACCGGATATATCTATAATCAGCTAAAGGAGAACTACAGCGTCAAAATGAGAGATACTCACTCTGAACGAAGCACATTGGGAATATCATCAGACCCATGATGCGAACCAGATCCGAGGACAGCATTCGCTACTTTTCCGGGAACACTGATCCACGACCGAAGCGATTCATCCCATTTCGCTTCACTATTTGATTCCGACACTCTCCAAATATCTTGCAGCGAATAAGCCTTGACAAATTTCTCAAGAAGTTGCACCGCATGGGTAGAGAGGGGCGGAGTAGTCAAAAGCGAGAGAGCACCTAGTACGAGCGCATCACTTGCAGGCTCAGGCTTTCCCAGACGAGGAGGGCAAAAGTAAGAGTCTAGTAGCGAAGTTCGACCTTCCCAAGTAGGATACACGTAAGCCAAGATTGTCGCCTGTAGAGTCGCGAGCTGTCGAACAGTCGGAGGCGCTGCGAGTTTAATGCTAGAATTGCTCGAGCTGATATTACATGCTATGAGAGGCGCCGATAAAACGTCTTCAAGGACTTCAAGGGACGAAATAGGCTGCCTAAGTTGTGCGATGATGTCTTGGACGGTCGTGGCCATCCTAGACCGCAAAAGTTGTGGCATCAGATAGGATGCATCACGTGATACATTTTTCTTCAACCAAGTATAGGTTTGCGAGTAAATCAGCGCGGGGCACAGTTAAAAATCACCATGGCATGATCATCTTTCCACCGGAAGTAAGATCCTTTTTCCAGATAGGGAAATACTTTTTTCACGGGATATGACGAAAAGTGATGTCAAGGTCACGCCCGTCGTCAACGACTTGACGGCCGGAGACAGAATCAAATTTAACAATTTTAATTCCCAAGGGCTGGAGCGGTCGACATCCGTTCGCATCTTGGTTGTTACAAAGTTATTCGCGAGGAGAAACGAACTTTAAAAGATACAATACTAATTTAACCAGATTTGGCAACTGAACCGCCGATCACGTCAGGGCTTATGACATCACGCCAAATCATCACTGCAAAAAACGACTACATATTTCCTACGACGAGACAGCATAGAGCGAGTACAACATGCAAGTATAATCAGTACATACAACACATAATATCAAATATCACATCTAAATAGCATCTACTCGGCAAGCGCGCGAAGGTTCTCACGTACCGACCGAATCGTGGGCCGCTGCGCAGGGTTCATGTTCCAGCAGGCCTGGAGCAGGGCCCACACTTGGTCGGAGCTGTTCTTGCTGATGAAAACTGTAGGCGGGCGAGGTGGCTGGCGCCCCTTGGTCGCCACCTCGATTACTACGTTCGAGTCCGGTTGTCCAGCAAACGGAGCCATGCCAGTCCATATCTAAATCAGTCATGTAAGCAAATCAAGTAAAAGATAGTAATGATTGACTCACCTCGAGAGCCGTGCATGCAAATGCATATATATCACTCTGCAGCGACCTCTCGCCGGGGAATTTAGTCGTCGGATGCAAGTAATGATGCAACTCTGCGTCCCTCGGTTAGCCATCAACTCCGCTTTGAATGAGCTCGGTACGTACCTGGAGACATCCACCGGGCATCGCCCCACTGCATAGTCCACTGCGGGAACCCAAGCTCCTGGTTTTTCTCAATCGCAGTCATCAAGCCGTATCCAGTGACCAAAATTCGACCCTCATCCGAAACCAGCAGATTCACACCGCGGAAGTCACCGTGCACGACTATAATTTACCTGTTAGCTATCGGTACTAAAGAGACCATACTGCAACTCACGTTTAGCATCTTCATGCAAATACCTCAGTCCCTCGGCAGCCTCGAGTACGAATCGTGTCCGGTCTGCAGTCGGATGAGCGAGCAAAAACTGAATCACATTGCCTCGTTGGACATGGGGCATGACCAGACCAAACGCGCCATGCCTCGGAAGAACGACGCTGCAGAACGGGTGGATATTCGGATGGAAGAGGGTGCGCCATGTATCGATATCCCGACGAAGGCGCTAAAGTGCATAAAATGTGAGTAAGGCCTTCAAACATATCACATAGTACTTACTCTTCGAATCCGACTGGGTGACTCGGCCGTCCTCAGATACCGCACAACAACGGGCTGAATCCCCAACCAGACCGCATGACTAACAAATATTAGCACCCGCCCAACTCGACAAACGATCAACTCACTGAGTAAAGCTAATCGCATCCTGACTGATTGCAGTCCGACTCATCCGCGATACCTCGTTGGTGATATCGCGCTCCGCAGGGTAATGCCCAGTAATCTCCCATAAATAAATCAACGCCTCGCGGAACCGTTGTGAATCGGGGTGGCCAGTCGCCACGTCCTACGTCACGTCAGCATAGCCCCTGATCAAAAAAATGCAACGCACCTGTCGAAGAACCTGCATGAACGAATCAACCGCATCAAGCCCACGTCTCGCAATCTCGTCTAGCCCGTTTGGATCGTCCAACACCTCGCTCGGATCGGCTCGTCGTACCATCGTGCCCGACCCAGCGAGGTTGGCGACCGAGATACTCGGTGTCGCGCCCCCGCCCTGACTCGAGCCCGAGTACGGCGACTGCGACCCAGCTGCGTCGGCCAGTCGGTTCGGGTTGACGTATGGTCCGCCGGGGGAGAGCGTCGATCCAGCGTTCGAGGCGGGGGTATAGGTTAGTGGGGTATGTGTCGACCCAGTGGGGGTGGGAACATAATTCGAATTTGAATTCGAATATTGCCGTTCGGGTGTCGAGTACTGTCGTTCCGGCGTCGAGTACTGTCGATCTGGAGTCGAGTATTGTCGATCTGGGGTTGAGTATTGTCGATCCGGGGTCTTGGTATACCCTGCGTTGGCGTATGCGGGTGGGACAGGAGGTGGCGAAGCATTGTCCGTGAGAACTCGGGGTGGAATGGGGTCAATGGGCGAAGGAGCAGCACCGTTGTAAATCTATATTATAGTCAGCCACTAATGCACGGATTTATATGACATAGCTGTCACAGCCGTGGAGAATGATGCCCGACTTACCTGGAACCCCTGTCCCCTCGCAAACTCGACCAGGTCCGCACTCATCTGTCCTACAGTCGCCCCAACCCGATGAGATGACTCGTTCGGCGCGATTCGGGATAGCTGGACGAGGATCTTCCGAATGACCCTGGATAACGAAAAGATTAGACGTTGTTTATAGGGTCGAGATTTCGAAGCTTACGCTTCTCCCAGCGAATGGATTGTTCCTGGAGGAGGGGGCCATACCATCTCCTCTTGCTGGATCATGAACTTGAGAAGCTCTTTGACCTGGAGACGGATCATCTTGCACAAGTCCTGTCCAAATCAAATTAGCATCATGCCGCCAAGTTGAACATCCAAGCTTACCGCATTGTCCCCAAGTGCGTCGCATGCACTGTCCACATCCTCGACCAGGCACAGTAACGAGTCCTCATTCAACATTGCCTCATCCTCGACCTCTCCAGGAGCTGTAACCAACATCACCTCCTTTCCTGTAACCAGTGTTAATATCATACCAACAATGAAAGCAATGAACGCACCAGCATTACTATCTCCCCGTGCCACCCCAGGTCGCCCAAAATCGCCCGCCTTGGGGTAACCATAGCTCCCAGGCTTGACTTCGTCATACCCATACCCCGAACTCGGCGTGGCCGGCGTCGCATACCCGCCCGGCGTAGCAAACCCCCCAATCAACCCCCTCTCCCGCTCAAACCCACTCCCACGCGACTCGAGCCCAGGCCTACGCTCCCTCGACCCGTCCCTCGAATCAAACCCAGACCCAGGCCGCGCAACCGGCTCTCTATACTCGAGCACCAGCGACCGTCCGAAATACTCTTTCCGCGAATCGAATTGTTCCGAATAAATAAGAAAAGCTTCTTTGAGGTTGGCGTGGGCCGAGGAGAGAGCCAAAGTTGGGAAATCGGGATCGGCTGAACCTGCGAAGCCGGGGAGACTCGTGAATACCGATCCGGGGGTAGATACGCTGGCGGCCGTTAGAGCCGGGGTAGTGGGTACTGTCGAAGTCGAGATGGTCGTTCCAGGTGCGGGGGGAAACAACCCTGTACCTCCAACCGCATTGGCTCCGATTGTCAAGTGTTCGTGCAACGTAAATCGGGCCGCAATGGCCTGGGGATACGCTTTGGCGATGGCCTGAGTCAAAAAAGCAGCCACAATCACGTGGTTAAAGAGCCAGAAACGAGCGAGCGGTGAGAAATTTAGCATGATCGTCGTGATGGATACAGATCTTACCAGCACGTCGTCTGCGCGTTTCGAGTCGAGCAACGCAGTCTGGAGTCGGTGGGCAGCAGCATTCGCAGAGTAGATGTCTTTCCAGATGTGTTCGTAGGGCGGGGGCGGGATCTAATATAATGCATCCGTCGTGTCAATTGTTCACTAATCAAGCCACGGGCGGACTTACAACAATCGGACGCGAGTGGATGTCGTCTGGGTTTGTATCGGGGATGTACCGGTACCTGTCACGAGTCAGGGCGAATAGGGATAGGGGCAGGGGGGATGACATACGGGTCTGATTCATCGAACGCGAGGGGCGTCGTAGGCTACACAAAATATATCTGCAAGACAAGTCACACACGTATCTTGAATACTCACAATCGACGGCCTTCGAGAGGCCCAGGCTGGTCGTGCAGAAGGGTGCATCGCGGTGGGTGTGTCAAACAAGCTTGGTCTGCACGTGCCCGGTTCACATAAGCCAATCACGTTTAATTGTAATAATTCGAATATCTTACTCGTTGCTATAGTCCCCCATTGAGCTCTCCATGGGCGATAACGGGGTCGGTGGGATAAACCGGATCGAAGGATTTGATGCGTCCGAGTCGAAGCGTACTCGTCTCCTTCCGGGGGTGCTAGGCGTCTGCACCTGCGGCGACGTCGGAGTCACTAGTAACGATTTAATACGTGATTTAACAAGGCACCAAAGGACCTACGGGGGGAGGGGTAGCTAGTCATGGTTGTCTTCAAGTGGCTAACATGAGTGACTTGGTCTTTGTCGGTACGACCCGTTCCCCGTCGGTGCCGCCCTGCTGACAATGGTAGATTGAGCCCAGCCGAGCGGACCTCGGTTATCGGGTGCTTCGCCGGGCGCTTATCATGGCGCTTGTGTATCTCACTCACACTGGGCCGGGCTTCTTGTCGCATGAAACGTCATCGTTAGGCAATGTGAGCGCTAGATATCACGATCTGCCCCTGTATCAGGATATCGAGATGTGGCTAAATGCATGTCCGAGGTAAAGATATCGGTTTTCACGAGCAAGCGAACGAAAGTTAGGGGTAATCCTGTGAACAACAAACAGGTTGCCGTGTGTATGCATACAATAGTCCAAGCCTCAAAGGGGATGGCATGGAGACAGGAATAGCACTCAGTGTCCGTTGGCTTGGGAATTAGCGTGCCCAGTGTGGCTGTATCGGACATCCACTTCCAGTTGTTAAGCACTGCGGCTTACGCCAAATAACTCGGATAAAAGTGTGACCTCGGGTCATTGTATCTTGGTGGTAACACTGGACGCTCGCCTGATACTCTTTGTTTGATCCAGCCAACTGTTCCCTTTCACAGCCAAGAAAAGATGGAGGGAGTATACCAACTACTTTCAGTTGAGACTGGGTTCGTTGAATACACACTTGACCATCCTATATATTCACGTCAAGACATCCACGTCGTGTGGGATCAAGCGAGCTCAAGTATGTTATGTAATCAAACTCAGCTGACATAACATCATTTTGATGACCAACATTGACCACAACGGCCAGCCACGACCCCCAACCTCACTCGCAATTTTGAAATATGACCGAAGCGCATCCACTCTGCGATAGAGACCTTGGCCAATATCCTTCACATATGTGAGTAGCATTGATGCTACTCGAGGACTGGAGAACAATGTTATTAGCCTACACGCAGACATTGTATTGCACACTGTAACCTTTGAACCTATGGACAATATACGCAAAATAGGCTCCGGAAGAGCGCCCGATTGTGATGTCAGTGGGAAGATTTCCGATAAACAGCCAATGCCGCCACCACCTGGGCTGCCACCAATGCCGTGCCCACTGCTAGTGTGAGTTACAATTGGAGGGACGTAGATAGGTATATGGCGTGAATTGGCGTCGGTAGTGACACCGTTTTGGGTGGAAGCCTGTCAATGGAGCACTGGGTTTCGTCTCCTCCGGACGCTTGACTCGGGGGGCTGGGGTTGGAGCTGGGGCTTGTTGCAGGGGCTGCTCGTTCGAGTTGGATCGTTTTTTAATACTCGTCGCAGACCACGTAGAATGGGGTTTGCAAAACTAGTGGTAGATGATTTATCTTTGAACGCCTTACTCGAAGTACAACCCATAGCGTTTGATGTAGGAATCGGGGGGTCGATGAAGTCCTGCTGGGTAAGACTCGTAACTTATATGCTCAAAATCGAAAAGTATCAGGTATAGCATGCAGCGCATACATCAAATGCTGTGCAAGGGATCAATGACCGACCCGAGTCCCAGTCGGCTTGGTCCGATATTATTCACTCCGTGAGCATCGACTTTCCTTTTCGAGAGGGCGAATATCTCGAGAACTGGTTTGCCCCCATTTTGATGACAATTGATGGGACACTTCACTTTACTGCGACGTCATCCCCTCATGAGGCACTAGTCGTCAGCAAAGGTTGAATATGCTCCGGAAGGCTGCGTAGGCTCCCCGAGTACTCCGGAGCACGTGATCGCGACGCTCCCAGCGCGCTCCTGAGCAAAGCCCTGGCTCTGAAGCACTCTGCAGGATTTTCGGCTTTTGCTGAGTACCGTACAACCCCCAGAAGTAGAAAAGACGGAATCAGGTCGATTTCCCCGCGGTTGTTTGCTAATGGGATTATTAAAGGGATATTAGAGTCATCTCAAAGAACGCACGGAATCCGAATCAAAGGCTAATTACAATCACAAGGCATCAATTTTATCAAGAACAAGGTAAGTTGGGGTTTCAAGATTTATCACAAGGCTATGAGCCCTATATTAGTCTGAGGTACGATACAAATCACTGAAATCTCACCAGCTACGTTGGATTCTTGGGCTCACCCGCATCCTCCAATGCCGCCGTTTCCCTCGTATCCATGGTTGGAGCGCCATTCTGCCGCAACTGGAGGGTTGCGTATGGGTCCAGGCTGTGGATCCGCATTGACATTGGCACCACTTTGGGTAGCGTGGCTTATCACCTGAGCGACAGGTTTCCTCTCCTCCGGACGCCTGGCTGGAGGGACTAGATTTGGAATTACCTGTGAGAGCTGCTTGTCCGGATTAAGTTTTTTCTCGGTACTCGTCACCGATTGAGAAGGCCGTGAGTTAGCGGTAGTAGTGATGGAGGGCTTGTTCTTGAACGCTTTGCTCGAGGTGCAACCCATATCATTTGACGTAGGCGAGGATATAATGAGATGGCTTTTGTGAGAGCTCATGATTTATATGCTCGAGCATCAGGAGGTTTGATGGACGGAGCAGCGCATATGTTGCAAGCTGTGCATCGAATCGATCAGCCGCCCGAGGACCAACCGGCCTTACTTAGCGTCATTGACAGTCCAAGTATCCCATTGCCATCTTAGGGTGATCATGTATTTAGCGAACTGTCTCCTCCTTCTCAGGCATGATTGGTAGTAAATGCTGCGCTATCACGCCATTGCAACCTTATAATGGGGCGTTATCAATTCACATCCCAAGGTTACTAGCATGCGCATCGTCAAACACACCCTCAGACATGTGATACTAGGGTTATAGCTCAATTTATTCTATTTTCTCGGTTTGGATTGACTAGCGTAGCCCCAGAGCTACCTCTCAATTCAAGGCCGAGACTTACATTTTGATAATACAGCTTGATTAGAAAGTATGCGATTCGGCGCTAAATCGATTTGTCACGGCAGGCTAAATGAGATGACGCTAGAAATTGACTATCTCGTACGCCTCTATCAACTAGGCGTTTCGTGGGGGAGTTGCACGGCTGTTTACCTCAGCGATTGTACGTCGTACGCCATGAGTGGGTAACATCAATCCAAGCAGCATAGCATTTGTCAGCCTTTGGTCGTGTAAACCTCGTCAAACACCGTCGATGCGATCGCGTCGTGATCCTCGTCCAATAATCCAACTTGTTTTGATCATCTTAGCCAGTGATCTCGATGCGGGACTAACACTAGGTTAACGAGAGTGTAAGGGCCACGATTATAGTTGGCCCACGTCATAAGCCGATATCAATTTGCGCTGGGCACGCGACGGTGAACTTCAATAGATTGCTCGCTATTGATTCCGTGGAGATAGGCACATATACTATCGTAATTAAGCTGACTTGATGCGAATCAGACGGGCCGGGTCTTGTGGTGCACCTGCGTATAAGGTGGTACCTAGCAAATGCGCTTGCGCTGCGAAAAGGGCAACGTGTTTGCTACCGGAAAGGAAAACGGCTTCGCTGGGAGCGGAGTCGATTCTAGTATCATCAAATTTCGACGTTTCTTTACAATTCCCACGCCGCCGCTATTAGCGGGCAACCAATCAGCCATTCATAATCCCGATCGTTTACAATGTACAGAATTTGAAAGCTCATGATTCGCCACAATTATGCACAAATCCAGTCTCGTAATTATCGTATACAGTGTCAGACATTGAGACCCACCTCGCTAGGCGAGTCATGTATTCGTATGTATTACGCTCCACTCAAGGGCCAAGAATATTCACTACATAGAAATCCAGTTCAGTCTTGTGGATACCATGAATGCGTGGCAATCTCACCCAGAAGGTTGCTTTGGCTGTCCCATCAACTTCTTCCTCCAAAGCTTCCACCTCCTCCGCCTCCAAAGCTCCCCCCAAAGCTCCCTCCACTATAACTTCCTCCTCCAATACTATCTCTACTGTCTCGGGCTCCGCCTCCCAAGTTCCCACAAGCACCTCCACAAGCGCTCCCGTCAGTATATGTTACATCCGGAGCGGCGCGTGCAGCTGTGGTATTAGAGCCGATATTTGTTCTCCCTCCAGTAGTGGAGCCCGGCATCAAATTAATACGCTCCCCCTCGTCAATAGACTCCTGCACCTCAGGACGCTTGACTGGGGGAGCCGGAAATGCTCCCGGTGCTCGTGTTGGAACAGGTACTGGAGCCGGCGCTGGTGCTACCCACGAGGGCTGGTCGTCCGACTTAATTAGCTTCTCGATATTAGTCACCGGCTGAGCGGACTGAGGTTTTGCAAGAGCAGAGGACTTGGCCTTGAACGCCTTGCTCGAGTTACAACCCATGATACTTGATACAGGAAGCTAGAGGCAGGCGAGTCTCTGCTTGGCCGGGCTCGTTACTTATATGCTCGGAATCCCCAAATATAGATAGAACGCGTTGCGTATATTGCATGCTGTGCTTGGGATCAATCGTCTACCCGGGAGCCAACCGGTCGAGCTCGATCGTCATTGGCTCCTGGCGACACGTTCTTGGCTTTATGATTATCGTATTGGAAACTCCATGTAACGTCAATCGCCGGAAGATCGGGGCGAACTTGTGAGAATGTAAATATTTAGGTGTAATTAGCGCATTTGGTGATTTCCTAACTGCCACACATGGGTTTCCAAAAGTTTTATCCCGATATCAAAAGCGAATCATTCCGTGTGTTTTGTTTGAGAGAGGTCCAGAACGAGAACGATATTACGGTAATCTCACTGAAACAACTATATTGGACAAGTGGTGTATTGCATGTACGTTTTTGTACGGCCCAACTAGTCATATTCCGGAGTCAAATAAGTACATACAATTCATCAATTACGGCGAGCCATTTCAGACTTCCAGCAAATACACTGGCTCCAAGACTTGAAATCATTGCTACGACAAGTGGTTCAGACTGTTACTAGTGACATGACTCGGGTCTTCAGGATTCATTCCGAGTAAATGATTTTGACCCGCATCAGTCCTGGCTAACGCATAAAGGGATAAGGGTTACCGTTATGCTCTTAATTTCCACCTCCGTCTCCCCCGCCACCACCACCATCTCCTGAGCCCCCGCACCCACCATTCCCTCCATCACGCTGCCCACTAGAGCCATACCCACCACCATTTCCACCTCCGGAATGCGTCACATATACGGGCATGAGGTGTGGATTGGTGGTGGTGTTAGTGGTGCCTGTGCCTCCCAGGGTAGTGGAGTTGACCACCAGGGTAATAGGCTTCCTCTCCTGAGGACGCTTGACTGGAGAAGCTGAAACTGACACAGCTGCTCGTGCGGGAAGTGGCGCTGCTGGCATCGGCACTGCCTGCAAGGGTTCCCTGTCTGAATTGGCCCCCTTTTGGGTACTAGTCACAGATTGAGGAGGATGGGGCTTAGTAGAAGTTGAGGACTTGTCCCCGAACGCTTTGCTCAAGTTGCAACCCATAGCATCAATGTACAATGTGGCTAGACCAATGAGGACTTTCTTGACGAGAACTCATTATTTATATGCCGAAATTCGAAAGTATAAACCAGTGCGCGGCGCATACATTTCATGCTGTGCGATATGGATCAATTAGCTGCCCGAGTGCCGGCCGGCTTGACTTGTCAGCATTGGCTCCTAGCATTCCTTATATTGCCATCTTAATCATTGATCACTGGGGCCCGCCATATCGCGGAGACACCCCAGTCTCGCCATGTGGTGGCATTGGAATTCAAGTCCGCATCGCAGAGGCACCCGCCGGGACGTTGTAGCGGCAACCTGAAACTTACGGTGCTGGAGATCAGTTCGCTCGTACACTACCAGCTTTGAATTGGCTATTCTGGGACAAGCTTCTTGGCACGGGGACGCACTGCTTTAGCGAGGAGGAATAAGGGCCATTGCTACACTTGCCTTACAGGGTAACATTAACTCGTGCTGAGAGCACGCGAGCCGCCTTCGACCCTATGGCGGAACATTCACACCAACTCTACAGCAACACAGGTTTGGTCTGCATATAGACATGATTTGCCCTATCACATGCCGTCTTATAGTGTGCTTCATATCGCAGTGCATACGCAGTTCGTTTCGCATAGCCAATGTATATGTACAGATTCAACTGATGGTGCAGTACGGCCGTGTGATCCTTGCAATGCCAGGATCAGACCTCTCTGGAGGGATTCGGGATGTATATAATTCTGGTCAGTCAATTACTGTGGGTATGGGATATTGTCAACCCACGTCAAGACCTGGGGCAGATTCCAATGACTCGTTTGGCACCTATCTTACAGAGCGGTTGTAGTTTGTGTTGTTCCACTCAAATAGGAATTATTCGACAACATATTGTACCAGTAAAGTCTACCAACCACTGCTAAGTTTGAACTTGTTCATGCGAAGAAAGCACCGCTACTCGGGAAAACAATACTTCCATCAAAGAGCGCACCGGCTGCCTATTCTCCAAGGAAGTTTTAACTTGCCCAGGAGCATGAGGTGGGTGTAAATGAGGTAGGCGTTGTTTACACTGTAGAATAAATGTGCATATAATTACGAGGTTGATCATAGTATCCAGGCGCATGTTCTCTAAGGTGATTGTAGTCACGCATATATGTGCCTCGTGTCTCAATCCAACAGCCGATTGCTCGGAGGGCTCGCATAAGGACGTACTTGATGTTCCACATGCATTTCTACTCTTTTCTTGGCAAGAAATATTCTTTAAGTCAAGCAGACAAGTTTATGAATTATCCCAAACATGATATGATGGCAATCTGTTGTGGTCCGTTATAAATAAGGGCAAGTGCTACACAGTGGATGCATTATGATAATGCTTCTGAATATGTCAATTGGGTTAGCCTTGCTCCCAGAGTAACAAGATTCGCTTACACATTTTTCTCCTAGCAGCTCCCTCCGCCCCCGCCACCACCGTCTCCGCCACCACCACCGCCGCTGCTACACCCTCCACCTCCATCATTTCCTCCACCGGAGAATCCCCAGCCTCCGCCCCCATCATAGTAGTATGCATGTGTCCTTGCCCCTGAGTGCTTGTAGCGGTGCTTCTCGTCGTAGGCTTTGCTCGAAGTACAACCCATGGTGATTAGAGAAATTTGGATGATTGATAGAAGAGCCGAGTGTGTAAGAGAAGGGTATGTATTGAGTGATATCTGGCGGCCGAAGGCGCGCACTTTATATAGATTTAGTTTACAAAGGCGCCCAGGCGACGTCATTGTCCGAACAACCCACTGATTGGATTATGGAATCGACTGATCCGCCAGCGCTTATTTGCCGTGGCTTGGCGCCGACTTGCTTCGAGCTCCAACAGCGCATACGCAGTACTTGCCGATGCATCAGCTTCCCTGGCCGAGCATCCCATCGTGCGAAGCAATACTCTCAGGGCCCTCGAGGCTATGAGGAGATGCTCACCGCCTTCGCAGAAGCCTCACGAATTTGGTGTGCGCAGAGATACGACGCGCCTGATCGCGTGTCGGCTTACAGCGCAATCCACAGCGGAGTACGTATGTGATCTGCTTCACATAACTGTGCGGCTGTATACCGGTGCTTGCGGAGTCGTACAGCCGGGACTTAGCAGGGACTAACACGGATAGCTAGCGCCGGGGTTGCCCAACCTATATCTCCCGAAAATAAACGAGCTAACGCATATTGAGTTAATTATGAGATCAGCCGTATGCGCTGTATACCCCTGCAACCTTTGAGCTTACTTTTACTAGCAGACAGTTGAGAAAAAATGGCAGTGACTCGTCCGTGTTACTCCCTGGGACTTAGGCGCCAGGTCACGCGCAGGAGCCTTATATTTACTGATTACGTGGTCCGATTTTTTTTTTTTTTTGAATAGATCTTTAACGAGCTACATGAACGCGAGTTCAAACCGCTCGGCGCCGATAAGGACACAGAGTTCGGAAGCAAACGGTAAGAAACAAAGTGTCCACACGGAGATAAGGCAAGCACGGTTAACCGAGAAAGTCCCCGAAGGGCGACGGGAAGTTAAACAAAAGAGCATACCAAACCAAGAGAAGATTAAAACCTAAGAATAAACAAGGTTTGCACCTCTTGTCTCGATACAAAATGGGGATCCATAGGTCAGAATAGGGAGGACACACATTTTGAAAAGGATGCGCGCATGCTGGACTGAAAGGCCCTCATGTGTTCTGATTGCTCCGCAATCGACCGCATTAGTCTACGCGTCCGCCCCAGCGTTGCTTCTTTAGTTTATTGTGTCCCGCCCACCTTCCCTATTGTCCGAATCTTTTGCCCATCTTTCGTCACATTGTTAGTTTCTCTTTCGTATCAGTGGCAGTCCTTTCGTCACACCTGCCCCCTCCACCCTACATGAAAGTCCTCAGCTCTGGCCACCCGACCCGCGAGTTCCAATTGTGTCTCGGCTCCCCAGTCCCCCATCTACGTGCTACGTACGAGATCCCCCAAGCCCTCTGGTGCCTGACGACTGCGCGTAGCTCATACATATTGATATCTATATATACACCTAGCTCCGTTTGTATTGCGACGAAGACACTAGAGCCTAAGTAAGCTATACGCACAGTTGCTACTGATGAGCGCGGTGCGATCAAGTAATTCTTGCGATGCCAGGATCGGGCCAATCGGAGGTGGCCGAGAACGCATACACTCGCGTCGAGATAATAGATCCTCGGTGAGCGAGGAGACGATCGCCGTCCCGTCCGATGTAAATGCCTTCATTTTACCGGCTACCAGTAACGACTTTCCGTAGACGACTTTCCCCTCATATTCTCGGAAATGCTGTTTGCTTCCTCAAGTTTCAAGTAACAAGCCATCACATGGGTATGCAAGGTACTGACGAGGTCAGTTGAGTTTTCACCCGCTCAACACAATAGATATATAGTACCTCGATCACGCAAACGCCATGTGGATGTCGTTGCGTGGGATCGTGGGCATATACGAGATACTCAAACGGGATAAATTCATTCATTCATGGGCAAATTTGGTTATGAGAAGAAACACAACACATGTCACTAGGTTATTTCGGGAAGCTTAATGATTTAGACACGCAAGGAGCATGCTACTGCAGGAGTATGTGCTTTTTTATGGTTAGTCGACCACCGTGAGCAAGGGATATTGCCAACATACTTGGGCATGTCAGCCGCATCCTCCACCTCCGCCTCCACCATCGCCACCCCCGCCACCTCCACCGTCCCCGGCACAACCAGAACCTCCTCCTCCACCCGAGCCGCTGCCAGTCTGGCCCAGTGCGCGACGCCGCTCCTCGTCAGTCATAGTAAGCAGAGAGCGCAAGTCAAGATAATAGGGTTGTGATAGTGAGTTAGAAGGAACCTGGGCTACTGTAGGACTGGGGAAATCTGCTGGATAAGGTGCGCGAGTGATGGGCTGGGATTACATACCAATTTAAGTGTCGGATCCTTGCCTCTGGGCGCTCATGAACGCTATCCCGTCGGCCGGACGTCGTTGCTAATGCGGTATCTGAAAAATCGTTCGTTATCTCTGGCAATGCTAATTTTTACGTGTAAAAACGTATTGGGACTGCTCGTTGATGCAATACTCAATCACAATAGAGATATCAAGCACATGGTGCGTAGATCCTACAATATTACCAAGATTTTAACAGACCATACAGTGCCTTGGCGCTCGCTGAGTAAAACAAGCACAGATCAAGGAACCAGACATTCGCAGAGAGCGACACTTCGGTTTAGGGTCGATAGTGCACAGTAAATCGCCTTCATTGCATGATGAGCTTTGGCTAATCCGGCGTGCAGGACCTATGAGTACACCAATGCCTGAGTTATATTCATGGGCAAACGCGATACCATCCCCCTCGGAGGGGGGTGAGGCATAATCTCTTTCGCTAGTTCAGCCATAATATGGAACTCCTCGAGGTTAAATCTTTATGTCCTTCCAGTGCTAGGTTGTCCATCGCAAACAATTCCGTTGGTCCTATAGGACGTCAGCGAGCGCTTGCAACTTTGCAGCAAGATTGGAGGCTTATCCACTAAGCAGAAAGGGTTCAGCTATCGACTCTATCTTATCGGCCGAGATTAACCGCCTCCTATGCGTCTGAAAAATCCCTCAATTTCATTGGCTTTCATTTATAACCTCAGCACCTTGTTTAGTGGCGTTCATCCTTGAACAGCAGACTCCAAGGATGCATCAAGTGCGTGACACTAAACCCAACAAACAAGGCTAGGAAGTAGTGGGGAAGCTGGTAACTTGGCGTCCCTCGGATGGAATAATACAGGCACGGCAACTCACAAAGGACTCCTTGAACTCAGGTTAAGATCAAGCCTGATTTTGACCTGATTGCGTGACATGGGGTCCTGCCAGGATATAGCATATCGCATCCGCAAATCGTACAGCAAAGGACGTACGTTGAAGCCAATCACTGATCCGACCAAAAGCCTCATTGCCGGATTCGAAGGTGGCAGTTGTCAAAAATGCTGCGTAATCCAACACGCCAGATCACGCTTGCCAGAGTCGCCTACAGTCTTCGATTTACTGCGATTAATCCTAGACCACACCGGGTCACCAAACCGTCGTTTAATATAAGCAACAGCCCCTACGAAGACAGCTCGAAATCCGTCAATAAAGTAAGGAAATAATTGATGCAGCGGTTGACGTATTAGAGGAGATTCCCCCCGCTCGAATCACGAGCGAATTCGTGATGGGGCTGGGCATGTTAGATTAGACCGACCCCGAGGAGGGAATGTCCAGAACGCTATAATTGAACCGGTGGCCACTGAGTTCATGAAAAATTGATATACCGTAACATACCGGGGAGTCGTCATACACCCAGAAGTCGCCATACAAAGAGTATACAAGGTACACGAGTTGCCAGACAATAGAAATGTGCTTGCGCGTAGATGGCAGCTAGATCTATGGGATGTGTAAGTTCTGTGTTGTCAATCGCCCAGTGACCCAAGAAATGCTCATGCGAATGGGTTCGGAAGGGATATTTGCTTTTGAAAACTTGATCTTGCTAGGCGCCGCACTATTCCACCACTCGAGCGCAAAGCCGGGCTTTTGGAAGATAGACAGAACAAACGCCACACCCTTGACTGGTTATGTGGCTTCACCCCTCCGTGCTTTCCGTGCTTTCCTTTCTCACACTCTCCCTCCTGTCAATCCCCCGTATGCCACAGGTAGAAACGTCGTCCTATAATTGGTACTGAACTAAGTAGCATGCATAGCAATCACAGCGATTGTTGGTTGCCGGTACATGCCCAATTTCCAGATAAGTGATATTTCGCTTTCTGGGCTATCTAAACCCTTCCATATGCGTAAGGACGCTGCCTGGACAACTGGTAGTCAAAATGGAGAGATATTTTGCGTTCTACTGAGCCTATATGCATGATCGCTTCCCATGGCCGAGCCGTCGAACCAAACCATCAAACCAGATGTCCGTGAAGTAGAGGAATTTACGATAATGCACATGTAGTTTGTGGTCACCTTGTGTCGTGAGCCAGCTCACTCCATCGGACTCGCCTGTGGTCTCGTCCTCCTGTTTCCTTTCCTTTGTGTTGTGTTTCTGTTTCCGCTTGCCGCGTTGCCACCTTCTTGTGGTTATTCTGTTACATTGTGTAACGCGGCTGTGCTTTGTACGAGTCATGTCTGTTCATACAGCATGACTCACATGGACACTCCTGACTGGTTGACTGTTATGACTCATGTGGCTGCGCTCTGTATGACTTGGCCACATCCTGAATATATATAGAGGACCAACAAGCCTGGTAACCCCAGCTTGTTTTGTCTCGTCAAAACATCCCCTCTGAGTGACACTTAGAACCACCCCTACCCTCAAGAGCCTACAGACGCTTAAGTGTGTTGCGGTTCAAGAGGTCACTTAGGTCTTAGTGCCGTCCACTCTCCATCGCAGCTTTCCTCATAGCCACTAAGAAGAAGCTTACGACATTACAAAACAAGCTTAATACAAATATGTCTATTCAAGAAGATGGAGGGTCACGTCCTTCATCCGCTATATCAACAAGAAGAGGACCCAGTCGGGCAGCAAGGCCCACAGGATCACTAAACGAACAAGATATTGCACAAATTCAGGCGGGTGGCCCTGCCCGATCACGCTCCCAAAGCCAAACATCAATGCCGGGAGCTTTTGGCATCGCCGACATGACAACCGTACAAGAGGAAGATCCCACTATCACGAATAGAGAACCAGGAGATCTCACAAATGACCCCACCCCAGCTACAATTCGCATCACAACTGGAAGTCCAGGGCCATCACGTCCCTTGCTGCCACTAGGGACTAGGAGATATTTCTTTTCTCCCCAACCCGAAGCGCACGGAGGCGTGTCGCTTGCTCCCATTAGACCTCCTCCTACACCACACGTTCCAAGTGTTCCTACAATTCCTCAAATTGGAGGAACCATCACCAATGCAGGACTAATTCCAGTGGCCTCCCAGCCAGCCACACCAGCAATCCCAGCACCACCATATGTCCCACAGGGCTACTCCGGGCAATCAGCCCCAGTACAACAAGGCACCGGTGATCCAGGAAGCTCCAGTTCAAGTTCCAGCTCTAGCAGGACTGTAATCAGTAATCTAGACGATCTGGACAACCTTCTAGAAGGAAGACACAACGCCACCCTTAGGGTTATAAACGGAATGAGAGTCATCATGGATTGAAGGCTCGGCGGCCTAGAACAAGCCACGCAAGTTCTAGCAAACAACCAGCAAATCTTTAACGACTCCATCAACACCCTACAAAGCACCTTAACAGACATTCTGAACTCAGCAAGAAATGGCGAACATAATTCCTTTCTAGTCGGACAAGACGTAACCCGCCTTCAAGATGAGGTTGCCAACACTCAAGGACTAGTGAACAATGTACGCGAAGAACTCAACACTACCAGACAAGGACAACTCGAATGGAACGAGGCAGTAACTCAAGGACTAGAAACCTTACGACAGGAAGGAACCTCCTTCACTACCAAAATCACGGAAGTTCAGGAAACTATCAACAACATGCGAGAAGAAATGGATGAAGCATCCCTGCACGGCGTCCCCTCCAGGCGATCAAATTCTCCACCTCATCCAGACGCGGAATCTACCAGGATCGACGAATTGGAATTAAGAATCCAACGACTAACCGAAAACCCAAACATTGGTAATGGACCACGTCGTCCCAAGGTGACTCGTCCAGAAGCCTTTGACGGAAAGAAAGGAGAAGGCGCCGAAATGTTCATCACACAAATGGAGAGCTACTTTGTACGTCCAGGCAATCAATACACTTCCAACGAAGAAAGGATCCGCGAAGCTCTAGCAAACTTCAAATCCGAGAACAAAGCTGCCACTCACTGGGCACAAGTACTCTTACGATCGCTTAACCAAGGAGAAAACAACCAAAACCTTGCCTCATGGGGGAGTTTCAAAGCACACTTCATGGAACAGTTCAGCGACCCCAACAAAAAAGCTAAAGCCGAATCAGACATCCGAAAATGCAAGCAGAACAACTCTGTGGCAAACTATGCTTCAGAATTCCAATATCTCCTGGTAGACGTAAATTGGGGACAAGAAGCTCTGATCAACCAATTCAAGGAGGGATTGAAATCGGAAGTCAAGACCGAACTAGCTCGTTTCGAACTGACCCTGATCAATGAAGATGGGACAGAACAAGAGCTTTCCCTTGACCGGTGGATCTCAATCGCAATTTCTATTGACCAGAAATTGCAACAAATCAAGGCCTTTACAGGGAAGAAGACACCTCAAGCAGCCGCTAGCGGACAACCCTCTACAAAGCAGCTACCCAACAAAATTTACAAGGCAAGGATAGCAACCAATTGCTGCCTAAAGTGCGGGCAGGAAGGACACCGCTCGTTCAAGTGCCCGTCCAAGGAATGGATAACGACGGAGCCTAGCGTTAAAGGAAGGGAGGCAACAATCATAGAAGACTCGGGAAAAGAAGGGGTCTCCCTCTAACTGTGTGTGGAGAGACCAAAAAACCGGCAACGGAAACAATGTACTTTAGAGCGACAAATGAATCCACCATTGTTTACGCAACCGTTGCCGGAATCACAGAACCTATCCCGACCCTCATCGATTCCGGAGCATCAAAAAACTTCTTGGATATCTTGTGGGCTCGATCCAACAACATCCCACTCATAGAACTTTCCACTGCCAGAAAAGTAATTGGTATCCAGGGGAAGGAACTCTCTCACCAAATACGTTTCAAAGCTAAACTGGAACTAGAAATAGAGGGAAGAACCTTCAAACAAGTGTTCTTCGCTATGCCTACTGGAGAAACTAAACTTATCCTAGGATTGGAATGGTTAGAAGAATCAAACCCTGTCATCGATTGGAAAACAAAGCACATATCTTGGCAAACAGAACCCATTCAAGCAAGGACGGCCTCAATAGACGACCTGCCCGAGGAATTCAAAGAATTTGCCGACGTCTTCAGCGAAGAAAAATTCAAAAGAATCCCGGACCATCGACCATACGACTGCGCCATCGACTTCAAGGAGGGAGCTGAACTTCCGAAACCAGCCAGACCGATTCCACTCTCTCCAGCAGAGTCAATTGCACTAAGAGAATACTTGGATGAAGAAATCGCAGCGGGAAAAATCCCACCAAGCAAATCACCCATTGCATCACCTTGCTTCTTTGTCAAAAAACCGATCGATCCGAAAAATCCAGGGGCAGTACGCCAACTACGACTTGTTCAAGATCTCAGGGGAATAAACGCCATTACAAAGGACGACAGATTCCCAATGCCCCTAATGGAAGACCTCCTGGATAAAATCAAGGATGCAAAAATTTTCTCCAAGATCGATCTACGCATGGGTTTCAACAATATCAGAATCAGGGAAGGAGACGAATGGAAGACAGCTTTCAGAACAAAAGAAGGACTGTTTGAATACGTCGTCATGCCCTTTGGACTAAAAAACGCGCCCACCATATTCCAAAGATATATGAACCACATCTTCCATGATCTTATCGACGTATGTGTCATAGTATATATTGACGACATCCTTGTCTTCTCTAAAGACAGAAGTCAACATACCGTGGATGTCAGGAAAGTGCTAAAAATCTTACTGGAGGAAAATCTCTTTGCAAAGCTTCCTAAATGCGAATTCTTTGTCACCAAATTGACATATACTGGACTTGGAATCAGCGATTTGGGCATCTCTATGGAGGAAGAAAAGGTCAAAGCAATAAAGGAATGGAAGGAACCAAAAACGGTCAAGCAAGTTCAAGCATTCCTAGGTTTCGCAAATTTTTACCGAAGATTCGTGCCGAATTTCAGCCAATTAGCAAAACCCCTGACAACCTTGACAAGAAAGGAGAACAAATGGGAATGGGGAAACGACCAGCAGGAAGCGTTTGTAGCTCTAAAAACAGAAATCAGCAAGGAACCCACTCTACGCCATCCAAACCCTGACAAACCCTTCTTCCTGGAAACAGACGCAAGTGGAGTAGCAATGGGAGCAATCTTGTCGCAAAGACAAGAAGATGGCTACTTGCACCCTATTGCTTTTCTTTCAAAATCCTTCAACGAGGCTCAACTCAACTACGACGTCCACAATAAAGAACTTATGGCTATCATAGAATCCTTAACACATTGGAGGCTATACCTTGAAGGAACAAAGGATCCTATCACTATCTACACCGATCATAGGAACCTACAATTCTGGAAGGAAGCTAGAACATTCAACTGTCGACACGCAAGATAGCACCAATTACTGGCCTCCTATAACTTTGACATCATATATCGCCCTGGAATCCTGTCATCAAAACCGGACCTGTTGTCAAGACGATCAGACCATGAAGACATCCCGACGCCGGAACAAGTTATGATATCTGTCGAAAGGTTCAAAGGATTTATGGGACAAGTAGACACAGACATCATAGAGACTATCAAGGAGGCTCAGGAAACAGATGAAGGATTGGCACAAATCAAGGAAATCTGCAAATCGAGGGAAACGTTACCAAAAACCCTGCAACACAGCGCAAAAGATTATGATTTCAAGGAGGGACTATTATGGTTCAAGGGAAGAATCTATGTGCCAGAAGATAAGGAATCCAGACTGGCCATCATGCGAATACATCACAACTCAAAAATCGCAGGACATCAAGGACAAGCTAGAACACTGGAACTAATATCAAGAAGATACTTCTGGCCAGGGATGAAGCAAAGCATAAACAGATACGTGGAATCCTGCGAGACCTGCCAACGGACAAAGGGATCAAAGTCAATAGTCCCGGTCAAGCCTCTGGAGATTCCAAAAGGACCTTGGGAAGACATAGCATTCGACTTCGTAGTGAAGTTACTGAAATCCAGAGGATCAGATAGTATCTTAGTAGTGGTGGACCGATTCTCAAGAATGGCGCACTTCATACCCTGCAAAGAATCTCACACGGCAAGTGACCTTGCAAACCTTTTCATCACAAACGTTTGGAAACTACACGGCTTTCCAAAAAGCACGATCTCGGACCGAGGGACCACTTTCAACTCCAAACTTATGAAAGCCATTTATGAAAAAATTGGAACTAGCCCAGGTTTCAGTACTGCCTACCACCCCCAGACCGATGGAATAACGGAGAGAATCAATCAATGGATGGAAGGTTGGCTACGATCATTTGTAAACTACCGACAGGATGATTGGGCGGACTTGTTACCAATTGCGGAATTCAGCTATAATCTTCAGAAGCACCGCGTAACAGGTAGTTCCCCTTTTGAAATTGTCTACGGCAGGGAACCACTGTGGAACATCTCGGCAGAAGATTCAATGGTTCCGGAAGCAAACAACATCACGGAAAAATGGCGTAAAATCCACAACGAAGCAATCGCGTCGATGGAAAGCCAAAGGCTCCCAGAAGAAGAACCAAGGAACGAATACAAGGAAGGAGATCTAGTATGGCTTTTGGGAAAGAACATTCAAACAAAAAGACCCTCAAAAAAGCTGGATAACAAGAAACACGGGCCATTTGTTGTGAAACAAAAAATAGGGTCACACGCTTATGAACTCACTTTGCCAACAACAATGAGGGTACACCCTGTTTTCCACATCGACTTGCTCAGCCCTTACAAGGAAGACACAGAATTCAGCAGGAACCAACCCTGACCACCGCCAATCATAACAGAAGAAGGAGAAGAGGAATACGAAGTAGAGAAGATTTTGGACTGGAAGAAGACAAAGGACGGTCTTTTTTACAGGGTCAGATGGAAGGGTTATGGAAGTGAGGAAGACACAGAACAAAGGGCGGAAGATTTTGGTCACCTTTCAAAGATCATGAAGGACCTTCTACGCCGACACCCCGAAGCTCCCACGCCATCTAACTACGCTCCGGGGAAGATAAAAGGTAGAGGGGGTGAAGCAGGTAGTGTCAACTGCAAAACTTGCACCTACTCCAAGCTTCACACCTCACTCAACTCGCTAAATCTTCTCTGCCCCCTACAATGCCTGCCGTCTCCCGCTCTACCATCGCCAACAACCTCACCCGCGTCCTGCATGGACCAGCGTTCGCTACGGCAAGGATCCTCAATGCTGGAGCCGCGCTCTACGTCTTCAAAAGGTCCCAGCAAAGCTCAGGAAGAATGCACTTTAGGGCGTCGGACGACGTCCTCCACTCAGACCTGGGCGAGTTCCAGTGGGTCGGCAAAAAATGGCCGACAAGAATGCAACTCACAAGAAAAGACATTTTTGTCTGTCGAGGATGCATGGCCTTCCAAGTGTCAGAGGTGGTTCTGCTATCCACCCACATGCTTGGAGTCGTGGAATGGGGACAAGAAGGGGCATACTCGAGCGAGTGGGTACCAGGGTACGATGGAAGGCAACCAACGCTGCGACCTCGATGGAACGACACCTGGGACGCCAACTATGAAAGGGACCTGAGCGACTGGAAGCTAGAAAGGGGAAGGTACCAGAAGGAGAAGTTCGAATGGGCACCAAACTGGTGGAAGTGGGAGGAAGCGGACACGTCGGCATGGAAGGAGACGGAGCCAGACGTGCGACAATGGGACAAGGAGTTCGTGGAGGCTCAAGAAAGGGTTTTGGACTGGTCCAAGGCCGACTGGACAAGGGAGGAGATGTGGGAAGATTGGGAAAAGTTCTCGGACGAACCGGGGACCACCACGTTCAACCCTATCGACCTGACCTTGGAGGAAGATGAAGGGCTCGAGGAGTTTATGCTGAGGAAAGGGAAAGACTGCGCGGTGCAATAAGTCCATTCAGGTCCCCCAAATGGACTCATAGGGGGGAGCAATGTCGTGAGCCAGCTCACTCCATCGGACTCGCCTGTGGTCTCGTCCTCCTGTTTCCTTTCCTTTGTGTTGTGTTTCTGTTTCCGCTTGCCGCGTTGCCACCTTCTTGTGGTTATTCTGTTACATTGTGTAACGCGGCTGTGCTTTGTACGAGTCATGTCTGTTCATACAGCATGACTCACATGGACACTCCTGACTGGTTGACTGTTATGACTCATGTGGCTGCGCTCTGTATGACTTGGCCACATCCTGAATATATATAGAGGACCAACAAGCCTGGTAACCCCAGCTTGTTTTGTCTCGTCAAAACATCCCCTCTGAGTGACACTTAGAACCACCCCTACCCTCAAGAGCCTACAGACGCTTAAGTGTGTTGCGGTTCAAGAGGTCACTTAGGTCTTAGTGCCGTCCACTCTCCATTGCAGCTTTCCTCATAGCCACTAAGAAGAAGCTTACGACACCTTGTTCTTGAGATCACTTCATCTGGGAACCTGTAAATACCTAGACAGGGATATATATCACTAGCTAGCATATATAGGTCCCCTAGCTGAAATGGAAAGGTCCTGTGTTTATAGCAGTATGTAGCACCAACTGTGGTGAGCTGAGTGTATCTGGTGTCACATACCCCCAGCTAGCATGCTATAATGGCTATCTTGTGCTAGATTGCTGCTAGCTAGTGCTATATGATGCTAGCTGGTGCTAGCTGGTGCTAGGTACTGCTCTGATCTGGGGGGACAAATATGGTAATGGACAGAACAATTTTGGACATGACTAAGCACTGACTAAGCAGTGGCTGTGCCAATTTGCCAAATGAAATGTGTTTCAAATGCTTAGTCACATTGGCAATTTTGATCATACTTTTTGTCGTAAGCTTCTTCTTGGTGGCTATGAGACAAGCCACGATGGAGAGTGGACGGTACTAAGACCTAAGTGACCTCTTGAACCGCAACACACTTAAGCGTCTGTAGGCTCTTGAGGGTAGGGGTGGTCCAAAGTGTCACTCAAAGGGGATGTTTGACGAGACAAAACAAGCTGGGGTTACCAGGCTTGTTGGTCCTCTATATATATTCAGGATGTGGCCAAGTCATACAGAGCGCAGCCACATGAGTCATAACAGTCAACCAGTCAGGAGTGTCCATGTGAGTCATGCTGTATGAACAGACATGACTCGTACAAAGCACAGCCGCGTTACACAATGTAACAGAATAACCACAAGAAGGTGGCAACGCGGCGAACGGAAACAGGGAACATAACACAAAGAGGGAGACAGGCGGGCGAGACAGCGGGCGAGTCCGATGGAGTGAGCTAGCTCACGACACTTTTGAACCAGCCATGGGTTCTCTGTCCCCTGTGCACCAATGTGGTTAAATGCTACAAAATACCCCCAGGTGAGTGAAGGGGGTGATGCAGGGGGGTGGGGAACAGGGGTAATTGAGCAGTCCAAGGGGGTCAAAGGGACTTGATCTCTAAGTCATGTGGAGCACTCTCAGATTGGCTAAATCATTTTCCAGTTGAGGAATTTCCAATTATACCAAATTTGGTCAGCAGATGCTCCTGATCTTTTTGATTACAGATCAGCCACTCAAACCTTATTTGGACCAGAAATGATTGCAAAAAAGGCGAAATACTTTCCCACAGCCGAGTTTTTTTGATGAAGCATTACCTAATATGGACTAATTTGATGCAACAATCAATTAGAATCCAGATTGATGTGCTTGATGTTCAACACCATTTCCCCTTGTAGACTTGCACAGCCACTGCTTAGTCAGTGCTTAGTCATGTCCAAAATTGTTCTGTCCATTACCATATTTGTCCCCCCAGATCAGAGCAGTACCTAGCACCAGCTAGCACCAGCTAGCATCATATAGCACTAGCTAGCAGCAATCTAGCACAAGATAGCCATTATAGCATGCTAGCTGGGGGTATGTGACACCAGATACACTCAGCTCACCACAGTTGGTGCTACATACTGCTATAAACACAGGACCTTTCCATTTCAGCTAGGGGACCTATATATGCTAGCTAGTGATATATATCCCTGTCTAGATATTTACAGGTTTTCAGATGTTTGGACTGCTATTTACAGGATCATATAGCCTTGGCTATTAAATCCGACGCTTGGTGGCTGCTACGCATCTTCTTGAGGCTAGTCCGTATGCTCTGACTTAATCTCCATACGAAATTCAACGTTATTTGAATCGAGAACGACCGTCATTCCTTTTCAGTAATAACCTTGCTGCAGCTTTCGACGCTTTGTTGACAGATTTGTTATCCATTCAACTGCTGGCACGCCCAGCGTCAATGTGGAGTTGCCAAGGTTGCTATATGACTTTCCTCATGGCTCTCCAAGGGGTAGCTTTATAGAAAGCGTTGCGCACAAAGTGAATCCACCCTTCCCAAGGACCATTTCCCGCTTGCGTCGCCATGTTATTCTCACAGGCTGCCGTTTGCGTCGTTGCGGCCTTAACCTCATCTGCAGTTGCTGCTCCTGCTCGGCGTGGGCGATACGATGGAACCAAGGTGTTCCGTGTCCCTACGGGAAATCAAGGCCAGCTCGAGAAAATATCGAGCATGATCAAGGAGCTCAATATTTCTACCTGGACATCTGTTCACGTCCCCTTTTCCCATGTCGATGTCCAAGTCCCCAAGGACGGCGTCGACAGCTTTCATCAAGCGCTAAAGAAGATTAGTCCCAATCTAGACTCGCAGCTGATTACGATGCACGATGACCTCGGTCTCAGTATCGCCAAGGAATCCGAGGGTATGATTAGTCCGTACAGGGAGGCATTTGGTTAGTTATCTCACCTGACAAGCGCCTGCGACGTTACTAACGACACGCAGCGGGCTTGGCCAACGATGCTTGGTTCGACAGTTATCACACCTATGCCGATCATCTTACCTTCTTGCAGGACCTCGCTTCGTCCTTCCCAAACAATGCCAAGGTTGTAACTAGCGGTACCTCGTACGAAGGACGTACCATCACTGGTATAAACATCTTTGGAAGCTCTGGTTCGGGAACCAAACCAGCAATTATCTTGCATGGCACCGTTCACGCTCGTGAATGGATTAGCACTATGGTGCGACTACTCACGATTGCGCCTACCAAGCATACTGATACCTTTCAGGTTACGGAACAAATCGCGTACAATTTGCTCTCCAATTATACCACCTCGACCACCATCAAGGACTATGTCGACAAGTACGATTTTTACATATTCCCGGCTGTCAACCCCGATGGTAAGCTTCGCTCATTCTAATTATAGGCACTCTAACGCCAGTTCCAGGGTTTGTTTACACCCAATCGACCGACCGTCTCTGGCGTAAGAACCGCCAGCCTCCCCCATCTGGCTCGTGCTATGGCCGTGACATTAACAGGTTCGTTCACTTCTAGTTGCTCTTTCCTAGGCACATGTGCATCTCCGTAGGAACTGGGCATTCCAATGGGATGCCGCCGGTGGTTCATCAACGGACCCCTGCTCCGAGGAGTACCGAGGTGGGTACTACTTATTCACAGTACAATGCGCCAATACTCAGTTATAATAGGTGTCGCTGCCGGTGATAGTCCCGAGTTCAACGGTCTCTCCGCCTTTCTCAATGCACGAGCAAGCTCTGCAGCGGGCGCTAAACTCTATATAGACTTCCATGCGTACAGTCTCTCCTTCATGGGTCGTAAGTGCCTCTTCTTCTCATGGTCCCACCCATCTAATACGTATACTATAGCATATAGCTACTCCTGCACTGTGGAAGCGGTCGACAAGACCGAGCATACCAGGGTTGAACAAGGATTTGCCACAGCCTTCGAAGCGTCATATGGCAAAACCCTAGCGACAGGCCCAATCTGCACGACCATCTATCTCGCGTCCGGAACTAGCGTCGACTATGCGTACAGCCAGTCTGGAATCAAGTACTCATTTGCGTCCGAGTTGCGTGGAGGGTTGTCAGAGAGTGGATTTGTCCTACCCCCTGAGGAGATTCGGCCGTCTGGGATCGAGGTTTATGAAGGTATCAAGTACTTGTTAGCGAACATGGTGTAAATCTTTAGGTATACAGAATTACAATGAAAAAGAGAGTCCGAGTTATCTCTCATCTTCCCTGTCGGGACGCTGGGGTGCCCGATCAAGTACTTAAGTGCACTTACCACAGAGAAGAGACACGTTATTATTATTATTGCGGTTTGCAAAAGTATTTGCCAGGTGGCAGTTTTAGCGCCGAAACTTGTGTACGGTCACCCGTTCAGAAAAAACAGTAGGTAAGCCTCGGTAAATGAACTTCTTGACTTCTGAACAGTGAGAAAGAAAAGATGGGGTCATGGAATGATGATTTTATCTACGTTTATTTGACTATAAATCACACTCAAATGCAAATGACACCACACACCTGTTGCCGCATGGATAGGCACGCCCCAGCAACTCAAGGTCAACCGCGAGAAATTTCAAAAATTCTCGTAGTGTGGTAATACATTCAATAAGTAAACATTTAATCGTAGACAACCTAACTCTAGATATACGTTGGCAAAATCCTCCAGACAAGGAGCCTCAGGAGGGCTCCTGAAACTACAGGAGATGTGGCGCCCGGTGGGTGTGATCAGCAGTGATCCGCATCCACTCCTTACGGCTCCGGAGCGCTCCTGAAAGGGGAGTCCTGCTCCCCTAAGTCCTAGGCTCCGGAGATCCCCGGAGCTAACCCGGACTTTGCTGACGTACTTGCTTAAGGAAAACGTAGCTCAGCCGTCAATACAAGCGGATTAACCTAGATTGGAGTTACAGGTGAAGCGGTCTCAATCTGTATCTAGTGGTCTATGTGCGTCGCCACATATAGGTGCACAGTGTACTAGTCTAGATATCATTCATTTGGGAGCGACGGTATTGTAGATACAGTGCGCATAAACACTTCGTTCTTTAAGACACCAGAAACTGTAGCCACGATATAGATGCGCGACTGGAGGAGAATGCACTTTGATATGAATATAGTCAGCCAAGTGCATATCACAATTAATGAAGATTACTGACATATTTGGATACCTCAATTCCCTCCACCATCACCGCCGCCACAGCCACCGTCCCCACCGCTTGACTCCCATCCACCAGTGTGCTTTCATAAAGACCACCAGAAGTCAGGGCTCCATTAGCACGGCGCATCTCCTCATCGGACATTGTAACTAGATAAAGTCAGTAAGACAATGCAGTCACTCGAAATAGTGAGTTAAATGCAACCTGGAGTATTGGGGGGCAAGAATAATCACTTTGGTGCGGCCCAAGAAGGTAGAGGCCCAGATCTTATGTGGGTTTGAATAATGGGGTACAGGCTTGAGCCCTCATTACTGTGATTCCTCAGCCGAAGCCACTGCTCCTCATTCAATCTGAACAATAGAGCCCAGCAATCTAGTAGCGTTTATTTTTAGCTTCGACGACGTGTTCACGCCCCTCGTGGACGCAACGGGGATCCGCAGTAGAGCACCTGATAAGTAGATCCGATTGAATTGTTAAGACATTGACGGATCGCACATTGCCTTGGCGCTCGTCGACTAAGACAGGCGTAAGTATAGTAACCAGATAGGTAAACACGGTGCCACTACTCTTAGGTCCATGGGCTTGGGTGTTCGAATACATCTTTCAGGTATTCGGGTGTACTATCTCATCTGCCAAAAGTCGCCATCGCTCGTGGTATCTGAATCGCGGCTTGATCTCAGTGGCGCTAATTTCCAGCCCCGAAAGTCAGCTCGTACCAACCACCTGTGCAACGAAAGAGTCCAGGCTTCACATCAAAGGCATGACCCGTCAATCCGACAAACTAGGCTAGGCCGATAGGCCTCAGCCTGGCGGACAGTACCTTGGCGCTCTTGGAGACGAAAAGGTGAAAGCGTGCCAATCCAGCGAGCACGAGGGACTACAGTTGGAACTTTGGTCGGGATCAAGTATGAATTTAGTTTGATTGCGTGACACGAGATCCGGCCCATGTTAAATACATGCGCATACATTCATAATCGAATAGAGTACCGTAACAAAGGTAAGAATATCCCGGTTACGGCCTCTGCTACCAAAAATACAATCGTAGCTCCCAGAAATACGCAGAATCGCTTAGCAGCGACAATCGGCTTAGAAGTCTTTCAAGTACTTGGCCAACCCAGCTGAATACATTAGCCCACCCCCCATCGTTGGATTGAGTCCAATATAACACCGACTACCGAAAAAGGTCTCGTTGACTATGGAGAAACGTTGGCGGCAATTCGCATATACAAAGTAGGGGGCTGACCCCACCACGCTGCAAAGGCCCAGTGACCGGCTCGTACCTTATCGCCTCGTTGGTGTTCCCAAAACAATAAAGCCGCCATGGTCAGAAACACACGGTTGATGGAAGAAAGCTGTGACGGAAAGCTGCGCATTTCAATGATCAAATCATCTCTGTCAAGTTCTTCTCGGTTCTGAGGCATGCGATCTGGAATAACATCCTTGATTTGGATCCCAAACAACTGTAGCCCGTCCTTGTGGCGCACAATGGCCACGTTGCAAAACTTCAGCTCTACCGACTGCGCAAGTATCATTTAAACGTAACCAAGCGCCTCCCGTGGCAAGGTACAGTCATTGCAATATGTGGACCGAGTCTTCTTGATGAGCGGGAACATGCCGTTGACCGGCTTGACATTGCAATTGGGGTTGGATGCAATGACGGCCAACTTGGCGGGGCACTTGTTGCGCGCTTGGCAGTTGGCTTCTCCGTCTGAACAATCTGCCTTGCATAACTTGCATTGACAGTCTCCATCAATCCAGCGCTTCAGTTCCGTTGCTCGGCTCAGATAGCTGACGCTAACACTTTCCACATAAGAGCACGTGACTACCTTGCCTTCCTTCAGATCACGTGAGGCTTGGAGGATCATGATTGAACCAACCACATTTCAAAAGGCAGTTGCATACACAAGTGATTCACAAGTGATGGAAGAAGGCAGATTGATTTGTTTTTCCCCAGGTCATAATCTTTGATCAGTGGGCTGAACAAGCTGTTGTAAATGATGCCATTGATTTGGTTGAAGTTGATGTCAGATGTTGGACACAAGTCTGGTAGCACTCAGTGAGGTCCTCTGCTGGACAGAAAAGTCAGCTTGGGCAAATTGTTTTCTGCATTAGGCTGGGGCCTTGTCGCAACCCTCTATGCCGGTTGACCGACGACAGTGACCGTTCTCGCCTTGGTTGTAGAGACTGGCCTCAATATGCCTTATAGGCTCCTTAGACTGTTTGCTAAGTTGCTAGTGCAACCTTAGCATTGATACTGATGATGGCCAAAGGCCCACTTAGATGAGAGACAAAGGCTGTAAGCCCTTTGGGACTTAGAGTGCACTCTGAGGGGAGAGATGACAAGGCAAAGCAAGCTGGAGTGGGTCCATGCTTGCGAGCCAGAATATATAGCATGAGGCAGAAATGCCTCAAAGTGGTACAATACATAAACTGGCCAATCAGGCACCAGTATCAGTCAGCAATCTCAAAGTACTTCTGGAAGAACATTCCAGAAGCACAATCCTTCCAAGGGAAAGATCCAGAAGACAGCAAGGCCATATGGGCCAAGGTGACACGTCATCCATACACCGTAGAGATGGCAATCCGGGTCTTACGTCGCACGGATCCTAGGGGTACCCGTGGAAAACCCGTGATTACCCGTGGCACACAGGCCACAAGACGGTCTGAGCAGCCCAAAAATTACCCGGGACTGTGCACGGATCCGTCACCACAAGGGACCACGGTTCCACTGGTCCACGGGTCCCCGGTCCGCGAATCCTTGAACCTTGACCAGAAGTCCCACCACAACAGCATGTAAATAGTACTATTAGATAGAGATTGAAAGCAGCTTTCTAGCGATACCACTCACACCCTGCAGAAAAATTATTTGAGGGAGATATTTAAGAAATACACAAAGCTGATCTGACTGTCACCACTTAGGAGCTATTTCATCCAAATCGAAACTATTCCGGCTGTTTAAGATCTCTAATTATGCGCAAAAAGTAGGTTTACTAGTGAGATTTTAATATCAATACTGGGAAGTGGCCTATTAATGCGCTGGAGCGGAAATACACCTGAAACACGGGTTTACCCCTGAGAAGCGCCACTTGCACTAGTGAATACCACCGTAGAAAGCTGTTCCCCTTGATGTAATCAGATAGAGAGGGTATGTAAGTGTCTGAGTGCCAATTTTCAGCCTGATCAGAGCCCTAGAAGAGGGTGAATGGCAGTCCAAGTGTGCTGCGCATGCCTTTGATTATTTTTGGACCACTAATTCCGAGTTTACGCGATGGGTATTCATATTTTAGGTACCTTGACCCAAATAGCCAGAACTGCCTGAATTTTACGCATTTTATAAGCTACTCACAGGCCGTTTCTGGTTAGTTTCAAACATGATGACTTTCCTGGGCAGCATTCTCAGGTATAATCATGCAGGAGCAAGTCTCTGCTGCTGTACCAGCATAATTATGCTTGATATAAACATTCTAGGATACGTTTTTGGGGGTTTCTGATGCTGGCAACATGATCCTGGTACTGGGTTGAGCTGGATCACATTGGTTTGTGCTGTAAGCTCAGTTGCGAATGGCTATGATTATTTTTTTAAGAGTATTTCCTTGTTCAAGCTACTGAAATAAATTTTGACATGAGAATTGTTCATATGCTTGGAAAGCTCTGAATTATGCGCATTTTTCTGTATACTCCAGGTCTATTTGTGGTGACATTTTATCTCATCACGGTCCCCCGGATCCGTGGGCCCGCAGGATCCGCGGGCCAGCACGGGTCTCACCAGGACCCGTGTCCCGGGGCCACGGGCCACGGGACGGTCCACCCCAGGGGTCAGGGTGCATGGATCCGTGGCCCCGGGTACAGATCTGTGTGGTTGGCCCATGTGCCATCTCTAATACACCGCACTAAATGTGGGAGAGGGCCATACATTGTACATTGGGCGCTTAAGGTGCCAGAGTCCAAGCCACACACAGTCAGAGTCCAAGGATGTCGTACATGGGTCACAACAGGCCTTAGAGTGTACCTGGTGCCTGGATAGATGTTGTAAGCTTCTTCTTGGTGGCTATGAGACAAGCCGCAAGGGAGAGTGGATGGCACTAAGACCTAAGAGACCTCTTGAATTGCACCACACTTAAGTGGCTGTAGACTCTTAAGGGTAGGGGTGGTTCAAAGTGTCACTCAAAGGGAATGTTTGACAAGACAAAACAAGCTGGGGTTACCAGGCTTGTTGGTCCTCTATATAAATGCAAAGTGGCCGAGTCATACAATGCACAGCCACATGAGTCATAACAGTCTACCAATCAGGAGTGTCCATGTGAGTCATGTTGTATGAACAGACATGACTCATACAATAGCACAGCCTAGAGATGGCATAACAGGGCTTACCTCAGGAGGATCCTGAGGGTACTTGGGGAAAACCCGTGATTTCCCATGATACACGGGACACGAGCCAAGCTACTGGCAGTGCTAGCAGACAGGGGACTGGCCAAGAACCTGGGCTTGCAAAGTCTCATGGGACCATGGTCCCGTGGTCCCCGGTCCTACATTCTTGCGGTCCCACAGGACATGGGACCCGGGAAATACAAAGCTTGCGGATTGCAGATTCCTAAGACCGCGACTCTTGATTCTCATGCCCCCTGGTTTTGTGGTGTACAGACCCCTTAGGGTCAAGGTCCCTGGGTTGCAAGTTTTGAGGTTCCTGGGTCCCCAGGTCCCCGGGCTTGTGGACTTGGGGATCCATGGCTTATAAGTTTGCTGGGTCTGGATTTGCAGCCCGGGAAACCCCCACTCCTGGATTCTGCAGATGTCAGGTGCTGGTGCTCCTGTCTTTGGGACCTCCAAGTCCAGCAAGTAAGGGCACACACGGAACCCGAGACTCAAGGTCTTGGGGATCCACAGACCTGAAATACTAGAGAACACCATGGTTGGGAATAAACAGGTCAAGGCTATCAGCTCATGAACTCATCTTTGCACATGGTTGTTGTGAACAAACCGCATGCAGAAATACTTATAGCACAGGTGTACCATGACATTGAGAGACATACTCTTGACAAGACAAGAGTATCAAAGAGTACTACATACACAAAGCCTACATGAGAGAATTGAGATGAAACTTGCATGACGGCAGTACAGAGAGATAGCAACTGAAGAACCCAAAACAAGCAGTAAGAAACAAGATTCGGTGGACTGAGAACAAGGTGAGTATCACAATAGCAACAATTGTGATTGTAAATATTGGATCTATTGTACAAATAATCAGCATTGAACATACTATGTAGACGGCTGTACATACTAGTGGGAAGTTTAACTGTGGAAGGTTGAATATCTGTCAGCAGAGGGCTTGATGCTGCTCAACGAGTTTGCCCCACTTTGAGAAATGCTGCAACCTCTGGGTCAGCAACATGGTTGGCGCGTGAGCAGGTTGGACTCACCACATGATAGCACAAGGCCCAACTGCGTCAGCAATGGGGGAGCGGGGTGTGGCAGGCAATAAAGGCGGTGGGGTTTGCACTGCGACTACGTTCAACAGGACACGTGTGAGAAGGTGTTCACAGGGAACAAGCATAAGAGATACTCACATCGTAAAAGGGATGTTGAACAGGATGATAAGTGTGAGCAAGCAATTGACTGGTGGGAAATGGACACGGCACAATAAGTCTGGCCTACAACATGGTCTGAGGTAATGGTGCTTACATGATACTGGATAGAGTGGACAGGTGGCCAACAGAGGGCGTTCGCAAAGCCGGAATTGGCGGCAGTGAACAGAGAGGGGCGCAACGGTCGCTGAACAAGCATCCGGGGCAGTTAAGAGGAGGAAATTGGGGGACCCTGACCGGCTCTTGTACAATGTGTTGGATGGTGCGTGGGCTGAAACGTTTGGAAAACTGCGGGCCTTGGCCGGGCGAGATGCGCGGCCCACGCAGGCACAGTGGGCGCAGAAGCGCAGTGCAGGGTTGTTGCCACCTGGAGCAAAGGCCGGTTGGCCAGCATTGCTGCGTCGAAGTCACCAGTCGCAAGAAACGGATGGTTAGCTTGAATCGACTCCAGTGGGCAAAAACTCACAAGGATCAGTGGGGTACGTCAGATATGAGTACCCCAAAGTATGGATTGGGCTGGCCTTGGGCGTGGTGCCTGCATTTTGACATCGTCTGATGAACAGTTGGCAGTTAGTGTACGTATCAGGATCGACGTCAGTCGAAAACAGGCCCACGAGCAAGTAAATTCCAATGCCAAGCACCAAGCAAATGGCATCGAATAGGAGTGAGTTCTAGCCAACAAGCGGGACCTGTCGGTGGTGGCAGTTGGCTCAAAAGCAAGACATATCACGTGGCGATAATATATGCCCGGTTGACATGTTGTGACAGCAGGCAAATGGTTGGAGCTTAGTGAATCCAGGATACCAACAACCATGCATTGAACTTACCTTGTAGATATAATGACGGAAAACCGGCTTTGAAACCATATCCTCTCACTCAATCAACTCTCGACAATCGAAACTTGGTTGTTCAAAGTCTAGCTCGCAATCCCAGACATAGCTCACACGTCGACATATGTTCCTGACTCCGATGAGGAGCAACGGACCGATTGTGGCCGCAATTCTAACAGTAAGTGTTTGTCTATGCAAGACAACGAACTTGCTTACCAAGCTTCCCCAAAGTCAAATTGAATGGTGGGCACATGAAGCGCGCACAATCCAAGAGCCCGTCCACACAATCGAGTAAGTGGCCACGACACACCTACTGTGCGACACCCGCTGACCCCGCCACTTATAGCCAAACGAAAGAAGACAAATGCCAGCGCCAGCGCCAACGCCAAAGACACGGCAGGAACTCAGGGCGCATCGAAGAAGTCAAAGACCAATCCCCCACTCACGTTGGAGGCCCAGGCAGCTAAGAATGCTGCGGCACGACTTTCGACCATTGAGCGACGAAAGGCTGCTCCAGCAAAAGAGGAGCTAGGTAAGCTATTTTGGCCACAAACCGCGTGTGTACTGACCTGCATTCAAGCCTGTCCCAACTTGGGTCAATTAGGTGTATAAAAAGTTAAGGGGCTCGACTTGGACAAGTCTTAGAGCCCAAGGATTGGTGATGATAAGAGTAGTTGATTTAGCAAGTCCTAGTGGAAAGGAGGTCAAGCCTTGTTGTTAACCGGCTTGACCTCTGGGTTTATATACATGAGGGATCAAGGCCACGTCATCATCTATCAGTGTGGGAAAGCCAAGTACAACCAATGATAAGCAAGATAAGAGATATGACTCGTCATTCTGGAAGTTCCGGAAGCATCACCAATATCAAATGGAAAGACAAATACATCACATGATACAAGTTAAACGCCAGAGGACATTTGTACCAAAAAAGGATAGTGTTCGGAAAAAAAGATATAAAATCAGAATAAAATGTCTGAGCTTAGTCAGCTCATGACATTACCCCCTCCTAAGGGCCTGGCGCGGTGGGGTGGAGTTTGTGAAATTTATCAACCAGTTCAGGAGCGTTCTTGAGATCTTCTTTTGATTGCCAAGAGTTGTTTGCATGAGAGTATCCTTTCCATTTGACGTAATAGTGGAGTTGACGGCGGATTTTCTTGGAATTAAGGATCTCTTCAACTTCCCACTCTTCTTCTCCTTCCTGTGTGACAATAGGGGGTGGTTGAGCGGGTTCGCGGCCGTGGGGGTCAGGGTGGAATTTCCTGAGCAGCATGATGTGGAAGACAGGATGAATCTTCATTGATTTTGGTAATTCCAGTTTAAAGGCATGAGTCCCTACTTTTTCCATTACTCTGTAAGGGCCTAAAACTTTGTGGGAGAGTTTTACTGAGGGTCTGTCTGTGGAAATGTTCTGATGATTAAGCCAGACTTTATCTCCCAGGTTTATCTCTTCTGGTTCTTTGGCTCCTTTATCAAAGTAGTGTTTATAGGACTGATTTGCTAGAATGAGGGCGGCTTTGACTTTGTCATATCCTTTCAGCAAGAATTCCGCATGGGCATCAGCTTCAGGAACAGTACAGTCTGATTCTTCCCCTATGTTCATTCTAGGGTTGAAACCCTGGCAGATTTGGAAAGGGGTTTTGCCAGTGGATGCTTGGATTCCATTGTTGTAAGCAAATTCTGCCATAGGGAGCAGGGCTACCCAGTCGTTTTGCCTATGGTTGACAAAAGCCCTGATAAAGATTTCAACAACTTGGTTTGCCCGTTCTGACTGTCCGTCTGTCCTTGGATGATAGGCTGTGCTGAAGGTAGGTTTTACGTCCAACCGTTTGTACAGATGCCTAATGAACTTTGAGTTGAAAGTGGATCCTCTATCCGAGACTGTTGCTTTTGGGGTGCCGTGAAGTTTCCAAATGTTTGCAACAAAGATATTGGCTATGTCTACTGCTGTGGCCGTTGATTTGCAAGGGAGATAGTGTGCCATCTTGGAAAACCAATCTACCACTGTCAAGATTGCGTCATATCCTTCTGATTCTGGGAGCCCTACAATCATGTTGTAGGAGATCTCTTCCCAAGGTCTCTCAGGAATATGTAAAGGACGCAGTAGTCCTGTGGGGAGTTGGTTTGATGGTTTAACTTGAATGCATGTTTTGCAGTGTGACACATAAGAGTTGACAAATTTCTTCATGGTTGGCCAGTAGTAAGTTCTTGAGACCAATTCCAATGTTCTTGCTTGTCCAGGATGCCCAGCTGTAATATTGTCATGGCGTGATTCCAATATCAGGTTTCTGACGGTTTCATCCTTGGGGACAAAGATCTTTCCTTTGAACATTAGGAGTCCTTCTCTGTATTCCCAATCTTTGACTTTTTCTCCGTTTCTCAGCTTATTGTGGGCTTCCTCTAATCTGGGATCTTCGAGGATTGCTTCTCTGATTAGATCGTTAATTTCCTGGTCAGGGGTAATAGCCGAAATAAAAATGTCTGGTTTGAGGAGAACTTGGTTCTCTACCCCCCCCAAAGGTTCTAGGTCATATTGCCTCGAGAGAATGTCTGCTTTTTTATTTTGGTTTCCTGGCCTGTACAAGATTTGGAAGTTGAAGTCCACCAAGAAATTCATCCAGCGGATTTGGCATTGGTTCAATTGTTTGGATGATGAGAAGTATTCCAAATTTTTGTGATCTGTTATGACTTGAATGGCTTTTTCTGTGCCTTGAAGTAAGTGCTGCCATTCTTTGAAGGCTCTGATGATTGCCAACAGTTCTTTGTCAAAAATGTCGTAGTTTTGTTCAGCCGGATTTAGTGATTTAGAAAGAAAGGCTACAGGGTGTAATTTCCCTTCTTCATCCTTCTGCGACAAAACTGCTCCTGTGGCGAATCCTGACACATCTGTCTCGAGGAAAAATTCCTTATTTTGATTGGGCTGCATCATTACAGGTGCCATCTTAAGAGCTTCTTTTAGTGCATTCATGGCTTCTTGTTCCTTGTTTGTCCATTGCCACTTTTGATCCTTCTTAAGTAGGTTATATAGAGGTCTGGCTTTGCCGGCAAAGTCTTGAATGAATCTTCTATAGAAATTGACAAACCCCAGGAATTCTTGGACTTGTTTGACATTCTTGGGTGCCTTCCAATTCATAGCTGCCGTGACCTTTTCCTGATCCGTTTCGATTCCTTTATTGGAAATGACCAATCCTACCCAGTCCAGTTTGGTTTGGTGGAATTTGCATTTCCTCAATTTTGCAATCAACTTGTGTTCCCTTAGTCTTCTTAGCACCTCTTTCACGTGTCCTGGATGATCTTCGACTCGTTTGGAAAAAACGAAGATATCATCAATGTATACGAGTACGAAAACCCCCATAATGTCCCTGAATATAGAGTTCATTAGGGATTGGAAGCTTGATGGAGCGTTTTTGAGACCGAAAGGCATGGCTTTCCATTCATGCATGCCGTATTGAGTTTTGAATGCTGTTTTCCATTCACGACCTGCTGCTATTCGGGTTTGATGGAATCCCTGCGCCAAGTCCAGAGTGGTGCCAATGACAAATCCCTCCAGGGCACTTAACCATTGGTCCAGTAGAGGTATTCCACTTGCGTTGAATTTGCATAGCAAATTCACATATCTGTAGTCAACGCAGAAGCGTAACTCTGGGTTGTTTGGATCTTCTGGATGTGGTTTTTTGACAAATAGAACTGGGGAAGCCAAAGGAGACTTAGAAATCTGAATGTGTCCTCTTTGGATAAGGGTTTCTAGTACTTTCTTCATTTCCTTGTCTTCAGCTGGGGACGTTTTGTAAATAGGGCCGTGCTTTAGTTTAGCTTCTGGTAGGAGGTCGAGTGTAATGTCTGTTGGCCTGTGAGGTGGGAGTTCTTCTAATCTGGACTCGTCGAATACATCTGCAAACTCTTTGTATTCCTCTGGTAATGTAGTTTCGGCTGCAATTTGGAGTGTAGATGGGATTTCTAGGCAGTTTTTTGAGCAGAATTCGCTTGTGTATGCAATTGTCCTATTTTTCCAATTAACTTGTGGGTTATGTTTCTTGAGCCATGACATCCTGAGTACAATAGGGTGTCTTCCAATGTTTGTGACATGACATTCTATTTTGCTGGAATGTGTTCCCATAACAAGTTTAAATTTGGTATAGTGAGTGACTTTTCCAGACAAAACTTCTCGCCCGTCTATAACTCGCAGAGTCTTTGGTTTTTTGTGGTGGAAAAGGGGAAGGTTTGCCTCTTTTGCTAGGGAAGGGTTGATGAAGCAGGAGGTTGCGCCGCAATCAAGGAGTGCTTGACCAGAGAATTTTTTTGATCTGTTAATTGACTTAGAATCAGGAGCCGTAGCTAGTGGATGAGCAGTGAAATCAAGGTATAACTGGTTTTCATTTGATATTGACATGATTTCTAGTTCATTGATATTACTAGCTAATATATCACCGAGTACTTGGCTCCTTAATAAGCCTCGGTGACGTCTTTTCCCAATTCAATGTCTGAGGAGATTTCTTCAATCTGAGCTTCAAACCCTGAGGCTGTGTTTTTGGAAGGACAGACTCTTGCTGAGTGTCCCTTGCCGCCGCAGGTGAAGCAAATCATTGGTCCCTTTCCTTTTCCATCAAGATCCATTGCATTAGGGTCTTTAGCAGGGGTGGACGATTTGGGTGTTTGAATGATAGGAGTGTTGAAGATACTGGTTTGGGTGTCTTTTTGAATCGCTCCAAAAGGGACATTTCCTTTTGTCCCATCGTCCCAGGAGATCTGTGGAACTGGACGGCCCTTGGCGTTTCTGGTAATGCTTGAGATTTTGCCGTATTGCACCCCCCCTGTAGGTTTTGACATAAAGACACGATCATTTACGTTGAATCTTTGACCCAATGAGGTGTTTGGAGTGCTCGTGGTTGTCTTGGGAGTAGTTTGTTTCAAAGTGCTGGTTTGTGGGTTTTGTAATTTCTTTGGTGCATTAATAGCATTCATTGTGGAGTCAATTTCCAGGGCTCTTTCGCGAACTTGGTTGAATGTCCTTGTCGCTTCATGGGGTTTAAAGTTCTGTGACACCATGGCCATCTTGATTTCATCCTTAAGACCATCGTAGAAATCATCACGAAGTACTTGATCAGTATACCCAAGTACCGATGAATAAGTAACGGAGTCTCGTAGATAATCTTGGACAGAGTTCTTCTGGATCAATTTCTTGTATAGTTGTCTATATTGGTCGATCTTATGAACATCACCAAACCTAGCTTGCATCTCGTTCCAGAATTCATCCATGTCGTGTAGCCAATTTGTTGCTCCCCTTCTTGCCGTGTCTTCATCAATTCCGGGTTGCATCCATACATAGGCAGGCCCCTTGCAATAACCCATGATGTAAGTGATTTTTTGTTCTGTGGTTGCTTGTGGAGATGTATGATTTATGTACAAAGTACATTGCGACTTAAACTCATCAAATTTATCCACATCTCCAGAAAATTCTTCTGGGGGATGCATTTTGAGTTTGTATCCTGGGATGGTTGTTGACGCAGTAGTGGAGGGTGTTGCACCGAGGTTTGCAAGTGACTGAGATACCGCATTCATTAATTGGTGAAGGGGTGCAATTTGTGCAGTTTGATTTTGAATTGCATGGATATCTGCAACATTATTGTCGATTCCCTGTTCTAGGGTAGAGGTGATACCATTTAAGGCATTAATATGGCCGTTAATTTTGCGTACTTTGTCTATTAAGGCATTGATTGCATGTGCAACTACATTGGGTCCGGATGTTGCTGAGATTTGGGTAAATCCCCCTTGACTGGGTGATGGGGCTCTCGACATATTGGAGCGGGGAGAAAAGTAGATTTATTGAGATCCCAGGCCGTACAAAATATCACGGATTCTTCTTTGAACCCTCCTATCTTTAATGATGCGCAAACTCCTCAAAAATACCAATTCAAGATTTTTGTCTTCCAAGAACAACACGTTGATTACTCCTAGTTTGTCGTACTGTTTGTATATGTAGTTACGATGAACGTCTTCAATAAAGAGTCTTAGGGATTCTAGCCTGAGCTGTTCCCTGTGTTGTTCCTGTGTGAGTCAAGGTCTTGGTCCCACTGAAAAGGGTTGGGGGCAATGGTATTAAGGTGATTTAGAAGGCAGTAATCCGGGTTAATAGGAATACGCACTTCTGCTGCGAGGTGACAGTATTTGCCCTTGATTTTGTCCTTAAGGGTTTCAATAGTACGCCACTGACGTTTGTTGTTGTTGATGAGGGTTTTGACCTTTTGAGTGTGTTTTTCTTGGATTTTAATAAGTTGGTCGCAATTTTCGATCAAGACGCGGGTTTGTTCTTGCAAGCGCTTGACTTCAATATTGGTGTCAGCTAGATTTATGCTTTGGACACGATCTTGATTGCCTTGTTGCTTGTTTGTGTTGTCAAGGTTAATTTTGATGAACTCAAGCCTTGAATGAAGAGATTGATAATCGGCTTTGAGTTGATTGTGGTTTTCGTCGTTTCTGGTATGTTCAACCCTTAAATCCTCTGCTTGTTCGACTTGATCTTCTTCTAGTACTTCAATTCGACTGTTTAATTCGTCGACTTTGGTGTCTAGATCAAGTACGAAATCTTTTAGTCTGAAGACTGCTTTGCAGAGGCTAAAGAATGTGGGGAACACTTTTTAAGGTTAATTAGTTAGTTACTAATAAGTTCCTTTTTAGTGCGTACTGATGGAAACGACAAGTTGATGTGGTTCTTGATGGGTGAGAGTGTTAACTTGGGTGGTGCTCCGACCACTTTCCAGTTTTGCTTGAGAGGATCTGGCTTCCCCGAGATGTTGATTTGGATGTGAAGGGTGCTAGACGCTAAGCTTTTGCTTTATATACTCCTTATCTGATCTTATCAGTTATCAACAGCCTTGGGCGGGCGTGATAGCGACAGTGTATAACAGAATAAGGCTGTATTTAGCTGACTAAAGCCGCTATGACCCGAAAGAGGATAATGATTGGGTTCACTGACAGCGTATAGCGACGTGGGACTACTGGTCTATATCAAGTATAGCTCTTCGTCCGTTGTACTATGCCCGTTTTCCCGTGTACGTTCTATCTACTTGGTGGAAAAGCAGGAGCTTTTTTAAGGCTGATGCTTTTTTAGAAGGCTTGACCTAATGTCCCGACTTGGGTCAATTAGGTGTATAAAAAGTTAAGGGGCTCGACTTGGACAAGTCTTAGAGCCCAAGGATTGGTGATGATAAGAGTAGTTGATTTAGCAAGTCCTAGTGGAAAGGAGGTCAAGCCTTGTTGTTAACCGGCTTGACCTCTGGGTTTATATACATGAGGGATCAAGGCCACGTCATCATCTATCAGTGTGGGAAAGCCAAGTACAACCGATGATAAGCAAGATAAGAGATATGACTCGACATTCTGGAAGTTCCAGAAGCATCACCAATATCAAATGGAAAGACAAATACATCACATGATACAAGTTAAGCGCCAGAGGACATTTGTACCAAAAAAGGATAGTGTTCGGAAAAAAAGATATAAAATCAGAATAAAATGTCTGAGCTTAGTCAGCTCATGACAAAGCCGCATCAATTGAGCGAATCAAGAAAAGCACTTCCAGCGCGTATGCCACGTTCGAATTGCCAAAGCTCGTCAAGCCAAAGGTCAAAGGCAAGAAATATACGGTGCATGTGTTTGTATGCAAAAGGTCAGTCCCTATCATAACACGAGCATCCTTCTATATTAATTGTGTACTTAGTTGCCGCAAGCGGGTCACAAGACCAATTGGTGACTCCGGCACTTCATCCCTGCTCAAACACCATGCGCGATGCAAGCTCTGCAAGCATCAGGGCCTCCTGACCGAGTATGGAATCACCGGCAGCAGCGCACCGCCCACCAACTATGAGGTCCGCGAATACACCGCTCTTTGGGTTTGCGAGGACGGCCAATCATTTGGGACAATCAACGATCAATATGTGAGTCAACCACCTTAAAATTATGCATTACTGACCGGCCTCTTAGCTCCATAAGCTTATGTCCCGCAAGGTGGTTAAGATGCTCCCGCATTGCAAGACCCTCGTGAGAGACATAATCACACTTTACCAGATGACTCAAAGGGTGATCAAGACAATGCTTTCTGTACGTCGTTAACTCACGTCAAACACCGCTTCGCTTACGTTTGTCCGGCATATCCTAGGATGTTGTGGGTGCTTTACACATTGCGCTTGACCTGTGCCAGGCTGCCAACGGGCATGATTACTTGGGCATTGTGGTTTTTTATCCTGTCGTCAAGGACAACTCGCTCCAAATGGAACGCTTTGTCCTCGAGTGTCTTAAGTACGTGTATCAGCAAATTTTATCGCCGTTCGCCGATTGACGTTCATTCCGTAGCTTTGCTGGTAAGCATACTGGAGTTGCCCTAGTGAACACCGTTTATCAGGTGTTACACCATTTCGACATACACAATCGGGTGAGTTCAAACCCAAAGACGTCGTGCAGACGGCTGAAAGCAAGTGCCAGGTATGGGGCGTTGTATGTGACAACGCCTCAAATAATGGCAATATGATGAATCGCTTCAAGAAATTCAAAATGAAGCGACTTACCGGCCCGGTGGCACGTGTACATTGTGTCCCCCATATACTCAATTTGACCTCCAAGGTACGTGTTTCAGCGATGTCTGGGCGTTCAACAAACGGCCACCAGATGCTCTTCCCCACCGTACTCATCGCCTTTCCCTCGTCTACTGGCTGTTTTCTTCCACTGACCCACGCGTTATCCAACGTTAGGCAATCGCGGCACCCTTTGTGCGCAAGCGTGCCGAAGCTGAGGCCACAGCTGATAAGGAAGCGGACGCACAGGGCGACACCCTCTCTGGATCGGACAAAGAAGACGACAACAACAACAAAGCCGGGGCTGCTGACGATCCCGACTTCGACTTCACCGCCGAGGTAAGTTCAACACGCCTAGTTTATTTGTAGCTAATGTGTTTACATGTTGAATAGGACGAGACGGGCGAAGACAATGGTACAGCCCCTTCACGTACACTTGACGAGGGTGACAAGAGCAACAAGAGCGACGACAACGACGACCTTGCGGACGTCTATGTGCCCAACATGACCGCGGGTTCCCGTGACAAGAAGGAACTTAAGGGCGCGCTAAAAGCGCTTGACAAGGTGAGTCTCAGTCTCTGATTTTCGTCGCCACACTGCTGACACAATTTGCAGATTGCATGGCTCGCCCGCAAACTACGGTTCTCCCCCCGTTTTAGGGATGCGTTCCAGGACGAATGCGCCGGGCTGGGTCTCTCAACGCCACACAACATCCCACGCGACGTCTCTCCACACTGGAATTCAACAGCGATGATGATCAAGGAGGCGACGCGTCTCGAAGCAGGAATGTAAGTAACGCTCGCTGATGGCAATATCTCCTTTTCACTCACGAACACCCCTAGCCTTGCGTTTCAGAAATCTGGCGAGGTTCCCGCCAAGAAGCGACTGTCGAAGGAAGAGTTAAAAGCAATGAAACTCTTGCTTTGACTACTACAGGTAAGCTCATCTTGCCGCACGACCATATATTCTTTGCTGATATGTCCAATCACATAGCCACTTACAACGCTCACCGAAATTCTCTCGAGGGCGAATGTTCCCATGCTTGCCGACACGCTCGTCCACTACGACAGCCTCAACCACGAGTACTCCAACATGGCTGAAGATGAAACCTTGCCGCTATGGGCGCGGCAAGCAGCCAATCGTGCTCGGCTTAAATTAAATAAGTACTATGCGATCTCTGATTCGTCGCATTTGTACCGTCTGGCAATTTGTAAGTCACCTTGCTCATCTCCGGTGTGGGCTAACCCAAAGCTATTTGTTTAGTGCTACATCCCTCAAATCGACAGGCGTACCTCCTACGACTCGATTGGAAAACCGAGTGGATTGAGGAGGTGAGTGACATTGCAGTCGAGTATTGGACCAAATACTATAAGCCCAACAACTATGCCAATGGTGACGATACGTCCTCGCAGTCACAGTTTGGGTACTCGGTTAGTGCTGAACCAGCTCATCTCGTTTGGTGTTGACAAATCCTTCTTTTGGGTTTTACAGTCGTTTGCGGACAATATTTACAGGTCCCTCGCCGACGAGAACAATAAACCTGTCGATCCGGTTACGGGATTCATTACAGGTAACTATTTGAACACCATTTCTGGTTATGATACTGAAATTCCTATACAGGCAAACCTACACTCAAACGGACAAAAGGCGGGCGCGTCAAGCCTGTCAACCCACTTGCGTGGTGGTACGCACAATGCCTTGCAGGCGACAAACACTACGGCCTCACACAGATGGCTCTAGATGTCCTGGGAGCCCCAGGTACGTGTCCAGCGTGTTGACCACATCTTCTAGTTGCTGACAGGCGGTTTAGCTACAAGCGTAGAAGTTGAACGGGCCTTTTCGTTCGTTAGCAACCTGGTTAGCAAGCACCGGCACAACATGTCAGCATACACAGTCCAGTCGACGGCATCGTTGGGTGCGTACTCCCGGGCAAACCTGGTGCCTCCTGGAACCCTGGCTAAAGCGCACCATTGTGCTCGTGAAAAGGCACAAGCTACGGCTCGTGCGAAAGCGGTAAAGGCACAGATGCAGGCCGCTGAAGCGGAGGCGGAGGCGATTGCTGCTGGTGCAGAGTCAGAGGAGGAAACGGAAGACGGAGAGACGGATGATGATGATGTATTGGATGCATCCTCCGATATCAATGTTGATGACTTCAAAGACTAGGTACTGAGTAATGTTATCGTCACAGGGTTTATTCTTTATTCTCTCATTGTTTGGTTTGTTCGTATTCTAGATAGATTCTCAATATACTATGCTTTCTAATCCTTATACAGACTGTCTTGAGCTTCAAGAACACAAGTTTGAGGTCACTGGGATGTTGTTGGCCATGGAAACTCAGTGCAAGTCCTCACACGGGCTGCACGTTCTATTGTTTGGGAACCCCTGGCAGTACAAAATTGCCAGCTTGTGAACCATGAACCAGAGTACCAGGAACCCGTGTACCACAAACTCATGTACCGATGTGGCTGAGCTACCTGGGAACCCCGGCCCACGGATCCGTGAGCCTGCAGGACTCGCAAGACCCATGTAACACAAGAGACCTGTCGATTCACGGGACCACGGGCCAACCACGGGACCGGCTCCTGCTGTGGCTGTGCTGCCCGGGACACGGGACGGTCTCAGGAGAGAGTCAGTTCCCAGGATCCCTGTCCACGGGTACGGATCCTTGTGACTGACCCATATGCCATCTCTAGCACAGCCGCATTACTTGGTGTAACAGAAAAGAACCACAAGAAGGTGGCAACACAGCGGACGGAAACAGAAACACAACACAAGGCAAAGTACAAGCAGGCAAGACAACAGACAAGTCCAATGGAGGGAGCTGGCTCACAACATTACTCCCCCCCAAGAGTCTGTCTAGGGGACCTGGATGGGCTTCACTGGATCTCGCAAGCTTTGCTTTTGGCGAGTAAATGCTCTTCCAGGCCCTTGTCCTCCTTGATGGTCAAGTCAATGGGGTTGAACACTGTGTTCCCCAGCTCATCGCAGAAATCTTCCCATGCCTCTCATACCTCCGGCTTTGTCCAGTCTGCCTTTGACCAATCCAAAACCCTCTCCTGCTCTTCCACAAAATCCTTATCCCACATATGTGCATCACCTTCCACCTCCTTCCATTGCGACACATCCACGTCCTCCTCCTGCCACCAGTATGGCTTCCATTCAAACCCTTCCCTCTGGTAGCGTCCCATTTGTCCCGACTTGGGTCAATTAGGTGTATAAAGGTTAAGGGGTTCGACTTAGACAAGTCTTAGAACCCAAGGAGTAGTGATAGTAAGAGGATTTGATTGAGCAAGTCCTAGTGGAGAGGAGGTCAAGCCTTGTTGTTAACCGGCTTGACCTCTGGGTTTATATACATGAGGGGTCAAGGCCACGTCATCATCTATCAGTGTGGGAAAGCCGAGTACAACCAATGATAAGCAAGATAAGAGATATGACTCGACATTCTGGAAGTTCCGGAAGCATCACCAATATCAAATGAAAAGACAAATACATCACATGATACAAGTTAAGCGCCAGAGGACATTTGTACCAAAAAAGGAAAGTGTTCGGAAAAAAAGATATAAAATCAGAATAAAATGTCTGAGCTTAGTCAGCTCATGACATTACCCCCTCCTAAGGGCCTGGCGCGGTGGGGTGGAGTTTGTGAAATTTATCAACCAGTTCAGGAGCGTTCTTGAGATCTTCCTTTGATTGCCAAGAGTTGTCTGCATGAGAGTATCCTTTCCACTTGACGTAATAGTGGAGTTGACGGTGGATTTTCTTGGAATTAAGGATCTCTTTGACTTCCCACTCTTCTTCTCCTTCTTGTGTGACAATAGGGGGTGGTTGAGCGGGTTCGCGGCTGTGGGGATCAGAGTGGTATTTCTTGAGCAGCATGACGTGGAAGACAGGATGAATCTTCATTGATTTTGGTAATTCCAGTCTAAAGGCATGAGTCCCTACTTTTTCCATTACTTTGTAAGGGCCTAAAACTTTGTGGGAGAGTTTTACTGAAGGTCTGTCTGTGGAAATGTTCTGATGATTAAGCCAGACTTTATCTCCCAGGTTTATCTCTTCTGGTTCTTTGGCTCCTTTATCAAAGTAGTGTTTATAGGACTGATTTGCTAGAATGAGGGCGGCTTTGACTTTGTTGTATCCTTTCAACAGGAATTCCGCATGGGCATCAGCTTCAGGAACAGTATAGTCTGATTCTTCCCCAATGTTCATTCTAGGGTTGAAACCCTGGCAGATTTGGAAAGGGGTTTTGCCAGTGGATGCTTGGATTCCATTGTTGTAAGCAAATTCTGCCATAGGGAGCAGGGCCACCCAGTCGTTTTGCCTATGGTTGACAAAAGCCCTGATAAAGATTTCAACGACTTGGTTTGCCCGTTCTGACTGTCCGTCTGTCCTTGGATGGTAGGCTGTGCTGAAGGTAGGTTTTACGTCCAACTGTTTGTACAGATGTCTAATGAACTTTGAGTTGAAAGTGGATCCTCTATCTGAGACTGTTGCTTTTGGGGTGCCGTGAAGTTTCCAAATGTTTGCAACAAAGATATTGGCTATGTCTACTGCTGTGGCCGTTGATTTGCAAGGGAGATAGTGTGCCATCTTGGAGAACCAATCTACTACTGTCAAGATTGCGTCATATCCTTCTGATTCTGGGAGCCCTACAATCATGTCGTAGGAGATCTCTTCCCAAGGTCTCTCAGGAATATGTAAAGGACGCAGTAGTCCTGTGGGGAGTTGGTTTGATGATTTAACTTGAATGCATGTTTCGCAGTGTGACACATAAGAGTTGACAAATTTCTTCATGGTTGGCCAGTAGTAAGTTCTTGAGACCAATTCCAATGTTCTTGCTTGTCCAGGATGCCCAGCTGTAATATTGTCATGGCGCGATTCCAATATCAGGTTTCTGACGGTTTCATCCTTGGGGACAAAGATCTTTCCTTTGAACATTAGGAGTCCTTCTCTGTATTCCCAATCTTTGACTTTTTCTCCGTTTCTCAGCTTATTGTGGGCTTCCTCTAATCTGGGATCTTCGAGGATTGCTTCTCTGATTAGATCGTTAATTTCCTGGTCAGGGGTAATAGCTGAAATAAAAATGTCTGGTTTGAGGAGAACTTGGTTCTCTACCCCCCCCAAAGGTTCTAGGTCATATCGCCTCAAGAGAATGTCTGCTTTTTTGTTTTGGTTTCCTGGCCTGTACAAGATTTGGAAGTTGAAGTCCACCAAGAAATTCATCCAGCGGATTTGGCGTTGGTTCAATTGTTTGGATGATGAGAAGTATTCCAAATTTTTGTGATCTGTTATCACTTGAATGGCTTTTTCTGTGCCTTGAAGTGAGTGCCACCATTCTTTGAAGGCTCTAATGATTGCCAATAGTTCTTTGTTGAAAATGTCGTAGTTTTGTTCAGCCGGATTTAGTGATTTAGAAAGAAAAGCTACAGGGTGTAATTTCCCTTCTTCATCCTTCTGAGATAAAACTGCTCCTGTGGCAAATCCCGATGCATCTGTCTCAAGGAAAAATTCCTTATTTTGATTGGGCTGCATCATTACAGGTGCCACCTTAAGAGCTTCTTTTAGTGCATTCATGGCCTCTTGTTCTTTGCTTGTCCACTGCCACTTTTGATCCTTCTTAAGTAGGTTATATAGAGGTCTGGCTTTGCCAGCGAAGTCTTGAATGAATCTTTGATAGAAATTGACAAATCCTAGGAACTCTTGAACTTGTTTGAGATTCTTGGGTGCTTTCCAATTCATAGCTGCCGTGACCTTTTCCTGATCCGTTTCGATTCCTTTATTGGAAATGACCAATCCTACCCAGTCCAGTTTGGTTTGGTGGAACTTGCATTTCCTCAATTTTGCAATCAACTTGTGTTCCCTTAGTCTTCTTAGCACCTCTTTCACGTGTCCTGGATGATCTTTGACTCGTTTGGAAAAAACAAAGATATCATCAATGTATACAAGTACAAAAAACCCCCATAATGTCCCTGAATATAGAGTTCATTAGGGACTGGAAGCTTGATGGAGCGTTTTTGAGACCAAAGGGCATGACTTTCCATTCATACATGCCGTATTGAGTTTTGAATGCTGTTTTCCATTCATGGCCTGCTGCTATTTGGGTTTGATGGAATCCCTGTGCCAAGTCTAGAGTGGGGCCAATGACAAATCCTTCCAGGGCCCTTAACCATTGGTCCAGTAGAGGTATTCCACTTGTGTTGAATTTGCATAGCAAATTCACATGTCTGTAGTCAACGCAAAAGCGTAACTCTGGGTTGTTTGGATCTTCTGGATGTGGTTTTTTGACAAATAGAACCGGGGAAGCCAAAGGAGACTTAGAAATCTGAATGTGTCCTCTTTGGATAAGGGTTTCTAGTACTTTCTTCATTTCTTTGTCTTCAGCTGGGGATGTTTTGTAAATAGGGCCGTGCTTTAGTTTAGCTTCTGGCAGGAGGTCAAGTGTAATGTCAGTTGGCCTGTGAGGTGCGAGTTCTTCTAATCTGGACTCGTCGAATACATCTGCAAACTCTTTGTATTCCTCTGGTAATGTAGTTTCGGCTGCAATTTGGAGTGTAGATGGGATTTCTAGGCAGTTTTTTGAGCAGAATTCGCTTGTGTATGCAATTGTCCTATTTTTTTCAATTAACTTGTGGGTTATGTTTCTTGAGCCATGACATCCCGAGTACGATAGGGTGTCTTCCAATGTTTGTGACATGACATTCTATTTTGCTGGAATGTGTTCCCATGACAAGTTTAAATTTGGTATAGTGGGTGACTTTTCCAGACAAAACTTCTCGCCCGTCTATAACTCGCAGAGTCTTTGGTTTTTCGTGTTGGAAAAGGGGAAGGTTTGCCCCTTTTGCTAGGGAAGGGTTGATGAAGCAGGAGGTTGTGCCGCAATCAAGGAGTGCTTGTCCAGAGAATTTTTTTGATCTGTTAATTGACTTAGAATCAGGAGCCATAGCTAGTGGATGAGCAGTGAAATCAAGGTATAATTGGTTTTCATTTGATATTGACATGATTTCTAGTTCATCCATATTACTAGCTAATATATCACCAAGTACTTGGCTCCTTAATAAGCCTTGGTGACGTCTTTTCCCGATTCGATGTCTGAAGAGATTTCTTCAATCTGAGCTTCAAACCCTGAGGCTGTGTTCTTGGAAGGACAGACTCTTGCTGAGTGTCCCTTGCCGCCACAGGTGAAGCAAATCATTGGTCCCTTTCCTTTTCCATCAAGATCCATTGCATTAGGGTCTTTAGCAGGAGTGGACAATTTGAGTGTTTGAATGATAGGAGCGTTGAAGGTACTGGTTTGGGTGTCTTTTTGAATCGCTCCAAAAGGGACATTTCCTTTTGTCCCATTGTCCCAGGAGATCTGTGGAACTGAATGGCCCTTGGCGTTTCTGGTAATGCTTGAGATTTTGCCGTATTGCACCCCCCCTGTAGGTTTTGACATAAAGACACGATTGTTTACATTGAATCTTTGACCCAGTGAGGTGTTTGGAGTGCTTGTGGTTGTCTTGGAAGTAGTTTGTTTCGAAGTGCTGGTTTGTGGGCTTTGCAATTTCTTTGGTGCATTAATGGCATTCATTGTGGAGTCAATTTCCAGGGCTCTTTCGCGAACTTGGTTGAATGTCCTTGTTGCTTCATGGGGTTTAAAGTTCTGTGACACCATGGCCATCTTGATTTCATCTTTAAGACCGTCGTAGAAATCATCACGAAGTACTCGATCAGTGTATCCGAGTACCAATGAATAAGTAACAAAGTCTCGTAGATAATCTTGGACAGAGTTCTTCTGGGTCAATTTCTTGTATAGTTGTCTATATCAGTTGATCTTGTGAACATTGCCAAACCTAGCTTGCATTTCATTCCAGAACTCATCCATGTCGTGTAGCCAATTTGTTGCTCCCCTTCTTGCCGTGTCTAAATCAATTCCAGGTTGCATCCATACATAGGCAGGCCCCTTGCAATAACCTATGATATAAGTGATTTTTTGTTCTGTGGTTGCTTGTGGGGATGTATGATTTATGTACAAAGTACATTGCGACTTAAACTCATCAAATTTGTCTACATCTCCAGAAAATTCTTCTGGGGGATGCATTTTGAGTTTGTATCCTGGGGTGGTTGTTGACGCAGTGGTGGAGGGTGTTGCACCCAGGTTTGCAAGTGACTGAGACACTGCATTCATTAATTGGTGAAGGGGTGCAATTTGTGCAGTTTGATTTTGAACTGCAAGGATATCTGCAACGTTATTGTCAATTCCCTGTTCTAGGGTAGAGGTGATACCATTTAAGGCATTAATATGACTGTTAATTTTTCGCACTTTGTCTATTAAGGCATTGATTGCATGTGCAACTACATCGGGTCCGGATGTTGCTGAAATTTGGCTAAATCCCCCTTGACTAGGTGATGGGGCTCTTGACATATTGGAGTGGGGAAAAAGGTAGATTTATTGGGATCCAAGGCCGTACAAAATATCATGGATTCTTCTTCGAACCCTTCTGTCTTTAATGATGCGCAAACTCCTCAAAAATACCAATTCAAGATTTTTGTCTTCCAAGAACAACGCGTTGATTACTCCTAGTTTGTCGTACTGTTCGTATATGTAGTTGCAATGAACGTCTTCAATAAAGAGTGTTAGGGACTCTAGTCTAAGCTGTTCCCTGTGTTGTTCCTGTGTGAGTTGAGGTCTTGGTCCCACTGAAAAGGGTTGGGTGCAATGGTATTAAGGTGATTTAGAAGGCGGTAATCCTGGTTAATAGGAATACGCACTTCTGCTGCAAGATGACAGTATTTGCCCTTGATTTTGTCTTTAAGGGTTTCGATAGTACGCCACTGACGTTTGTTGTTGTTGATGAGGTTTTTGACCTTTCGAGTGTGTTTTTCTTGGATTTTAATAAGTTGGTCGCAATTTTCAATCAAGACGCAGGTTTGTTCTTGCAAGCGCTCGACTTCGATATTGGTGTCAGCTAGATTTATGCTTTGGACACGATCTTGATTGGCTTGTTGCTTGTTTGTGTTGTCGAGGTTTATTTTGATGAACTCGAGCCTTGAATGAAGAGCTTGATAATCGGCTTTGAGTTGATGGTGGTTTTTCTTGTTTCTGGTACGTTTGACCCTTAAATCCTCTGCTTGTTTGACTTGATCTTCTTCTAGTACTTCAATTCGACTGTTTAATTTGTTGACTTTGGTGTCTAGATCAAGTACGAAATCTTTTAGTCTAAAGACTGCTTCGCAGAGGCTAAAAAATGCGGGGAACACTTTTAAGGTTAATTAGTTAGTTACTAATTAGTTCCTTTTTAGTGCGTACTGATGGAAACAACAAGTTGATGTGGTTCTTGATGGATGAGAGTGTTAACTTGGGTGGTGCTCTGACCACTTTCCAGTTTTGCTTGAGAGGATCTGGCTTCCCCGAGATGTTGATTTGGATGTGAAGGGTGCTAGACGCTAAGCTTTTGCTTTATATACTCCTTATCTGATCTTATCAGTTATCAACAGCCTTGGGCGGGCGTGATAGTGACAGTGTATAACAGAGTAAGGGTGTATATAGCTGACTAAAGCCACTATGACCCGAAAGAGGATAACGATTGGGTTCACTGACAGCGTATAGCGACGTGGGACTACTGGTCTATATCAAGTATAGCTCTTCGTCCGTTGTACTATGCCCGTTTTCCCATGTACGTTCTATCTACTTGGTGGAAAAGCAGGAGCTTTAAGGCTGATGCTTTTAAAAGGCTTGACCTAATGTCCCAACTTGGGTCAATTAGGTTTATAAAGGTTAAGGGGTTCAACTTAGACAAGTCTTAGAACCCAAGGAGTAGTGATAGTAAGAGGATTTGATTGAGCAAGTCCTAGTGGAGAGGAGGTCAAGCCTTGTCGTTAACTGGCTTGACCTCTGGGTTTATATACATGAGGGGTCAAGGCCACGTCATCATCTATCAGTGTGGGAAAGCCGAGTACAACCAATGATAAGCAAGATAAGAGAGATGACTCGACATTCTGGAAGTTCCGGAAGCATCACCAATATCAAATGAAAAGACAAATACATCACATGATACAAGTTAAGCGCCAGAGGACATTTGTACCAAAAAAGGAAAGTGTTCGGAAAAAAAGATATAAAATCAGAATAAAATGTCTGAGCTTAGTCAGCTCATGACACCCTTTCCATCCTCCAGTCCGCCAGGTCCTTCTCAAAGTTTGCATCCCACATGTCATTCCAACAGGGCCTCAAAGATGGTGGCCTCCCCTTGTATCCTGGAACCCATTCACTGCTGTAGGCCCCTTCTTGGCCCCATTCCACTACTCCAAGCATGTGAGTGGACAACAATACAACCTTGGAGACTTGGAAGGCTGCACATCCTTGGCACACAAATATATCTTTTTGCTGCAGCTGCATCCGGGTTGGCCATTTTTTTTCCACCCATTGGAATTCTCCTGGGTCTGAGTGGAGGACATTGTCTGACACGCAGAATTGCATGCACCCAGGACCCTGCTGGGACCCCTTGAAGATGTAGAGGGCGGCTCTTGAGTCCAGGATGCGTGTGGTCTGGAAGGCTGGTCCTTCAAGGATGCGGATGAGGTTGTTGGCAATAGTGGAGCAGGTGACAGCGGGCATTGTGAGTTGCAATGAAGGTTTAGAGCAAATAAGTTATGGTTGGAGGATGAGTATGAGCAAGTTTTGCAGATGTCACTATGGATCGTTCCCTCCTCCCTTTTATCTTTTTTGGATTGTAGTTAGATGGTGTCGGAGCCTTGGGGTGTTGGTGTAGAAAGTCCTTGATGATCTTGGACAGGTGACCAAAATCTTCTGCCCTTTGTTCTGTGTCTTCTTTGTCTCCATAACCTTTCCATCTGACCCTGTAAAATAGTCCATCCTCTGTTTCCTTCCAGTCCAGAATCTTTTCTACTTCATATTCTTCTTCTCCTTCTTCTGTTATGACTGGCAGCGGTTGGGGTTGGTTTCTTCTGAATTCTGTGTCTTCCTTGTAAGGGCTAAGCAAGCCAATGTGGAATACAGGGTGTACCCTCATTGTTGCTGGCAAAATGAGCTCATAAGTGTGTGATCCTATCTTTTGCTTCACTACGAATGGCCCATGCTTTTTGTTATCCAGCTTCTTTGAGGGCATTTTTGTTTGGATGTTCCTTCCCAACAGCCATACTAGTTTGCCTTCTTGGTACTTGTTTTTCAGCTTTTCTTCCAGGAGTCTTTGGCTTTCCATTGATGTGATTGCTTTTTCCTGGATGCTACGCCATTTTTCTGTAATGTTGTTTGCCTCAGGAACCGTTGTTTCTTCTGATGAGATGTTCCACAGTGGTTCTCTGCCGTATACTATTGTGAAAGGGGAACTACCCATTACATGGTGCTTCTGCAGATTATAACTAAATTCTGCAATTGGTAACAAGTCCACCCAATCGTCCTGCCAGTGGTTGACAAAAGGTTGTAGCCAGCCTTCCATCCTGTCCCAACTTGGGTCAATTAGGTGTATAAAAGGTTAAGGGGTTCGACTTAGACAAGTCTTAGAACCCAAGGAGTAGTAGTAGTTAAGAGGATTGATTGATCAAGTCCTAGTGGAGAGGAGGTCAAGCCTTGTCATTAACTGGCTTGACCTCTGGGTTTATATACATGAGGGATCAGTGCCATGTCATCAACTATCAGTGTGAGAAAGCCGAGTACAACCAATGATAAGCAAGATAAGAAGTATGACTTGACTTTCTGGAAGTTCCGGAAGCAATCACCAATATCAAATGAAAAGACAAATACGTCACATGATACAAGTTAGGCACCAGAAGACATCTGTACCAAAAAAGGAAAGTGTTCGGAAAAAAAGATATAAAATCAGAATAAAATGTCCAAGCTTAGTCAGCTCATGACACATCCATTGGTTGATTCTTTCTGTTATCCCATCTGTCTGAGGGTGGTAGGCAGTGCTGAAACTTGGGCTAGTTCCAATTCTCTTGTAAATGACCTTCATTAGTTTTGAATTGAAAGTAGTTCCTTGGTCTGAGATTGTGCTCTTTGGGAAACCATGTAGGTTCCAAACATTTGTGACAAAAAGGTTTGTGAGGTTGCTTGGTGTGTGGGATTCCTTGCAGGGTATGAAATGTGCCATTCTTGAGAATTGATCCACCACTACCATGATGCTGTCCGACCCTTTGGACCTCAGTGTCATGAGCTGACTAAGCTCAGACATTTTATTCTGATTTTATATCTTTTTTTCCGAACACTTTCCTTTTTTGGTACAAATGTCCTCTGGCGCTTAACTTGTATCATGTGATGTATTTGTCTTTTCATTTGATATTGGTGATGCTTCCAGCACTTCCAGAATGTCAAGTCATCTCTCTTATCTTGCTTATCATTGGTTGTACTCGGCTTTCCCACACTGATAGATGATGACGTGGCCTTGACCCCTCATGTATATAAACCCAGAGGTCAAGCCAGTTAATGACAAGGCTTGACCTCCTCTCCACTAGGACTTGCTCAATCAAATCCTCTTACTATCACTACTCCTTGGGTTCTAAGACTTGTCTAAGTCAAACCCCTTAACCTTTATACACCTAATTGACCCAAGTTGGGACATTAGGTCAAGCCTTTTAAAAGCATCAGCCTTAAAGCTCCTGCTTTTCCACCAAGTAGATAGAACGTACATGGGAAAACGGGCATAGTACAACGGACGAAGAGCTATACTTGATATAGACCAGTAGTCCCACGTCGCTATACGCTGTCAGTGAACCCAATCGTTATCCTCTTTCGGGTCATAGCGGCTTTAGTCAGCTAAATACAGCCTTATTCTGTTATACACTGTCGCTATCACGCCCGCCCAAGGCTGTTGATAACTGATAAGATCAGATAAGGAGTATATAAAGCAAAAGCTTAGCGTCTAGCACCCTTCACATCCAAATCAACATCTCGGGGAAGCCAGATCATCAGGAAAAACGCTTTTGTCCCGTAGACCTCAGGAGACACGCAAATCTATGGTAGGTCTCCCGTAGATATGGAAATCTCCGGCAGATCTACCGGAAAAACCAGACTTCTACCAGGAAATGGCAACAGCTACCACCTCAAGAATGGTCTACCACCAGTTATATAACATTGACTGTCATGTCCGTGAGACATCTTACAATGCAATTCCATCAACACTTGCTGGGTACAGTGCCCCATTTCTCCCTGCACGGTTCGCTTATCAGGAGGGCTTAGTAAAATATGTATTATTGATAGTACTGCAAGTTGTCACGGAATGTATATAAATGTAAATGTACAAGGAGCGGTCATGGCGAATGAGATACGAGACTAAACAAAAGCGGAATGACATAACAAAAACACAGGCGACACAAACTTCACAAATGAATTCAATCCCTGCGCGCGTCAATTGCAATGCTATTGCAATCAACAATCTAGACGCACTCCTTGCCCTACTTGTGCACGGGGCTGCCAGCTTTGGTGTTGGAATGAATCTAGAACTGACTGCACCACAAGGCAGCAGACGACTTCGAGGGATCAACACCAGCAGGATCCTCGAGCCTTCTGGGTTGAGGTGCCCAGCCAGCTCCAACGGACGATACAACCAGTGTGGGAACCACCGCTATCAACAAAAATGGCTATAGGGGGGTCATGTTGTCAGAATTGACACAATCAGTCCGGAGAACGTCAATACTCACAAGAGCAAGACCAACATTTGACGCGGGAGTTGGAATGCAATGGATGAGGAAGCCGAGAGGGATCGGAACAAAGCCGAGGGCGATCGACATGCCCCAGTCATGGCTGTTCATCGACACGACCTGGAATGCAGCACCACCGAAGAAAACAATGAGGACCTGAATGGCAGCCTCTGTCGCAGACACATTAGCATTTGATCACTGGCTGCCACGACTGAGGCTTACCGAGAAGATTAATAGCGATAAAGTAGTAGTTCTTCGTCAGTCCACGGAAGATGTTCTTGTCCCGGGTGAGACTACGGCAGTTGACCGAGTTGAAGATCTGGCAGAACGCAAAGGTATTGACAACCATGGTCTTGAGCTCCGCGTGCTCCTTGTCGGTGTGATATCCCCAGAAGCCGGGTCCGGCAAAGTGGAAGAGCAGGACGATGAAAGTCTGGTAGATGGGCTGGCCGATGATCATCTTGCCCATATCAATGGAGTAGAGCGGGCCGGTTTTGCGGTCGGGCATATGTTTCAGGAGCTCGGGCGTGGCGGGATTGGTGGCAAGAGCGAGAGCGGCAAACGTGTCCATGATGATGTTGATCCAGAGAAGTTGTATGGCAGTCAAGATGGATTCCTCCTCATCGCTCGCGACAGCAGAGATGAATGTAACGAGGACGGCGGTGATGTTGACCGAGACCCAGAACTGGAACTGGAGGAATTTGCGGACCGAGTTGTTAACGCATCGACCCCACATGATGGCTGAAACGAGAGGCAACGTTGTCGTCCATCAAGATGATGTCCGACGCCTCCTTAGCAATCTCAGTGCCCGCAATACCCATGGAGAAACCAACGTTGGCGTGCTTGAGCGCAGGGCCGTTGTTGGTACCGTCGCCAGCGACACCGACGATCTCGCCAAGTCCCTTGAGCATGTCGACCAAAATACGCTTGTCTTTGGGCGACAAACGAGCGAGGACCTGCAGATGGGGGACGATCTCGCGACACTCCTCTTGCAAGAGGCGACGGGACACGGGGCCTTCCATAATAATACCACCAGCCGTAAAAATACCGCACCGAGACGCGATTGAGTGGGCCGTGAGGACGTCATCACCGGTACACATCTTGATGGTAACACCAGCGCTGTGACACTTGGCGACGGCGTCCTTGATATCAGGGCGGAGCGGATCCTCAATACCGGCAATACCAATGAGAGTGAGCTCATCGGCAATGGTCTCGTAGGGAACTTCATTGATGGTGCCAGTGCAACCAGCAGGAGTCCAGGCAAGGAATGCACAGTAGGCAATGACAAGGGTGCGAAGCATCCGGTTGGCGTAGAAGATAATGGTGCAGGAAATATTTTTCTCCTCGAGCTTGGTAATTGGGGCGGTCTCAACCTCGTTGGAGTCAGTCTGGGAACCAGAGCCGGGGCGACAAACAATGACATGGCGATTGCAAAGCTGAGTGACAATCTCCGAGGCGCCTTTGATGTAGAGACCATACTTGTTGTCCGAGACCTTGACGACGACACCCATGGCCTTGCCCTCGCTTGAAAATGGAGTCATCTGGACGATCTTGGCACTGGAACGGGTCCGCTGGTAGGGGGCCCACTTGAGGTCCTTGGCGAAACGGAGAGCGGTCTCGATCTTGGAGCCAACAAATTTGAGTTCACCGGTCCAGGGTCCTTGTCTTCAAAGGCAGTGGAGTTGATGGCGAGGGCCTTGTTGAACATGCTGCGGAAGGGCTCGTGAATGACGGTGTGAGATTGGTCATCTTGAGAGGGAAGTCACCCTTGTGGCTACCGTTACGCTCCGAGTTGACGTCCTTGGCCTTCTCGCCGGGCTTCAGGTAGACGCAAGGGATGGATGGTCGTTGGCATGCCAAAGGTTGAGGTGGGAGTGTCGTCAATCCGTGAGAGTAGGGAGTTTCCGATCGGGGATGGGGAATATGATGTCGGAGGAGGCAAGCCACGTCGCGCGCAATAACACTAGCCAGGTTGGCACGTTGGGCAGCCACGCGAGTCGGTTCCCGATAGGATACAACTGGTACATTTTCCACCAATCTCAAGTACGCAATGAGGAAAGTAGTCCATGTTGTGCATTGATGGGGCAAGCACGATTTCAGGAGCGTCAACGAGATAGGTAAAATAATTAGAGTCAAATAAATATGGGCGATCACCGATTGCAAGCGCGGATAGGCCAAGAGGGGATTGGTCGAAGTGAAAGCCACGAGCCAGTTCACCGAGCGACATTGCAGTACGCATGGCGTAATGAAGTGTCCCAATCAAGCAAGATGGGACCAAGATAGGGGGATAACAACACCAACCCGGAAACCAGAGAAAGATAAATATTGAGAGAGAGAGAGCCCAGCAACGCAGAGAAAATCGCCACGCGACGGAGCGAGCAGTGACCAATGGAGCCAAAGGAGAATATGCGGGACCGAGTTGGGGGAAGATAAATAAGGCACAAACCACGAGACAAAGCAGTACGAGCCGAGCCACTGAGTGTAGAATGATCAATGTCAAATAAATACGGGTGATCGCGAGCGCGGTTGGGTTTATGGGCAATTGATCGATGGACGCTGGGTCGAGGTGCAAGCCATAACTCAGCTCGCTGAGTGACGTTGTGGCAAGCTGGCGCGACCTGGGCTGAGCCAACGCTAGGGGCTAAGGGCGCCGATTCTTGAATTGGCGCACAAACTTGTCGTGAGCCAGCTAACTCCATCGGACGCGCCCTGTGTCTCGCCCGCCTGTCTTCCTTTTTGTGTTACGTTCCCGTTTCTGTTTGCCGCGCTGCCACCTTCTTGTGGTTATTCTGTTACATTGTGTAACGCGGCTGTGCTTTGTACGAGTCATGTCTGTTCATACAGCATGACTCACATGGACACTCCTGACTGGTAGACTGTGTGACTCATGTGGCTGCGCTCTGTATGACTTGGCCACTTTCTGAATATATATAGCGGACCAACAAGCCTGGCAACCCCAGCTTGTTTTGTCTCGTCAAAACATCCCATTTGAGTGACACTTTGAACCACCCCTACCCTCAAGACCCTACAGACACTTAAGTGTGTTGCGGTTCAAGAGGTCACTTAGGTCTTAGTGCCGTCCACTCTCCCTCGCGGCTTGTCTCATAGCCATCAAGAAGAAGATTACAACATTACAAAACAAGCTTAACAAATAAACATGTCTATTCAAGAAGATGGAGGGTCATGTCCCTCATCTGCGATATCAACAAGAAGAGGACCTAGTCGGGCAGCAAGGCCCACAGGATCACTAAACGAACAAGATATTGCACAAACTCAAGCGGGAGGTCCTGCCCGATCACGCCCCCAAAGTCAAACATCAATGCCGGGAGCTTTCGGTGTTCCTGACATGAGTACAGTACAGGAGGAAGAACCTACTATCACAAATAGAGAACCAAGGGATCTCACAAACGACCCTACTCCGGCGGTAATTCGTATTCCAAATGCAACTCCAGGGCCATCATGTCCCTTATGGCCGTTAGGGAACAGAAGACAGTTTTTTTCTCCCCAACCCGAAGCCCATGGGGGTGTATCGCTTGTTCCCATTAGACCGCCTCCCACACCACACGTCCCCAATGTCCCTACAGTTCCTCAAATTGGGGGAACCATCACCAACGCAGGTCCTATTCCAGTGGCTTCCCAGCCAGTCACACCGGTGATTCCGGCACCACCATATGTTCCACAGGGTTACTCCGAGCAATCAGGCCCGGCACAACAAAGCGCCGGAGATCCAGGGAGCTCAAGTTCAAGTTCCAGTTCTAGCGGCAGGACTGTAATCAGCAATTTAGATGACCTAGATGACCTTCTAGAAGGAAGACACAACGCTACTCTTAGGGTTATAGACGGAATGAGGGTCACCGTAGATCGAAGGCTTAGTGGCCTAGAACAAGCCACACAGGTTCTAGCAAACAACCAACAAATCTTCAACGACTCCATTAACACCCTACAAGGAACCTTGACAGACATTCTGAACTCGGCAAGAAATGGCGAACACAATTCCTTTCTAGTCGGACAAGACGTAACACGCCTTCGAAATGAGGTTGCCAACACTCAAGGACTAGTGAACAATGTACGCAAAGAACTCAACACTACAAGACAAGGGCAACTTGAATGGAACAAAGCAGTAACTCAAGGACTGGAAAACTTACGACAAGAGGGAACTTCCTTCACTACCAAAATCACGGAGGTTCAAGAAGCTATCAACAATATGCGAGAAGAAATTGACGAAACTTCCCTGCACGGGATCCCATCTAGGCGATCAAATTCTCCACCACACCCTGACGCGGAATCTACCAGGATCGACGAATTAGAATTAAGAATCCAACGGCTGACCGAGAACCCTAACGTCGGTAGCAGTCCACAACGCCCCAAAGTAACTCGCCCAGAAGCCTTCGATGGAAAGAAAGGGGAAGGTGCTGAAATGTTCATCACACAAATGGAAAGCTACTTCGTGCGACTAGGCGATCAATATGCTTCCAATGAAGAAAGAATTCGCGAAGCCCTAGCAAATTTCAAATCCGAGAACAAAGCTGCCACTCACTGGGCACAAGTTCTCCTACGATCGCTCAACCAAAGGGAAAATAACCAAAACCTTGCCTCATGGGAAAGTTTCAAGACACACTTCATGGAACAGTTCAGCGACCCAAACAAAAAATCTAAAGCCGAAGCAGATATCCGAAAATGCAAGCAGAACAACTCTGTAGCAAACTATGCTTCGGAATTCCGATATCTTCTGGTAGACGTAAACTGGGGACAAGAAGCTCTGATCAACCAGTTCAAGGAAGGATTAAAGTCAGAAGTCAAGACTGAACTAGCTCGCTTCGAACTGACCCTGATCAATGAAGATGGGACAGAACGAGAACTTTCCCTTGACCGGTGGATCTCAATCGCAATCTCTATTGACCAGAAATTGCAACAAATCAAGACCTCAACAGGAAAAAAGGCCGCCCAACCGACCGCTAGTGGACAATCCTCTACAAAACGGCTGCCTGACGAAATATACAAAGCAAGGATAGCAACCAACCGCTGCCTGAAGTGCGGACAGGAAGGACACCGTTCATTCAAATGCCCATCCAAGGAATGGATAACGACGGAACCTAGTGTTAAAGGAAGAGAGGCAACAATCGTAGAAGACTCGGGAAAAGAAGGGGTCTCCCTCTAACTGTGTGTGGAGAGACCAAGAAACCGGCAACGGAAACAATGTACTTTAGAGCAACAAATGAATCTACCATTGTTTACGCAAATGTTACCGGAATCACAGAACCTATCCCAACCCTCATCGATTCTGGAGCATCAAAGAACTTCCTGGACATTTCGTGGGCTCGGTCCAACAACATTCCACTCATAGAACTCTCCACTCCCAGAAGGGTAATTGGTATCCAAGGGAAAGAACTCTCTCACCAAATTCGTTTCAAAGCAAAGCTGGAAATGGAAGTGGAGGGGAAAACCTTCAAACAAATCTTCTTTGCTATGCCCACTGGAGAAACTAAACTTATCCTAGGATTGGAATGGTTAGAGGAATCAAACCCTGTCATCGATTGGAAAACAAAGCACATATCATGGCGAACGGAAGCCATTCAAGCAAGGACGACCTCAATAGACGACCTGCCCGAAGAATTCAAGGAGTTTGCCAACGTCTTTAGCGAAGAAAAATTCAAGAGAATCCCAGATCACCGCCCATACGACTGTGCCATCAACTTCAAGGAAGGAGCTGAACTCCCGAAACCAGCCAGACCTATCCCACTCTCTCCAGCAGAGTCAATTGCACTGAGAGAATACTTGGATGAAGAAATGGCAACCGGGAAAATTCGGCCAAGCAAATCACCCATTGCATCACCTTGCTTCTTTGTCAAAAAGCCGATCGATCCCAAGAATCCAGGGGCAGTCCGGCAACTACGACTTGTTCAAGATCTTAGAGGAGTAAACGCCATTACGAAGGACGACAGATTCCCAATGCCCCTAATGGAAGACCTCTTGGATAAGATCAAGGACGCAAAGATTTTCTCCAAGATTGATTTACGCATGGGTTTCAACAATATCAGAATTAGGGAAGGCGACGAATGGAAGACAGCCTTCAGAACAAAAGAAGGACTATTTGAATATGTTGTCATGCCTTTTGGACTAAAAAACGCGCCCGCCATATTCCAAAGATATATGAACCACATCTTCCATGATCTCATCGACGTATGTGTCATAGTATATATCGACGACATCCTAGTTTTCTCTAAGAACAGAAGTCAACATACCGTGGATGTCAGGAAAGTGCTAAAAATCTTACTGGAAGAAAACCTTTTTGCAAAGCTTCCAAAATGCGAATTCTTTGTCACCAAATTGACATATACTGGACTTGGAATCAGCGATTCGGGCATCTCAATGGAGGAAGAAAAGGTCAAGGCAATAAAGGAGTGGAAGGAACCAAGAACACTCAAACAGGTCCAAGCATTCCTAGGATTCGCAAACTTCTACCGAAGATTTGTACCAAATTTCAGCCGATTAGCAAAACCCCTGACATCCTTAACAAGAAAGGAGAACAAATGGGAATGGGGAAGCGATCAGCAGGAAGCATTTGAAGCCCTAAAAACGGAAATCAGCAAGGAGCCCACACTACGCCATCCAAACCCGGACAAACCCTTCTTCTTGGAAACAGACGCAAGCGGAGTAGCAATGGGAGCAATCCTGTCGCAAAGGCAAGATGATGGCTACCTACACCCTATTGCGTTTCTTTCAAAATCTTTCAATGAGGCTCAACTCAACTACGACGTCCACGATAAGGAACTTATGGCGATCATAGAATCTTTAACACATTGGAGGCTTTACCTCGAAGGAACAAAGGAACCTATTACCATCTACACCGATCATAGGAACCTACAGTTCTGGAAGGAAGCAAGAACTTTCAACCGCCGACACGCAAGATGGCACCAATTGCTTGCTTCCTATAACTTTGACATCATATACCGGCCTGGAATCCTGTCATCAAAACCAGACCTATTGTCAAGACGGTCAGACCATGAAGACATTCCAACACCTGAACAAGTTATGATATCTGCCGAAAGGTTCAAGGGATTTATGGGACAAGTTGACACGAACATCATAGAAACTATCAAAGAGGCTCAGGAAACAGATGAAGAACTGGCACAAATCAAAGAAATCTGCAAGTCAAGGGAAACGTTACCAAAAGCCCTACAACACAGCACAAAAGACTATGATTTCAAGGAGGGACTATTATGGTTTAAGGGTAGAATCTACGTGCCGGAAGATAAGGAATCCAGACTAGCCGTCATGCGAGTTCATCACGACTCAAAAATCGCAGGACATCAAGGACAGGCTAGAACACTGGAACTAATATCAAGAAGATACTTCTGGCCAGGAATGAAGCAAAGCATAAACAGATACGTGGAATCATGCAAGACCTGCCAACAGACAAAGGGATCGAAATCAATAGTCCCGATCAAGCCTCTGGAGATTCCAAAGGGACCGTGGGAAGACATAGCGTTCGACTTCGTGGTGAAATTGCCAAAATCCAGAGGGTCAGATAGCATCTTAGTAGTGGTGGACCGATTCTCAAGAATGGCGCACTTCATACCCTGCAAAGAATCTCACACGGCAAGCGACCTTGCAAATCTCTTCATCACAAATGTTTGGAAGTTGCACGGTTTTCCAAAAAGCACAATCTCAGACCGAGGGACTACTTTCAATTCCAAACTTATGAAAGCCATTTATGAGAAGATTGGAACTAGCCCAGGTTTCAGTACTGCCTACCACCCCCAAACAGACGGAATAACGGAAAGGATCAACCAGTGGATGGAAGGCTGGCTGCGATCGTTTGTCAACTACCGGCAGGATGATTGGGCGGACTTGTTACCAATCGCGGAGTTCAGCTATAATCTACAGAAGCACCGCATAACAGGTAGTTCCCCTTTCGAAATTGTCTATGGGAGGGAACCACTGTGGAACATATCAGCAGAAGAATCAGCAGTTCCTGAAGCAAACAACATCACAGGAAAATGGCGTAAGATCCGCGACGAAGCAATTGCATCAATGGAAACCCAGAAACTTCCAGAAGAAGAACCAAAGAATGAGTACCAAGAAGGAGATCTAGTGTGGCTGCTGGGGAAGAACATTCAAACAAAAAGACCTTCAAAGAAACTGGACAACAAAAAGCACGGACCATTTGTTGTGAAGCGACAGATAGGGTCACACGCTTACGAGCTTGATTTGCCCGCAACAATGAGGGTGCACCCTGTTTTCCACATTGATTTGCTCAGCCCTTACAAAGCAGACACTGAATTCAGCCGTAACCAACCCCGACCACCACCGATCATAACAGAAGAAGGAGAAGAAGAATACGAAGTAGAGAAGATTTTGGACTGGAAAGAGACAAAGGACGGTCTTTTTTACAGGGTCAGATGGAAGGGCTATGGAAGTGAAGAAGACACAGAACAAAGGGCGGAAGATTTTGGTCACCTTTCAAGGATCATCAAGGATCTTCTACGCCGACACCCCGAGGCTCCCACGCCATCTAACTACACTCCAGGGAAGATAAAAGGGAGAGGGGGCGAAACCAGTAGTATCACTTGCAAAACTTGCTACTACTCCAAACTCCACTCCACTCTCAACTCACTAAATCTTTTCTGCTCTCCAAAATGCCTGCCGTCTCCCGCTCCACGATCGTCAACAACCTCACCCGTGTCCTGGACGGACCAGCGTTCGCAACGGCGCGAATCCTCGACGCCGGAGCCGCTCTCTACGTCTTCAAAAGGTCCCAGCAAAGCTCGGGAAGAATGCACTTTAGGGCCTCGGACGACGTTCTCCACTCAGACTTGGGTGAATTCCAATGGGTCGGCAAAAAATGGCCGACGAAAATGCAACTCACAAGAAAAGACATTTTCGTCTGTCGAGGATGCGCAGCCTTCCAAGTATCAGAGGTGGTCCTACTATCCACCCACATGCTCGGAGTCGTCGAATGGGGACAAGAAGGGGCATACTCAAGCGAGTGGGTACCAAGGTACGACGGGAGGCAACCAACCTTGCGACCACGGTGGAACGACGCCTGGGACGCCAACTACGAAAGGGACCTGAGCGACTGGAAGCTGGAGAGGGGAAGGTACCAGAAGGAGAAATTTGAATGGGCGCCAAATTGGTGGAAGTGGGAGGAAGTGGACGTGTCAGCATGGAAGGAGACAGAGCCGGACGTGCGACAATGGGACAAGGAGTTCGTGGAGGCTCAGGGAAGGGTTTTGGACTGGTCCAAGGCGGACTGGACAAAGGAGGAGACTTGGGAAGAATGGGAGAAGTTCTCGGACGAACCGGGAAATACCACCTTCAACCCAATCGACCTTACCTTGGAGGACGAGGAGGGGTTGGAAGAATATATGCTGAAGAAGGAAAAGGACTGTGCAGTGCAGTAGGTCCGTTCAGGTCCCCCAAACGGACTCTAAGGGGGGAGTAATGTCGTGAGCCAGCTAACTCCATCGGACTCGCCCTGTGTCTCGCCCGCCTGTCTTCCTTTTTGTGTTACGTTCCCGTTTCTGTTTGCCGCGCTGCCACCTTCTTGTGGTTATTCTGTTACATTGTGTAACGCGGCTGTGCTTTGTACGAGTCATGTCTGTTCATACAGCATGACTCACATGGACACTCCTGACTGGTAGACTGTGTGACTCATGTGGCTGCGCTCTGTATGACTTGGCCACTTTCTGAATATATATAGCGGACCAACAAGCCTGGCAACCCCAGCTTGTTTTGTCTCGTCAAAACATCCCATTTGAGTGACACTTTGAACCACCCCTACCCTCAAGAGCCTACAGACACTTAAGTGTGTTGCGGTTCAAGAGGTCACTTAGGTCTTAGTGCCGTCCACTCTCCCTCGCGGCTTGTCTCATAGCCATCAAGAAGAAGATTACGACAAAACTGGTGGCTGGACGAGCGACTCACATGCTAAGAACACGCGCCGACAAGTTGCCAGTGGTGTAGGAGTTCAAACGCAAAATAGCTGGCAAATTCGTTGAAATAGAACTTCTTGCACGACTGAAGGATATCCGTTTTGGTAGCTAGGTCGAGATCGTCGGTTGCCTTGCCAAATCGAGGGGCGAGGTGGCATGTCATCTTGATGATTGCGAGTGGGACGACCGCAACGTCTTGCCGCGTGTTGGTGAATTTGTGAGACGTCTTGTAAAAGCCGGTCTTTTTGTCAGGGCCAGAGAACTCGTTGAAAAACTCCACGTAAACGAGTTTTGGGGGGTACAAATGGTGAATGTTCTTGGGGAGCTTGAATATTGTCCAAACTCGGGCAGCCCAATACCCTAGCCGCAACATCAGCTTGAGTAAGGTGAAAAACAAGTCACTTACGCTTCAAACCAGTTTCGAGCAGGTTCACCAGGCAAAGGATGGTGTCAAACTGGGGTGGCCTTTGCTCTCGGCCATATCTATTGCGTTGGCCTGGAAAAGCCCGGATTGTATCGATTTTTTCCGCCTCGGTTGGCTTGTAGGGTGGTGGCGAGTGAATCAAGCGGCAACGATGCCAAACCTTGAACGGGAGTGATTGGGCGGTTTCGATATTGTCGGCTGTGAGTTTGTGTCCCAGTTTTTTTAGGAACAAGGGGATGGCGGGAAAGAGACAATTGGCGTGGTACTCCTCGGACAGCTGTGTATACAAAGGTTTGGCCATGTGCGATTTGGCAATTGTCGGCCCAGGGTTCGGGTAGAAGCTCGACCGAACTTCCATCACGCCACCGCGAGACGCCGAGCCTCTGGTTGGCGTACCATCAACTTGGATCTCTTCCCAGGTCCCGATCCCCTCCACGTCGGTGCGTTCAAGTGCAGTCTCTTCGTCCTCGTCACTAACATCGCCCAGTTTGTCACAGTCGCCTTCCTGCTCTTCCTCCAACCCGGTGTTCCCCAAATCGGCGTCCCCCAACTCGGTGTCCCCCAACTCGGCGTCCCCATCACCCTCAAACGTCAGGCGCCGCCCAGGCCCAAATCCCACATCTCCCGCAGCCAGTTGCTTGTCGAGATCCTCCTCGTCCTCGCCCTCGTCCTCATCCTTGTCCTCGCCCCCGTCCTCGTCTCCGGCTTCGCTACGGTCATCGCCTCGTGGCTGATGGAGATGATCCAGGTAAGCGCGATGCATGGCTATTGCCTCTATACGCTGAATAAATACCGCCATTTGCTTTGTAGCCTCCTTTTTATTTGACGCCCGCCATCCTTGTTTTGCGTGCGGGATGTGCAACCGCTCGGGAAGTTCCGTGTTGAACCCATCAGGCGTCCCGAGCTCCTTGATATAATTCTTGTAATGCTGCATCGAGTGCAGCTTCGGGATGCCATTGAACCACTGGTAAGAGTCCCACCTATCTAAATCCTTTGGTCCGAACGCGTGCAGCTCCTTGAAAACAACCTTATTCTGATGAAATTTCTCCAGGGCGTCATGCATCTGTGTCAGATCGTCATCCGTCAACGACGACGAATGTGTGAGATAGATAAACTCCAAGATCGCGCGGGCAGCATCAACGACCTTGACATCTTGGCCCACCACCGTCGGCAGGAAGGACTTGGCTTGCTCTTTGATCTTGCGGCCAGTCCAATGGGAAACTTTTGTTATCCCGTTCTTGAAGTGCCGTAGCCCATGGTGAGGTGACATCGATTTATACATATTGTCGAAGTTCGAGTCCCCGACCAGTTTTACTGACCATTTTGATAGATGATCCTTAAATACGCCCTTGTAGAGCTGGTGCAGCAGATCGGGGGGAAACATGATCGATGCGTTGAAGTACGGAAGATCCTCCCAAAAAGGTCTGACCAATATTAATCCCAGATCCTTGAACCGTGCTGACCCCTCCGCTTCGTGGTCCTTGATTGCCTTGATTATATCGTCGTGATCCCGCAGCGCATACGTCGTCAAATCCCCTCGCTCGTCCAGCGGCACCGTGCACGTCGGACAGGCCGATTGCTTGATGACCGCGTATTTGCATTGTTCGGGGTAATCGAGCATGCTGCCCGAAAAGACGGGGTATATGCGCCGAACCCAGCCATCGGAGCACACCGCTTCCGCACCCGCCTTGGCCGTCGCGAGCGGCTCAATAATTTTGGACATGCACTGGTGGAAGAGTTTCCGTTTGAGTATGCGTCTGCGTTCTTCATTTGGCTCGCATTCCAATTTTGTTACCGGTAAGTACCCAACCAGAATCATCGCCCGCTTAGAAATCTGACGTCGCACGCTTTTTGATATATTTCCGATCGTCAGATAGACCGGATGTGCCTTTTTCTCCCCGACCATTACGGTCACGACCGTCTCGTCGGATGCCAGGAAATATGGTATGACCGTCGCATACCCGTCCTTGATTTGGTCCTAAAATTTGACCTCATTCAGTTTTCAAGTCCGATCGAATGATAGCCCGTACCTGAACGCGCCACATGTGTCGAGCGGTCCACGTCTCGCCCCATTTGCGCTTCTTTTTATCGGGCCCCGTCCATTCGGCTAGCGGTACGTATTGTATATCGCCCACAAACTGTTGGTCGAACAACAGGTCCTTGATGCCTTCCAGAGTATCGCAAACCCACAGGTCAAGGACCTCGGTACCGTTGCGTCCCGCCACCTCGAATGTATGTATTTTCCATTTTGGCCCTCAAGGCAACTGACCATCAATATCTTTCATCAGCTCGCGGTTGTTTTTCCACGGTGTACATCCGTTGAACTAATGGGTGTGAGTATTTTCTACCGTTGACGACACTCGATTGCTTACTTGGTTCAAACTCAGGAACTTGTCCCGCTTTTTGGCCGACATCCCAGAAGTAAACAAGAACTCAGCCGACGCAAACAAATCGGGGTCATTCAGTCGGCCAACCTCAGCGTGGTTACGGCGTTGACGTTCCTGTGCAGTTGCTCGTCGGATGGGAGCTCCCGCGTGAGGTTTGGGGTGTCGCTCGACATAGGTTTCTGTTCCTCAACGCCGTAAGTCAGTTTTGATTGGACCTTCCACATCGTCCGGTTCGTCGTCGTCATATTGCTCGTATTCGTCCCAATTATTCATCATCTCAACGTCTTTTGGGCTCTTGGGCGGTCCCATTTCCTCGTCCTCATCCATGTGTCCATGACGGCGTGATGGACTTGGATTGGTATGTTGCTTCTCGAACGCATATAGCTCGTCGAGATTGAGTTGGTATAGCGGTGCACACGCGCTTTTTGTCAAATGATGCCCGAGACCAGAGTTGGTCTTCATGCGGTGAGTGCAGTAGGGACAAATTTCGTTCCGTGATGTATGGTCAATAGCGTTGTGAATAGATAGAAACTTTGGATCAGGGAACGTTTGAGGACATTGCTTGCATCGATAGATCTTGCCGCGAGTCATTTTTGCTCCGAGGTTGGTTGGTTGGTTCCCTCATGACAGGTGCCCTGGAACTAAATACTCTTCATCACGTTTAACCCTAGGCCTGACTTACACCATCTAACCTGCGCCCTCTAACTCACGCCCTCTAACCCGCGCCCTCTGACCTACACCCCGTAACCTTGCCCTTGAACACGACCACCGTACCATGTCGGACACCAAGGATTCCAGCCGCCCCAAATCAAAACGGAACGCTGTTCGCACGAAAGCAGCAGAACAACTAGGTAAGCACGATATGGAGGTTAATTCAATTAACGTTCGTCGCTAATACACAGAAAAGACCAGGAGATGGCCGAGAAAAGGGCGCGTTCTGACGCCAGGGCATGCAGAAACAACATCCGGTCGCAGCGCGAGAGTGTGAACGCAAGCAAAGCCGAACCCCAATCCCCAGCCGCCTTTTCCATCGTCATCGATACGCCACGAAACAAAAACACTGCGCGCTTGAAGACCCGGGCCGAGACGCCCCCCTTTGGGCAGAATAGCTCCCAATCCAGCCAGTCCCTCGGTAAGTAATGGTTTTTCTATCTATATAATGTGGATACTAACTACACGAATAGCACGCGAAAAGTTGCGTGCCAACCCGCAGTCTGAGTTTGAGGCTCTGACGCCTCCGGGTGCGAAAAAACATCCCTCGCGCACTAAGAACCAGAGCAGGAACTCGCAAGCTCGAGTTGCAGTTCAAAGCCCTCCACCTGCGAGTGTGAAGGAGTCTTCCTCGCGCCCCAAGAACGAGGATGGACCAGAGACCCTGCAGCGTATGGCGCTTGTCGTGAAGATAGCCAAGCGCAACAAGCGTTCAGATCACTGTCATGAGCTGACTAAGCTCAGACATTTTATTCTGATTTTATATCTTTTTTTCCGAACACTTTCCTTTTTTGGTACAAATGTCCTATGGCGCTTAAACTTGTATCATGTGATGTATTTGTCTTTTCATTTGATATTGGTGATGCTTCCGGAACTTCCAGAATGTTGAGTCATGTCTCTTATCTCGCTTAGCATCGGTTGTACTCGGCTTTCCCACACTGATAGATGATGACGTGGCATGATTCCCTCATGTATATAAACCCAGAGGTCAAGCCGGTTAACGACAAGGCTTGACCTCCTCTCCACTAGGACTTGCCCAATTAAATCCTCTCACTTAAATCGCTACTCCTTGGGTTCCAAGACTTATCTAAGTCGAACCCCTTAACCTTTATAAACCTAATTGACCCAAGTGGGGACATTAGGTCAAGCCTTTCTAGCATCGGCCTTAAGCCCCTGCTCTTCCATCAAGTAGATAGAACGTACACGGGAAAACGGGCATAGTACAACAAACAAAGAGCTATACTTGATATAGACCAGTAGTTCCACGTTGCTATACGCTGTCAGTGAACCCAATCATTATCCTCTTTCGGGTCATAGCGGCTTTAGTCAGCTAAATACACCCTTACTCTGTTATACACTGTCGCTATCACGCCCGCCCAAGGCTGTTGATAACTGATAAGATCAGATAAGGAGTATATAAAGCAAAAGCTTAGCGTCTAGCACCCTTCACATCCAAATCAACATCTCGAGGAAGCCAGATCCTCTCAAGCAAAACTGGAAAGTGGTCGGAGCACCACCCAAGTTAACACTCTCATCCATCAAAAACCCCATCGACCTGTCATTTCCATCAGTACGCACTAAAAAGGAACTAATTAGTAACTAACTAATTAACCTTAAAAGTGTTCCCCGCATTTTTTAGCCTCTGCGAAGCAGTCTTTAGACTAAAGGACTTCGTACTTGATCTAGACACCAAAGTCGACGAATTAAACAGTCGAATTGAAGTGTTAGAAGAAGATCAAGTTGAACAAGCAGAGGATTTAAGGGTCGAACATACCAGAAACGACGAAAACCACAATCAACTCGAAGCCGATTATCAATCCCTCCATTCAAGGCTCGAGTTCATCGAAATTGACCTTGACAATACAAACAAGCAACAAGCCAATCAAGATCGTGTCCAAAGCATAAATCTAGCGGACACTAATATCGAAGTCGAGCGATTGCAAGAACAAACCCGTGTCCTGATCGAAAACTGCGACCAACTTATAAAAATCCAAGAGAAACACACTCGAAAGGTCGAAAATCTCATCAGCAACAACAAACGTCAGTGGCGTACTATCGAAACCCTTAAAGACAAAATCAAGGGCAAATACTGTCATCAAGCAGCAGAAGTGCGTATTCCTATTAATCAGGATTACCGCCTTCTAAATCACCTTAATACTATCGCACCCAACCCTTTTCAGTGGGACCAAGACCTCCACTCACACAGGAACAACACAGGGAACAACTTAGACTAGAGTCCCTAAAACTCTTTATTGAAGACGTTCATCGTAACTACATATACGAACAGTACGACAAACTAGGAGTAATCAACGCGTTGTTCTCGGAAGACGAAAATCTTGAATTGATATTTTTGAGAAGTTTGCGCGTCATTAAAGACAGACGGGTTCGAAGAAGAATCCGTGATATTTTGTACGGTCTGGGATCCCAATAAATCTACCTGTTCTCCCCGCTCCGATATGTCAAGAGCCCCATCACCTAGTCAAGGGGGATTTACCCAAATTTCAGCGACATCCGGACCCGAAGTAGTGGCACATGCAATCAATGCCTTAATAGACGAAGTGCGAAAAATTAACGGTCATATTAATGCCTTAAATGGTATCACCTCTACCCTAGAACAAGGGATCAACAATAACATTGCAGATATCCATGCAATTCAAAATCAAACTGCACAAATTGCACCCCTTCACCAATTAATGAATGCAGTGTCTCAGTCACTTGCAAACCTAGGAGCAACACCCTCTACCACCGTGTCAACAACCACCCCAGGATACAAACTCAAAATGCATCCCCCAGAAGAATTTTCTGGAGATGTAGATAAATTTGATGAGTTTAAGTCGCAATGTACCTTGTACATAAATCATACGTCGCCACAAGCAACCACAGAACAAAAAATCACTTATATCATGGGATATTGCAAGGGGCCTGCCTATGTATGGATGCAACCTGGTATTGATGTAGACACAGCAAGAAGGGGAGCAACAAATTGGCTACACGATATGGATGAATTCTGGAACGAAATGCAAGCTAGATTTGGCGATGTTCACAAGATCGACCAATATAGACAATTATACAAGAAATTGGTCCAGAAGAACTCTGTTCAAGATTATCTACGAGACTTCGTCACTTATTCATTGGTACTTGGGTACACTGATCAAGTACTTTGTGATGATTTCTATGACGGTCTTAAGGATGAAATCAAGATGGCCATGGTGTCGCAGAACTTTAAACCCCACGAAGCAACAAGGACATTCAACCAAGTTCGCGAAAGAGCCCTGGAAATTGACTCCACAATGAATGCTATTAATGCACCAAAGAAGTTGCAAAGCCCACAAACCACCACTTTGAAACAGAGTACTTCCAAAACAACCACAAGTACTCCAAACGCCTCACTAGGTCAAAGATTCAATGTAAACGATCGAGTCTTTATGTCAAAACCTACAGGGGGGGTGCAATACGGCAAAATTGCAAGCATTACCCGAAACCCCAAGGGCCGTCCAGTTCCACAGATCTCTTGGGATGATGGGACAAAAGGAAATGTCCCTTTTGGAGCAATTCAGAGAGACACCCGAACCAGTAACCTCAACGCTCCTACCATCCAAACACCCAAACCGTCCACTCCTGCTAAAGACCCTAATGCAATGGATCTTGATGGCAAAGGAAAAGGACCAATGATTTGCTTCACCTGCGGCGGCAAGGGACACTCAGCAAGAGTCTGTCCCTCCAAGAACACAGCCTCAGGGTTTGAAGCTCAGATTGAAGAAATCTCCTCAGACATCAAATCGGGAAAAGACGTCACCAAGGCTTATTAAGGAGCCAAGTACTCGGTGATATATTAGCTAGTAATATGGATGAACTGGAAATCATGTCAATATCAAATGAAAACCAATTATACCTTGATTTCACTGCTCATCCACTAGCTATGGCTCCTAATTCTAAGTCAGTTAACAGATCGAAAAGATTCTCTGGACAAGCACTCCTTGACTGCGGCACAACCTCCTGTTTCATCAACCCTTCCCTAGCAAAAGAGGCAAACCTTCCCCTTTTCCAACACGAAAAACCAAAGACTCTGCGAGTTATAGACGGAAAAGAAGTCTCGTCTGGAAAAGTCACTCACTAAACCAAGTTTAAGCTTGTCATGGGAACACATTCCAGTGAAATAGAATGTCATGTCACAAACATTGGAAGACACCCTATCGTACTCGGGATGTCATGGCTCAAGAAACATAACCCACAAATTAATTGGAAAAATAGGACAATTGCATACACCAGCGAATTCTGCTCATAAAACTGCCTAGAAATCCCGTCTACACTCCAAATTGCAGCTGAAACTACATTACTGGAAGAATACAAAGTGTTCGCAGATGTATTCGACGAATCCAGATTAGAAGAACTCCCACCTCATAGGCCAACTGACACAATGCTCGACCTCCTACCAGAAGCTAAACTAAAGCACGGCCCTATTTACAAAACATCCCCAGCTGAAGACAAGGAAATGAAGAAAGTACTAGAAGCCCTGATCCGAAGAGGACACATTCAGATCTCTAAGTCCCCTTTGGCTTCCCCGGTTCTGTTTGTCAAAAAACCCCATCCAGAAGATCCAAGCAACCCAGAGTTACGCTTTTGTGTTGACTACAGATATGTGAATTCACTATGCAAATTCAACGCAAGTGGAATACCACTACTGGACCAATGGTTAAGGGCCCTGGAAGGATTTGTCATTGGCACCACTCTAGACTTGGCACAGGGATTCCATCAAACCCAAATAGCAGCAGGCCATGAATGGAAGACGGCATTCAAAACTCAATACGGGATGTACAAATGGAAAGTCATGCCCTTTGGTCTCAAAAACACTCCATCAAGTTTCCAGTCCCTGATGAATTCTATATTCAGAGACATTATGGGGGTTTTTGTACTCGTATACATTGATGATATCTTTGTTTTTTCCAAACAAGTCGAAGATCATCCAGGACACGTGAAAGAGGTGCTAAGAAGACTAAGGGAACACAAGCTGGTGGCAAAATTGAGAAAATGCAAGTTCCACGAAACCAAACTGGACTGGGTGGGATTGGTCATTTCCAATAAAGGAATCGAAACAGACCAGGAAAAGGTCACGGCGGCTATGAATTGGAAGGCTCCCAAGAATGTCAAACAAGTTCAAGAGTTCCTAGGATTTGTCAATTTCTATCGAAGATTCATCCAAGACTTTGCTGGCAAAGCCAGACCTCTATATAACCTACTCAAGAAGGATCAAAAGTGGCAGTGGACAAGCAAAGAACAAGAGGCCATGAACGCACTAAAAGAGGCTCTTAAGGAGGCACCTGTAATGATGCAACCCGATCAGAAAAAGGAATTCTTCCTTGAGACAGATGCGTCGGGATTTGCCACAGGAGCAGTTTTGTCACAGAAGGATGAAGAAGGAAAATTACACCCTGTAGCTTTTCTTTCCAAATCACTAAATCCGGCTGAACGAAACTACGACATTTTTGACAAAGAACTATTGGCAATCATTAGAGCCTTCAAAGAATGGCGGCACTTACTCCAAGGCACAGAAAAGGCCATTCAAGTGATAACAGATCACAAAAATTTGGAATACTTCTCATTGTCCAAACAATTGAACCAATGCCAGATCCGCTGGATGAATTTCTTGGTGGACTTCAACTTCCAAATCTTGTACAGGCCAGGAAGTCAAAACAAAAAAGCAGACATTCTCTCGAGGCGATATGACCTAGAACCTTTGGGGGGGGTAGAGAACCAAGTTCTCCTCAAACCAGACATTTTTATTTCGGCTATTACCCCTGACCAGGAGATTAACGATCTAATCAGAGAAGCAATCCTCAAAGATCCCAGATTAGAGGAAGCCCACAATAAGCTGAGAAACGGAGAAAAAGTCAAAGATTGGGAATACAGAGAAGGACTCCTAATGTTCAAAGGAAAGATCTTTGTCCCCAAAGATGAAACCGTCAGAAACCTGATATTGGAATTGCGCCATGACAATATTACAGCTGGGCATCCCGGGCAAACAAGAACATTGGAATTGGTCTCAAGAACTTACTACTGGCCAACCATGAAGAAATTTGTCAACTCCTATGTGTCACACTGCGAAACATGCATTCAAGTTAAACCATTGAACCAACTCCCCACAGGATTACTGCGTCCTTTACATATTCCTGAGAGACCTTGGGAAGAGATCGCCTATGACATGATTGTAGGGCTCCCAGAATCAGAAGGATATGACGCAATCTTAACAGTAGTAGATTGGTTCTCCAAGATGGCGCACTATCTCCCTTGCAAATCAACGGCCACAGCAGTAGACATAGCCAACATCTTTGTTGCAAACATTTGGAAACTTCACGGTACTCCAAAAGCAACAGTCTCGGATAGAGGATCCACTTTCAACTCAAAGTTCATTAGGCATCTGTACAAACGGTTGGATGTAAAACCTACCTTCAGCACAGCATACCATCCAAGGACAGACGGACAGTCAGAACGGGCAAACCAAGTTGTTGAAATCTTCATCAGGGCTTTTGTCAACCATAGGCAAAACGACTGGGTGGCCCTGCTCCCTATGGCAGAATTTGCTTATAACAATGGGATCCAAGCATCCACTGGCAAAACCCCTTTCCAAATCTGCCAGGGTTTCAACCCTAGAATGAACATCGGGGAAGAATCAGACTATACTGTTCCTGAAGCTGATGCCCATGCGGAATTCCTGTTAAAAGGATACGACAAAGTCAAAGCTGCCCTCATCCTAGCAAATCAGTCCTATAAACACTACTTTGATAAAGGAGCAAAAGAACCAGAAGAGATAAACCCAGGAGATAAAGTCTGGCTCAATCATCAGAACATTTCCACAGACAGACCCTCAGTAAAACTCTCCCACAAAGTTTTAGGCCCTTACAAAGTAATGGAAAAAGTAGGGACTCATGCCTTTAGACTGGAGTTACCAAAGTCGATAAAAATTCATCCTGTCTTCCATGTCATGTTGCTCAAAAAATTCCACTCTGATCCCCACGGCCGCGAACCTGCTCAACCACCCCCTATTGTCACACAAGATGGAGAAGAAGAATGGGAAGTTGAAGAAATCCTTAATTCCAAGAAAATCCGCCGCCAACTCCACTATTACGTTAAGTGGAAAGGGTACTCTCATGCAGACAACTCTTGGCAGTTAAAGGAAGATCTCAAGAACGCTCCGGAACTGGTTGATAAATTTCACAAACTCCATCCCACCGCGCCAGGCCCTTAGGAGGGGGTAATGTCATGAGCTGACTAAGCTCAGACATTTTATTCTGATTTTATATCTTTTTTTCCGAACACTTTCCTTTTTTGGTACAAATGTCCTATGGCGCTTAAACTTGTATCATGTGATGTATTTGTCTTTTCATTTGATATTGGTGATGCTTCCGGAACTTCCAGAATGTTGAGTCATGTCTCTTATCTCGCTTAGCATCGGTTGTACTCGGCTTTCCCACACTGATAGATGATGACGTGGCATGATTCCCTCATGTATATAAACCCAGAGGTCAAGCCGGTTAACGACAAGGCTTGACCTCCTCTCCACTAGGACTTGCCCAATTAAATCCTCTCACTTAAATCGCTACTCCTTGGGTTCCAAGACTTATCTAAGTCGAACCCCTTAACCTTTATATACCTAATTGACCCAAGTCGGGACAATCACACCAAATATCCCTATGCCGCCTTGCAAACGATTTGGGAGGGGGGCAAACACACGCCATCCAACAAGAGCGGGAGCGCCCAGGAGGATCGTTACAAAGGCGTAAGTCTTGTTCATTCTTCATCGCTCAAGTATGTTTACATTGTTTTATTATGATAGATTACCACGCTAGGGTCAATTGAACTAGATGAACCTGTCCCGCATACCTCCTCGTCGTTGTCGTTGCGCGGAGCAAAGGGACGGGCACAACCTTTGATGGGTCAAACACCTGCCGTAGTCCCACGCCACTCTACTCCCGCCGGTTCCTACTGCGCCCCCTTGAAGTCCTACCGAGACTCGCCAGTCCCGATGAGCGCAGTAACGCGTGTGCGCGTCGCGTCTGTTGCGTCGGCCCTAAGTTCCCGATCGAGCTCCCCTTACGAGCGGTCTGACGGCGATTTTGCGTCGGATTTTGATGGGAACTTTGTTGACAAGATCCAGGATTCAGCGACGTCCCAGGTATGTTACCTTGTATTGTGTATAACCCTCTTATAACCAGTCGATTTCTCAGTCACTCGTCGTGTCGGGCCGCAAACCTCGAAGGCTGGATTACGATGGCGTCATGCTGGAAATTGTTGACGCGACGTACAAAGTCGTCCTTGCCCACCTGGTCACCGAAGGGTTCTTCAAGAATTTCAAGGCAATTGACGAGCTAAGCACGATATACTGGAAGCAAGCCGCACGGGAAATTGGCGTCTCACCTGACGATTCCATATACCGAGTCAATAATAATCATTGGCAATTAGTAAGTAACAGGCCTAATGTACGCTTCCGGAACTGACCGGAAACAATCCTCGAACATAGATACGCCAACGCATTCAGAGTTACCAAGGTTGCCTGAAGGACACGATCGTCGGCACACTCAAGGATTCGTATGGACTGCTGGACAAGAGTGCAAAGGAGGTGAAAGCAGTGGTTGCTGGGTTATTGCCTCACGGCTTCCACACAAAGGTACAATGATTTACAATCTGTTTGCTCTTACTGACCGTGTGCGATCCTTGAAGCCCAACTCGCCGCCAGGCAAGGGGCAGTACCAGCACGACCACGTTATGAAGGCAATAAACGCGGCCTTCTTCGACGTGAAGCAGAAAAGTACCCCCATCGGCGTACTTCACATGGAGCTGTTTGGCGGGGAGGACGGAATGCCGCTGCCGGCCATGGCCCTAGCCTGCGCCTTTGTAAGTGCAACACGCTTATTGGATTTATTCTGACATACTTCTACCACAGAGCAAGTGGGGTCTCGAGCTGTATACAACCAGGGTGAAGGTCAATACCAAGATGCACGCGAAGGATGTGGAGAAGTACTTCAACAAGCACCTCCACACCCTCCAGCAATTTGAAACAATTAACGGGGCACTCATGGAAGTAATGCGTAAACAATGGTATATCTCCGCACGGTAAGTAATTCAACTTCGTACTTGTGTTATTTCATCTTATTACTGCGTACAGGAAACACGCTAAGGTTCTGGCTCCGACGCCCAGAAAAACACTGGGTGCCTCAGACCAGTCGGTGCCACTCATCCTCCCGGACCAACCTAGCGAGCAAGACCGCCGGGCTGTGGTTGGGGCTTTGAAGCAGTTCACTCGCAACTTGCGAGTCAATGCACCACCCGCCTCCGACGAGTCTGGTGGCTTTGACGAGTTTCCTGGCTCTGACCCCGACGTCGCTTTCGACGAGGAGAGCAAGCCCCGAGTCCCCCACAAGCCTCGTCCCAAGCCTCGCTGACCTCCCCCCGAACACGATGTTGATGAGGACGGCGAACCACACGTCCCCCACAAGCCTCGCCCCAAGCCTCGCCGACCTTCCCCTGACCGCGATGTGGACGAGGACAACGAGCGACATGATCTGCCTCGCCCCAAGCCTTGCAAGACCTCCGACAACAACAAACTCCCCGCCGGCGAGGACGATAGTGAGAGCTGTGATGAGGGTGGGAACCAGACGGCAGACAAGGAGGAGGACGATAAGGAGGAGGGCAAGAAGCGCGGGAAGGGAAAGGGCAATGGTTGGGACGGGGCCTATGGTCGGAGCAAGGCCAGGAAGGGGACACGGGGAGCGGGGAAGGATGGCGAGGACGAGGGTGAGGAGACTGAGGATGAGGAGAAGGAGGAAGAGCAGGACGAGGAGGACAAGTCCGAGACCCACCAGCAAGCCAAAGCGAAGGCGAGACGAACACCGGTGGATCCTGAAGGTTTGCGTACCAGCCCCCAATCCCGCCCGACTCGATCCCCCGAGCGCGAGAGTCGTTCGCAAGCTTCGACATCCAAGCCGTCAAAGTCCAAGCCGTCGACATCCAAGCCGAAATCTTTGGCATCGAAGCCGAGTCTCAGTCGAGCCGTCAAATCATCCAGCGCCTCCCCCACCAAATCCCCCTGCATCAAGCAGTTGACGGCAAAGAAGCGACAACATGGCGACGGGGAAGATGATGGCGAGGATTACGGTGAGCAGGGCGATGTGCCGACCAAACGGCCAAAGAAGTGGGCTATGCATGTGTAACACTGTCTTCGTTTTCGCTTCTATCCTACGTGCGAGCTTGTGTCGTTGATAATATATCTATCTTTTGATCTAATTGCACCGGATGCGTGCACGCATGCAAAGGAGCCGTGAGCGTATGTAAGCATACTATTTGCAAACAGTATGTGTGGGTCAGCATAAATATGAGTCAGCAAAGTGTGTCTACAGTAGATATTCTCCTTTGACTGACAGAGCAAGGTAGCTTAAGTCGTAGAACAGCAGTGGATCTATGGTAGATCTACGGTAGATCTAACGTAGACTAAGTGTGTTGGGGTAGATGGGGTTGTCTCCCTATCTACAGGTGTCTATTTCCGCTCTTGTAGATCTACGGGAGAAGTCTGGTTTTCTCTGATGATCCTCTCAAGCAAAACTGGAAAGTGGTCAGAGCACCACCCAAGTTAACACTCTCATCCATCAAGAACCACATCAACTTGTCGTTTCCATCAGTACGCATTAAAAAGGAACTAATTAGTAACTAACTAATTAACCTTAAAAGTGTTCCCCGCATTTTTTAGCCTCTGCGAAGCAGTCTTTAGACTAAAAGATTTCGTACTTGATCTAGACACCAAAGTCAACAAATTAAACAGTCGAATTGAAGTACTAGAAGAAGATCAAGTTGAACAAGCAGAGGATTTAAGGGTCGAACGTACCAAAAACAACGAAAACCACCATCAACTCGAAGCCAATTATCAAGCTCTTCATTCAAGGCTTGAGTTCATCAAAATAAACCTCGACAACACAAACAAGCAACAAGCCAATCAAGATCGTGTCCAAAGCATAAATCTAGCTGACACCAATATCGAAGTCGAGCGCTTGCAAGAACAAACCTGCGTCTTGATTGAAAATTGCGACCAACTTATTAAAATCCAAGAAAAACACACTCGAAAGGTCAAAAACCTCATCAACAACAACAAACGTCAGTGGCGTACTATCGAAACCCTTAAAGACAAAATCAAGGGCAAATACTGTCATCTTGCAGCAGAAGTGCGTATTCCTATGAACCAGGATTACCGCCTTCTAAATCACCTTAATACCATTGCACCCAACCCTTTTCAGTGGGACCAAGACCTCAACTCACACAGGAACAACACAGGGAACAGCTTAGACTAGAGTCCCTAAAACTCTTTATTGAAGATGTTCATTGCAACTACATATACAAACAGTACGACAAACTAGGAGTAATCAACGCGTTGTTCTTGGAAGACAAAAATCTTGAATTGGTATTTTTGAGGAGTTTGCGCATCATTAAAGACAGAAGGGTTTGAAGAAGAATCCGTGATATTTTGTATGGCCTTGGATCCCAATAAATCTACCTTTTTCCCCACTCCAATATGTCGAGAGCCCCATCACCTAGTCAAGGGGGATTTACCCAAATTTCAGCAACATCTGGACCCGATGTAGTTGCACATGCAATCAATGCCTTAATAGACAAAGTGCGAAAAATTAACGGTCATATTAATGCCTTAAATGGTATCACCTCTACCCTAGAACAGGGAATTGACAATAACGTTGCAGATATCCTTGCAGTTCAAAATCAAACTGCACAAATTGCACCCCTTCACCAATTAATGAATGCAGTGTCTCAGTCACTTGCAAACCTGGGTGCAACACCCTCCACCACTGCGTCAACAACCACCCCAGGATACAAACTCAAAATGCATCCCCCAGAAGAATTTTCTGGAGATGTAGACAAATTTGATGAGTTTAAGTCGCAATGTACTTTGTACATAAATCATACATCCCCACAAGCAACCACAGAACAAAAAATCACTTATATCATGGGTTATTGCAAGGGGCCTGCCTATGTATGGATGCAACCTGGAATTGATTTAGACACGGCAAGAAGGGGAGCAACAAATTGGCTACACGACATGGATGAGTTCTGGAATGAAATGCAAGCTAGGTTTGGCAATGTTCACAAGATCAACTGATATAGACAACTATACAAGAAATTGACCCAGAAGAACTCTGTCCAAGATTATCTACGAGACTTTGTTACTTATTCATTGGTACTCGGATACACTGATCGAGTACTTTGTGATGATTTCTACGACGGTCTTAAAGATGAAATCAAGATGGCCATGGTGTCACAGAACTTTAAACCCCATGAAGCAACAAGGACATTCAACCAAGTTCGCGAAAGAGCCCTGGAAATTGACTCCACAATGAATGCCATTAATGCACCAAAGAAATTGCAAAGCCCACAAACCAGCACTTCGAAACAAACTACTTCCAAGACAACCACAAGCACTCCAAACACCTCACTGGGTCAAAGATTCAATGTAAACAATCGTGTCTTTATGTCAAAACCTACAGGGGGGGTGCAATACGGCAAAATCTCAAGCATTACCAGAAACGCCAAGGGCCATTCAGTTCCACAGATCTCCTGGGACAATGGGACAAAAGGAAATGTCCCTTTTGGAGCGATTCAAAAAGACACCCGAACCAGTACCTTCAACGCTCCTATCATTCAAACACTCAAATTGTCCACTCCTGCTAAAGACCCTAATGCAATGGATCTTGATGGAAAAGGAAAGGGACCAATGATTTGCTTCACCTGTGGCAGCAAGGGACACTCAGCAAGAGTCTGTCCTTCCAAGAACACAGCCTCAGGGTTTGAAGCTCAGATTGAAGAAATCTCTTCAGACATTGAATCGGGAAAAGACGTCACCAAGGCTTATTAAGGAGCCAAGTACTTGGTGATATATTAGCTAGTAATATGGATGAACTAGAAATCATGTCAATATCAAATGAAAACCAATTATACCTTGATTTCACTGCTCATCCACTAGCTATGGCTCCTGATTCTAAGTCAATTAACAGATCAAAAAAATTCTCTGGACAAGCACTCCTTGATTGCGGCACAACCTCCTGCTTCATCAACCCTTCCCTAGCAAAAGGGGCAAACCTTCCCCTTTTCCAACACGAAAAACCAAAGACTCTGCAAGTTATAGACGGGCGAGAAGTTTTGTCTGGAAAAGTCACCCACTATACCAAATTTAAACTTGTCATGGGAACACATTCCAGCAAAATAGAATGTCATGTCACAAACATTGGAAGACACCCTATCGTACTCGGGATGTCATGGCTCAAGAAACATAACCCACAAGTTAATTGGAAAAATAGGACAATTGCATACACAAGCGAATTCTGCTCAAAAAACTGCCTAGAAATCCCATCTACACTCCAAATTGCAGCCGAAACTACATTACCAGAGGAATACAAAGAGTTTGCAGATGTATTCGACGAGTCCAGATTAGAAGAACTCCCACCTCACAGGCCAACTGACATTACACTTGACCTCCTGCCAGAAGCTAAACTAAAGCACGGCCCTATTTACAAAACATCCCCAGCTGAAGACAAAGAAATGAAGAAAGTACTAGAAACCCTTATCCAAAGAGGACACATTCAGATTTCTAAGTCTCCTTTGGCTTCCCCGGTTCTATTTGTCAAAAAACCACATCCAGAAGATCCAAACAACCCAGAGTTACGCTTTTGCGTTGACTACAGATATGTGAATTCGCTATGCAAATTCAACACAAGTGGAATACCTCTACTGGACCAATGGTTAAGGGCCCTGGAAGGATTTGTCATTGGCCCCACTCTAGACTTGGCACAGGGATTCCATCAAACCCAAATAGCAGCAGGCCATGAATGGAAGACGGCATTCAAAACTCAATACGGGATGTACAAATGGAAAGTCATGCCCTTTGGTCTCAAAAACGCTCCATCAAGCTTCCAGTCCCTAATGAACTCTATATTCAGGGACATTATGGGGGTTTTTCGTACTTGTATACATTGATGATATCTTTGTTTTTTCCAAACGAGTCAAAGATCATCCAGGACACGTGAAAGAGGTGCTAAGAAGACTAAGGGAACACAAGTTGATTGCAAAATTGAGGAAATGCAAGTTCCACCAAACCAAACTGGACTGGGTAGGATTGGTCATTTCCAATAAAGGAATCGAAACGGATCAGGAAAAGGTCACGGCGGCTATGAATTGGAAAGCACCCAAGAATCTCAAACAAGTTCAAGAGTTCCTAGGATTTGTCAATTTCTATCAAAGATTCATTCAAGACTTCGCTGGCAAAGCCAGACCTCTATATAACCTACTTAAGAAGGATCAAAAGTGGCAGTGGACAAGCAAAGAACAAGAGGCCATGAATGCACTAAAAGAAGCTCTTAAGGTGGCACCTGTAATGATGCAGCCTGATCAAAATAAGGAATTTTTCCTTGAGACAGATGCATCGGGATTTGCCACAGGAGCAGTTTTATCTCAGAAGGATGAAGAAGGGAATTACACCCTGTAGCTTTTCTTTCTAAATCACTAAATCCGGCTGAACAAAACTACGACATTTTCGACAAAGAACTATTGGCAATCATTAGAGCCTTCAAAGAATGGTGGCACTTACTTCAAGGCACAGAAAAAGCCATTCAAGTCATAACAGATCACAAAAATTTGGAATACTTCTCATCATCCAAACAATTGAACCAATGCCAAATCCGCTGGATGAATTTCTTGGTGGACTTCAACTTCCAAATCTTGTACAGGCCAGGAAACCAAAACAAAAAAGCAGACATTCTCTTGAGGCGATATGACCTAGAACCTTTGGGGGGGGTAGAGAACCAGGTTCTCCTCAAACCAGACATTTTTATTTTGGCTATTACCCCTGACCAGGAAATTAACGATCTAATCAGAGAAGCAATCCTCGAAGATCCCAGATTAGAGGAAGCCCACAATAAGCTGAGAAACGGAGAAAAAGTCAAAGATTGGGAATACAGAGAAGGACTCCTAATGTTCAAAGGAAAGATCTTTGTCCCCAAGGATGAAACCGTCAGAAACCTGATATTGGAATCGCGCCATGACAATATTACAGCTGGGCATCCTGGACAAGCAAGAACATTGGAATTGGTCTCAAGAACTTACTACTGGCCAACCATGAAGAAATTTGTCAACTCTTATGTGTCACACTGCGAAACATGCATTCAAGTTAAACCATCAAACCAACTCCCCACAGGACTACTGCGTCCTTTACATATTCCTGAGAGACCTTGGGAAGAGATCTCCTACGACATGATTGTAGGGCTCCCAGAATCAGAAGGATATGACGCAATCTTGACAGTAGTAGATTGGTTCTCCAAGATGGCACACTATCTCCCTTGCAAATCAACGGCCACAGCAGTAGACATAGCCAATAGCTTTGTTGCAAACATTTGGAAACTTCACGGCACCCCAAAAGCAACAGTCTCAGATAGAGGATCCACTTTCAACTCAAAGTTCATTAGACATCTGTACAAACAGTTGGACGTAAAACCTACCTTGAGCACAGCCTACCATCCAAGGACAGACGGACAGTCAGAACGAGCAAACCAAGTCGTTGAAATCTTTATCAGGGCTTTTGTCAACCATAGGCAAAACGACTGGGTGGCCCTGCTCCCTATGGCAGAATTTGCTTACAACAATGGAATCCAAGCATCCACTGGCAAAACCCCTTTCCAAATCTGCCAGGGTTTCAACCCTAGAATGAACATTGGGGAAGAATCAGACTATACTGTTCCTGAAGCTGATGCCCATGCGGAATTCCTGTTGAAAGGATACAACAAAGTCAAAGCCGCCCTCATTCTAGCAAATCAGTCCTATAAACACTACTTTGATAAAGGAGCCAAAGAACCAGAAGAGATAAACCCGGGGGATAAAGTCTGGCTTAATCATCAGAACATTTCCACAGACAGACCTTCAGTAAAACTCTCCCACAAAGTTTTAGGCCCTTACAAAGTAATGGAAAAAGTAGGGACTCATGCCTTTAGACTGGAATTACCAAAATCAATGAAGATTCATCCTGTCTTCCATGTCATGCTGCTCAAGAAATACCACTCTGATCCCCACAGCCGCGAACCCGCTCAACCACCCCCTATTGTCACACAAGAAGGAGAAGAAGAGTGGGAAGTCAAAGAGATCCTTAATTCCAAGAAAATCCACCGTCAACTCCACTATTACGTCAAGTGGAAAGGATACTCTCATGCAGACAACTCTTGGCAATCAAAGGAAGATCTCAAGAACGCTCCTGAACTGGTTGATAAATTTCACAAACTCCACCCCACCGCGCCAGGCCCTTAGGAGGGGGTAATGTCATGAGCTGACTAAGCTCAGACATTTTATTCTGATTTTATATCTTTTTTTCCGAACACTTTCCTTTTTTGGTACAAATGTCCTCTGGCGCTTAACTTGTATCATGTGATGTATTTGTCTTTTCATTTGATATTGGTGATGCTTCCAGAATGCTGAGTCATATCTCTTATCTCGCTCATCATCAGTTGTACTTGGCTTTCCCACACTGATAGATGAAGACGTGGCCTTGATCCCTCATGTATATAAACCCAGAGGTCAAGCCGGTTAACGACAAGGCTTGACCTCCTCTCCACTAGGACTTGTTCAATCAAATCCTCTCACTATCACTACTCCTTGGGTTCTAAGACTTGTCTAAGTCGAACCCCTTAACCTTTATACACCTAATTGACCCAAGTCGGGACACTTAGCCATATGCCCCTTTTTGTCGTGAGCCAGCTCACTCCATTGGACTCGCCCTGTGTCTCATCCGCCTGTCCTCCCTTTTGTGTTAAGTTCCCGTTTCTGTTTGCCGCGTTGCCACCTTCTTGTGGTTATGCTGTTACATTGTGTAACGCGGCTGTGCTTTGTACGAGTCATGTCTGTTCATACAGCATGACTCACATGGACACTCCTGACTGGTAGACTGTGTGACTCATGTGGCTGCGCTCTGTATGACTCGGCCGCTTCTTTGTTATATATAGAGGACCAACAAGCCTGGCAACCCCAGCTTGTTTTGTCTCGTCAAACATCCCCTCTGAGTGACACTTAGAACCACCCCTACCCTCAAGAGCCTACAGACGCTTAAGTGTGTTGCGGTTCAAGAGGTCTCTTAGGTCTTAGTGCCGTCCACTCTCCATCGCGGCTTGTCTCATAAGCCACCAAAAGGAAGCTTACGACATTACAAAACAAGCTCAACAAACATACAAGCATGTCTATTCAAGAAGACGGAGGGTCACGTCCCTCATCCACTAGATCAACACGAAGAGGACCCAGTCGGGCAGCAAGGCCTACTGGATCATTAAATGAGCAAGACATCGCACAAACTCAAGCGGGAGGTCCTGCTCAAGCACGTTCTCAGAGCCAATCTTCAATACCAGGAGCTTTCGACACCTCTGACATGACAATAGTACAAGAAGAAGAACCCACCATCACGAATAGAGAACCAGGAGATCTCACAAATGACCCCACTCCAGCTGTGATCCGCATTTCAACTGGAAGTCCAGGGCCATCACGTCCCTTGTGGCCACTAGGGAATAGGAGGCAGTTCTTTTCTCCCCAGCCCGAGACTCATGGGGGCGTGTTGCTTGTCCCCATTAGACCTCCTCCTACACCACACATTCCCAATGTACCTACAGTCCCTCAAATTGGAGGAACCATCACCAACGCAGGACCAATCCCAATGGCTTCCCAACCAGTCACACCAGCGATTCCAGCACCACCCTATGTCCCACAGGGTTACTCCGGGCAGTCGGCCCCGGTACCACAAGGCGCCGGTGATCCGGGAAGCTCAAGCTCAAGTTCCAGCGCCAGCGGCAGGACTGTAATCAGTAATTTAGACGACCTGGACGACCTCCTAGAAGGAAGACACAACGCCACCCTTAGGGTTATAGACGGAATGAGGGTCACCATGGATCGAAGGCTTAGTGGCCTAGAACAAGCCACACAAGTCCTAGCAAACAACCAACAAATCTTTAACGACTCCATCAACACCCTACAAGGCACCCTAACAGACATTCTGAACTCGGCAAGAAATGGCGAACATAATTCCTTTCTAGTCGGACAAGACGTGACACGCCTTCGAAATGAGGTTGCCAACACTCAAGGACTAGTGAACAATGTACGCGAAGAACTCAACACTACAAGACAAGGGCAACTTGAATGGAACGAAGCAGTAACTCAAGGACTGGAAAACTTATGACAAGAGGGAACTTCCTTCACTACCAAAATCATGGAGGTTCAAGAAGCTATCAACAATATGCGAGAAGAAATCGACGAAACTTCCCTGCACGGGATCCCATCTAGGCGATCAAATTCTCCACCACACCCTGACGCGGAATCCACCAGGATCGACAAATTAGAATTAAGAATCCAACGGCTGACTGAGAACCCTAACGTCGGTAGCAGTCCACAACGCCCCAAAGTAACTCGCCCAGAAGCCTTCGATGGAAAGAAAGGGGAAGGTGCTGAAATGTTCATCACACAAATGGAAAGCTACTTCGTGCGACTAGGCGATCAATATGCTTCCAATGAAGAAAGAATTCACGAAGCCCTAGCAAATTTCAAATCCGAGAACAAAGCTGCCACTCACTGGGCACAAGTTCTCCTATGATCGCTCAACCAAAGGGAAAATAACCAAAACCTTGCCTCATGGGAAAGTTTCAAGGCACACTTCATGGAACAGTTCAGCGACCCAAACAAAAAATCTAAAGCCGAAGCAGATATCCGAAAATGCAAGCAGAACAACTCTGTAGCAAACTATGCTTCGGAATTCCGATATCTTCTGGTAGACGTAAACTGGGGACAAGAAGCTCTGATCAACCAGTTCAAGGAAGGATTAAAATCAGAAGTCAAGACTGAACTAGCTCGCTTTGAACTGACCCTGATCAATGAAGATGGGACAGAACGAGAACTTTCCCTTGACCGGTGGATCTCAATCGCAATCTCTATTGACCAGAAGTTGCAACAAATCAAGACCTCGACAGGGAAAAAGGCCGCCCAACCGACCGCTAGTGGACAATCCTCTACAAAATGGCTGCCTGACGAAATATACAAAGCGAGGATAGCAACCAACCGCTGCCTGAAGTGCAGACAGGAAGGACACCGTTCATTCAAATGCCCATCCAAGGAATGGATAACGACGGAACCTAGTGTTAAAGGAAGAGAGGCAACAATCGTAGAAGACTCGGGAAAAGAAGGGGTCTCCCTCTAACTGTGTGTGGAGAGACCAAGAAACCGGCAACGGAAGCAATGTACTTTAGAGCAACAAATGAATCTGCCATTGTTTACGCAAACGTTACCGGAATCACAGAACCTATCCCAACCCTCATCGATTCTGGAGCATCAAAAAACTTCCTGGACATTTCGTGGGCTCGGTCCAACAACATTCCACTCATAGAACTCTCCACTCCCAGAAGAGTAATTGGTATCCAGGGGAAAGAACTCTCTCACCAAATTCGTTTCAAAGCAAAGCTGGAAATGGAAGTGGAGGGGAGAACCTTCAAACAAATCTTCTTCGCTATGCCCACCGGAGAAACTAAACTTATCCTAGGATTGGAATGGTTAGAGGAATCAAACCCTGGCATCGATTGGAAAACAAAGCACATATCATGGCGAACGGAAGCCATTCAAGCAAGGACGGCCTCAATAGACGACCTGCCCGAAGAATTCAAGGAGTTTGCCGACGTCTTTAGCGAAGAAAAATTCAAGAGAATCCCAGATCACCGCCCATACGACTGTGCCATTGACTTCAAGGAAGGAGCTGAACTCCCGAAACCAGCCAGACCTATCCCACTCTCTCCAGCAGAGTCAATTGCACTGAGAGAATACTTGGATGAAGAAATGGCAACCGGGAAAATTCGGCCAAGCAAATCACCCATTGCATCACCTTGCTTCTTTGTCAAAAAGCCGATCGATCCCAAGAATCCAGGGGCAGTCCGGCAACTACGACTTGTTCAAGATCTTAGAGGAGTAAACGCCATTACGAAGGACGACAGATTCCCAATGCCCCTAATGGAAGACCTCTTGGATAAGATCAAGGACGCAAAGATTTTCTCCAAGATCGATTTACGCATGGGTTTCAACAATATCAGAATTAGGGAAGGCGACGAATGGAAGACAGCCTTCAGAACAAAAGAAGGACTATTTGAATATGTTGTCATGCCTTTTGGACTAAAAAACGCGCCCGCCATATTCCAAAGATATATGAACCACATCTTCCATGATCTCATCGACGTATGTGTCATAGTATATATCGACGACATCCTAGTTTTCTCTAAGAACAGAAGTCAACATACCGTGGATGTCAGGAAAGTGCTAAAAATCTTACTGGAAGAAAACCTTTTTGCAAAGCTTCCAAAATGCGAATTCTTTGTCACCAAATTGACATATACTGGACTTGGAATCAGCGATTCGGGCATCTCAATGGAGGAAGAAAAGGTCAAGGCAATAAAGGAGTGGAAGGAACCAAGAACACTCAAACAGGTCCAAGCATTCCTAGGATTCGCAAACTTCTACCGAAGATTTGTACCAAATTTCAGCCGATTAGCAAAACCCCTGACATCCTTAACAAGAAAGGAGAACAAATGGGAATGGGGAAGCGATCAGCAGGAAGCATTTGAAGCCCTAAAAACGGAAATCAGCAAGGAGCCCACACTACGCCATCCAAACCCGGACAAACCCTTCTTCTTGGAAACAGACGCAAGCGGAGTAGCAATGGGAGCAATCCTGTCGCAAAGGCAAGATGATGGCTACCTACACCCTATTGCGTTTCTTTCAAAATCTTTCAATGAAGCTCAACTCAACTATGACGTCCACGATAAGGAACTTATGGCGATCATAGAATCTTTAACACATTGGAGGCTTTACCTCGAAGGAACAAAGGAACCTATTACCATCTACACCGATCATAGGAACCTACAGTTTTGGAAGGAAGCAAGAACTTTCAACCGCCGACACGCAAGATGGCACCAATTGCTTGCTTCCTATAACTTTGACATCATATATCGGCCTGGAATCCTGTCATCTAAACCAGACCTATTGTCAAGACGGTCAGACCATGAAGACATTCCAACACCTGAACAAGTTATGATATCTGCCAAAAGGTTCAAGGGATTTATGGGACAAGTTGACACGAACATCATAGAAACTATCAAAGAGGCTCAGGAAACAGATGAAGAACTGGCACAAATCAAAGAAATCTGCAAGTCAAGGGAAACGTTACCAAAAGCCCTACAACACAGCACAAAAGACTATGATTTCAAGGAGGGACTATTATGGTTTAAGGGTAGAATCTACGTGCCGGAAGATAAGGAATCCAGACTAGCCGTCATGCAAGTTCATCACGACTCAAAAATCGCAGGACATCAAGGACAGGCTAGAACACTGGAACTAATATCAAGAAGATACTTCTGGCCAGGAATGAAGCAAAGCATAAACAGATACGTGGAATCATGCGAGACCTGCCAACAGACAAAGGGATCGAAATCAATAGTCCCGATCAAGCCTCTGGAGATCCCAAAAGGACCGTGGGAAGACATAGCGTTCGACTTCGTGGTGAAATTGCCAAAATCCAGAGGGTCAGATAGCATCTTAGTAGTGGTGGACCGATTCTCAAGAATGGCGCACTTCATACCCTGCAAAGAATCTCACACGGCAAGCGACCTTGCAAATCTCTTCATCACAAATGTTTGGAAATTGCACGGTTTTCCAAAAAGCACAATCTCAGACCGAGGGGCTACTTTCAATTCCAAACTTATGAAAGCCATTTATGAGAAGATTGGAACTAGCCTGGGTTTCAGTACTGCCTACCACCCCCAAACAGACGGAATAACGGAAAGGATCAACCAGTGGATGGAAGGCTGGCTGCGATCGTTTGTCAACTACCGGCAGGATGATTGGGCGGACTTGTTACCAATTGCGGAGTTCAGCTATAATCTACAGAAGCACCGCATAACAGGTAGTTCCCCTTTCGAAATTGTCTACGGGAGGGAACCACTGTGGAACATATCTGCAGAAGAATCAGCAGTTCCTGAGGCAAACAACATCACAGGAAAATGGCGTAAGATCCGCGACGAAGCAATTGCATCAATGGAAACCCAGAAACTTCCAGAAGAAGAACCAAAGAATGAGTACCAAGAAGGAGATCTAGTGTGGCTGCTGGGGAAGAACATTCAAACAAAAAGACCTTCAAAGAAACTGGACAACAAAAAGCACGGACCATTTGTTGTGAAGCGACAGATAGGGTCACACGCTTACGAACTTGATTTGCCGGCAACAATGAGGGTGCACCCTGTTTTCCACATTGATTTGCTCAGCCCTTACAAGGGAGACACTGAATTCAGCCGTAACCAACCCCAACCACCACCGATCATAACAGAAGAAGGAGAAGAAGAATACGAAGTAGAGAAGATTTTGGACTGGAAAGAGACAAAGGACGGTCTTTTTTACAGGGTCAGATGGAAGGGCTATGGAAGTGAAGAAGACACAGAACAAAGGGCGGAAGATTTTGGTCACCTTTCAAAGATCATCAAGGATCTTCTACGCTGACACCCCGAGGCTCCCACGCCATCTAACTACACTCCAGGGAAGATAAAAGGGAGAGGGGGCGAAACCAGTAGTATCACTTGCAAAACTTGCTACTACTCCAAGCTCCACTCCGCTCTCAACTCTCTAAATCTTTTCTGCTCTCCAAAATGCCTGCCGTCTCCCGCTCCACGATCGTCAACAACCTCACCCGTGTCCTGGACGGACCAGCGTTCGCGACGGCGCGAATCCTCGACGCCGGAGCCGCTCTCTACGTCTTCAAAAGGTCCCAGCAAAGCTCGGGAAGAATGCACTTTAGGGCCTCGGACGACGTTCTCCACTCAGACTTGGGTGAATTCCAGTGGGTTGGCAAAAAATGGCCGACGAAAATGCAACTCACAAGAAAAGACATTTTCGTCTGTCGAGGATGCGCGGCCTTCCAAGTATCAGAGGTGGTCCTACTATCCACCCACATGCTCGGAGTTGTCGAATGGGGACAAGAAGGGGCATACTCAAGCGAGTGGGTACCAGGGTATGACGGGAGGCAACCAACCTTGCGACCACGGTGGAACGACGCCTGGGACGCCAACTACGAAAGGGACCTGAGCGACTGGAAGCTGGAGAGGGGAAGGTACCAGAAGGAGAAATTCGAATGGGCGCCAAATTGGTGGAAGTGGGAGGAAGTGGACGTGTCAGCATGGAAGGAGACAGAGCCGGACGTGCGACAATGGGACAAGGAGTTTGTGGAGGCTCAGGGAAGGGTTTTGGACTGGTCCAAGGCGGACTGGACGAAGGAGGAGACTTGGGAAGAATGGGAGAAGTTCTCGGACGAACCGGGAAATACCACCTTCAACCCGATCGACCTTACCTTGGAGGACGAGGAGGGGTTGGAAGAATACATGCTGAAGAAGGAAAAGGACTGTGCAGTGCAGTAGGTCCGTTCAGGTCCCCCAAACGGACTCTAAGGGGGGAGTAATGTCGTGAGCCAGCTCACTCCATTGGACTCGCCCTGTGTCTCATCCGCCTGTCCTCCCTTTTGTGTTACGTTCCCGTTTCTGTTTGCCGCGTTGCCACCTTCTTGTGGTTATGCTGTTACATTGTGTAACGCGGCTGTGCTTTGTACGAGTCATGTCTGTTCATACAGCATGACTCACATGGACACTCCTGACTGGTAGACTGTGTGACTCATGTGGCTGCGCTCTGTATGACTCGGCCGCTTCTTTGTTATATATAGAGGACCAACAAGCCTGGCAACCCCAGCTTGTTTTGTCTCGTCAAACATCCCCTCTGAGTGACACTTAGAACCACCCCTACCCTCAAGAGCCTACAGACGCTTAAGTGTGTTGCGGTTCAAGAGGTCTCTTAGGTCTTAGTGCCGTCCACTCTCCATTGCGGCTTGTCTCATAAGCCACCAAAAGGAAGCTTACGACACTTTTTTGACAACGATAACAGGTGGTTTTGCTTGTGACCACTGCTACTTCCACCTTAGCCTGGCAAACATATGGTTTGATGAAACTAAAGGGGATTTCTGACGTTGTTCCATCAGCCCACTTGACTTTGGGGGTGAGGAAACCATGTTTATTCTTGCTAATTGACTTGGTCATGCCCTTCTTGCTGCCCCCAGGAGTCACTGTGTAGGTTGCCTCTCCCTTCTGGTATCTATGTGCTGTTGCGCTCGTGATTACCCCTTCTGGGTGCTGCTTGACGTTGCCCTATCTGGAACGTTAGTTCCCTTTTTCTCCATGTTCCTTGCAATGAGGGCGGCATCAATTTCTTGGGTCCTGGTAAACAGCTCCTGCAGTGTTGCATTGTGATAATTATAGGCTTGGGAGGTTAGCATATCCTTGATGTTGTCCTTGAGTCCCATGTAGAAGTTGTCTTTCAGGGTCTGCTTGTTGTAGTCTAGCAGTGCCAGCAGAATCCTGAATTGGGTGAGGTATTTGACCACTGTTCTGGTCTGGGAAAGTGCCTTGTACTTCTGTCTGTAGACCTCCACTTGCTCTATCTCGCCAAAAGCTAATTCCCACTCCTGCTGAAAGACATCTAGACTTGTGAAAATGGCTTGGGGTATGCCTGAATTGTGTAGGTCTTGGAAAGGGCAAATCCAGTCAATAGCAGGGCTGCATATGTCGTAAGCTTCTCTTGGTGGCTATGAGACCAGCCGCGATGGAGAGTGGACGGCACTAAGACCTTAGTGACCTCTTGAATCCGCAACACACTTAAGCGTCTGTAGGCTCTTGAGGGTAGGGGTGGTTCAAAGTGTCACTCAAAGGGGATGTTTGACAAGACAAAACAAGCTGGGTTTTACCAGGCTTGTTGGTCCTCTATATATATTCAAAAAGCGGTTGAGTCATACAGAGCGCAGCCACACAAGCCAAATGAGAAAGCCAGTCAGGAGTGTCCATGTGAGTCATGCTGTATAAACAGACATGACTCGTACAAAGCACAGCCGCGTTACACAATGTAACAGAAAACCACAAGAAGGTGGCAATGCGGCAAACGGAAACGGGAACGTAACGCAAAGAGGGAGACAGGCGGGCAAGACAACGGGCGAGTCTGATGGAGTGAGCTAGCTCACAACATTACTCCCCCCTAAGAGTCCGTTTGGGGGACCTGAATGGACCTACTGCACTGCACAGTCCTTTTCCTTCTTCAGCATATATTCCTCCAACCCCTCTTTGTCCTCCAAGGTCAGGTCGATGGGATTGAAAACGGTATTTCCCGGTTCGTCCGAGAACTTCTCCCATTCTTCCCAAGTCTCTTCCTTCGTCCAGTCTGCCTTGGACCAGTCCAAAACCCTCTCCTGGGTCTCCACAAACTCCTCATCCCACTGTCGCACATTGGGCTCTACCTCCTTCCATGCCGACACGTCAGTCTCCTCCCTCTTCCACCAGTAGGGTTCCCATTCAACCTTCTCCTTCTGGTATCTGCCCCTCTCCATCCTCCAGTTGCTCAGGTCCTTTTCGTAGTTGGCGTCCCAGGCATCGTTCCATCTAGGTCGGAGCATTGGCTGCCTTCCATCGTAACCTGGCACCCACTCGCTTGAGTACGCTCCTTCTTGTCCCCATTCAATCACTCTGAGCATGTGGGTGGAGAGGAGGACGACCTCCGAGACCTGGAATGCGGCGCACCCCCCACAGACAAATATGTCCTTCCATAGGAGCTGCATGCGTGTTGGCCATTTTTTCCCGACCCACTGGAATTCTCCCAGGTCTGAGTGGAGGATGTCGTCCGAGGCCCTGAAGTGCATTCTTCCAGAGCCTTGTTGTGACCTCTTGAAGACATAGAGGGCGGCTCCGGAGTCAAGGATCCTTGCTGTGGCAAAGGCAGGTCCTTCGAGGATGCGGGTGAGGTTGTTGGCAATGGTGGAGCGGGTGACGGCAGGCATTGTAGGGGGCAAAAAAGATTTAAAGCGTAGAGTTGGGAGTGTTTCTTGGAATAGTAGCAAGTTTTGCAAGTGACACTACTGGTTTCACCCCTTCTGCCTTTTATCTTCCCTGGAGCGTAGTTAGATGGCGTGGGAGCTTCAGGGTGTCGGCGTAGAAGGTCCTTGATGGTCTTTGAAAGGTGACCAAAATCTTCCGCCCTTTGTTCTGTGTCTTCTTCACTTCCATAACCCTTCCATCTGACCCTGTAAAAAAGACCGTCCTTTGTCTCCTTCCAGTCCAAAATCTTCTCTACTTCATATTCTTCTTCTCCTTTTCCTGTTATGATTGGCGGTGGTCGGGGTTGGTTTTGGCTGAATTCTGTGTCTTCTTTGTAAGGGCTGAGCAAGTCGATGTGGAAAACAGGGTGCACCCTCATTGTCGTCGGCAAAGTGAGTTCATAAGCATGTGACCCTATTTTTCGTTTCACAACAAACGGCCCGTGTTTTTTGTTATCTAGTTTTCTTGAGGGTCTTTTTGTTTGAATGTTCCTTCCCAATAGCCATACTAGATCTCCTTCCTTGAATTCGTTTCTTGGCTCTTCTTCTGGGAGCCTTTGGCTTTCCATTGACGCAATTGCTTTGTCGTGGATTTTACGCCATTTTTCTGTGATGTTGTTTGCTTCTGGAACCGCTGATTCTTCTGCTGAGACATTCCACAGTGGTTCCCTGCCGTAGACAATTTCGAAAGGGGAACTGCCTGTTACGCGGTGCTTCTGTAGATTATAGCTGAATTCTGCAATTGGTAACAAGTCCGCCCAATCATCCTGTCGGCAGTTGACAAACAATTGTAGCCAGCCTTCCATCCATTGATTTATTCTCTCCGTTATTCCATCAGTTTGGGGGTGGTAGGCAGTACTGAAACCTGGGCTAGTTCCAATTTTCTCATAAATGGCTTTCATAAGCTTGGAGTTGAAAGTAGTCCCTCTGTCTGAGATCGTGCTTTTTGGAAAGCCGTGTAGTTTCCAAACATTTGTGACGAAAAGGTTCGCAAGGTCGCTTGCCGTGTGAGATTCCTTGCAGGGTATGAAATGCGCCATTCTTGAGAATCGGTCCACCACTACTAAGATGCTATCTGCTCCTTTTGATTTTGGTAATTTCACCACGAAGTCAAACGCTATGTCTTCCCATGGTCCTTTTGGAATCTCTAGAGGCTTGATTGGAACTATTGATTTTGATCCCATCGTCCGTTGGCAAGTCTCACAGGATTCCACGTATCTGTTTATGCTTTGCTTCATTCCCGGCCAGAAGTATCTTCTCGATATTAATTCCAAAGTTCTAGCTTGTCCTTGATGACCCACGATTTTTGAGTCATGGTGAACTTGCATGATGGCCAGCCTGGATGCCTTATCTTCTGGCATGTAAATCCGTCCCTTGAACCATAATAGTCCCTCCTTGAAATCATAATCTTTTGCACTGTGTTGTAGGGTTTTTGGTAGCGTTTCCCTTGATTTGCAAATTTCTTTGATTTGTGCCAATCCTTCGTCCGTTTCTTGTGCTTCCTTGATAGTTTCTATGATATCTGTGTCTACTTGTCCCATACACCCCTTGAACCTTTCGACGGCTATCATGACTTGTTCAGGCGTGGGGGTATCTTCATGGTCTGATCGTCTAGACAATAGGTCCGGTTTAGACAACAGGATTCCAGGGCAGTATATGATGTCAAAGTTATAGGAAGCAAGCAATTGGTGCCATCTTGCATGTCGACGGTTGAAAGTTCTTGCTTCCTTCCAGAACTGTAGGTTCCTATGATCGGTGTAGATGGTGATAGGGTCCTTTGTTCCTTCGAGGTATAGTCTCCAATGTGTTAAAGATTCTATAATTGCCATAAGTTCCTTATCGTGGACGTCGTAGTTGAGTTGAGCCTCGTTGAAAGATTTTGAAAGAAAAGCAATAGGGTGTAGGTAGCCGTCATCTTGCCTTTGTGACAGGATTGCTCCCATTGCTACTCCACTTGCGTCTGTTTCCAAGAAGAAGGGTTTGTCAGGGTTCGGATGGTGTAGAGTCGGTTCCTTGCTGATTTCCGCTTTTAGGGCTTTAAATGCTTCCTGCTGATCGTTTCCCCATTCCCATTTGTTGTCCTTTTTTGTCAAGGTTGTCAGGGGTTTTGCTAATCGGCTGAAATTTGGCACGAATCTTGGGTAGAAATTTGCGAATCCTAGGAATGCTTGGACCTGCTTGACTGTTCTTGGTTCCTTCCATTCCTTTATTGCCTTGACCTTTTCTTCCTCCATTGAGATCCCAGAATTGCTGATCCCAAGTCCCGTATATGTCAATTTGGTGACAAAGAATTCGCATTTTGGAAGCTTTGTGAAAAGATTTTCCTCCAGCAAGATCTTTAGTACTCTTCTGACATCCACGGTATGTTGGCCTCTGTCCTTAGAGAAGACTAAGATGTCGTCAATGTATACAATGACACATACGTCGATAAGATCATGGAAAATGTGATTCATATATTGTTGGAAAATGGCGGGCGCGTTTTTTAGTCCAAAAGGCATGACAACGTATTCGAAGAGTCCTTCCTTTGTTCTGAAAGCTGTCTTCCATTCGTCGCCTTCTCTAATTCTGATATTGTTGAAACCCATGCGCAGATCAATCTTGGAGAAAATTTTTGCGTCCTTGATTTTATCCAGGAGGTCTTCCATTAGGGGCATTGGGAATCTGTCATCCTTTGTAATGGCGTTTACTCCTCTGAGGTCTTGAACAAGTCGTAGTTGGCAAACTGCCCCTGGATTTTTTGGATCGATTGGTTTTTTGACAAAGAAACAAGGTGATGCAATGGGTGATTTGCTTGGTCGAATCTTTCCCGCCGCAATTTCTTGATCCAGGTATTCTCTTAGTGCAATAGATTCTGCCGGAGAGAGTGGGATAGGTCTGGCTGGTTTTGGAAGTTCAGCTCCTTCCTTGAAGTCGATGGCGCAGTCGTATGGACGATGATCCGGGATTCTTTTGAATTTCTCTTCATTGAACACATCGGCAAATTCCTTGAATTCTTCCAGTAGGTCGTCTATTGAGGCCGTTCTTGCTTGGATGGGTTCTGGCCGCCATGATACGTGCTTTGTTTTCCAATTGATGACCGGGTTTGCTTCTTCTAACCATTCCAATCCTAGGATAAGTTTAGTTTCCCCAGTAGGCATAGCAAAGAAGACTTGTTTGAAGGTTCTTCCCTCCACGTTTAGTTCCAGCTTAGCTTTGAAACGAATTTGGTGAGAGAGTTCCTTCCCCTGGATACCGATTACTTTCCTTGGAGTGGGAAGTTCCATGAGTGGAATATTGTTGGATCGAGCCCAAGAGATGTCCAAGAAGTTCCTTGATGCTCCAGAATCGATGAGGGTTGGGATAAGTTCTGTGATTCCGGCAACGTTTGCGTAAACAATGGTTGACTCATTTGTTGCTCTAAAGTACATTGTTTCCGTTGCCGGTTTTTTGGTCTCTCCACACACAGTTAGAGGGAGACCCCTTCTTTTCCCGAGTCTTCCACAATTGTTGCTTCCCTTCCTTTAATGCTGGGTTCCGTTGTTATCCATTCCTTGGACAAGCATTTGAATGAGCGGTGTCCTTCCTGCCTGCACTTCAGGCAGCGGTTGGTTGCTATCCTTGCTTTGTATACCTCGTCGGGCAGCCGCTTTGTAGAGGATTGTCCGCTAGCGGTTGGTTGGGCTGCCTTCTTCCCTGTGGAGGCCTTGATTTGTTGCAGCTTCTGGTCGATAGAGATTGCGATTGAGATCCACCAGTCAAGGGAAAGTTCTCGTTCTGTCCCATCTTCATTGATCAGGGTTAGTTCGAAACGAGCTAGTTCTGTCTTGACTTCAGACTTCAACCCTTCCTTGAATTGGTTGATCAGAGCTTCTTGTCCCCAATTTACGTCTACCAGAAGATATTGGAATTCTGAAGCATAGTTTGCTACAGAGTTGTTCTGTTTGCATTTTTGGATGTCTGATTTGGCTTTAGCTTTTTTGTTGGGGTTGCTGAACTGTTCCATGAAGTGTGCCTTGAAACTTTCCCATGAGGCGAGGTTTTGGTTATTTTCCCTTTGGTTAAGCGATTGTAAGAGTACTTGTGCCCAGTGAGTGGCAGCTTTGTTGTTGGATTTGAAGTTTGCTAGAGCTTTGCGAATCCTTTCTTCATTGGAAGTGTATTGATCGCCTAGGCGTACAAAGTAGCTCTCCATTTGTGTGATGAACATTTTGGCACCCTCCCCTTTCTTTCCGTCAAAGGCTTCTGGACAAGTCACCTTGGGACAACGTGGTCCACTGCCCGTGTTTGGGTTTTTGGTCAGCCGTTGGATTCTTAATTCTAATTTGTCGATCCTGGTAGATTCCGCGTCTGGATGTGGTGGAGAATTTGATTGCCTAGAGGGGATCCCATGCAGGGATGCTTCGTCCATTTCTTCTTGCATATTGTTGATAGCTTCCTGAACTTCCATGATTTTGGTAGTGAAGGAGGCTCCCTCCTGTCGTAAGGTTTCTAGTCCTTGTGTTACTGCCTCATTCCATTCGAGTTGTCTTTGTCTGGTAGTGTTGAGTTCTTCGCGTACATTATTTACTAGTCCTTGGGTGTTGGTGACTTCATTTTGAAGGCGGGTTACGTCTTGACCAACTAGAAAGGAGTTATGTTCGCCATTTCTTGCCGAGTTCAGAATGTCCGTCAGGGTTCCTTGGAGGGTGTTGATGGAGTCGTTAAAGATTTGCTGGTTGTTTGCTAGAACCTGTGTGGCTTGTTCTAGGCGACTAAGCCTTCGATCTATAGTGACTCTCATTCCGTCTATAACCCTAAGGGTAGCGTTGTGTCTTCCTTCCAGAAGGTCGTCTAGGTCATCTAAATTGCTGATTACAGTCCTGCTCCTAGAGCTGGAACTAGAACTTGAGCTTCCTGGACCATTGGCGCCTTGTTGTACCGGGGCTGATTGCTCAGAGTAACCCTGTGGGATATATGGTGGTGCTGGAATTGCTGGTGTGACTGGCTGGGAAGCCACTGGAATTGGTCCTGCGTTGGTGATGGTTCCTCCAATTTGAGGAACTGTAGGGAGATTGGGGACGTGTGGTGTAGGAGGAGGTCTAATGGGAACAAGCAATATGCCCCCATGAGCTTCGGGTTGGGGGGAAAAGAACTGTCTTCTAGTCCCTAATGGCCACAAGGGACGTGATGGCCCTGGAGTTGCAGTTGGAATACGAATTACAGCTGGAGTAGGGTCATTTGTGAGATCTCCTGGTTCTCTATTTGTGATAGTGGGTTCTTCCTCTTGTACCGTTGTCATGTCAGGAATGCCAAAAGCTCCCGGCATTGATGTTTGACTTTGGGGGTGTGATTGGGCAGGACCTCCCGCTTGAGTTTGTGCAATAACTTGCTTGTTTAGAGATCCAGTGGGCCTTGCTGCCCAACTGGGTCCTCTTCTTGTTGATATGGTGGATGAGGGACGTGACCCTCCATCTTCTTGAATAGACATGTTTGTGTGTTGTTAAGCTTGTTTTGTAATGTCGTAAGCTTCTCTTTGTGGCTATGAGACCAGCCGCGATGGAGAGTGGACGGCACTAAGACCTTAGTGACCTCTTGAATCCGCATCACACTTAAGTGTCTGTAGGCTCTTGAGGGTAGGGGTGGTTCAAAGTGTCACTCAAAGGGGATGTTTGACGACACAAAACAAGCTGGGTTTTACCAGGCTTGTTGGTCCTCTATATATATTCAAAAAGCGGTTGAGTCATACAGAGCGCAGCCACACAAGCCAAACGAGAAAGCCAGTCAGGAGTGTCCATGTGAGTCATGCTGTATAAACAGACATGACTCGTACAAAGCACAGCCGCGTTACACAATGTAACAGAAAACCACAAGAAGGTGGCAATGCGGCAAACAGAAACGGGAACGTAACGCAAAGAGGGAGACAGGCGGGCAAGACAACGGGCGAGTCCGATGGAGTGAGCTAGCTCACGACAGCATAGGTACAAAATGATAAGACAGATTTTCTTTTCATCCATGGCAGTGGTGTAGTGGGAGTCAGTGATGTAATTTGGGCAGGAGTAAGTAAAATCCCTAGCTTTGGCTCCTTGCTTGCCATGGAATTCAGTTGGTTTGGATGCCTCTGATTTTTCCGTTCTTCCACTCCCAAAGATTGAAGATGTTGGGGCTGCTGTTGCTCCCAATGAGGGTGGTGCAAATTGCATCATGGAGCCCCTCAGTCCTTGTGTTGTTGCTCCTCCTCCTAGCAACAGCCCTAGTTGACTGGTTGTTAGGGTGTTGGTTTGAACCGCAGTTGCTCCACTACCACCCGTTGGTCTCCTGCTTGATACAATTCCTTGTGCCCAAACCGTGTCCCTTGTTATTCTATGTTGATCTGTCATTTCGTTGTATAGTTCACAATTCTGGTCCATGATTTCCGTCAATTGGTTGATGCAGATATTTCCATCATCCCTATCATGTAGGAACCATTGTTTGACATGTTCCAACCTCTCTGCCATGAGACTATGGCACAACAATAATTCTCTCAGAATGAAAAGGACTTCTTTCTGAAAACCGCCTTCACGGGTTTCCCACCAGGAGTCACCCTTGTATTCCCTAATGGCGGGAGACAGTGGTATTGATTCTGTGTCAAAGGTTTTGTAGGGGGCCAGTTGGGAACAAATGGTTGTATCCCCCACTGATCCTTCCTTGTTGCCTTCTTTCCTTGATGGGGGGGGTTCTGAGAAGCAAGTTTGATGGAGGGGGGTTTCCAGTGGGGGCAGTGCAATGGGGCTTTTGCCTTTAGAGAAGGAGGGCATCATAGAAGACATTGTGGCTTTGTAAGACTCTGCTGAATTCAAGCAACTTCTGTTGGACATCTATAATAAATGCGCTTCCTTGTCGTGAGCCATGCTCTTGCCATCGGACTTGTCTACGTCTCATCCTCTCTTGTTGTCTGTGCTTGTGTCTGTGCTTGTGTTTGTGTTTGTGTTTGTTCTTTGTTTGTCTTTCCCCTTGTTTTCCTGCCGCGTTGCCACCTTCTTGTGGTTATGTGTTACACTGTGTAACGCGGCTGTGCTTTGTACGAGTCATGTCTGTTCATACAGCATGACTCACACAGACACTCCTGACTGGTTGACTGCTCTGACTCATGTGGCTATGCTTTGTATGACTTGGCCACTTCTTGAATATATATAGAGGACCAACAAGCCTGGTAACCCCAGCTTGTTTTGTCTCGTCAAAACATCCCCTTTGAGTGACACTTTGAACCACCCCTACCCTCAAGAGCCTACAGACACTTAAGTGTGTTGCGGTTCAAGAGGTCACTTAGGTCTTAGTGCCGTCCACTCTCCATTGCAGCTTGTCTCATAGCCACCAAGAAGAAGCTTACAACATTCCTGGTGCGCTTTGACCAAATATGGCTAGTAGTGTTTTGATAGAAAATATATCCCCTGGATATAGATGGAATGTATAGGGGGAACCTAGTTGACGGTAGGTTCAGTGCAACAGTCTCAGAGGTCCTTGTTCCAATAGAATATATGAATGGGGCTTCCTGATTAGGTGGCCACGGTTCAGTGATATCAGAGGATAGGGGATGTTGTTGACAGGCTAATGGGTGCGAGCTGCAGTGTGCCTCAACATGTAAATGGTTCAGGGGAGAGATGGGAGTGTTAGCTGACAATGGTGAGGGGTGTGCAAATGCTCAGAGGTGACCTGGTAATGAAAGACCTGGTTCCAACAGCAACAAAGGCTGTATCCACAACAAAGGCAAGAAGACTTGTTCTAGTGTCACAACCCTAGCCAAACCTTGGAGGCCGAGGCTCCACAGGCAATGAGGATGGGGGTTGGGACAACAACAAAGGTCAAATGTATGGCACTAGGGCCTAAGTGAGTCATGCAATGAGTGATGGGGAAACAGACAAGAGAACAAGTCTTGTGGGAGCAAGACTGGTGTCGCTGGTATATATACTTTCTAAAGTGGCTATGTACAATAGAGAGCAGGCAACAAAGGGAGACAAAAGGAGAAAAGGCAAGAGTCCAAGGGAAGCGCAGAGAGAACAAAGGAAATGGGATAAGTCCATGGAGTCCTAGGAGACAAAGGTCCGGGCCAGGCAGGCATGTCCTGCAGTCATGGCTTACAAAAGGACGACTATATGTGCTGAGGCAAACAGAACAAGACCAAACACAAGACAAACAGAAGAAGAAGGAGAGAAAGAAAAAGAGGTTGTGACACAAGTGGAACAGGGGTGGAGTGAGGAACTTCAGGGGAGGAGGTGGGACTTCTGCTCAAAGTTGAAGCCCCTGTGTCTGTGTGGGGCTGAATCACCTTCTATTGTTGGAATTTCAAATTGATCAAAATTTGTCAGCAGATGCGCATAGCCTCAGGCTTCCGAAATATGGTAACCTAACCTTATTTGGGTCAGAAACAAGCAAGATATTGGCAGAATACCTTCCCAGATGCAGTACTTTTTGATGAAAAACTGCCAAATTTGGGCGATTTGAAATAACAATGATTAATTAGAAGCCTAATTGATGCATGTTTGATGGTTGCTGGCAATATATACCATTTCTGGAGCCTTGGGGACTGTGATGATTGGAAGCAATTTGCTGACTGGGTGTAGATTTGAAGTGATTTGCTGACTGACCTTGGATTGAAAGTGATTTGGTGGCCAGGGGTGGATTTGAGGTTATTTCTAGCACCCACAAGCCCACCCATTGTGATTTGAAGTACTTTAAAATCTAGACCTGGCTTGTAAGGATCTCAGGAATTCAAGTGATTTAAAGTGCTTTCAAGCCCAGACCCTTTTTGCTGATGGAGGAGGAGGGTTTCTTTTTTTTGCCAAAACCATCATCATGTTTTGCACCAGGATTACATTGGAATGTTCAGGAAGATCCTTCTGGCAAAGCTGTCATGAGCCAGCTCACTCCATCGGACTCGCCTGTTGTCTCGCCCTCCTGTTCCCTTCTTTTGTGTTGTGTTTCTGTTTCCGCTTGCCGCGTTGCCACCTTCTTGTGGTTATTCTGTTACATTGCGTAACGCGGCTGTGCTTTGTACGAGTCATGTCTGTTCATACAGCATGACTCACTTGGACACTCCTGACTGGTCGACTGCTCTGACTCATGTGGCTGCGCCTTGTATGACTCGGCCACGTTCTGAATATATATAGAGGACCAACAAGCCTGGTAACCCCAGCTTGTTTTGTCTCGTCTAAACATCCCCTTTGAGTGACACTTTGAACCACCCCTACCCTCAAGAGCCTACAGACGCTTAAGTGTGTTGCGGTTCAAGAGGTCACTTAGGTCTTAGTGCCGTCCACTCTCCATTACGGCTTGTCTCATAGCCACCAAGAAGAAGCTTACGACATTACAAAACAAGCTTAACAACATACAAGCATGTCTATTCAAGAAGATGGAGGGTCATGTCCCTCATCCACTATATCAACAAGAAGAGGACCCAGCCGGGCAGCGAGGCCCACAGGATCATTAAACAAACAAGACATCGCACAAACTCAAGCGGGAGGCCCGGCCGGATCACGCTCCCAGAGCCAATCTTCAATGCCGGGAGCTTTTGGCACCTCTGACATGACAATTGTACAAGAGGAAGAACCCACCATCACAAATAGAGAACCAGGAGATCTCACAAATGACCCCACTCCAGCTGTGATCCGCATTTCAACTGGAAGTCCAGGGCCATCACGTCCCTTGTGGCCACTAGGGACTAGGAGGCAGTTCTTTTCTCCCCAGCCCGAAGCTCATGGGGGCGTGTCGCTTGTTCCCATTAGACCTCCTCCTACACCACACATTCCCAATGTCCCTACAGTCCCTCAAATTGGAGGAACCATCACCAATGCAGGACCAATTCCAGTAGCTTCCCAACCTGTCACACCAGCAATTCCAGCGCCTCCTTATGTCCCGCAGGGTTACTCTGGGCAATCTGCCTCGGTACCACAAAGCGCCGGTGATCCGGGAGGATCAAGCTCAAGTTCCAGCTCTAACAGCAGGACTGTAATCAGTAATTTAGACAACCTGGACGACCTCCTAGAAGGAAGACACAACGCCACCCTTAGGGTTATAGACGGAATGAGAGTCACTATAGATCGAAGGCTTAGCGGCCTAGAACAAGCCACACAGGTCCTAGCAAACAACCAGCAAATCTTTAACGACTCCATCAACACCCTACAAGGCACCTTAACAGACATTCTGAACTCGGCAAGAAATGGCGAACATAATTCCTTTCTAGTCGGACAAGACGTAACCCGCCTACAAAATGAGGTTGCCAACACTCAAGGACTAGTGAACAATGTACGTGAAGAACTCAACACTACCAGACAAGGACAACTCGAATGGAACGAGGCAGTAACTCAAGGACTAGAAACTTTACGACAGGAAGGAACCTCCTTCACTACCAAAATCACGGAAGTTCAAGAAGCTATCAACAATATGCGAGAAGAATTGGACGAAACTTCCCTGCACGGGATCCCGTCCAGGCGATCGAATTCTCCACCACATCCAGACGCGGAATCTACCAGGATCGACGAATTAGAATTAAGAATCCAACGACTGACCAAGAACCCAAACATCGGTAGCAGTTCATGTTGTCCCAAGGTGACTCGCCCAGAAGCCTTTGACGGAAAGAAAGGAGAAGGTGCCGAAATGTTCATCACACAAATGGAGAGCTACTTTGTATGTCTAGGCGATCAATACACTTCCAGCAAAGAAAGGATCCGCAAAGCTCTAGCAAATTTCAAATCCGAGAACAAAGCCGCCACCCACTGGGCACAAGTACTCTTATGATTGCTTAACCAAGGAGGAAATAACCAAAATCTTGCCTCATGGGAAAATTTCAAAGCACACTTCATGGAACAGTTCAGCGACCCAAACAAAAAAGCTAAAGCCGAATCGGACATCCGAAAATGCAAACAGACCAACTCGGTAGCAAACTACGCTTCGGAATTCCGATACCTTCTGGTAGACGTAAACTGGGGACAGGAAGCTCTGATCAACCAATTCAAGGAAGGACTGAAGTCTGAAGTCAAAACCAAACTAGCTCGTTTTGAACTAACCCTGATCAATGAAGATGGGACAGAGCGAGAACTTTCCCTTGACAGGTGGCTTTCAATCGCAATCTCTATTGACCAGAAATTGCAACAAATCAAGACCTCCACAGGAAAGAAAGCAGCCCAACCAACCGCTAGCGGACAATCCTCTACAAAGCGGCTACCCGACGAAGTATACAAAGCAAGGATAGCAAGCAACCGCTGCTTGAAGTGCGGACAGGAAGGACACTGGTCATTCAAATGCCCGTCCAAGGAATGGATAACGACGGAACCCAGCATTAAAGGAAGGGAGGCAACAATTATGGAAGACTCGGGAAAAGAAGGGGTCTCCCTCTAACTGCGTGTGGAGAGACCAAAAAACCGGCAACGGAATCAATGTACTTTAGAGCAACAAATGAGTCAACCATTGTTTACACAAACGTTGCCGGAATCACAGAACCTATCCCAACCCTCATCAATTCTGGAGCATCAAAGAACTTCTTGGACATCTCTTGGGCTCGATCCAACAACATCCCACTCATGGAACTTTCCACTCCAAGAAAAGTAATCGGTATCCAGGGAAAGGAACTCTCTCACCAAATACGCTTCAAAGCTAAGCTGGAACTAGACGTGGAAGGAAGAACCTTTAAACAAATCTTCTTTGCTATGCCTACTGGGGAAACTAAACTTATCCTAGGACTAGAATGGTTAGAAGAAGCAAACCCGGTCATCGATTGGAAAACAAAGCACATATCATGGTGGCCAGAACCCATCCAAGCAAGAACAGCCTCAATAGACGACCTACCCGAAGAATTCAAGGAATTTGCTGATGTCTTCAGTGAAGAGAAATTCAAAAGAATCCCAGATCATCAACCATACGACTGCGCTATCGATTTCAAGGAAGGAGCTGAACTTCCAAAACCGGCCAGACCAATCCCACTCTCTCCAGCAGAGTCAATTGCACTAAGAGAATACCTGGATGAAGAAATCGCAGCGGGAAAGATTCGACCAAGCAAATCACCCATTGCATCACCTTGTTTCTTTGTTAAAAAACCCATCGATCCAAAAAATCCAGGAGCAGTTTGCCAGCTACGACTTGTTCAAGACCTCAGAGGAGTAAACGCCAGTACAAAGGACGACAGATTCCCAATGCCCCTAATGGAAGACCTCCTGGATAAAATCAAGGACGCGAAAATTTTCTCCAAGATTGATCTACGCATGGGTTTCAACAATATCAGAATTAGGGAAGGCGACGAATGGAAGACAGCTTTCAGAACAAAAGAAGGACTTTTCAAATACGTCGTCATGCCTTTTGGACTAAAAAACGCGCCTGCCATCTTCCAAAGATATATGAATCACATTTTCCATGATCTTATCGACGTGTGTGTCATTGTATACATTGACGACATCCTGGTCTTCTCCAAGGACAGAAGCCAACATACTGTGGATGTCAGAAGAGTACTAAAGATCTTACTGGAGGAAAATCTTTTCACAAAGCTTCCAAAATGCGAATTCTTTGTCACCAAGTTAACGTATACTGGACTTGGAATCAGCGATTCAGGCATCTCAATGGAGGAAGAAAAGGTCAAGGCAATAAAGGAGTGGAAGGAACCAAAAACAGTCAAGCAAGTCCAAGCATTCCTAGGATTCGCGAATTTCTACCAAAGATTCGTACCAAATTTCAGCCGATTAGCAAAACCCCTGACAACCTTAACAAGAAAGGAGAACAAATGGGAATGGGGAAACGATCAGCAGGAAGCATTTGAAGCCTTAAAGGCGGAAATTAGCAAGGAACCCACTCTACGCCATCCGAACCCTGACAAACCCTTCTTCTTGGAAACAGACGCAAGTGGAGTAGCAATGGGAGCAATCCTGTCGCAAAGGCAAGAGGATGGCTACCTACACCCTATTGCTTTTCTTTCAAAATCTTTCAACGAGGCTCAGCTCAACTACGACGTCCACGATAAGGAACTTATGGCAATTATAGAATCTTTAACACATTGGAGACTATACCTAGAAGGAACAAAAGACCCTATCACCATCTACACCGATCATAGGAACCTACAATTCTGGAAGGAAGCAAGAACTTTCAACCGTCGGCACGCAAGATGGCATCAATTGCTTGCTTCCTATAACTTTGATATCATATACCGCCCTGGAATCCTGTCATCTAAACCGGACCTATTGTCTAGACGATCCGACCATGAAGATACTCCCACACCTGAACAAGTTATGATAGCTGTCGAAAGATTCAAGGGGTTTATGGGACAAGTTGACTCAGACATCATAGAAACTATCAAGGAGGCACAAGAAACAGACGAAGGATTGGCTCAAATCAAAGAAATTTGCAAATCAAAGGAAACACTACCAAGAACCCTACAACACAGTGCAAAAGATTATGATTTCAAGGAGGGACTATTATGGTTCAAGGGAAGGATTTACGTGCCAGAAGATAAGGAATCCAGGCTGGCCATCATGCGAGTTCACCACGACTCAAAAATCGCAGGTCATCAAGGACAAGCTAGAACTTTGGAACTAATATCAAGAAGATACTTCTGGCTGGGAATGAAGCAAAGCATAAACAGATACGTGGAATCCTGTGAGACTTGCCAACGGACAAAGGGATCAAAATCGATAGTTCCGATCAAGCCTCTAGAAATTCCAAAGGGACCATGGGAAGACATAGCGTTTGACTTCGTGGTGAAATTACCAAAATCAAAAGGAGCAGATAGCATCTTAGTAGTGGTGGACCGATTCTCAAGAATGGCGCATTTCATACCCTGCAAAGAATCTCACACGGCGAGCAACCTTGCAAACCTTTTCGTCACAAACGTTTGGAAACTACACGGCTTTCCAAAAAGCACGATCTCAGACCGAGGGACCACTTTCAACTCCAAACTTATGAAAGCCATTTATGAGAAAATTGGAACTAGCCCAGGTTTCAGTACTGCCTACCACCCCCAGACCAATGGAATAACGGAGAGAATCAATCAATGGATGGAAGGTTGGCTACGATCATTTGTCAACTACTGACAGGATGATTGGGCGGACTTGTTACCAATTGCAGAATTCAGCTATAATCTTCAGAAGCACCGCGTAACAGGTAGTTCCCCTTTCGAAATTGTCTACGGCAGGGAACCACTGTGGAACATCTCGGCAGAAGAATCAACGGTTCCGGAAGCAAACAACACCACGGAAAAATGGCGTAAAATCCACAACAAAGCAATTGCGTCAATGGAAAGCCAAAGGCTCCCAGAAGAAGAACCAAGGAACGAATACAAGGAAGGAGATCTAGTATGGCTTTTGGGAAAGAACATTCAAACAAAAAGACCCTCAAAGAAGCTGGATAACAAGAAACACGGGCCGTTTGTTGTGAAACAAAAAATAGGGTCACATGCTTATGAACTCACTTTGCCAACAACAATGAGGGTGCACCCTGTTTTCCACATCGACTTACTCAGCCCTTACAAAGAAGACACAGAATTCAGCCGGAACCAACCCCAACCACTGCCGATCATAACAGAAGAAAGAGAAGAGGAATACAAAGTAGAGAAGATTTTGGACTGGAAGGAGACAAAGGACAGTCTTTTTTACAGGGTCAGATGGAAGGGTTATGGAAGTGAGGAAGACACAGAACAAAGGGCGGAAGATTTTAGTCACCTTTCAAAGATCATCAAGGACCTTCTACGCCGACATCCCGAAGCTCCCACGCCATCTAACTACGCTCCGGGGAAGATAAAAGGCAGAGGGGGTGAAACGGGTAGTGTCAACTGCAAAACTTGCACCTATTCCAAGCTTCACACCTTGCTTAACTCACTAAATCTTCTCTGCTCCCTACAATGCCTGCCGTCTCCTGCTCTACCATTGCCAACAACCTCACCCGCGTCCTGGACGGACCAGCGTTTCCTACGGCAAGAATCCTTGATGCTGGAGCTGCGCTCTACGTCTTCAAAAGGTCCCAGCAAGGCTCAGGAAGAATGCACTTTAGGGCGTTCGGACAACATCCTCCACTCAGACCTGGGCAAGTTCCAGTGGGTCGGCAAAAAATGGCCGACAAGAATGCAGCTCACAAGAAAAGACATTTTCATCTGTCGAGGATGCGTGGCCTTCCAAGTGTCAGAGGTGGTTCTGCTATCCACCCACATGCTTGGAGTCGTGGAATGGGGACAAGAAGGGGCATATTCGAGCGAGTGGGTACCAGGGTACGACAGAAGGCAACCAACGCTGCGACCTTGGTGGAACGACACCTGGGACGCCAACTATGAAAGGGACCTGAGCGACTGGAAGCTAGAAAGGGGAAGGTACCAGAAGGAGAAGTTCGAATGGGCGCCAAACTGGTGGAAGTGGGAGGAAGCGGACACGTCAGCATGGAAGGAGACGGAGCCAGACGTGCGACAGTGGGACAAGGAGTTCGTGGAGGCTCAGGAAAGGGTTTTGGACTGGTCCAAGGCCGACTGGACAAGGGAGGAGACGTGGGAAGAATGGGAAAAGTTCTCGGACAAACCGGGGAACACCGTGTTCAATCCTATCGACCTGACCTTGGAGGAAGATGAAGGGCTCGAGGAGTTTATGCTGAGGAAAGGGAAGGACTGCGCAGTGCAATAAGACCATTCAGGTCCCCCAAATGGACTCATAGGGGGGAGTAATGTCGTGAGCCAGCTCACTCCATTGGACTCGCCTGTTGTCTCGCCCTCCTGTTCCCTTCTTTTGTGTTGTGTTTCTGTTTCCGCTTGCCGCGTTGCCACCTTCTTGTGGTTATTCTGTTACATTGCGTAATGCGGCTGTGCTTTGTACGAGTCATGTCTGTTCATACAGCATGACTCACTTGGACACTCCTGACTGGTCGACTGCTCTGACTCATGTGGCTGCGCCTTGTATGACTCGGCCACGTTCTGAATATATATAGAGGACCAACAAGCCTGGTAACCCCAGCTTGTTTTGTCTCGTCTAAACATCCCCTTTGAGTGACACTTTGAACCACCCCTACCCTCAAGAGCCTACAGACGCTTAAGTGTGTTGCGGTTCAAGAGGTCACTTAGGTCTTAGTGCCGTCCACTCTCCATTATGGCTTGTCTCATAGCCACCAAGAAGAAGCTTACGACAAAAGCTGATAGCCAGTGCCCACAACATCAATGAGTGAAGTGCCTTGGGTATCATAAGCTTCCATAAAGTGCACAAAGTGAGTGAACAACAAGCTGTCCATGTACCTTCTGAAGCTGTGTGGGCTTTCTTCTCAAGCGCACGTAAGTGAGGTGGAATAGGCATGGCTGATTCTGGAGACAGGTTCAGTAAATGGGTTTGAACAGGAGACATGTTGAAAACCTGAGCGGGTGGTAGTGGCGTGCTCTGGTAGATCTTCAGCCACAGTATTCTCATCCGGCTGACAAAGCAAATTTATTCAGTCCCTGGTGTTCATTGTGAGGACAACACTTGTACACTTTCATCCAGCATGGCGTGCAATTATTACCAAGAACCTTATTGCTCTGAGTGAGCATGATTCAAGATATGTACCGGGACGTAGAGCGCATTGTCTCTGGGCGATTATATGATCATTCATGCCAACTTGATTATGGTTCATACTCGGTATCACCTGGTATGCAGGTACCACCCAGTACTCAGAATCTAAGTAAGGGGCAATAATAGCAACCTTCAGCACATGATTTCAAGGTCCTTTCCCTATGCAAATGTTCCAGTTATTTCATATGCAAAGCCTGTGCTCCCCTGGATATCCTAGACTCCATGTCTAGGTGTCGATTAGATCTTAGGACTTATTCCTGGTGGATACTCGTCACCACGTGTGGACCCACTATGAGCTGGTGTAAAGCGGTTGTCGGTTGTTTAGTCGAATGTATGCGTAGCGTGTCATCCTATGTCCCTGAGCCGCAGCCTAAGGGCTTTATGATAGCACTACAGATATTTACACCAGCATGACAAATCAAAACATCACAACTCGCAACCCCTGACAGTAGCTCCACTATTCGAAGTTCTTCAACAGCTGTCCTAATGGATTTTGCAATGGATTGTCAATTGACAGAGTGTGCCACAAGTATTCCTTCCTGGTCCATAGAAAGCCTCATGGGCTTATTATAATGTGCCACCAATTAGCAGCCGTATTACGAATATACGGTACGATATACTTACTCCATAAGCAAGCGATAGCCCAATGGGAAGCCTTGTCAGGCTTCCCGTGGTAGAACTCCAAAGAGGCAATTGTGTTCATGACTTTGATGCATCGGTATAACGTATCGGATTGTGAAGGGAAAGAGTTGGTCTCAATGATTAGGGCCTTCCTTTGAATATCAGAACGCTTTCGAGGTACCCGCTTCGGAGGAGCCGCCTTCACCACTATGCCATGAGATTTAAGGGCATCGATGTACTCTTGAATCGCCTCCCTCGCGTTTTGCTGGCTCATGAACGCGAGGACCCGCTGTGCAAGTCCTAAAGTATCCATGGGCTCTTTTCTCCCTTTTCTGTAGGTGGACTTTATGTTCGAGACCAAGATCTTTAGGTCTTTGAAGAGCCGAGTATTTGCCGGATGTAGACGTTGTGTCCGGATTAATGGCAACTGGCTGTTGTATTCCTCGCGTTCTTGGCATCGAATTTCTCCGTCATCACGATCAGAGCGGCACAAGAGGCACCAACAGCTGTCGAACCATTTCTTTAGTACGGGCGCCCGATTGAGGTATGTTGAGCCAACGTGTTCGCCGATTCCCATGTAGGAACATGTAACCTCCTCTCCTTCCTTCATATCTCGGGAGGCGCGGATTGTGACTATTGAGCCAATGTGGGTCCGAATTGCAGTGCCGTGACAAGAGTGGTTCATAAGTGAAGGAAGAGAGTAGATTGCCTCTGTTTTTCCGAGATCATAGTCATCGATCTCGTTGCTGAAGGAATTGCTCGCAATAATACCCTCAACCATATTGATATCAACGTCAGCTATAGGATATTCGCCGTGTATCATCCAATGATGAGCTCCGTGGCTCAAAAATGATGGCGTGTTTGGGCTTGTTTCAACAGAAGGGAGTGGGTCGTAGTCGCTACCGGGATGTAAATCGAGGAACAACGGGCTCGCGGGTGTATGGTCACCCATCAGGCGTTGTGCCGCTCGGCCAACTACTTCATGATATGCACGTTCGGCGATACCAGTTCCCTCTAACTTTAAAGCCCTGAGAAGGTCGGGAAACTCGAGAGGAGAAGCAAAAGCAAAGGGCTTGGAAACCATCTAAATGCCGAGTTTGGGTACAGCTAAGGTGAGCTAGCGTCTGTAGTGATATTAGCGAACTCGAACTTACCAATAACTCGCCCGCCATCACCGCTCGCGTAGTGACCAGTCCACGCCCTCCGCCAACGTTATTCATGCGAACAACCTCGACCGGTCCGATGTAGTCTGCAACATCTGGAATTGGGTGTTTTCCATTGATCTCGTCAGCCAATTTACTTAAGGCAAACCAATCATAGTTGCCCTGGGACTGTTCAAGAAGCCTATCTTGAGCTTTCTTCCTTAGTGCATACAAATTCCCGGGAGAGTATTTGGCAATAGCCTCGTCTTTGAGAATATCCAGTGCTTGAGTAAATTGATCCATTGTGTAAAGAATTTCGGCCGTTCGATATTGTGCTTTGAGTCGCACTAGCGACGGTAGTGCTTCGTCTTCTGAGGCAGCCCGAGCATCATTCAGAGCAAGAGATAGTCGTCCCAGCTTCAAATAACACTGAGAGCGGCCAAGTCGAAGCGAAGAGGCTGACGGATCAACGGTAAGCCCTGTGGTGTATGCACGTATGGCAGCCTCTAAATTATTCTTCTTGAAGGCCTCATTTCCCAACAGTCTGTACGCGTCTGCATTCAGGTTGGGTTTCTTCCTCCACGACTCTGGAGCATCCCGAAGCTTCGGATGGTTGAATTCTAGTAGCATAGCGTCGCTTGGCGTATCAACGCGTATGGTGGGGTTGCCTCCAGTTTCCCCAAGCTTAAACCACGGCTCTCGAATGAGAATGACTTGTCCAAGAGGTAGAATTCCGGCAATGCCATCGTGATCCGCTCCCGTCGTATCAAGCGAGTTATACAACGCAAGATCGACGACGTTACCCGCTTGGTCCTCGACCCCCACTTGAATGGCTACCATTCGAACTATAGATTATTACAGTCATAAATACGAAATGGGGTTCTGTGTATACGTGGGGTCATACCTGCAGGTGAGATGGTTCGACAGAGCAGGTAATTGCCCTATTCATCGAATCAATCCGATCAACATGCTAGCAGTAGCCTCAAAATGTGGAATCGCACCTTGTGGATCTTGTGAAGCATCATGTCCGGAATCATAACTGCATGAAGAGTTATGCCATTTGAATCAGTGGTTTTAAACTCGGACATACTGGGCGTCAAGAGTTCCAAAGGAGATCTTGCAAAATGGGGAGGTTGAATTTTTATCATTTGCTTGAAGGTGCCTGTCTGACTAATTTTCCCACAATTGTAGAGTAAATCGTAGTCTGCCAGGATTTCTTCCCTCGAACGAAGTGTGGGAGCACAAGGAGACAGGGTTTTCTCCTCTTGCGCAGCACCCTTTGCGTCTGTCAATATGGTGTCGGGATGGCTCGACGGTTCACCAATACAGATTCGAAATTCTCCGTGAACTTTGTTGAGAAGGCGAATATTGCGCGAGCTCATAGCTTCAATAAATGGGACGAAAGGATTGTTTCCCCCACCATGATCATCACCCTTTTTCGATGAGTGTATCAGCTTTGTGAACAAAGGCAGTTCAGGGTCCATGGTCAAATAGCGCTTTCCGATGGAATTTCGCTTGTGTGTGTGAGTCCTTCAGTACATTATTACTTCACCTATGGTCGTACTTGTGCTACCTAGTCAAAATCTACCTCGTGACAAATAGCTAACACAATATTTCTTCATAATCCATCTTAGTTGTAATCAGAGCAAGCATGCGTAGCGATTCTGCATATCCGCTATTAACTAGACAGCTGATCAACGTTCAGGCCATATTCGAGCTACGTTATTCAAAATTCTTCAAAAGCTCACTAATCTTGTCTTGGGATGGGTCATCGATTGACAGCGTGTGCCATAGGTATTGCTTCCCTGGCCCGTAGAAGAGTCGATGAGCTGCAGGTTGCATCAAGCCGGTTAGTAAGTGTCGGCCCGGTGAAGGATACATAGTAAACCTACTCCACCAGCAAGCAATAGCCCAATGGCTCGCTGCCTCGCGCTTTCCGCAATGGTATTCCAAGGAAGCAATCGTCTTCATGACTTTGATGCACCGAAATATGCTATCGAATTGCGAAGGGAAAGCATCCGCCTCGATAACTAAGCCGCTGCCCCGAATATCGGACTGTTTTCGAGGTACTCGCTTTGGTGGTATGGGTTTTATAATTATGCCATGAGACTGTAAGGCATCCATGTACGCTCGAATGGCTTGACTAGGATTTGTATACTGATTGGTGAACGCATGCACCCGCTGTGCAAGCCCTAAAGTATCCATCGGCTCTTTTCTCCCTGCTCTGTAGGTCGACCGTATCCTTGTGACCAGGCTACGTATAGTATCGGCGACAAACTGAATATTTTCTGGACGCATTTGCATACGTATTTCTGCCAACTGAGCGCCGTATTGCTCACGCTCTTGGCATCGACTATCTCCGTCGAGACGATCGGAAGTGCAGAGTTGGTATCGGCAGTCATCAATCCATCTTTGAGTTCAGGCCCTCGGCTTCAGTAGGTTGCCCCAGTACGGTGGCCAATGCCAATGTAGGAGCATGTCACCTCTTCCCCCTCCTTCATATCACGGGAAGCAAGGATAACGAGGATAGAACCAATGTGAGATCGAACTGCAGTGCCATGGCAAGAGTGGTTCATAAGTGAAGGAAGAACGTAGATGGTATGAGTATTCCCAAGATCATAGTTCTTTATATCGTTGCTAAAACTATTGCTCTCGATGATACCCTCAACTTTATTGACATCGACATGACTAATAGAATATTCGCCGGGAATTTACCAATGATGGGCTCCGTTACTGCGATTTGCAAAAGTACTTGCCAAGCGCCCACAAGAAAAATCGAAAATCGACCTCGGGACTAAAAGTCGCACTGCTCCGTCATTTCATGCAGTTGAATGGCGATCTTAGGCTTGTTGGAGTCGCGTTGACCGTACCTTCCTGATCATGTATGTAAATATATGGATTTATTATCTACGTTACATCAAGGGGGAAAGGCGGTCCAGGCCACCAGTTGCAAGAGCGACATGCCCGGCACCTTGCAGGAAATAGACTAGGTGAGCGCCAAAAATTGAAGAGATATATAGGGCATCACTGTTCGTACCTCAAGCATTCAGTCGCGTTGCAAGGGGAGCGGGAGGGGGTGCGATTTCGGGCGCAGCGGGCGACTGTAACCTATAAAAACCCGGGAATGTGCTCGATGTTGGAGCACCACGAGCTGCACTCCAAGCATTTTAGTACACCTCCAACAAATCGATACTTTTTGACTTTGACTCACCCTGATGGCCGGCCGTAAACGTCTCAGCTCCAAAGCTAACAAGAGCGGGTCACCAACTCGGAAACGTGTGCGGGCTCTCTCGACCTCGAGCCTTCCAGGCGCGACAATTGTTTCTGCGCAGGCGCCAGATTCATTTGCCGACTTGGATTCGGAGTCCGACGTCTATGTCGTCCCGAAGAACGACGATTATGTGGACAAAGGTGAGTGTATTTACTACAAAACTTTTTAGACCTGCTCACGCTGCTACAGAGGGCTCGTTCTTCTTCCCCCCAGCCAAATTCCCACCCAGTAGTGCTGCTGACGAGGATGACGAACTTGCTAGCAATCACTCGGAGGTCCTGGACTCGGATATCCCCTCCAGTTCGCTTGCACTTGTCCTTCGTCGAAACACTGGGTGTATTCATTTCGTCCCAACCTTGCCGAGCGAGATGCTCCAGGTGGCGGCCAGGGAGCAGGCACTGGAGGAAGAACCCGAGCCAAAGGAAGAGGCTGGTACGGCAAGCGGTGACGAATCAGCGGTTGAACCTCGTACGTCTTAGTTTTCCTCATGCTCAATGTCAATATTGACTCACCGACATTGACTTAGGCACAAAAAGGGCAACCCGAAGTTCCACCCGGGCCCGCAACAAGCCTGTCGAGGTGCCTGCCACGCCGGTAACCAAGCCCAAGCCTGTTGCTAAACCAAAGGATGTGGCCGGATCGAAGGCACACCCAAAGGCAAAGACGAAGGCACAACCGAAGGCCAAATCGCCCCCGAAGTCCAAGCCCAAAGGTAAAACCGAATGGAAACCAGCAATCCAGGTGTTGAAGCGGACGATCAAGATCAAGCCGATGGCTCCCCCATTTGTGGCCCAACCCAAGCCTGCAGTCGAGTCCAATTCCGAACCAGGCTCAGGTGAGGACGAGCTGGAGCCTGAGTCTGACCAGGACTCCGAGTCGCCTGATGATGCTGGTGGATCGGGAAAGGGCAAGGGGCGTAAAGAAGACACAAGTAAGATTTTCCTCACAGTATTGATGGACTCGAACTTATTATGACGTACTTACAGCCAAAAAGCGCAAGGTGAAAGAGATTGCCTTCGCCGTTGAGAATAATGGCGCTCAGGACATCATTCGCCTCCCGTTTGCTGCCGATTTCGACGTTCTTCGCTGCAAAGTGTCCGAAATTTTGCACATGTCGCCTATCAACCTCCAGCTTGCCTTCAAGTTGCCCGGACTGAAGAAATCCGATTCAGCACGCCATCTACGAACCGAAGATCAGTTCTCCGAGCTCAAGATTGAGGTTCGGAAGGCGTTTGATGGGTACATCCGTGAAATTGAGCTGCTCACTGGGAAGACTGGGAAAACCGCGATGGAGCAGTTAGCCAAAACCAAAAGCAATGTCACAACCCTAGCCGAACCTTGGAGGCCGAGACTCCACAGGTAGTGAGGATGGGGGTTGGGATGGCAACTAAGGCCTAAGTGAGTCACGCGATGGTATGAGGGGAAAACAACAAGAGAACAAGTCTTGTGGGGGCAAGACTTGTGTTGCTGGTATATATACTAACTACTGTGGCTATGTACAATAGAGAGCAGACGAGAAGGGAAGACAAAAGGAGAAAAGGCAAGAGTCCGAGGGAAGCGAGGACAGAACAAAGGGAACGTGATAAGTCCATGGGCGCCAAGGGAAAACTGGGACTAGCCAGGCAGGCATGTCCCGCGGTCATGGCTTACATAAAGGCGACTATATGCGCCAAGGCGAGGAGAACGAGACCAAACACGAGCCAAACAGAACACAGGAAAGGGAAAAGGAAAAGGTCGTGACACTACCCCCCCTTTTAGGCCGGGGCATCGACATCAGAAGAAACAGGGGAAACTAAGACAAACTCTTCCCCATCGTCCAGTACCAATGGGTCCTCTACTGACCCAACCCCTTTCCAGACCCCATAATCCTCCTCCTCATCCGTCAAGTCGACGATGGCGTCCTGCCGATCGGGTTCCTCCTCGGTGAGGTCGATGTATTCGGTGCAGGCCCGTGCCCTGGCTTTGCGGTAGGCGTTGACGATCTCGACGTGATCGTGGATGTCGGCCATGTCGTGGGCCAGCCAGTTGCGCCAGCGGACGAGGGGCATACCGCAGAAGGAGCGGCGGGGGCGAGAGCGCTCATAGCGCGCAGAAATGATGAAGTAGAAGGACTGGCGGAGTCCGTCGTGCCAGTACAATCCTTCCTCGAGGTTGACACAAGTGAGGGACCTCTTGAAAGAGGCTGAGCAGGTGAAGGCGTCGTTGTAGACGCGGACAGTGGTGTTGGCGAAGCGAGACATGGCGCCAAAGTGGATGTATGAGTATGTGGTTTGAGTGTGAGAGGAACCGAAGTAAGAACTTGTTGATGAGGGACTTGGACTCCCGCTGCCTCTTTTATACGCTTTGCACGACGGCTGGGCTGTTCCTCTTTTTCTTCGGCGGCCGAATTACCCTTTGTTTCCTCATGGCGGCGCTTCCTCGTAACTTTGGGAACTTCCTTGATGGCTTCTGGATGTTCCCTGTGGAATTCGCTAATGAGTTCTGATGCGTTCCCAAGGTTTCCCAAGGGTTCCCACGAGTCGTGTTCCGTTGTGTAGCCTTTCCATTTGACAAGATACTTCAGGACGCCTTTCTCTATTTTGGAACTGTGAATGGTTTCAACCTCGTATTCCTCTTCTCCTTCAGGTGTCTCAATTGATGGTGGTGGCTTGATAACACGTCCCTCAATCTCATCTTCTTCGTACTTGGCAAGGCGAGATACATTGACTACTGGGTGTATGGTCATGGATGGAGGAAGTTCCAGTTTGTACGCGTTTTTTCCGATTGCTTCCAAGATTGTGAAGGGGCCCAAACGCTTATGAGAGAGTTTGATTGATGGCCGGTTTGAAGGAATGTGATCGTGACTGAGCCAAACTTTATCTCCAATGATGAAAGGATCCCCACGGCGCCGTTGATCCGCGTATTCCTTATCTTGTTCCTTGCTCAAGGTCAGGCTTGCCTTAGCTTCTTCCAGATTGTCATGGATGCGTTGAGCATGAGCCGAGGCTTCCGGAACTGAGCCATCTTCCACTGGTGTACCATCTATGGAAGGATGTCGTGCCGTGTTGGCAAAGAAAGGGGTCATGCCAATACTTGAGTGGAAGGAATTGTTGTAAGCAAATTCGGCAAAGGGAAGCAGAGAAGCCCAGTCATGCTGCCTGAACAACACATAGGTTCTCAAAAAGGCTTCTATCATCTGATTGATTCGTTCTGTTTGGCCATCCGTCTCAGGGTGATAGGCTGTGGAGAGTCTGGGTCTAATCTTCAGGGCCTGATAGAGCTCCTTCATGAATTTTGACGCGAAGGTGGGGCCTCGATCTGATACAACAGTCTCTGGAGTACCGTGCAACTTCCAACAATGTTCCATGAAGAGTTCTGCTAGCTTTGGGGACGTGGTCTTCTCGGTACAGGGAATGAAATGTGCCATTTTAGTGAGCGTATCGACAATGACCAAAATGGAGTCTAGGCTCCTTGATAGGGGTAGTTTGACAATCATGTCAACCGAGATGTGTTGCCAAGGTTTAGAGGGAAGTTCCAGAGGTTGCAATTCTCCTAGGGGGCGCTGATTGATCGGTTTGCTTCGTTGGCACAAATCACAAGATGACACGTATTTGTTAATGAATGCCTTCATTGATGGCCACCAATATTCCCGCTTGATTAATTCCAAAGTCTTGGCTTGTCCCATGTGACCGGCTGCCTTGTTGTCATGGTGTAGCTCTAGGATTTGTCGTTTCGTCTCGTTGTTGTTGGGAACATAGATCCGCCCTTTCCTATACAGCATGTTATTCCGAATTGTCCAATCTTCGAATTCCTTTTGAACTGTAGCGGGTGCTTTCTCGGGTCGATTGCTGAGGAAGGCCCAAATGGACTGGGTGTATTCGTCACTTGGCAGTTGCTTCTGAATGGAAGAACGAATTTCCGCTGTTGATGCCATGCCAGTAGGTGATTCTTCTGCCAAATTGATGAAGATGTGGGGAGCGAGCAAGGGTTTTTGAGGGACTACTCCCCCTTCTAGGTCATGGTCACTTCGTCGGCTGAGTGCATCGGCTTTTCCATTAAGTCCGCCAGCCCGATACTTGATCTGGAAATTGAATTCTGACAGGAAGACGGCCCATCTGTTCTGTCGCTTGGTAAGGACTTTCGACGTCATGAAATATTCCAGATTCTTGTGATCGGTAATAAGTAGTACCGGGATTTCAGTTCCTTCCAATAGATGGTGCCATTCCTTAAAGGCCTTAATGATTGCTAAAAGTTCCTTATCAAAAATATCGTAGTTCCGCTCCGCTGGTGACAGGCTTTTGGACATGAAGGCGACAGGGTGGAGTTTGTTATCCGTCCCATATTGGCTGAGGACTGCTCCTGTGGCCTTGTCTGATGCATCGCACTCAATGATGAATCCCTTTTCTTGATCCGGTTGCAGTAGTATCGGTGCTTGTTGGAATTCTTGAATTATTTGCTCAAAGCTGGCCTGTGTTTCCTTGGTCCATTCCCAGGGTTTCCCTTTCATCGTTAAATCATAGAGAGGTCGCGCTATGTGGGTATAGCCTTGGATAAATCGCCGATAGAAGTTTGCAAACCCTAGGAATGTTTGTACATCTGTAACATTTTTGGGAACGGGCCACCTCTTGATCGCTGACACCTTTTCTTCTTGCATTTCAACAACTTCTCCCGAGATTACCAGACCCAGATAGTCAACCTTTGAAACATGGAACGAACACTTCTTGAGGGAACAATATAGACCCAGGCGTTGTAGTCGACGAAGTACTTCTTTCACATGAGATGGATGTTCTTCAGGTTCTTTGGAGAAGATTAAGATGTCATCAATGTAGATTTCCACGTAGACTCCTTTAATGTCCCTGAACTCCATGTCCATCATATTCTGGAATGTTGCTGGAGCATTGGTCAGGCCAAACGGCATGACTTTGGTTTCAAACAGGCCATATTTAGTTCTAAAGGCCGTTTTGTATACGTCTTCTTCTGCGACCCTGACTAGGTTGTAGCCTGATTTCAGATCCAATTTGGTAAAGATCTTGGCCCCTTTGACTCGCTCAATTAGGTCATCCGTTCGGGGTAGGGGGTATCGGTTCTTCTTTGTCCACCTGTTAAGGTATCGATAATCCATGCATAATCTTGGTGGTTGGGGTACGCCATCGATGTCGTGACGGCGGACAAACATAACTGGTGATGCCCATTGAGAAGTTGAGGGAACAATGAAGCCTTTTTCCAGGTTCTCGTCGATCCAGGCCTTCAGGATTCTATCTTCCTCCTTGGTTAATGAGTAAACAACCCCAATTTTGGGTTTTGCACCAGATTCGAGTTCAATTTTGAGATCATAGGGCCGGTGAGGGGGAAGCTTATCAACCTCCTTGGCGACAAAGACATCCTGGAATTCAAGGTATTCGTTGGGAAGTTTTCCCACTATTCCCCCTTCTATGGCGTTGAGATCTTCACACAGGCATTCTGACACGCAGAACCCCGAGTTGAACTCCAGTGTCCCTTTTGACCAATTGATTTGAGGGTTATGCTTCTTCAACCAAGGGATTCCCAAGACCACAGTGTGCCGTCCTAAGGGTGCCACGTCACATGTGATTTCTTCGACGTGATCGTTCATGATGACATGGAAAGTTGCTTCCCGCTTGATTAATCCATTTGCAATTGGGCGTCCATCTATAACTTGTACCCGTCGCGCTACTTTTTTCTTTTTCGTAGGGATTTTGTGTTTAGAGATATATTCAGAATTGATGAAGTTCCCGGAGGTGCCGGAATCAATCATAGCAACGGTGATGAGGTTTTTCAGGCTTTCGATCATTATTGGCACGCGGAGTTGGTCTGCGTATTCGGTGGAACATAGATATAATTTGTTTACAGACTGATTACGATTTTCCATGGCAACACGATCTAATTCTGTCTTCAGGGCGCCTGATGCTCCCTTCAGACACTGCCTTTTCCCGACTCCTCATCAGAGACTTCTTCCAGAGCGGCTATCTTGATAACGCAATTTTTCGCGATGTGGCCCTTCTTCTGGCAGCGGTAACAAGTGAGTTCTGAACTACTGGTTGCTGCCACTTCAATTCCTGCGACCGTGCGGGTGTTTAGGCGAAGGTAGGGGAATGGGAGTTCGCTCTCAGAGCCATCTTCCCATTTGATGGTGGGAATTTTGAAGCCTTTCTTATTGTTCCCAATTTTTGTAATTTGTCCCCTGGTTGCGCCCTTTGGTCCCATGGTATACACCCTGTCTCCCTCCTTGAATTGTGTCTTCTGCGCTGTTGCGCTCGTGGTCACCTTCTTGAAGGTTCCGCTCGATGTCGCCTTCTCCAGGCCCTTGGCCTTTTTCTCCAGATTTCATGCAATAAGGCTTGCATCAATCCTAGACGCGTGATTCATCAACTGTGTGAGGGAAATGATGTGGCGATCAATGCTCTGAATTGACATGACATCCTGGATTTCGTCTTTGAGCCCTGAGTAAAAATCGTCTTTGAGGGTGGCCTCATTGTAACCCAAAGCGCTGGAATAGGTTCGAAAATTCGAAATGTAGTCGACCACTGATTTGGTTTGTTTCAGATTTCGATATTTTTGCCGATAAACTTCCGCTTGCTCTACTTCGCCAAAGGCTTCCTCGAAGGCTTCCTCAAAAAGGGTCATGTCGTTAAGGATAGGTTGAGGGATGCCAGACATTTCTTTCTCAAGGAATGGGCGAATCCATTCCCTGGCTTCCCCCCTTAGGTACGAGACAACAAAGAGGATCTGCTGATCTACTGTATCGTAACGCAACTCCGAAGTACTGATGTAGAGGTTACAGGCGAAGGTAAAGTCCCTAGCCTTCTGACCGCGTTCGCCATTGTATTCGGGAGGTTTGCTGGCTGAACTCTTTTTAGCAGTTCGAGGAGCAGTGGGGGTTATACCCTGAGTGGCGACGGGGGCTGGACCAAGTGTGAATCGTCCAGTGGACCTTCCTAGTGCTTGTTGATTAAGGGGAGTCCCGCCCGGGGGTTGCGATACGCCAGGATTTGCTCCTGTTCCTTGGTTAGGTTGGTAAGCGCGCCCTCCTGCTTGAAGAATTAGAATGTCCATATCGTTCTGCATGGTATTGAGGAGCGCTTGATTTGTTTGAACATCGGCTTGAGTGGCCTGAATACTTTGTAGGTTGAGGTCGCCATCTCCTGCATTCCAGAGTACCCATTGATGAATGTTGTCAACGCGTCTGTTCGTGATTTCGACCCGTCGCGCTATTTCGAGTAGGAACGCGGCAATGTCTTCATTAGTGGTTCCGCAATTGTTGTACCATTGACCATTTTCCAACTGGTCTTCGATATATTGGTCCGATGGTGTCGTCTCCACTCGTCCACTGGCTTCTGGGGGGTGAAGATCCCCCGTGCGCATGGAGGCGGTATCGCGATTTGCATTGGGCGGAGATGATGTAGCTGCTGGGGCTCCAACACCAAAGGAAACTTGATGTGACTCCGTTCCCTGGACCGTAGGATCCAATCGACTGGTCCCTGTGTTACCGGACATGATGTTGGTTGCACTTGGAACTTGGGATGTAGATCGGCCTAGACCAAAGGTTGTTCTGATGCGTCCTGCCACTGATCCCTCTCCTGGGTAGGTTGACATGAGCTATAATAAATGCGCTTCCTGGTGCGCTGCGACCAAATATGGCTAGTATTTGTTGGTGAAGAGAAAATCCCCTGGGTAGAGATGGATAAGTAGGGGGAACCTAGTCGACGGTAGGTTCAAGGCGAGGGTCTCAGAGGTCCTTGTTCCAATAGAATATGTAAGCGGCGCTTCCTGATTAGGTGGCAACGGCTCAGTGATATCAGAGGATAGGGGACGTCTTCAACAGGCTAATGGATGCGAGCTGCAATATGCCTCGACGTGTAAATGATGCAGGGGAGATGTAGGGGTATTAGCTATCAATGGTGAAGGGTGTGCAATTGCTCAGAGATATCCCGGTGATGATAAACCTGGTTCCGACAGCGACGAGGGCTGTATCCGCGGCGAAGGCAACAAGACTTGTTCTAGTGTCACAACCCTAGCCGAACCTTGGAGGCCGAGACTCCACAGGTAGTGAGGATGGGGGTTGGGATGGCAACTAAGGCCTAAGTGAGTCACGCGATGGTATGAGGGGAAAACAACAAGAGAACAAGTCTTGTGGGGGCAAGACTTGTGTTGCTGGTATATATACTAACTACTGTGGCTATGTACAATAGAGAGCAGACGAGAAGGGAAGACAAAAGGAGAAAAGGCAAGAGTCCGAGGGAAGCGAGGACAGAACAAAGGGAACGTGATAAGTCCATGGGCGCCAAGGGAAAACTGGGACTAGCCAGGCAGGCATGTCCCGCGGTCATGGCTTACATAAAGGCGACTATATGCGCCAAGGCGAGGAGAACGAGACCAAACACGAGCCAAACAGAACACAGGAAAGGGAAAAGGAAAAGGTCGTGACAAGCAAGCTTGACATGTACGTTGTTGAAATTCTTGAGTTAGCATCGACAAAGGCAGGTGGGGGCGGTAAACAAGAGACGTCAAAGGTGTGTCACGGTGTTACTCGTTGGTTGTATGTTTACCACCATGGTTACTGACCTCTTCCGCTCTCAGATGATCACCGGTGCAACAAAAGAAGATGGAAATGCAAAACTCCTTCGGTATCAACAGTACATCAAGAATCGAAAATGCAAGACGTGTAACATGAATTGTGCGGTTATCAACCAGCCTGGTAAAGGACCCGTACATGTCCCATTACCAGATAAAGCCTCAGATCATTGGGCCTCACTCGCGGTACGTTTGAATATCACCTTGGCCAAAAAACCTGCTCATGTTTTGGACTGGTAGGTCAGGAATTTCGCGTCAATCTACACGCCAAACCCCCCTGCTGCTGTGCTCAACCTCTTGAATGATGCACAGCCAAAACCTCGCAAGGCACAAGACAGCGGTCCCGATGCCGATGAAGATCAAGGAAAAGTGCTGGCACGCACTTCAGGTGGCTCGACTGGGGCTCCTATTGTGAAGTCAATCACCACATCGCTCGGAGGCCCCACTGGGAGTGTTGGTGATACCGACCTCCCTGGAATGGGTACCTTTGCCCCGGGTCTTGCTAATATGGCATCGGGCCTCAGTTTTCCACCCGGTATGTTGCAGCCATTTGGCTCGCAGATTACTCAGCCACCAGTTTTTCTCTATGGAACCTCACAGCCAATGAACATGGGCATGGGTATGGGCATGGGTATGGGTGGCCCGTCATCCATGTTTTCGGGATACGGGAACATCCCATTTGCTCCTGTTGGCGGATTCCCAATGGTCCAGATGGGTGGAATGGGTGGAATGGGTGGAATGGGTGGAATGGGAGGGATGGGTGGAATGGGAGGGATGGGAGGGATGGGTGGAATGGGTGGAATGGGTGGTGTGACTGGACTCGGAGTTCCGTTGCCAAGTGACTTGGAGAGGTTTGAGCGGGATAGTAACCAGGACTGATCTCGACCAATGCCAGATGACAGGCGGAAATGTTATCTATTCTAATAGTACAGGTCAGATGTAATGACAGTGGTGGAACCAGCCCCGAGCATCCTCAGGTGTGATCGAGTAAACGTGCTTGAACAACATAGAAAGAGCCGCTGCTTTCCCATCGTTGCTTTGTTTGTCCATATCCATTCGAGCCCGATCTCCATCCCGAGCAATACTCTTCTTGATCTTTGCAAAAGCAAGCTCAATGGGGTTGTAATCAGGAGAATACGGGGGAAGAAAAACATAGTGCATGCCACTAGGAAAAAATTGAAATGTGTCACTACATTGAGAAGTATTGCATACTCAGCCAACTCACTGAGCCGCAATCATCTCGATTGTTTCGGGGTCTTTGTGAATGCGACAGTTGTCCATGATAATTACGGAGTTCTTCTGTGGGTACGGGTTCATCCTTGTGAGTAGCTTTTGGATGAATTCACGAAAGGTTTTTGCTGTGAAGGCTCCATCAGCAACGTCCATGGCAAGAACACCATCAAGACAAAGAGCAGGTAAAATTGAATAGCTAACTTCGGTAAGCTATCTATCCATTTTTATATTCAAAATGACTGACTCACCGGTCACCACGTACAAAGGTCACATCAGCTGATGCACGCTCGCCTTGAGGGCTATAACCCATGCTTCGGTTTGTTGTTCGGCTATCTATCCCACTCTCATCGACACAAACAAAGCATTCGGGGGCGATATTTGATGTTATGAGGCGATACTGCTCCCTGAGGTCTTTTGAACGCTCCCGAGCCTGCGGGGTGAGCTACAATCTCACCAGTAAGATACCAGATATTGTATTACAGTGATATCGAAACAAACCTTTTTACGAGTGATGCCATAATGTTTCAAAGACCGAGAAATAGTTGATACGTGCACATCAACTCCAAGAGTCTCAAAGAGATCTGCCTGGATCTCATCTAGGTAAGCAGTCGGCGAGTTTGCAACCCGTTCACGAAGATACTTAGAATGATTCAATTTTAGCAAACGACCGTAACGTTGCATGTAAGTCAATTTTCACTCACAGACGCTGCTTCAAAGTCGAGAGCTCTCGGGCGTCCGATCACCGCACCAGTCGCTGCAACGGTCTGGACTGATCCCGTTGCTCTCCATTGGCCGAGAATCTCGCGGACGGTTCGCTCCGAGACTCTCAATGCCATCGCAATGAACGAGTAGTGGCACCGCATGTGATGCATGTGCACAATGATCCACCGGACATCGTCTGAGGTGCGGTTGGGCATGGTCGGACGGGAATTTGGGTAAAAAAAGAGTGGAAGTGTAGTCTAGTAGTGATGCGGGTCTTTCTGCATGTACGTTGCTTATATATGTATCGTTTGAAAGCTTTCTTACGTCTAATCACCCGGACGGAGCTAACACATGACTCGCCAATAATGGTACTCAATTGGCGTCACATAAATGGTACCACCTTGTGCGCACGGTCAACGCGACTCCAAAAAGCACAAGATCGCCTTTCTTCTATGCGATCTGACGGAGCAGTGCGACTTTTAGTCCTGAGGTCGATTTTCGATTTTTCTTGTGGGCGCTTGGCAAGTACTTTTGCAAATCGCAATAAGCAAGAAAGTGGGTAGGGGAGATATTACTTCAGGAGGTGCCAATGGGTCGTAGTCTTTTCCGGGGTACAGGTCAAGGAATAGAGCTCCCAGGGCTGTGTGGTCTCCTGCCAGCCGTCGTGCTGCTCGGCCAATAGCTTCGTAAGGTGTTCGTCCTGTAATGTGATTCCTTTCCGGGTTTAGGGCCCTAAATAGCTCTGGAAACCCGAGGGGTGAAACAAACGCGAACGGCTTGGAAACGATCTTAATTGTATTTTTGAAAACGATTAGAATCATCATGAGCTTTACATGCATGAAATCAAACTCACCAGTAAGTCGCCCGCCTTTACGGATTGGGTGGTGACCAAGCCACGGCCGCCACCCATATTTCTCATCTGGGCGACCTTGACAGGTCCGATGTAGTCTGCCACATCTGGGATCGAATGCTTCCCGTTGACTTCATCGGCTAGTTTACTCAGGGAAAACCAATCATAGCTGCCCTGTGTCTGTTCGAGCAGCCTGTCCTGAGCCTTCGCCCGCAGAACTTGCACATCTTCAGGGGAAAATTTGGCAACTTCTTCGTTTTTAACAATATCCAATGTATCAGCGAATCGATCCATTGCGTAATAGACTGCTGCCATACGGTAGCGCGCTTTGTGGCGACTCATCGCGGGTAGTACTTTGTCTTCCGAGGCGATTCGTGCGTCGTTCAGAGCGAGGGTAAGACGATCGAGTTTAAGATAACATAAAGATCGATTCAGTCGCAGAAGGGATGCCGATGGATCGGCGGCTAGTCCTATGGTGTACGCACGAATGGCGGCCTCCAAATGATTCTTCTTGAATTCATCGTTTCCCATGAGCTTGTACCCCTCAGCGTCCCTTCTAGGTGTCTCTCTCCATGATTCCGGAAGGCCATGAAGCATAGGATGGTTGAATTCCAACAGGTTAATATCGCTTGGGGTATCCACGCGGATGGTCGGATTTCCCCCAGTTTTGCCGAGCTTGAACCACGGTTCTCGAACTAAAACAATTTGTCCAATAGGTAGAATCCCGGTAACACCCTCGCGATCGAGCCCCGCTGTTTCGAAGCAATTGTATAGCGCTAATTCGGCAACATTGCCAGTTTGGTCTTCGATTGCTACTTGCACGGCTACCAGTTGAACTGTATGAGGTGTCCCTAAGTTCTCTGAGAACAGGCTATATACGCATTCACGAGGCGTACCTGCACGAGATATGACTCGACAAATCAAGTAGTGGCCTTGTTCATCAGGTTAATTCGTCTACTCGGTGACTTTGATACAAGGCCAAACCTTATGGACTTGATGAAGCAGCAAATTCGACAGAGTAACTATGCCGGGATTATCAGCTCATAATATCATAACCGCAAGGATGGTTTATACCTGATGTCAAGGATTCGAGGGGGGATCTTGCAAAATGGGGTAGATGGCTCGTTATCAATTGTCGAATGACGGTCTCCTTGCTACGCCCACAGGAATTATAGAACAACTCGTAGTCTTCAAAGATAGCGGATCGAGAAAGAAGTGAGGCTCCACAAGGATCCAATGCTTTTTCCTTCTCAGCGACCGCTGTTGCATCTGCCAACACGGAGTCGGGGTGGCTGGCGGGCTGCCCCCTTTGAATTTGGTACTCTCCGTTTACTCTTTTGAGCAGCTCCATGTTATTTGAAGTCATGGCTTCAATAAAAGGGGCAAAGGGATTTTCTTCGCTGTCAAGGTCTTCTCTTTCTGCTAACGAACGTAGTGCTTTTACGAGCAGGGCCATTTGGGGTCCATGATATCGATGTGGAAAACGAGTAGCCTGACTGGTGGATTGATGAGAGGGAACCGCGGAGGTTGTGTGTAAGAAAAGTTGTAGTCAATTGTATCAATGATGGCTGGTGGGTTGCGTGGCAATTTGCCACTCGCACACAATGGTACACACATTATAACTAAGCCTCATTTTTCTGATTGAACGCCAGAACGGCGTTTCCTAGGTGCTAGACACTCTTCATGTTATTTCGGCGATTTGAATCCTAATAACTCATAAAAGTACGATTATACTCGATAGGCAGGCAACCAATGTGTTCTTGAGTTGCTCGGATGATCAATGCACCATGCGTATATCATAGGCATATACCGTGTTATGATGCATTAAAAGCGAATAGAGCCTAACTGCATATACGTAATATGCGGTGCAAGTACTAAAGGTGTCGACCTAGGTGGGCAGGTCGGCCGCCAGGGGAGAGGGGAGTCGATCACGTGTCCCTGAATGAAAACGCCGCACAGCCACCAGTCTTCGCCCGTCTTGGACCAGCACCATGCAAACGTGGCGGAAACTGCCAAATCCTCTCATCCTCGCCTTGTTATTACTCCTCGTCGTCCAAGCCGCCCTCGCCCAAGATACAACGAATGACGACCTCGCCGGAACATTACCTGGAGGAGACGGGACCTTGGACGCGCCAATCGACTTTACAAACGCAGACGACGTGATGGAGAAACTAGGACCAGTCGTAAGTCTCAAACCCCGTATATGCACATCTAATTCAGCTGCGATGGTGGAATGTAGATGATGAATGCAGATGGGGTAAGTGCATTCCTTCAGACGGATTCAAAACTGAGCGCAGTGACAGTCCATGTCTCGAATCGCAAATTGGAAAGAGCTCACCAAACGAGAACGCGCGACGTATTTGAAGAAGTTGGCAAAAGGCAAACCGTGAGTGACGTCAGTCGGTCCAAGACGGTCGGGCAAACGAGGGTATTTGTTACAGGGCTCGAAAGTTGATGAAACGAGATGAGAGCGAGGTGTAGAAGGCAAGCTAATTCAAGCAAATGTGAGCGCATCGTTTAGGGGGTGCTTCGTTTTGGATATTTTCATTACTTTCATGATGCATACAATTCCTGGTCAATCTTCTGACGGCATGATGTTCAGAAACTTGTCATAAAACGCTTCTGCGAGTTATCGTTCCCCCAGATCTGTCGGCACAACACATGCCGCCTCGGCACCGGCGGCTCATCCACCGTGTGTGCGAGTCACGCGGAGATTGTCTCTGCAACAGGGTCGGGGCGACGTGGCACAACATGGAAAGTGCGAGAAGAATTCATGCGCTCCCCAGACCGAGCCACGCGGATCACAACGAGCCTCACTTCTCGCTGGGATTTGCACGGCATCATACGGTTTTGTTCAGGCTCATTGTACATAATCGGCCCGGCCACGTTGCGGCAAACGGGGGGCGCCGAGCCCCGGACTCATCCCCAACGAAATGGAATTGCTGAAACGTATGGTCATAGAAGCTCTCATAAACCCCTAATAGAGTTTATTACAAGTAATATTGCACGTGTTTTTCCGAATCGTGCGAGGGAAATTTCGCGGGTGCCTGTTTTGAAATAACACGGGACAAACAGAGAAGGCGCCGAGCCCATAAAAGGCTGTACCCCCTGCGGTCTCTTCTCCCCATCCACCACTACTTCATCGTCGTCACTCAGCTCATCGCTTGCAATCTCAATAAGTTTTCCTACTTGATTGGTTCCACCTTCAAGTTTATGTACTCGAATCAGCTTGGTATGTCTTTTGCTATGTGTTTCTTGCATCTGCTCATTTCTTGTTCCACAGGTTCGAAACACAATCCGCACAGAGTACGTCTAGCCATTTCTCAGTGTTGAGCTCGCCTCTAACGTGTTCTCTCTTAGGGCAACAAACACTCGGCCCCTGCGCCCTTAGCTCAAAACTAAATCCACCTTTTTCCGAATACTTTTATTACTACAATGGCCCCCCTCACTCCCTACGGAAACGGAACCGGTTACAGCACCCCAACCGATCCTGCTCCTATCCACCCCACCGCTGTTCGCCGCACCGAGCCGGTGATTGTCGAGTCGGATGTCACGTCCTACACCGACTCACACATTACCGCCAAATACGAGTACAAGGGCGCCCATGTCGTCAAGGAACATGGTCGCATCAGTGTCAAGCCTACTGTGTCGCAGTACGAGTTCCAGACTGCACGCAAGGTCCAAAAGACTGGGTAAGGTCAATTTTTTCGGCGTCAGGCATAGTGACTGACGCTAGTGTGATGCAGCCTGATGATGGTCGGTCTTGGCGGAAACAACGGCACGACTCTCACCGCTACTATTCTCGCCAACCGTCACAACATTACATGGCGTACCAAGGAAGGCCCAATGACGCCCAACTACATTGGCTCTCTCTTGCGCGCTTCGACTATGCGCCTGGGTACGGACCCCGAGACCGGCCGGGACTTCAATATCCCGGTCTCGGATGTTCTGCCCATGGTTCACCCCAATGATCTCGTGATTGGCGGCTGGGATATCTCGTCGTACCCTCTCGATGCGGCCATGGACCGTGCCCAGGTCCTCGACTGGGACCTCCAGCGCCAGTTGATCCCGTACATGGCCGAGATCCGCCCTCTTCCTTCCATCTATTACCCCGATTTCATTGCCGCCAACCAATCCGAGCGCGCCGATAACCTTATTCCCGGCGAGGACAAGCAGGCCCACGTCGAGAAGATTCGCAAGGACATTCGCGACTTCAAGGCTGAGCATGGACTCGACCGCGTCGTCGTCTTCTGGACTGCCAATACCGAGCGTTACAGCGAGATCATCCCTGGCGTCAACGACACTGCCGACGCTCTCCTCAAGGCTATCCGCGACTCGCACTCGGAGGTCTCCCCGAGTACAGTCTTTGCGGTCGCTTCGATTCTCGAAGACGCTCCTTTCATCAACGGCGCTCCCCAGAACACGTTTGTCCCGGGCTGCATCGAGCTCGCCGAGAAGCACAAGTCGTTCATTGGCGGTGACGATCTCAAGAGCGGTCAGACCAAGATCAAGTCGGTCCTTGCCGAATACCTCGTCAATGCCGGCATTAAGCCCCTCTCGATTGCCTCGTACAACCATCTCGGTAACAATGACGGGCGCAACCTCAGCCAAGAGGCCCAGTTCAAGAGCAAGGAGATTAGCAAGAGCTCAGTCGTGGACGACATGGTCGACGCCAACCGTCTGCTCTACCGTCCGGCCGCCAATGGCGAGAAAAAGGGCGAGCACCCTGACCATCTAGTGGTGATCAAGTACGTCCCTGCCGTCGGCGACTCGAAGCGCGCCATCGACGAGTACAATTCCGAGATTCTCATGGGCGGCCGCAACACGCTTGGCATCTTCAACACGTGCGAAGACTCGCTCCTCGCCACGCCGCTCATTCTCGACTTGACGATCCTCGCTGAGCTCTTGACCCGCGTCCAGTATCGCCGTGGTTCGGACAACGAGTTCCAGCCGTTGTACTCTGTCCTCTCGCTCTTGTCGTACATGCTCAAGGCCCCACTTGTCAAGCCCGGCACCGAGGTTGTCAACTCGCTCAACCGCCAGCGCCAGGCTCTCGAGTCGTTCTTGAAGGCTTGCTTGGGATTGGCTAATGAGAGTGATTTGTTGCTCGAGACTCGTGTTTGGTAAATGGTTTTGGTAGTTTGTACAAGTTCAAGACATGTAGAGTCATTCAACTGGCTCTAGGCCTCGGAATCTGATGATTGTGTCTGCTCTGTTTGCGTGTTTCAGGATACCGTCGATTCGATCTGGTATTTTTTGGTGGTACCAATCACATCGGTAAAATACTGTGCGCCGAGTTCGACAAACATTACCGTGAACAACGACCACGTTGTCTCACCCTTTCGCGCAAGTCGACTACGCTCGAAGGTGGTGAGAGACTCATGCGGAATGAACAAGTACTTATTAAGGAAGATTGGGCATCTAATTATTTCGTGTGTTTAAATATTTACAATCCTCCGCCGCCTAGAATGTACTCGATGGCCGAGTCGACACGTCCTCCGCAGGCAAGCAATGCTCGGACGTTCTGTTGGGCGTTTGTAAATCCCATATCTTGGAGTTGTTGTAGTTGGACCTGAATAATTGTGATTAAAGTGTGAATCGTAGCCGGGGCGTAACGCTTACCTGGAATCGTTCCTCGACGGGACGTGGGTCAGGGGGAGGAGCTGGAGGAGTGCCGAATCCTGAAAGAGCCGCGAACGGGTTTCCGCCGGCTGCGGTACCCTGGCCGCCAAGAATCTATCAGAACTGTGAGTAAATGAAGCGCATGGAACCGGGTAGAATCGGACGCACCTGTTGAATAAGAGCGGGGTCGATCATACCAAACGGGCTCGGTGTCTGACCAGCTCCCGGTGACGTCGGGTTGCTTCCAGTCGTTGTCGGGTTCGTACCGGCAGCAGCTCCAGCACCGGCAGCCGGAGTCGCAGTCGTCGCCCCGGTCGCAGCCTGCTCAAACAAGTTCCCGCTCGCCGGAGCACTCGGGTTCTGCTGCCCCGCGCCTCCAAATCCGCCGAGCATATCAAACATCGGTGGCATCCCTCCCATACCGCCCATACCGCCCATCCCTCCGCCCATTCCGCCCATCGCTGGATCGAACCCAGCCTGTCGCAACGCCGCCGTCATCTGCATCATATTCCGTAACGTATCTGGATTCGACATCATCTCCCTAAACTGCGGTGACTGGAGCGTCCTGCGCATGTTCGGGTCCATGTTTTGCAACTGCGGGCTTTGCGACATGAGCGTGTCCATGAGGTTCGGGTCGGACATCATCCGGGACATTTGTTGGAGGAATTGGGGCGAGTTGAGCATGTTTTGCATCTACTTTCTGGTGAGTCGGATTAAACCAGAATTACTGAGAGGCGTACCATGTTGGGATCGTTGGGATTCGCCCCTCCGAACAAATCCGACATGTTCAATCCGGCGAGAGCGCCGTGGCCACGAGGTCCGTTCAACAAGGTCTCGGTAGACGTTTGGCCGGTTTGCATCGACGGGAGAGGTTGGGCGGCTGGTGCTGATCCGCTGCCCGAGCCAGAGGACTTAGGTGCGCCTTTGACCATGTGGACCGTGTGTGCGTTTTGCACTTTGTATATCGAGAGGGTGTCTTCGTCCTTGAGTACGCGGCCTGGTGGCGAGGGTCAGGACTGGATAAAGGCCAAGTTGGATTGGTATATTGCTTACCCGAGTATATAAGTCGTTGGCGGTCAGCGGTCACATCGCTCTTCTCAGCGATAGCTTGTTTAAGATCGAGAACAGTCTTGTCAGTCGAGATTGTAATGCTGAGCTTCAACTCGCTTGGCCCTGTTCTCTAATTAGTTCATGGAAGAGTACTCCAGATCTAACTCTAAATTCTACCTTTGATATTGAGAGTAAGCTCATTGGAGCCAGTAGATGGAGCTTGTTCAGTCATAGCGTCGAGGTGGTGGGGGAGGACAAGCAGGGGAGATGACCAATGATGATCGTATTTACAATGATGCTGTGGCTGTGCCAATGAAATCGAATCGGGCACAAACTAGAACGTCCTAGAATAACCCTCGCGTCCAAGCGAGACTCGCCCATAGTGGGTTCAAAAGTTAACAGCTCGTCAGGACCGTGCTTTGTATATTCTAGTCGAGATTCTCGTATTTATTTCGCCGCAATCGCTTCGCCGGCCTTTTGAGCCTGAGCCTGTAGTACATTTTGAATCGTCACAATCTCAGTCTTGGTCTTGTCCGACTTTTTCGACAGTTCCGCAATGCGATCCTCCACTCTAGATCTATCAAGGACCAGCAATTAACATGATTAAAGCAACTTGTGGATAAGAGGGGATGTAGCGACTCACATTTCACCCTTGATATACTCCAATCGTTTATCGACATTACTCTTGGCTTCTTCGGTGTCCTGTTTAACGAGAACTGGTCCAATCATTTTGTATACAATGTTGTGAGATTTAAGAGCAGCGAATTCCTACGCCACAGGTGACGCATCTATCAGAAATCCCTATCATGACCAGTCCAGGGAGCTCACCTTCTTCACCGCCTCGTTCTCATTAAGCTGGGCATCAAGTCTTTGGCGCGTTTCTACTGTCGTCTGAAGATCTATGTATATCATGAAGCTTTCACTGAGTTCGGCGGGCGTTTCTCCAAAGAATACAAAATACACTCACCATCTTGTAATTTTTGGTACTCGGTAGTTGCTTTTTGTAGTCTTGCCTCGTAAGACATGGCGTCCGATTGCTATACGACGAGGTTTGGACTGTGAGGATGTTGAGGTCAACAGGATTACCCTCGGCGCTTATTTCTGTTGGGAATTTGATCACAGCGAAGTGCAGTGGCTCCAAGTCGCTCGGTTTTGAAATTGGAGAAAGATACACCGTTTTGAAGTCAGAGTTGCGAGTACGGAACAAGTGAGCGAGAGCTGAAAGTAGACTGTAGGGAGCCACGGCTGCGATCTACACTCGATGACATGATACCTCTTATCCAAAAATTACATGGATCACCCGGGTGGCCTCTTTTTTTTAATAAAATTATTTATCCATATTTATTGTCTTTCGAAGAACTCGTCAAGTAAGACATCAAAATCTATAGTAAGTAGTTAGCTACCTCCCATATACCCGGCACGGCGTGCTGGCCCGACACCTCTCCGCCGACCGCCCACTCCCGAGTGTTTATACAGGACCTCCGGGAGGTAGTCCGAAATACTCCTTCATCTCCCTCAGCGACATAACCAGTAATTTAGCCTTGCGGGGTGCCCTCCGTTGATGAAAAACCCATCCCCACCACCTGTTGCCTCCCTTCCTCTCCCCCACACCCTACTTCCTCTGCGGATCGACTCGCCAGTTCCCCAATTTGGCTCCTCGTTCTTTTTATAAAGTTGATTAAATGTATGGTTCCCTTACCCGGTTGCAAAAGTGCTTTGAAAGACCGCAACGCTGTCCCAAGCGCGTAGCCCCTCTCCGTTTGCAAGTGATTAAGCGCGATGCAGCTCATCAAAATATGGCGGAAGGTCTCTGGGTTTCCATTACAAAGCCGGCAGGTTCTCGAGTTTGTGAGCTTGAATCTATGGAGATAATCCGCGAACGGAAAATGGCCTGTTCTCAATTGGGTGAGCAGAGCATAGTGTTCTTTGGGTAACTCAGCTGCTTGTTCGCTATAAGCCGATGAGGGAAAGTCCGGTCGATCTAGCGTTGGCCCTGTACTCTCTCCATCTCCCCAACCCATTCTCTCCATTCCTCCGACATTCTCTCTTGGCCTCTATGTAACGATGGTTGAGCCATTGACTCTATAGCGGACCACCTATCCGTTGTCTACAAGTTTCACACACGTCAATCATTGAGCGATACTGTATGGAAAATCTTGGTCGAATGCTATCGCAAGTCGGTATTCGATGGCTTCTGAAATACTATTGCTCACTGCGGCGTAACGTGACCCTAGGCAAGATGGACTATCTCCCTTCAATACTTGCGCATATATTCTGTCAGATAATCTGATTAAATTGGCCCCGCAGCATACAAAAGCGGCGCTCGGTATAATGGCACTTGTGACTGGTATGTCAACGGTCACATAACCCGTACGCGAGCAGTAATTGCCTTGACGGTTGGTATTGCGTGATGCATGCTATACTGATTTCCCTGTCTGGGTGAATTACTATCAATAAACTTATGTATTTAGGAACAATAAGTTCGGCGATACCACCGCATATGCATACAAGGCATACTTATTGGCACTACGACATAGGGGGGCTCGAATATCTTGATACGCTCGATGGCACATACCATCCTTGGTCGAGATACGTGCATGTTTTTGGTGTAATATTGAATACAGGAACCTTGAGTCACACCGTATTTTCTTTGACGAAACCGACATTTAAAGGGAAAAGGTAAGGTAAGAGACCCAAACAGTTCTAAGCGATGAAGCATCGGTGCCAACGATGTCCCACCAGAAGGTCGTTATAATCCACAGACAACGAGCCTCCTAGGCCAATCACGAGGGTATTTGGCGGGTTGGGTAAGATTTCCATGATCCGTGAGGGCAACCCGAACAGCAAACATGACCCATTACTATTCATCACCCAACCCGTTCCACTCTCGTGGATATGCCAATCGTGCAGCATCATGGGATCGAACCGATCTATAGTACGGAAAGCTAAGCAAAAATCATCGCCTAAACAGGAAGAGCCTTACCTTCACGGGAGAGCATTTCTTGGTAAACCACCTCAATTCGATCTTCGAGGTATTCCTCATGAGTAATGGACCATGTTCTGATAATACCGTTGCCTCGGGAGGCAATCTGTTCTCCTCCAGGAGAATATCCTACCCACTCGATTGAACCATCGGGTGCTCGGAATGGTTTGATAGCCTGCATTCCGTCGCTCACGCTCCAGACACGCACAGTATGATCGCTAGACCCAGATACAATATACGCACCGCTGGGTGAGTACGCTACGGAGTTTACTGAGTCACGATGGCCTCGAAACGGACCAGCAACATGAGCACCGTCAGCAGCTCTCCAAATGCGAATCGTCCGATCCCGTGAACCGGAAGCAATATGAGCACCATCGGGCGAGTATGCTACCGACTGAACCCAGTCAGAATGAGCTCGAAGTGGCCCCATGATTAATGTTCCGTCGATAGCATTCCATATTCGAATGGTGCTATCCCAAGAACCTGAGACGATGCGGTGCCGTCAGGTGAGTAAGTGACTGATTCGACCGACCCGGTGTGCCCGTCCAAAGGTCCGATAATCTTTTCACCTCGACGTACATCCCAGATTGTAATCGTGCGATCAAAAGATCCAGCAGCTATGCGTGAGCCGTCAGGTGAGTAAGCTACGGAGTTGATGGTGCCGTGATGCTCTCGAAGTGGATCCAAAGCAAGAACAGAGCTGTGCACCTCCCAGATACGGATCGCGCAATCATAAGAGCCAAATGCGATATGCGAACCGTCGGGCGAGAATACAATGGAGCTGATTGAGTTTAGTTGCCCGTCGAAAATCAGCGGCCCGGAAATAAGAGCCCCCCAGTCTGCACTAAGAACGCTAACGGTGCCGTTTCGGCACCCCAGCGCGATGCAACTACCATCTGGTGAGTAGGCCGCGGCCAGTACCGCCTCCTCGGTCCCTCGATATATACCCCTCCTTTGGACAGCGGTTCCTGTTGCGCTAACCAGACCTTGGGTTCTACTCCAGTAGTTCTCATATACTGAGCTTAGCTTGGGGCAAAATGGGAGAGCGGATATGTAAATGTGCGGTGTACTGATTGACGCAGGACTCGCAGCAAAATTTGCTAAAAACTCTCGAGCGTCCTTGAGCAAGGACTGCAAACGGAGATCCTCGGTGCTTAGCTGTAGTGGTGTAGGAAATTTGTTAATAAGTTGTGGACTCGGCGACGAGCATCTTACTTTCAGCCACTGTTCTGCGTCCCACAGCACCCTCTGACCTCTGCCTATCTCTCGCTTCAAATTCAATACTTCCATCCAGAAAAGAAGCAGTGTTGAAATATGTTCCTCGAGCATACAGATAAGTGCATTAGATGGTGCACATATTTTAAGATGGCTCCCCCAACGACGACACGCGTAGGATAGAGATGGGCTGATAGCCGCCTCAATACGGCTCTCCAACTCCTTCAACGCAACGTCGGCCAGGAATGAAGACCCAAGGTCACAAATGTTGAATCAGAGTTGATTTTTCATAACGCTAAAATAATTTTGGGCGAGTTGCTGATTGTGCTTGGTCTCGTCGCAAAAGAATCTTCCAGCTCGCTCTTGATTGTACATGAAATCGGCGAATGACGCATGTAGGGTTGAGACTAGTCCACTGGTTTCCGAGAAGCGGGTCACTGAGCGTAACATCTCCAGTGATGCTAAGGTTTGTTGAACAACATCCAACCCGCTGGGTGCTGTGATAGTTCCTATGTTGACTGGTTCTTGTACGCAGATAGCGGTCCACAGCACAAGGCGCACATCTTCAACCTCCGACTCATCCATTTCATCTTCGGCAAGTGCCGCTTCAAGTATGACAGCGTACAATGCATCAATCTCCGCGTGAATAGTTGTACCTGCGGATTGAGACGCCATTGCGAGTGCTGAAATCAACCGTTTCTGAGAAGCAACACTATGACCTCGTCTAGAAGGCCAAATATATCGTACAAGAGTGGCCGCATAAATGAATAAATTCCCTGAACGAAATGCGAGCTGGTCGATCGGCGCTGGAGTTGGCAGCATAAATTCAAGCTCCTCTTTGAGATACAGCTGAATGTCGCCTTGGACCACGGACTTCTCGATCTCATGCAGGTGTAAGACAGCACCAAGATTCCGTTCATTCAACAACATTCGGCTGTAAACTTCTGGCTCTGGCCGGCTTGTGACAAAAAATTTCAAAGGTAGATTGGTCGCATGTTCAAGGAGGGTCCGTAGAAGAAGATCGACTCCGTCGTTGCTGTCACATTCATCCAACCCGTCAATGACCACGACTAGGTTCCTGAGCATCGTTCCTCTGGACCGAATCAAATCAAATGGCACTTTCAGCAGTCGTTCGAACTGCTTCGAAATATTATTAGAGCTCATATCTGGGTCGCTGCCTAGCACTTCGCAAAGCGCAGATTGAAACGGCGTAGAATATCGTGCAAGTTGGTACGCAATTGTAGGGATGATCCGATTAGCGGTGCGACAATCACGAGCGTTGCGCACGCAGAAGAAGCTCGCTGCCAATTGCTTGCGCTCATCCAATCGCTCTGAGAAAGTACAAGCAATTGCCATTTTGCCTGTTCCGGCCATGCCATTCATCCAATATAAGTTTGCCAAGCTGGGGTCGATCGACCAGGTATCCAAGTCCGATAAGATCTTGGTACGAGTGCCTGCGGTACAAGTACGCCTATTGAGTTCTGTGGATAGATTCGAATCGTAGGTAGCTAATTTAACTGGAGCCAGCCCATTGAGTAAGGTGTTCTATGGACCCGGGCCATTCCTATTAGACTGCGGAGCGTTCTAAATTAAGCGACCTACCGCCAAATGCTCGTTGACGATGCACCAAGCACTCATGTTGATGTCGATCTAAGTTTTAATATTAGTTCCGTAATGAGTAAGATCAACCACGCGCTAACATTGAGTTGCTGAAACAGTAATCCAATCCGACGATAGTACTTGTCAAATTCCAATTTGTACAACGTTGGTTGGAGTAAGCGCTGAAATGTGCTGTAGTCCCTATTAATTAGCATAGTTTGTTGTCGAATGGAGCTGACGGGATAATTAGCTAGTAAGCAAGCATTCTCGATACTTACAGTGCAAGACTGGCAATTGCATCGGACATCCACATGGAGTTCGACTGCTCCATGTGCCTTATCAGTGTCTCGCTCAGGAGCGTAAGCTCAGATACAAAGGGTTCGTATTTCCGATCAGTCCCTGCAACTTCCTAAAAACCACTCGGAATCAATATTTCTAAGTTATTCCGTCTTGTTAAACTTACATTAAGGATGTCGATGCAAGGAATGAGGACATTGATCGCTGACTGAAGAATTGGAAAGCAGCTCGTGCTTTTACACAAAGCTCCGAGCGTAGCGCGAAGTACATCCCATGCTCTGCTTGTCGCTGGGATCACCGTATCGGATTCGGTACCCGTAGCAATACACAATCCGGAGTCACTAGACTCATTCGGCTCTTCGAAGACTGACCTGGTAGAGAGTCGGTTCGCTGGGTGCGACTATTCTGTTCCTGTAGAGGTTGTAGGATTAATTGGATGGGGAGGTAGTAGATTAATTCTAGCGTTAGGAGGTCCCGTGGACTCGAACGATGGAGACGTTAATTTCTTGAGTGTGTCGCGCAAGCCTCGACTCAGAGATTTACGAAAGCTCCGTCTTGAATTAGCTGGCGCAGAGCTGGTGTCCATTACGAATGATTTGAAAGTCAACAGTGTCCCGTATATGTAATTTGTGCTCGTGTCGGAGTTGGTAGTGGGGTGGTAAAGGCGTTCGGCCGCTCGGCAAAGCTGCGTTGCCAATACATGCACTGGCGTCATGTGATAGCGGGGATAAGCGCCAAGCACCAACAAAGCTGGGTTACCGCATCTGATTCAGTTGCAAAATAGTATTTTATGACTCTCTAAACAACCTGACGGATCTTTCCAGTCTCAACTTCATGGATCCAACCAGACACCTTGGCTTCTTCCAACACCAACGGATGAGATTTGATATATGCGACGTCTTCCTTGACGGACTTTTCAATGCTCTGACCGCCAAATGAGTATAGGAGAGCAGAAGACCGCAAGCAGGCTCACATTGAAGGGAAGAAACGCAATTTGATCTACATGAGGGGCGACTTGTGCTCCTTCGGCAGACTTGATCTTCTCGCGGATATCTTGATCTGAGAAAGTGACTACGCCGAGGTAATGTAAGTGATGCACCGGTCAGGGGGAACACGGCTCACGCATGCCGCAATCGGTATGGTGGAAAAGTACGATTTCCGTAGTGCCCAAGAGGCGCTGGCTGATTACGATTGAGCGAATAGCTTCGGATCTATGCGGAATTATTTGTACATTGCTCCGTCAGTTGTGATCAAGAACGTACGCTCTTCCACCCGCGTTCCGGATAACATGGGCGTCACCCTCTTTTAAACCAAGCGAAGCGATGGGATCAATGCGGGCCTGGGTAGAAATTAAATATTAGTACAGGTGGATTTATAAAGCTATGACTCTTTGGGGACTCACATCCATGCAGGTTACTAGACAAACATAACAACGCCGTAGTAGTCAAAGCTAAGGCCGAGCTCCTCAGCATATACTCACCGACCACAACCTAGTATGTGTAAAACAAAGAATATGTAAGTAAACGAGACGAAGTTAGATTTGAGGATCAACCTACACGGCGAGCTGGCGGGAGCGGGAGTTTCCCTCCATAATTCCTGACATATTCTTGGTTCGCAGCCGCGAATTCAAGAGCAACTTGAGGAGTAGACATCGCTTGGACAGAATCAGAAAGGACTTAGACTTGGGAATAGGAAGGAGTAGAGATCGGCGGACCTGTGATCTTTCTTTTATGAAGTTCTAGATATAAGTGACCATCGAGCCCGACGAGCACGCCATCGAACGTGATGACGGAAACAAAGCGATCGAGCTTAGCTTACAACTGGATTCACAAACTCGGAGTCAGCTGATACTCGAGATACTACCTGTCGCGGATTACATTATGCACAAGTCGGAGTACTATGCATGTTCTAGCTGGAGGGTGGATTGCGCCATAGTTGGCGCCATATTATCGAGGCTAGTTCCCAAACGGGTTGACTCGATTGGTCGAACATAAGGTATCACTCACTGAAATTGAAGGCTCGAAGTGATGTTCACATCTGTGGCTCGATAACAGTTCAAATTGGTCCGTTGTGAAACCTCAAGTCATGTTGTCAATCTATGACAAATATCGTACAACATCCGGGAGCTCGTCACGTGACTGATTATCATTTTCTGGACAGCCTCATCGACCTTCATTACCCACCTGAGCTACATTCTTTTCAATAGGTCTACACTATGCCTCCTCTCGCACTTCGAGGCGTCGTATCAAAGGCTGGATTTATGAGGAAGACTGTTACCGTGAAGGTGACCCGGTTCGTTGAACATCCCTACGCGCACAAGGTCTATCCTCGATTTTTGTAACAGTTACTTTCCCTAAATTAACGCTTCTTTAAGTAAAGGTGGTCGCGAGGTCTAAGAAATACCTTACACACGATCCCAAGGAGGGTGAGAACCGTCTCGTCATAAATGTCAGGGTCCCGTATTGAAAGACATCGCAGAATTGAAAGAGGGCGACGAATGTATCATTCGAAATTGCCCGCCCATATCTGCCCGCAAGAAATTTGTCCTTGAAACAATCCTAAAACGTGCACCCGTGTCAGCGCCTACGGCTGAGGACAAGACCACAGTGGTCGCTTCATCCTAGGCTTCGACTGGCCTTGCCCAGGAACCAAATATGTAGGTCAGTGATCTACGATATACTGCAGAAATCGCGAGCTTCACCAAATTTCCTCTCTAGACTACCACCTCGATTTGTGTATTATGAACGTACTTTGTGCTCAACATGACAAATCTCCGCGGCGAGGACTGACCGATGACTGGCTCAAGTAATCAATCTGGTAACTCGGTTACAGTCTGGCCGCCGGCACAACGTATCTCCTGCAGGATGCCGCGGTGATCCCACGTGTTGCGCCTAAATATGGTCATACGATTGACAAAGTGACCGCCTCTGCCTTATATGCGACAACCGCGGCAACCGCTGCACCTACTCAATTACTAGTCGTACCTTACGTTCACATTCTAGCTGGGTCTAGAAGGGTCCGAGTCTGCGCTGTCATTTGAACTGTCTTTAATTTATCGGAAGCTCAAGTTGCGGTCATTTTCGTCGGTTGTAGCCGGGCCCCGTGGTGCGGTGAGTTCTACGAGTCCGAAAACTTTCCCGTGCGGTGAGTTCTAATCTATTCATACGAGCAACAACCCCACCAGGTTCCGACCGATTTACCATGGGGAATGGTGGCGCCCCAACGATACAAATACCCCGACTTTGTGTTCAGCTGCTCGTCGCCCCTTCAAGATGCCTTTTACCCCAATCCAGACACTTGTTGGCGCTAGCATGATGGGGTACGTGTTTCCCTTACCCTTGCCCAACTTAACCGCTGACTTCCTTGGCACAAGTGTGTCCGCATACCACGTTCTCATCCTCAATGGAGGAGTACTTGGTGTGTCAGGATTTGCGCATAGAAGCACCTCATGGATGGGCTACGGGATACATCGCCTATGGAGCGACCCATGCTCCCTCGACTCCACGGATAAATCAGCGGAAAGTCCTGATCCAGACCATCTCGCACTCCTCTCCGTTACTGGTTTGATAGCTGGCGGAGCCTCTTTCGGCCTCTTTCGTCAACCCTTCGAAGCGGCGCTTCAGGCGCGGCTGTTAGAGACATACAACCCTACATCTATGAATGTAGCTCAGGCAACCGGACTTGCCGTCGCTGGACTCCTCGTCGGCCTGGGAAGCAAGGTGAGCTTATTTGATCTAGATTGTTGCCTCGTGCTGATACCTTCGTTTGACAAAGATGTCGAACGGATGCACGTCTGGACACATGTTGTGTGGTGTGTCGAGACTCGCCCCTCGCTCACTTGTTGCGACCTTGGTCTTCTTCACCGTGGCCGTTCCCACTCGTCTGATACTCGGCGGCCTCGCCCCATTCTCTTTTGACCCCGCGTGCGAACCGCCCGTTGGCCAACCTTCGTGGTTAATGCTGGCCATACTTCAAATACCGGCGCTTCTTTACCGATATGGAGCTGCATTCTTGAGAGGTTTAGCAGGAGAACGTTCGGCTCGCCGTCTCGTCGCATTCATGACTTGTAAGTTCGCTTGGGCCAAATCTACACTGCTAATCTCTGCCCTCGCCTCTAGCATTCCACTTTGCACTCGGTCTAACCCTCAGTGGCATGCTCCGACCTTCCAAAATCCTCGACTTCCTTAATCTAACCCCTACCGCCATTCATTCAGGTTCCTGGGACCCTAGTCTCGTGCTAGTCATAGTATCGGGTATTCTCCCACAAATGCTCGTCTGGCTTGTCACTCTCGGGCAATATGTTCGCCAACCCGATACCCGACCAGCGTTTGCAAGCAAGTGGGCAGTGCCTATGTCAGGTTGGGATGGGATTACCGCTCGATTGGTGGTGGGTGCAGCGTTGTTTGGCATCGGGTGGGGCATGTCTGGAATATGTCCTGGACCGGCTATTGTATTGTTGGGTGCGACGAGTGGGGAGGGTGTACGCGTACAAGTGTGGGGGCGGGTTGGAGTTTGGGGCATTGGCTTCGTTTCGGGTGGATTACTTGGGAGGCTGTGGTAAGGACTACTAGAGCTTGATGATGTTTTTGTTCCTTAATATGGCGTGCTTCACATTCGATGCACATGTCAATAATTTATATACATGCACTGCCACCCAAAAGGATTGCAACACATGACCCCGAATGTCTACTCGAGCACTAGTTCCCGAAGCACTCGTTCAAAGAGCTAGAAAATATTAGTCTTACAATGCAGTAAGAAACGTGTAAGGAAATGGAATTCACGTGAGTTACATGTCACTCCTTGTAGTCGTCCCTCGGCGGGGTGTCGCTGACTCCGCTGTCCCGCGCATGCATGCGCCGAGCGGAAATTGCGTGCGCAAAGTCCACAATTGTGAGTTCTTTCGCCTTCGCCGAGGTTCTTCACCAGTGGACGACATGTATTTAAGTGGTGACTCGCAATGATAATGGCATTTGCCCTCTCGAGTGCAAGCAGTACCAGACCAAACGTACAACACACCAAGTCGCAGGTATTACAACTTTTTACAAGCATATACTACTCATGACACTTGTTCCATAGCTTAATGAATACATCTCCAAGCTTGACAGTGGCTGACTCTGGCCATTCTGGCTCCCAATTGGTGCCGGTCCAACAGCCCGAGGCCAAGCCTCGCAGTCTGTATGTACTTCTAATATGCACTCTAACTCGTCACTCGACAAGCTTGCTAATGAAGGTGAGGCCTTATATGCGCTTATTTTCTTCGATTCTAATTAATCTTAGCCCCCCGCCCCCGGGACCAAGGTCGCACGTCGCTCCAGAAAACAAAGGCGAAAGCGAGCAAATGCCCACGATTCTGCCGTAAAGAGCGAAACACAGGTCGACCACACGTCCTCACTTGATACTGCGGTCTCTGAGTTACACGACATTGACATTACATCACAGATGCTAGTTAGTGCTTTAAGTACTTCGACTTCGCATCTCGACTCATTCGGTATGTTTGAGAAGAGCTCGACGTCGGATAAACCCGGAAATGAAGTTGGCACTCATACTGCATACACCCGGCTGCAGATATTAGTTGGGAATATTAAAATAATGTACTTTACTTGTTGGATATGTATATTTGTCCCTGCTCGCTGATTGGCCTGCCCACTCGCCCAAAAACGGACGTATCTTACATCCTATGGTACGGGACGTGATCTTCATACATCGCAATGACTTTGTAAGTCAAGTTACGTACATTACACTGACCGCACACAAAAATCCAGGCACGTCAAGTCAGCGACTAAGCGCCGGAACGAAGACCATGATTTCCCACTTTCTCCTGTCCCAATTAAGACAATTCCTATCTAACACTAATTTATGTGTCTAGTCAAATTACCCCTAGCCATATGCCCCTATCCCGACCACTTTATTTGGAGCCATCGCTCATCACCTCAACCTCAACCTTGCGCTGCCAGCCTCACTCACGCTCTTTGATTCAATCTAAAAACAATGACTGTTCATCAAGGTTCCACACACAAGCACAAAGCACTCGTTGGCGACGCTCCCGTTCGCCGTTTCTCCACTCCTATTCGTCGGGTGTTCAAGCGACTCCATGTGATGCGCAAGAAACCTACAACCGCCAACGCACTCGCTGATCGGTCGAATATTCTAACTACTAATGGACTGAATGTGGCGCCTGGATGTGATGTGGTAATGGTAGAGGGAAAGTAAGTCCAAAGTCATTCTATTGGCACGATGTTAATAAGGTTTGCAGACGCAGTCCTCCACCGGCGCCACGTCCAAGCCGGTTTGCCTCGCCCTCCACTCCACCGTCTCCCATCTCTCCACTGCCTCCGACTGTGTCTCGCTCAAGCAACATGTTGACCATGCGTTCAGAAGCGCTTAGCACATCCCTTTCCCACAGCTCTCTTCCAGACATGTCGGACAATGCTGCACCTGCGTCATCATCTCCTATGCCCCTAATGCCTCGCGGAGACCTGTTCCGGCTGGGACTAACTCCAGTCGCATCGCTACGCTCGGCCCGCTCTGAGGACGTTTCCCCTGGATGCCCCATATTTGCCCCAGCGCTTCTGGAGACCCAACGTGTCTCGAGCGTGAACGTCGTTGAATTGACAGCTGGAGTCGATATGATGGACGTCGTCAACATGGACTTGGACGAACCTCGCCAAGCAACCCCCACGCCCCCTTCTCGCACGGGTTCCGCGCACTTGCTCCCGGCTCTAGCGTCCAAACGTCCAAGCCGAGGATCGAACAACGCTTCCAATACGGCCGAGTTTGAAGGTGGTGCAGACCAACGCCGGTCGACGTTCATGTCCAAGCTCGTTGGAAGCGCGTGGGGACTCACCGGGATTGGCCTGAGTGCGATGCACGGACACCGTCGAGTTCCACCTGCTGCACCCCTTCCACCGTTCATTCAGAAACAGATGCCAGAATTCCCATCACTCCCTTCGATCCCGATCGGCAAGTCCTCGATCGAGTGTGCCGTGCTCGGAGCGACCAGTCGTTTGAGCGTTGCTTCGGCTCAGAATTCGCTCATCCATGGACTCCCACCGGCTAATTCCACATTGCGCATGACGGGAAGCAAGAGTGCTCGGGCGATGGACCATTCGGAGGACGAAGATGGGGTGTTGGTCGAAAACGTGGCGCCTGAAGACAAAGCTGAAGAACGACCAAAGAAGAAGAGGCGCAGCAGTGCAGCCGAGGTATGTCCTCGTAGACAAGGATTCATGGTCCTAACGAGAACATTGCGCTTAGAATTTTCTTCGTTTGTCGGCTCCTAGTCCTACACCTGGACGGGTGACTAGGGCCATGGCGGCTCGTCAGGCGGAGATCGAGGCCAATACGCCGACGCGGGTGACCAGGTCTGCGTCGAAGCGGCTCCAGGAGCTTGCGAGTTCCCATACGCCCACTCGGCCTGCGTCGAGGTCCAAGAGTCTGAAGAGGCTGTGAATGGGCATTCATGGGTCACGTATACAACTTGCTCATTCTTCTAATCATTAGATTCGTGGTACCGTTTGTGTATTATTACTTTCAATCTTCATTTGTTTTGTGTGTAAATTAGACTTTAAGGTCCAATGGAGAATAATGGTCCAAGTGATCAGGCTAAGCGCGCATCAGCCCCACTCGAAATGAACAGCAACAAAGGACCTACAAGCAACTTTGACTCGCTAGCCTTTGTTATGACTATGGCCCAAGGAGGCTGCTAGTGGCTGCCGTCAGAGTCTATATATACGGCGTGTTAAACTTTGGTGGGAGATCACTACGAATCGTATCTGTCCTTTCTGTGATCTACCGACTTCTATCTATCCAATTTGATATCAAGTAAGTTTCCATAAATAGTTTATTGTAATTGATGGCACTAAGAAAATGGATGTTGGTAATCAGATATGCCTCCGATGACTCGAGAAATGATACTCAAACAGCGCAACGCACACCAATCTCGGTATTTTTCCCGACCACCGCAAGCCAGTTCGACCAACTCTACGCGATCCTCGTCCCCTCAGCCATCGCTCTCCAGCAGCTGTAGCTCTCCAGCATCTGTCTCGTCTAAATCCACCCAACTGAGCGAACCCCTGAAACACTGCTGGATCCCTACGCTT